>OX359289.1:27595103-28795103 GCA_947179395.2 Pulicaria dysenterica | reverse complement strand
AAGCATCTTCCTGAGATGAACCCCACTGAAAAGGAACATCTTTCCGAGTCAACTTAGTCAACGGACCAGCGAGCTTAGAAAAATCTTTGATAATTGCGGTAATAACCCGCCAAACCAAGAAAACTCTTTATCTCAGTTGGTGTTGTCGGTGCACTCCAATTCATTACTGCTTCAATCTTGGACGGATCCACTTTGATACCATCTTGACAAATTACATGACCCAGAAACTGAACTTCACGTAACCAGAATTCACATTTTGAAAACTTGGCATACAACTTATGTTGCTTTAAAATCTCCAAAACCTGTCTTAAATGCTGATCATGCCCATCCTCTGTCTTCGAATACACCAAGATGTCGTCGATAAACACAATGACAAATTTATCTAAGAAAGGTCGGCAAATGCGAATCATTAAATCCATAAATATGGCAGGAGCATTCGTCAAACCAAATGGCATCACCAAGAATTCGTAATGACCATATCGAATACGAAAAGCAGTCTTAGGTATATCCTTCTCTGCTACCCTGACCTGATGATAACCAGATCGTAGATCAATCTTTGAAAAGTAGGAAGCCCCTTGCAACTGATCAAACAAATCATCGATTCTGGGCAACGGGTATTTATTCTTGATGGTTCTCTTGTTCAGATCCCTGTAATCAATACACATACGGAGAGTTCCATCCTTCTTTTTCACAAACAGTACAGGTGCACCCCATGGCGAAGAACTCGGACGGATAAACCCCTTGTCAAGCAATTCCTGAATCTGAGTCATCATCTCTCGGATCTCAGATGGAGCCAAACGATACGGAGCTTTTGCAATCGGTGTAGTACCCGACACCAATTCTATCTTATACTCAACATCCCGCACAGGTGGTAACCCTGGAAAATCATCTGGAAACACCTCGGGATATTCGGAGACAACACGAACATCGGTAACAGGTCGCTTCTCCTTCTTCACATCAACGACGTAAGCCAGAAAAGACGCACACCCTTTGGCTAGAGATTTTCTAGCCTTCATATACGAGATGATTGGAAAAAAAGATCGAGATCTATCCCCACGAGCCACGACATGCGACCCGTCAGCCAAAGGAATAGTAATCAGTTTCTTATGGCACTGGATACTAGCCCTATGGAGACTTAACCAATCCATGCCTAGTACTAAGTCAAACCCTGGTATAGGCATCAGCAAACAGTCTACAGGAAAACTAGTACTATTAATATCTATCTTTAACCCAGTCACATAAGAAGTTACCGGAACTATCTTACCATCTGCTATCTCTACTTCTAAAGGAGTAGTAATCACAGAAGCATGCAGTTTCAATTTATCACACAAAGATACAGATATAAAAGATCTATTTGCACCAGAGTCAAATAACACACGGGCAGGCACAGAGTTTACAATAAACATACCCGTGATCACATCACTGTCTTCAGCAGCCTCTGTAACAGTCATGTTGAAGGCTCTCCCTTCCACACAAGGTGCTACCTTTCTCTTCTAACCTGCAGAAGAAGATCCCCCAACATTTACTACCCCCTGCCCCGTCCCTGCTGATCTTTGCTTTGTGCAAGCCCCAGACCTATGACCTTCCTCATGACAGTTCCAACAAACATTTGTTTTGAACTTACAATCTGATGGCTCATGACCCATTCTGCCACAACGCAAACACTTTCTAGTTTGTAGTGTGCACGGACCTGTATGACGAGAATTGCAGGGTTTACACCAAGGCTTGTTCTGATATGATCCCAAACCTTTCGATTTCTGATCACCCCAGTTCTGATTGTTCTTCCACTTGCCTTTGCTTCCACTCTGATATCCACCGGACTTGTGAGACAACCCTTTCTCACGATTCATTCTTTCTCGAGCCCTCACGTCACCTTCTGCAGCCCGAGCAACTGTAAATGCCTGAACCAATGATGTTGCCATCCGGGTGTTACCCCGATACTCAGGCAACAGAGCTTGAACAAAATGATCTATTTGTGATGGTTCATCGGGTACCCACTGCTTAGCAAACCCCAACTTTTTGTTAAACTTTGCAATAAATTCATCCACTGACATCTTGTTATCCTGAGCTAGGTCCATAAATTCCCGCTTTACCTTGGCCAAATCGTAGGCATTACAGAATTGTTCACAAAACTTGGTTTGAAATTGATCCTAGGTAACAGAATTCACAACCTCCCTGGATAGATGAGCAGTTAGAGAATCCCACCAGGTTGCAGCTTGACCCTTCAACCTGCGAGTTGCAAAACTAACCCTATCGGATTCCTCACAATTGCAGGCATCTAAAGCTTTCACCATCTCCCTTAACCAGTTCAAAGTATCACTTGGTTTTGTAACACCCCAGGCCAAGGCGCTTACCGATCTCATACCGGCGTTACCACTTACCGGGCATCTCAGGTCTGCAGCCCAATACACCCTAACCCTTCCCTCTGATCATTATCCAGAGTAGGTTGTTGGTGATACTTGAACCCAAGACCTCACCCTTTAATACCACTCCTACCAGAGTGATATCACCAATTCAGCCGGGGGTGTTACAGATTGAGTCTTAGAAGTCAGCCTCAGAAAATACATGATCCAAGCTTAAATACAATAACTTCGTAAAGGCAAAGGATCATGGGAATGAGTGTTTAACATCTAAACAGCATAGTAAGTCTGTGCATGATAGATTGGGCACTTAGCCTATTCGAAGAACTTCTGTTATCGAAAGGTTGAATCTAAACCCTTTCAAAAGACAGCATTCTCTGTCCAGTTCAGAGAGAAGCTTCAAGAATAGGAAGACAACTGTAAGTCATAGGTCATATCACAACAATGGTAAGTCCAAAGTTGTTGACACTGGTAAGTCCAAAGAACTTAACAGTGGTAAGTCCAAAGCTGTTGAAACTGGTAAGTCCAAAAAACATGACAATGGTAAGTCTAAAGTCATTGAAAAGAAGTTTTTTGGTCAAACTTCTGATCAAAAGGATAATAAACCTAAACATGACAAAGGTAAGTCCAAAGTCAATGAGCATCAGGTGAATCAGCTTGCAAGGAAAGTTGAGAAATTATCCACAACCTATAATCCTAAAAATGAAAGCAAGTTCTCTAAAGGATTATTGGATAACCTACCTCCTGTAGTCATTGGTAGAAAGAAGTGCTACAAGTATGGAGGTAGAGGACATGAGGCCAAGGACTGTGATAGTGAAACCTTAAGGCCTGAAAAGGAACAAGCTGATCAACCTACACAGGATTCAACACCTGCTCAAGCTGACCAGTCAGTTCCACAAGATGAAATGTCTAAGTGCTCATCATCTGAACCTACTACAAAGTGGGTTCCCAATCAAAACTAATATGTTTAGTTTTCTTTTCATGTGTAGGGTTCAAGTAAATGGTACTTGGACAGTGGATACTCAAGGCACATGACCATGTGGAAAGGACTTATAAGTGAATTCTAGGAAGATGAAGGTCCTAAAGTAATATTTGGTGATAACTCCCATGGAAGAACTAAAGGATATGGGAAGATGTATGCTGGTAAGGTGACTTTCCAGAAAGTTGCATACGAAAGGTCTTAAACACAATCTGATAAGTATCAGTCAATTGTGTGATGAATACAATGTTGTTACTTTTAGGAAGAAAGCAGAAACAATATACAATGCAAAGGGTAAGCCAGTGCTAATAGCAAAGAGAGAAAGAGATGTGTATTTACTTGATCTTAATTCAGCTGATCCAAATACTGAAACCTGCTTATATTCCCAATTTGTTCCTAAGCTGAGTTGTCTGTGGCATAAAATGTTGTCACATTTAAACTTCAAGAATATAAACATGCTATCCAACAAAGAGTTAGTCTTTGGATTGCCAAAAATCACATTTGTCAAAGACAAATTATGCTCAGCTTGTGAGCAAGGGAAACATCACAAAGGGTGATTCAAGTCAAAGCAAAATTTTTCAATAACAGACCCATTGCATGTGTTGCATATGGATCTGTTTGGACCCATAAGTACTCCAAGCCTAAGTGACAAGAAGTACACCCTGGTGATAGTAGATGAGTTCTCTAGATTCACCTGGGTAATATTCCTTAAAGCCAAAAGTGAAGCTGCACTGGAGATAATAAGTTTTATCAAACAGGAAGAGTTGCGAAAAGGTAAGTCTGTTAAGCAACTCAGAAGTGATCATGGGATTGAGTTCAGAAACTCAACCCTATAATGCTTTTGTGAACAAAAAGGAATATTACAAAATTTCTCCTCAGTTAGAACTCCTCAACAAAATGGAGTTGCTAAAAGGAGAAATAGAACCTTAACTGAGGCTGCTAGAATAATTCTGTGTGAGGCAGGATTGAAACTCTATTTCTGGGATGAAGCTGTCAGTACATCATGTTATACCCAAAATAGATCAATCATAGTCAAAAGACATGGAAAAGCTGCTTATGATATGTATAAATCAAGAAATCCCAATATAGGTTACTTCCATATCTTTGGTTCAAAATGCTATGTGCTGAATCAAAGAGATCAGCTCCATAAGTTAGAACCTAAAGTTGATCCTAGAACTTTTGTTGGTTATTCCTCAATCTCCAAGTCATACAGAGTGTATAACTTAAGGAGAAAAGCTATAAAAGAATCAATTCATGTCTCATTTGATAAAGACAGTATTGATCAAGCTGAGAAAGGTCATGCTGACTTAGTCAGTCTGAGTGAGCTTGAAAAGCCAAAGTAAGCCAAAATGTCAAATCCTATGTATGTCATAGATGATGACAGTGATGAGGATGTATGTACATCTAAGAGATCATCACAAGCTCCAAAGGACTCTCAAGCTGAGAAAGATGATGAGTTCATTAATCCCTTTGGATAAACTACCACTCAGACTGAAATCTTAGTGATCAACAGTTTGATGACAATGCTGTAATTGAGACTAAGGATGTAAGTTCACCTCAGAGTCCTCAGTATCACTCAAGTCCAGAACCACAATCTCCTACTACAACATTTAAGTTCCTCAAAGATCATCCTCAAGATCAAGTGATTGGTAATGTTTAAGAAAGAGTGATTACCAGATCTAAGGCAACAGCAAACTATGCTGCTTACTTTGGTTTTTTTTATCTCAAATGGAACCAAAGAAGACTGAAGAAGCATTAGAGGATGAGGACTGGATTGAATCTATGCAAGAGGAATTAAATGAGTTTGAGAGAAACAAGGTATGGAGTCTTGTCCCAGCCCCCAAAGATCATACAATTATAGGCACTAAGTAGGTCTATAGAAACAAGATGGACAAGTATGGAGTGATTGTTAGGAACAATGCCAGGCTGGTAGCACAATGGTATATACGAGAAGAAGGAATAGATTATGATGGGACATTTGCCTCTGTTGCTAGAATTGAAGACATTAGGCTGTTCTTAGCTTATGCAGCATATAAAGACTTCAAAGTCTACCAAATGGATATGAGAAGTTCTTTCCTAAATGAAAAACTTTATGAGGAAGTCTATGTGAAACAACCTCCTGACTTTGTCAGTTCAAAGTATCAACATCATGTCTATAAGTTAGACAAGGCTTTGTATGGTCTAAAACAAGCTCCAAGAGCTTGGTATGATACACTGTCTAAATATCTACTATCAATGGACTTTACCAGAGGTAGTATTGATAAGACACTCTTCATTAAAAAGAGTAAAGGACAGGTGATTCTTGTACAAATCTATGTGGATGACATTATCTTTGGTTCTACAAATGAATATCTATGTGAATGGTTCTCCAAAGTTATGTCAAAAAGGTACAAGATGAGTATGATGGGTGAAATGACATATTTTCTAGGCTTACAAATTCAACAAAAGCATGATGGAATATTCATAAATCAAAGCAAATATGTTCTTGATTTGATAAAAAAATATGGTTTTGATTCTAGTTCAACCATGAAAACACCCATGTCACCAGCTGTCAAGTTGAGCAAGGACTCAGATGAAAAGTCTGTATGTCAGTCTACCTATAGAGGAATGATAGGTTCATTACTCTATTTGACAGCTAGAAGACCTGATTTCATGTTTGCTACATGTGTTTGTGCAAGATAGCAGGCAGATCCTAAGGAATCACATCTTCAAGATGTGAAAAGGATGTTTAGGTACCTTAAAGGTACACCAAATCTAGGTCTTTGGTATCCAAAGGACTCTGGATTTGAGTTAGTTGGATTTTCAGATGTTGACTATGCTGGGTGCAAGTTAGACAGAGAATCCACAACAGGAGGATTTTAAATGCTTGGAGGGAAGTTAGTAAGCTGGACTAGTAAGAAACATAATTCAGTGGCTACTTCAACTGCTGAAGCTGAGTATGTTGCTACAGGAAGCTGTTGTGCTCAAATCCTGTGGATGCAACATCAGCTTCAAGAATTTGGGATGAATTTCAGGAAAACTCCTATTTTTTGTGATAACAAAAGTGCAATAGCCATCACATATAATCCAGTCTTCCACTCAAGAACAAAGCATATAGAAATTAGACATCACGTCATAAGAGACATCGTGGAAAAAGGTAAAGTTGACATAAATTTTATCTCCACAGATGATCAATTAGCAGATATTTTTACCAAACCACTTGATGAGAAAAGGTTTTCCTATCTGCTAAGTAAATTGGGTATGCTCAACCCCTAGATAAGTTTCTCAAACTGAGTTCCAGCTTCACAAAGACTATGTGTCTTAAGCTGAGCGTACATTTTATAGATATGTATTCATAAACTGTTCACTTAGTCAAGCTAAGTGATAAGATCACACGTTTGGTCTGTTCCAAACATGTTTTA
Organism: Pulicaria dysenterica; assembly: GCA_947179395.2. NCBI lineage: Eukaryota > Viridiplantae > Streptophyta > Magnoliopsida > Asterales > Asteraceae > Pulicaria > Pulicaria dysenterica. The sequence goes on along the minus strand of OX359289.1, from coordinate 28,788,363 downwards.
ACTGTTAAGTGTAGTTAAATTATAAATTTGAGTTAGTCTCAAATAAAAATGACTAAGTGCATTGACTCTGAGTTGTGTGCTCCACTCAAGCTGAGTGTCATCTCAAGCTAAGTGCTCAAATCAAGCTGAGTGCTTGACTCACGCTGAGAGATAAGTTTACTCAGCTTGGTATGTCCAAACCATGTTTTAATTACTATGTGTTATTAATTCATGAGGTATTATATTTGAATCAGTCTCAAATCCCGTTTTATACCAATTACGTATTGGTGTAATACAACAGTGTAAATAATATTTTTGTGAGTCAAGAATGTTATTTTACAAACTTATCCATTGGGATATGATGTGTTTCATCTCTATTATTGTTACATCTATCTGTAAGTTCGTTAGAGTAACGGATAAATAGGGATTTCCAACGGTAACTTTTCTCTCTCCTCAAAAATGTATATATATCGTTTGTAACCGAAATTCAGACGTTTACGCTTACTAAACTTCTGATATACTCACTATACCTTCTACAAACCATCTATTTGCTAAGTGCATTTCACCGTTCAATCGAATTTGAAACCCTAATCGCTCAGTGCAAATTGCGTATTTACTCAGTGTGAATCGAGATCATTCTACGATGGACGGAACCATTCTAAATCTTAGTGATCGAATGGTAAGGGGTGCTGCCTTCAAGAACAACGGATTGTCGTTGAATAAAATCAACAATCAATGGGTTTGCCTAGCAATCCCTGAGCCCAAAAGGAATAGGGGTATGAAGCGTGGGTGGATTATATCCGCAAATGCCCACTGGAATTCATTTTTACTGGAGCACCAATTAATGTGGTTCCTCAGTACTTACTAGAGTTTTGGTACACATGTGTTTTTGACCAGGACAGAGGCGAAATCAGGGGCACAGTGCTGAATGGGGAAAGAACCATCGTCTCACAGTTCAAAGGCTACGGGAAGTTCTTCAACTCCCTCAAAACGATGTGTTCGAGCTTGCTGTGACAAGGCAGCAAGGTCAGTCCTACCCAGAATGGGTCACCCACAAACAGAGGGTGCAATAAAAAAGGTCATCTTTCCAACCGGATGGGGATTTATGGTGTCCACAGTGATTCGTTCACTTGGAACCAAGGTTGGAGCACTGAACCAAGTCAATGAGTTCGAGATGCAGCTGCTCTACAACATTTATTTTGCACGCAATATGGATTATGCACTGCTTATCTTCAACAAACTCAAGGTCCAAGTGATGAAGACCACAAGGGATCTTCATGTGCCTTTTATAAGGTACCTGTCCTTAGCATTTGAAGCTGAGCTAGGGACTGCACTGTATGAAGCTGGTCAGGATTTGTTCCTCACACCAGCACTCAGCTCCAAGATGTTCAACAACGACATCTTTCCAGAGCAAGAAGGCCTCAGTGAGCCTATGCAATGGATAGCTGAGAGAGCTTCATCATCTTCAGTTGGAGATAAGACTGTGGTAAGCCCAACCCAGTCTAACCCATCTCCTCCACCTTCTTTCATCATAAAATCCACTCTGAAGCCAACCTTGGTGTGCCCACTGCTATCAAGGTAAATATCCAAACCTACAATCGAAAAACTGCCAAAGTTGGTGCCACAACTAAAGGTACCACTGGAGCTGAAATCACATTGATTCCTCCACTGGCAGGAGTTGAGGGGGAGACACCAACTCTTCAGGTGCCAACCTCAAGGCTTATTCAAACCCAACAGCCTAACCTGGGTGTGGTGACTACCCAGCCCACACTTACTCGAGCCATGGGAGAGCCTACTACTGTGCCTGAGCAGACACACTCAGGTAACATTGAAGATCTGACCAATCCCGAGGGTCAACTACCCCCCACTCACCAAACAAGCCAACCACCTACCCAGACTCATCACAGTTTGAGCCCAATTACTTCTCTTCACTTCTCACACTCTCCTGCACGACCTGTCAATGATTCACGTCAATACCAAGGTGAGTTACAGGGTCGAACTTCTGGTGCACATGACTTTGAGGGTATACACCAACCCTTGGATGATGCACCCACATCCCAACCCTTTCAAGCTGTCTTAGATGATCTATTACTGTTCTTTAAAGGTCAGTTTGAAATACCGCATCTCAAGAGAAGAAAGACCAAGAAGCATATGTTGCTGACATTAGATTCCCTGGATGAAGAAGTGCTTAAACTGAAATCTGCAGTGGCTGATCTAACTCAAAACCAGACTTCAAACCCTATTGATGATGACAAAAAGGGGGAGAAGGTTCAAGAGGCTAAAGCTGAGTCAGTTCAAGCTGAGGCTGAGGCTCTACTAGTGCTAGCAAAAGGAGTAGAGAGACAAGTTCAGATTGAGGGGGAGCTAAAGAAAGAGGAACCTGTAGCTAAAAGTCAAAAAGTGGTAGAATCTGAATACGAAGCTGACAGTGTCTCCGAAACTGAGGATGAGAAAGCTACGAGGCTAATGATTGAAATACTCGAGCAAGAGGAAGCTGATGAGCTTGGGATATCTATTGCTGAGCTGAAAAAGAGGAAAGAAAAGGAAGTGAGGGACCAAGAAAGAGAAAAAAAGAGAAAAGCTTTAGCTCAAGCTGAAGCTGATTATTCTGGTCGAAGGCCTCATCCAATCCCATATACAGATGCAGACATCCAGGAATGCTACTTGAGGAGAAGAACCAGCAAGGAAATCAAGGGCATGACTCTGAGTAGAGTAAATTGAGCCATCATTCTCACCTTCCTATTTGATGATAATTCAGCAGTGGGAATGGACCTGAGGTATGTTCACACGATGGGCTACATTGAGTGGAAAAGAATAATTATGTTGCTCAAGAAATTCAAAAAGAGTCAGATCAAGTAAGAGATTACTACTGAAGTCTCCAAGCTGATTTCTACAGCTGAGGAGCTGAGATGTGTTCTAGTTCCTGGTCTGCAATTGGAGAGCTTATTTAAGATACCTGAAGGTGTTGCATTCAAAGAGAATCAAGTTATTGACACACCAGTTCAGGGATTCATGTTTAAGGATCTGGCAGGCAATCCTAGCTTCATAAAGCTTTCAGAGATATGTTATTTGAAGGCTAAGGATGCCTTAAATATAAGGAGTTGCTGTGGTGATGAAAGTGCAAATCATTTTGTGAGATACAAGCTGAATAAGATCATCCGTATGCAACAAAAGGAACTCAGGGAAGATGCAGAAGCTGAAACAATGTTAGAAGAGATCAACAGAGAAATTATACTTTGGGAAATTTCGCATCCAGAGTTCAAGAGATAACTTTTGTAATAGATTAGTTCTATTTGTAAATATTAGATTAGTTCTAATTTAAGCACTAAGTGTGCATGATCTAAGTGATCAAAATTTTTGTATTCTGGTATGTTCAATTAAATGAATACAAGTATTAGTTTGATATGTTCAACTGTTTATGATATGTTCATAATTATTAGTCTGATAAGTTCAGCTTGAATGAACAATTTGATTAGTTCATGTTCATTAATAAGTTTGGTTGGGTATGTTCAACTTATAATTGATAAGTTCAATTAATATTTGATAAGTTCAATTAATATTTGATAAGTTCAAAATTAAAATCTTAGTAATTTTAAGATTTAAAACATAATTCTGTTCAACAAACTTAAGAACTGTTTGATGGTTATGTCATCATCAAATAGGGGGAGTTTGTTGGTTAAATGATCTCATCAGTTAAGATTTGATGAGACAAAGTTAAGTTTGTAAGATATGTTCTAAATACAACTTAAACAGAATTATGAAGCTTGATCAGACTGAGCACTTATAGTGTTTCAGACTGAGCATAAGCTGAGTATAAGCTGAGCATATAGTTGATCAGCTTAGACTATTTCTTAGACAGTTTATCAATATGTTTGATAAGCTGTGTGTCACCTAAGGTATAGGTTGAGTATTCAGCTTGATGCGTTTCGAGCTGAGTGACTCAGCTTATAGACTGAGTCAGCTCAACAGAGTTGCTAAGTAAGTTCTAGCTAACTCTTATGACTTCTAAGGATGAGTTAGTCATTATACATGTTAGTACATGTTTAATTTCGAGTTTGTTCTCGAAGGACTCAGCTTGATGATTTTCAAGCTGAGTAACTCACCTGACTAAAGAAGTCAGTTTAAGAGAATTTAAATATGTTTTAGATTCCTTTTACTCTCTATATCTACGGCATGGATAAGAAGACGTCATAATCAAGATTGAAGATTGAAGACTCAAGATAGAAGATTCAAGATTCCAAGTTATCCATTAGTTTGTTAGCAGATTAGGATAAGTTCTAGTTTGTTAGGATCCGTAGGAACAGGATTATAAATACTTATCTCCTGATAAGTTTAGAGGTACCTAATCTCACCTCAACCTAACCATCGTATGTGTTACGAGTCTTGATATACTGTTTGTAAGTTCAACGTGATCAAGAAATTCACAGATTGCCATCATTGTTCGTGTGTTCGGTCTTCACGTCTTTTGTGAAGTTGGTAAGTATTCAATCTGTGAATAAATCCTATTTTAATCATAAGTTGATTATAGATAGCAAAGTTTGAGAGATTAGGAGATTTGATTTACATTAGGTGTTTACATATCAAGTGTTGCTTACTTGATTGTTCCTATAATCATTTTCTTATTAATGAAAGCATTCGATTTCATGTTGTTTGATTAGTGTATCACTTTTTATTGATTTGTTCAATTTTCCACAGAAAGTGTTCAACCCCTCTTCTACACATTACTTGCTTGTTGATACTCTCACCAAGGGACCAACAGGATATCTACGGAATCACTACGAGAAACCGTTTAACACTTTATAACTTTTACGTACTAATCTCTACTTTTAGCTAAAACCTCACATATCCACTTTAACCAACTAAAATACTTAATTAAAGTCAAGGTACAACCATCTAACCACAAGGTACAACTAGGCCCAACTAGGCTCGTTTTCTGGATGTTACAAATCTACCCTTCTTAAAAAGGATTCCGTCCTCAGAATCCTGCCATGCCTACACTCGTAGCTACAAATCATCATCAGACATCCTACAACGAACAACACCTCTAATATCACTTACCATCACTAGAGGTTTGCAAACACCAATTCACTAATCCGGTTAACTTGGACCCGTAGGTCTTATCAAGTTAATCTCTTAACTCTAACCTATCGAGGTTCGCCTGTTTCTAATAGCGCAATGGCGCATAATGAAAGAGGATCATACCTCTTATACGCCTACTACAACTACAGTTCAATTCGTCAACACTTCGAATATCTTCAATATAGGAGCCTATCTACAACTTCACTCCCTACTATGATCACGCACTTAGTTATAAACTGCCACTATCGTTCTACATTAGACAACGACTACAATCAAAATGAGAATCCTCAATACCACACTCGACTTATTTCCACTAACTACAATGTTAACACTAAATGAAGACGCTCCTTTGGTTTACTACCTCATTACTGTTGGATTATGCCCACTGACACACGTACGCCAAATGATCACTGCCGATGACGTATGGGCCTATCGCGTCACACGCCGGGATTGATATAGACAACAACCTAATAGATGAGCGTGAGAAAGAATAAATAATGATATTTGGTAATCTGGACAAAGTTAGCGGCGCTATCTCAGCCGTCGCTAACTCAGCCGTGATCGCGGCACTAACTTTGGGCGGTTAGCGGTGCTATACCTGGGCGGGTAGAGGCGCTAACCCTGCTGAGAGATTGCAACTTTATTCTTTTCACCTCCTCTCTCCACCAATGCATGTCTACTTCATGATTGTCTCTTACCCGACTTTGGGGAGTCCTGGAGGCACTCTTGAGTTTATAAAATGCATGCCTACCACTCTCTCTTATTCTCTTGCCTAACTTGAGTTTAAATACTTAGAAACCTTGGTGAGTTGTCTAAGTTAAAGAGAGAGTTGTAGAGAGTTCTTCCTGGTGGTCAAAGAGGGTTGTTGTTCCAGAGTTGTTCTTCAAGTGTTGAGGAATAATCAAGGAGTGCTAGTGCACTTAGATCACGCTTGCTCGGGGTGGACTTTGATAGAAAAAAGGAAGTGTCTTGCTTGCACGCATGAAGAACAACAACAAATCCAGAGACATCAAGGGTATAACTCTTCTCTCTTTTCTGTTTTAGTTGCAAAATTTAGTTGTAGAGCTTGGTACACATTTTGGGTTCTTACATGTGGTTCTTGTATTTAGTTTTAAATTCATTTTTGTACATGCTTGCTTCCGTTGAGCTCAACCACGAACCCCAATAGTGGTATCAGAGCAACCTCTACACTAGTTTTGCACTTGGTGGCCTGAAAAATCCAAAAAATGTGATTTTTGGTTTTGTCCAGGGTTTAGCGGCACTAACTTTATGATGTTAGCGGCATTAAACCGGCTGTAGCGGTCGCTAAGCCTTCTGGCTTTAGCGGCTCTAACCTTAAGTTAACGGCGCTAACCCTTTATGGTTAGCGGCTCTAACTCTCAACTGGCATAATGCAGTTTTTGCCTTAAATCAATTTTGTTGGATTTTTGGCCTTCTTGTACTTTCCGGAATTGTTCCAGAATTTTAGGAATTATTAGTTTAAGTTGCCTTATGTCTTGGTTGGTGTATTTATATGTGGATTAACATTTTGGCATGAAAATGGTTAATTGCATATACTTACATTGTGTATATATGAATATGGAATTTTGACTCGTTTAAGGTTCCTAATGCATATGTACATATGATTATTAGTGCCTTGAGTGTTTAGATAATCTTAACCAAGACATATAAGATTTGCATGGTCTTGTGTGGCACACCATGCCTTAGAATTTGTATTTGATGTATGTGGTTGTAATATTTTTGTCCGGTAACATATTTGAGCCTTATAGACCCATGTGATGTGTTTGGTTGATTAAATTAATGTATTCATTCATTTGGTAGTTTGTACCACATTGGTTTGTAATAATTAATTTATTTTATTCGGTTTGTATATTTAAAGGCTTGCATGCCAATTTCTATTCTTTGTAATTTGTAGCATTAGCTTCGAATAGTAATTTGTGGATCGCATGCCATTTCCTTTTAAATTTGTAAATTATAAAAGGAAGACCGAAGCAACCAACAAGTACCATGGAGGGTGTCTTGGCGAACTTGGATCGGAGGTCGGTAGGAGACGCAATGGATCAAGTGGGATAACACACATCAATGTCTTGGATTTTTGTCCTTAGTAGACTTTGTCTTGCCCATTGGCTCATGGGCAAGATGCATAGGATTTTATGGCTCGTTACCGGACTCATATTGCATGCGTGGTTGGCTTTATTTATTTCTTGCATAGTTGTTTAGGATCTTCGCATGCTAGATAATTTTTCAAAATAATAAAACCAAAGAGTTTTAAATTGGTTTACAAACTCCTCGCGCCACATACATAAGAAATGGTTAAAAATGTTTTAACAGGAAAAACAAAATCCGGTTTTTTCAAAAGTAAATCACACACCACCCGTAAGATGACACCGCCCGAATCTAGTGAAACAAGATTGGTCGTGAAGCTCTAGCCGAGTTCAGTTTTGCGTAACTGTGTGGATGGTGCGTGTGGCAACTCGCAAGGTCGGTTGTCGAGCTCTAGCCGAACCGGCCATTGGGCTAGAGTACCACCGTGTTTCTTGACCGCCGATTTACAATTCCAAGACTTAAAACGCCTTGGTAGTTGTCGAGCTCTAGCCGAGTTATCAAAGTGGATTAATGAGGAATTGGTGTGGAGGGATCAAACATGCCAAATAGGTGCTATGAGTACCTAGGATCCCGCAAGTGTCTAAGAGTTGTAGTCACGTACTACAATCGGTAAAATGTTTACCGGCCAAAAGTAGCTCCATGAAGTGATCTGCGGAAAACCCGTCATGGATTGGGGTATTCTTGAGGTTCTTGGACCTTGCTATTATAATTTGTTTTATAACAAGTGGGTAATTATTTAACAAGGATCTAAATATGTCATAACTAACCAAACTCGTACTTTTCTTGTAGATGACATCTACTAGCAACACCAACACAAGCAACATGTCACTCCGTCCGTTTTTGGAGAAGGAAAAACTCACCGGACCCAATTTCATGGATTAGCATAGGACCTTGAGAATCGTACTACGCCACGAAATGAAATTAGAGGTCCTTGAGGCACCTCTCCGGAGGCTTCGGCAATCAACGCGCCAAAGGCCTTAAAAGCGTCTCAAAGACAAAAATGATGTCACTTGCCTTATGCTTACGACCATGAGTCCCGAATTGCAAAGGCAATTCGAGAAAGTGAGTGCGTACGAGATGATTTCTCAGCTGAAGGACATGTTCTAACAGTAAGCAAGGCAAGAGCTTTATGAATGTGTCAAGGCTTTTGTCGGTTGCAAGATGCCGGATGGCGGCAATGTGAGCTCCCACGTCCTTAAGATGAAAGGGTACGGGGACCAGCTCGAGGAGTTAGGCTTTCCCATGGGGAAAGAGTTGGCGGTTGAAATAATACTCCAATCTTTGCCTCCGTCATATGGACCGTTCATTGTGAACTTTCATATGCATAGTATGGATAAAACCATTATGGAACTGCATGGCATGCTCAAGACTACGTAGTACAAGCTTGCCAAAGCAAAGCCCTCCACCTCTACTACCGTCCTAGCCATCAACCACGGTGCAAGAAGCGGAAGCAGCCCACTTCGGGCTCGAAGGGCAAAGGGAAAGGGAAGGCCAATGCCATTGGGCCGAAGCCCAAACCTAACCTGACCCCGGAGCTGAAGGGGAAGCAAGTGCCTACTGCTACCACCTCATCGGAAGAGGCAACCTGCTTCTTCTGCGAGGAGAAGGGACACTACTGGCGTAGTTGCCCCAAGTACTTGGAGGAGCTCAAGAAGCTACGAGCAAACGTACATGATTGAACTCCATAACACTTCTACTTCTAACACCTGGGTTTTAGATAGCGGGTGTGGTACTCACGTTTGTAATAATGTACAGGTACTAAAAAGAAGCAGGGACTTGGTTGATGGAGAGCTGGATCTCATCATGGGAAACAAGGCGGTTGTCCCAGTTGAGAAGATTGGGAGTGTGGAGCTCGCCTTTCTGTCCGGCTTATCTATTGTTTTATTAAATGTATCTTATTCGCCCTGTGTGGCAAGAAACATTATCTCTTTGTATGCCTTGTTCGACGATGGAATCTAAATTTGAATTTGATAATGTCTCTATTTTGTGTTTCAAAAATGGTGCATTTTATTTCAAAGCTTTTCCATGTCATGGCATATATGAGACAAGCGTAAGCTTGCAAAACAATAGAGCAATCATGAATGTTGATAAGGGATTCAAAAATGTTTTGGATAAATTATCTTTAAGGCATGGTCGGTTAGGCCACATAAACAAGAAGTATGTGAATCTTGTATATTGGGCAAGATGACCAACGCACCCTTTACCGGTGTGTGTGAAAGGGCGCAAGACTTGTTGGGTATCGTACACACGGATGTGTGTGGCCCATTCAAGCATGCCACAAGAGATCATTCCCGCTACTTCGTTACCTTTATTGATGATTATAGTCGATACGGGTATGTCTACTTAGTAAGACAAAAGTCGGATACCTTTGAGGTATTAAGACTTATCAAAATGAAGTGGAGAATCAACTAGGGAAAAGAATTAAGACACTACGATCTGATAGAGGCGGTGAGTATCTTAGTTCTGAGTTCTGTGAACATCTGAAGAATTGTGGGATTGTCTCGCAATTAACCCCTCCTAGAACACCACAATTAAATGGAGTCGCCGAGAGGAGGAACCAAACATTATTGGATATGGTTCGGTCAATGATGTGTCATTCGGACGTTCCCGTTACATTTTGGGGATATGCGATTGAAACGGCTGGTAGAATCCTTAACCTCGTACCAACAAATAAGGTTAAGAAAACACCGTATGAAATGTGGCATGGAAAGGTTCCATCCATTTCATATTTAAAGGTCTGGGGTTGTCCTGCCTACGTGAGACGTGAGGTTGAGGACAAATTGGAGCCCAAGGCCGAAAGGTGCTTTTTTCATTGGTTATCATGCTGGGTCTATGGGATATTTGTTTTACAAACCTTCGGAGAACAAGGTATTTGTTGCTCGAAGGGCAGTGTTCCTTGAGAGGGAACTGCTATCCAAAGACGCTAGTGGGAGGAGGGTTGATCTTGAAGAGATTCAAGAACCTGCAAATGTAGAACCTGATGTTGGCACTAGCTCACAACCTACAAGGGTTGATTCTCAGCATGATGTTGGAGATAATGTAAACCCATTGCCTCTTAGAATATCTGGTAGAAGTCGGCATGAGCTAGAGAGATATGGTTTTAACATATCTAAGGGCACCGACATGGTAGTGGTCTCTGATGAGCCTACCAAATACCAGGACGTTGTGGTCTGCCCTGAGTCCGCTAAGTGGAAAGAAGCAATGGAATCCGAGATTCAATCCATGTTGGATAATCAAGTCTAGGACTTGGTTGATCCTGTGCCTGGGTGCAAGCCCGTCGGGTACAAATGGGTCTTCAAGAAGAAGATCGGCGTGAATGGCGAGGTAGACACCTTCAAAGCCCGACTGGTGGCTAATGGTTTCACTCAAACTCATGGTGTAGACTATGAGGAAACCTTTTCTCTGGTGGCTATGTTGAAGTCTATCCGGATACTCATTGCCATTGCCGCTTTCATGATTATGAAATTTGGCAGATGGACGTCAAAACCGCGTTCCTTAATGGAACACTTTCAGAGGAGGTGTATATGACACAACCTGAGGGTTTTGTACATCCAGAGTTTCCCGATAGAGTCTGCAAGCTTAAGAAGTCCATTTATGGGCTTAATCAAGCTTCTCAGAGCTAGAACCTGTGCTTCGATGAGAAGGTCAAAGAGTTTGGCTTCTCTAAGGGCAAGGATGAGCCATGCGTTTACATTAGAGCTAGTGGGAGCGTAGTTGTATTCCTAGTTATTTATGTAGATGATATTCTACTAATTGGGAACGATGTCCCAACTTTGCAAGGTGTAAAAACCTGGCTAGGGAGTTGTTTCTCAATGAAAGATCTCGGGGATGCGGCTTACATCCTTGGGATTAAGATCTATAGAGATAGATCCCGTAGGTTGATTGGATTAAGCCAGAGCGCGTACATTGACAAGGTCCTAAAGAGATTTAGGATGGAGGACTCCAAGAAGGGACATGGTTTAGTGTTGAGCAAGGCTCAAAGCCCGAGTTCGCTTGAGGAACGGGAAGTAATGAAGTGAGTCCCTTATGCTTCGGCAATAGGCTCGATCATCTACGCCATGTTATGTAATAGGCCTGATATATCTTGTGCATTGAGTATGACAAGTAGATATCATGCCAATCTTAGTGAGGCACATTGGATGGCAGTGAAGAACATTCTCAAGTATCTTCGGAGGACAAAGGAGATATTCTTAGTGTATGGAGGTGCGGAAGAGCTTCGGGTAACTGGTTACTCCAACGCCAGCTTCCAAACCGATAGGGACGACTGCCGATCTCAATCGGGGTTTGTGTTCCTACTAAATGGTGGTGCTATATCCTGGAGAAGCTCCAAGCAAGACACTGTGGCCGATTCTACTACCGAGTCGGAGTGTATTGCAGCCAGTGAAGCTGCAAAGGAGGCTGTGTGGATGAGAAAGATCATCCAAGATCTGGGAGTAGTTCCTAGTATTACCGACCCTGTTGAGGTATTTTGTGACAACGAGGGTGCGGTTGCTCTAGCGAAGGAACCAAGGTCTCACCGACGCACGAGACATATTCCGCGGGAGTATAATTACATCCGGGACATGGTCGATAGTGGAGATATTGTCATCAGCAGAGTACACATGGATAGCAACGTGGCGGATCCATTCACAAACCATTATCACAAGCGAAGCACGATGCTCACACACGTGCTATTGGGATTAGATTTGCTAGCGATTTGGTTTGATCTTGTATCTGTGTTTGGTTAGTATATTTGATGTATTTAACCTTTCGGGAACATTTAGCAGTATTGTATTTATCGTATTTATCGATTATTAAATGGAGATTTAGTAATACGCAAGTTGCGGATATTATTTTAAATTTTTACTGTGTTCCAACTAAGCATGTTTTATTATTCACTGAATGTGTTAATATTCTAAATGTCCACAGTAGGTCATTCTTCTAGGGAAGGAAGTATGAACTAAGACTGAGGGAAGTGATTGGTTATGTGTTCAATAGGGATTGAAACACCGTGATGCAATACTTCGCCTGTCCTTGAATTGTTCAAGTGACTGGACGACCCACACCTGATTTCACTTCATGGTACATGTCATGAGTAAATCAAGATGATAATATCAGTTCATCCTTATACCGGAGATGCATGTGTCTGCATCACTTTGGTTTGCTTTATTCTAGTTGCTTTCAAACGCAGTCCATAACTGGCTATTATAAAGGGAGTAATTGGACAAAGTACGATCACTTTGATGGGTAGTGTAGTCAAAAGGAATTTGTTCCTCTGTTTAGAGAGATATCCCTGGGCCCCTCGATGATTGGTCGCTGACACAAAAATGCGTGGCCATGCTCAAAGCTTGCAATGATTTATGATCGATTACAAGTTGTATATTTTGGTCACCACCAGTCTAGATCGAGAAACATAATTGTGAACGAACGGAGAATGACTCAGTACCATGTCTCATGTTCACTTGGATATCGCGAACAAAAGGATGTTTGATCCCTTATCTATAGGAACATTTCACACTGGCTGCAGTTTAGTTTTTATATTGGAGACAAAACCCATACCGACTTGGGGGCAGAGATGCCTTACTAGAGGCCGCTCTCTGTCTGTGATACATTGGGTACGGTGAGTCATGTGCATGTGGGAGTTTGTTGGAGTATGCCCACTGACACACGTACTCCAAATGATCACTGCCGATGACGTATAGGCCTATCGGTCACACGCCGGGGGTTGATCTTGACAACAACCTAATAGATCAGGGTGAGAAAGAATAAATAATGATAGTTGGTAATCTGTACAAAGTTAGCGGCACTATCTTAGCCTTCGCTAACTCAGCCGCGATCGCGGCGCTAACTTCTGGCGGTTAGCGGCGTTATCCCTGCTGACAGATTGCAACTTTATTCTTTTCACCTCCTCTCTCCACCAATGCATATCCAGTTCATGATTGTCTCTTGCCCGACTTTGGGGAGTCCTGGAGGCACTCTTGAGTTTATAAAATGCATGCCTACCACTCTTTCTTAGTCTCTTGCTTAACTTGAGTTTAAACACTTAGAAACCTTGGTGAGTTGCCTAAGTTAAAGAGAGAGTTGTAGAGAGATCTTCCTGGTGGTCAAAGAGAGTTGTTGTTCCAGAGTTGTTCTTCAAGTGTTGAGGAATAATCATGGAGTGCTAGTACACTTAGAACATGTTTGCTCGGGGTGGACTTGGATAGCCGAAAGGAAGTGTCTTGCTTGCACAAGTGAAGAACAATAACAAATCCAGAGACATCAAGGGTATAACTCTTCCCTCTTTTATGTTTTAGTTGCAAAATTTAGTTGTAGTGCTTGGTACACATTTGGGGTTCTTACATGTGGTTCTTGTATTTGTTTTTAAATTCGTTTTTGTACATGCTTGCTTCCGTTGTGCTCAACCACGAACCCCAACAATTACTACAGTCTTTAAATCCTCGTCTCACAACACAACTAATCGTGCTTCCTTTATCAATATGCGCCCGCATCGTTCCACCTTCTTACTTCACAAACATCAAAGCATCTCACGAAGAGGAACTCAAACGAGTAAAGCCTCTGTCGAACAATTTCTACATTAGCATCATCAATTCCCAATCTCCGAACGAAACAACACGACAAAGATCTTTAGCTACAAGAGTAGCCCTCAAAACAAAATCAATTTAATACTTCACGTCTTCAACAGGCGGTAAGCCCGGAAACTCATCAAGCAACAGTTCCGACTAGTCAAACGCCACCGAAACATTTTCGACAACACGCTCTTCTAGTTTTGCATCAAGGCCCACAATAAGCACAAAAAGGAAGACAATAGGAAAAACTATTCCCATCGACATTGACAACAGCTTAGGGGACACTATCAATGACTGGAACTACTTTACCACCAACAATTTCTACTTTAAAGGCCTCAGTTAACACATACACAAGCAATTACAGTTCATCACGAAAGGTTATCGACACGAAAGAATAAGCAGTTCTAGAATCAACAATACACATATTAGGGCAACACTAACAAGAAAAGTACCAGTGATCGCGTCACCAGCACCTTCGGTTTCCTCCATCGTCATCTGAAATGCTCGCCCCTTTGCAAGGGGAGCGCCCTCTTTCTTTTGTCCTAATGAAGATCCCCCACTTCCTATACTCTGTTTCATCGGGCAATCACCAATTCGGTGCCCCGGCTTGAGACACCTATAGCAAACATTGTCCTTACACTCGCATTCCAACGTAGTATGCCCGATCCGTCCGCACTTTAAACATCTCGTAGTAGTTTTAGAACATTTACCAGTATGGTAAGCACGGGACAATGAGCACCAAAGACCATCATACTTTGATTTCTTAGAGGAATCGAACTTTTCCTCAACGATTGATTGTCTTTTAAGGATCAACTCTAGAGGACTGTTGAGACTTCCTCTTTTGACTTTCACTTTCTTGGTCTCCTTTACACTAGAGATGATCTCCCTCTATTTGTCGGGCTATTTCAAAAGCTCGATCTAGACTACTCGCAGTTCGGACATGCGCTCGATACTCTACAGGCAACATACCCACAAGCTTGCGAATCTTCGCGCTATCATCTGTCTCAAGGTGAGGAATGAACCTCACTTTATCGGTAAAGGCATTAAGAAGGTCCTCCATTGGTTTTTCCCCTTTACAGAGACTATTTAACTCTCTCTCCATTTTCTCTAAATCATAATCCGTGCAGTACTTTTTCTTCACTTTCTCGGAGAATTGCTCCCAAGACATGGCAGCAATCACCTCTTTACTCACTGTGTCTTTGATTGTATCCCACCAATACATCGCGTCACCCTTCAACATGTGTACTGCGTACTTGACACGGCATTCAGGTTCGCACTCACACGACTCAAAGACCCCATCCGTCTCCCGAAGCCATCGTATCGTATCCGAGGGATTAACATTGCCCTCGAATTCCTTGGGTCTACAGGAAAGGAACTTTTTATAGGAACAATGTCCCGTACTTTTACCTTTAATGGCCTTCAATAGCAACTCCTTCGTCAATCGGAGTTCCTCTTCAAGATGTCGAATATAAATCTCCGGATCTTGAAACGGTCTCGATCCCCGAGTATCGTGCCGAGAAGATTCCTCCCCAGCTCCAGTAGGAACACGAGAAGCCTCGTCCTCCACTTGCTTCAGAGCTTCTTCAGTAGTAGCTCGTCGATCAGACATTCTAACTCAACTTACTACATTCACGGAACAATACTTAACACACTACTTATACAACAACTACCAATACTACACTTAGTTTACACATGCAACAATCACATAACACTCACACTCAACCCCAATTTTCCCACTAGGAACACTTAACGATGGTTGGGCCCGAGTTTGAGATTGAATATTTTCACAGGTGCCTGATTCTATCAAACTTAGCCTCTGATACCTAATTGTAACGCCGAGTTTCATGAGCTTAAAATCAGTAATAATTTTAAACTTTTTAAGTATGTTTATCAAAAGCGTGCAGCAGAAGTAACCACCATTTACAAAGGATTAATATTAACAACTGACATACAACAAAAGACTCCAAGTCCAAACTAACAGGCGTTACTGACAACTACAACCGACCATCGGACCACATGCAATTAACAACAAACAGTGTTCCCAAAATATATCTATAATACCCGACAAGTTCCCGCCTCACAAGGCCGTCTATCATTAACCTGCAAAAAGGGAAATCATGCACCGTTAGCTACAACTAGCTAGTGATCACAGGTAGCACATAAGTATCAACGAGCATGCTATCACATATAGGAACAACACATAAGGCTATCCTATCACATCGCGGTGCGCTGACGAGTCAGCCGGGTCATATCTCGCAGGGTTGCAAGTCCCGCTCAACGTCCCTAACTCGGGAATCAGCCACGACCAACCGCACTGGTGGGGGAGTGAAGAGCAGTCCACCTAGTACGTTACAGAGCCACGTAGATCCAGCCATAGGCCAAGATCCCCAAAAATCACACCAAGGAACAGATGTCCTCAACTCACCACACTTCATTAGGCCACACTCCCACACTTTATCTTGAGCCACACTTTAACAAGCCACACTCTATTGTCCGGACGCGTTCCAGAATTACACTTAACCACAATAATCACAGTTAACTACGTTCCACTAGTAACTGCAGTTTTCATGTAACTAACTTTCACGTATGACCCTGTCGAGTTCCACAGTTTACATGCATCTCTACAATTAATGTATATCATAACAACTCATTTCATTATCGCATTCTATCATGGCATAACATACATCGAGTGCGTACTCAGACAAACTAACAGGCACAACAAGCAACAACTGACGAGTATCGGGTCCTACAATACACAAGCATTACATAATCTATGTGTCATACCACAATTTGCAACATGTTACGACAAAAGTACAGTTAGCGTCACTTATGGAGCCTTATGGAAAACCAGTTGTCACCTGGGGTTCACAAAAGGCAAATATAGTGCTCGGTATCCTCGGGTTCCTCCGGATCACCTATCACATCATATACACGCTTGGTTATCACTTACACATAGCATACTCAGTTTTAAACACAGGTTAAACAAGCTGTCCATCACTTACAAGCCTTGCGGTCGCAAGGACCTCCTAATAACATCCCATACGATCGCAAGGATAACCCTTGCGATCGCAAGAGATCTTTTCCCATAAACCTATGCTTCCGATCGCAAGGAAAGTCCCTTTTACCTGCAAGCATGTTTCCAGGGTTAGTTACGATCGTAAGTTATGTACCTAAGCTCGCAAACCTTATTTCCTTCGCCCGTAGGCGGTAACATCAACAAAACATATCCTTACGGTCACAAGGGCCTTACCCTGCGATCGCAAGGATCACAGACAACCAATGCGACCGCATGGACATGCCATGCGACCGCATGGACCCTGGCACCCCATGCAACCGCATGCACATGCCATGCGACCGCATGGACCCCCCATGCGACCGCATGCACATGCTATGCGACCGCATGGACCCCCGTTACAGTGTTCTTCGACCCTGTTTTCTGTACAACTCGGAATTTCATGTTTTTAACACCTTAATCGATCAAAACTCAGTTTCAAATGTTTGTACACTTTGTTTGACATCAATTGAAGCCTAAGAACACTTTTGGCACAAAAAAATCCACAAAAACACATATTACACCACCAAAGTGGTATAATCCTTTCAAACACCAAAACTAGGTTATTACTTGAAGAACACTTACAACAAGATGAAGATACTACATATTTAAGCTCCAAATTTCGCATTTGGAATCACCCACAAGCTATTCCTCTTTGATCTCTTTCAAAAGATTGAGAGAATTTAAGTGTGTGTGTGAAATCCTATGTTTGTGTGTGTTGGTATGTGTTTGTTTGACTCAAAAGAGTCAAATACTACTTGAACCGCCATATGGTGGATAATTATCACAAACGGGGTATTTTGTTCCCCTTTTCAACTTACAACTCAAACCTCGTTTACCCGTTTCAACTAACGAGGATATCCACGGAATCATTACGAGAAACCGTTTAAAACATTATAACTTTTACATACTAATCTCCACTTTCGTCTAAAACCTCACATATCCACTTTAACCAACTAAAATACTTAATTAAAGTCAAGGTACAACCATCTAACTACAAGGTACAACTAGGCCCAACTAGGCTCATTTTCAGGATGTTACACCATTAATCTCTACCCTATCAGTCACATTTCTACCAACTCTAGTCTTGTTTTCACCGCTGAGCACTCCAATTGGATGAATACTCATTCCTAAGGTTGAGCAAGCTAACTCTGGTCATTTCGCATAACACCATTGTCCTACTCTTAGGCATACCATATCCACAAGCCTCTCATGATTCATCGATTCCTTATTAAATACAACATTATTTCTCTCTGTCCACAAGGACCACACTATCCCATACATGACTAGCACCCAAACCTTCATAATCCACCCTCTATTACCCAACACAGGCCAAATATGTAGTAATTCTCTTACACTACCTGGAGTCACCCAACTAATACATACCGAGCGTAACACAATCGTCCAAACTACCCATGCCTTGTGACAATGCAAAAAACATATGCTCTACCGTCTCACTTTCTAATCCACATAACAGGCACCAAATCTCATTCTGGTTGATAATTCCTCTTTTAGCTAGTTCCACTCTAGTAGGTACTTTACTCCATACCGCCTGCTACATAAACAGTCTCACTTTTGGAGGAACCCAGAATTTCCAAATTCTAGCTGTATCATGCACCTCATTTTCCTCATTTAACATGTTCAGAAAACTTCCTACCGAGGGTTTGCCACTAACATCGTATTTCCATACAACCCCGTCACCATGGTCTCTATGTAACCTCTGAGAGTTCAATACTGTTGGATTATAAAAAGTAAGGGTGCAATATGTAATTCTTGTATAGTTGGGCAAATGCTATAAAAGGCATTTGCCTCACCATTTCTAATCTAAGCTTTGCATTTACAACATATCTTGTGTTTGTGTTTCTCTCTACATTGCTCTCGGCTCTCTCTCTTAAACAGAATACACACACAAATACACACTAGAAATATTATCATCTAGCATTGCTTCATCCATAGTATATACGGGACCATCAATTGGTAACAGAGCCAAACTTGTTTTTGGCTCGTGATTGTTCGAAAACAACAAGTAAAACTCGAAGATTTCAAGCTCAAGGTGAAGAACAAGGTTTGAGTTCTACAAAGCATACAACTACAAGGTTAAGTTCAAGAAAGGTTCGAGTTCAAGCATTTCCCGAAGGTAGAACACATTTAAGGTATACAACACTACTTTTTCTTCGGGTTTGTTCAAGGCTTTCTACTGTTTTATAAGGCTTTCTTGAAGAACACTTAAAACCGAGTGGTGATTTTAAAGGAAAAAGTCCAAAAGTTCATTAAATGCTAGACTGTATGGCATTTAATTTTCTGGAAATTGAGCATTTATGGTGTTCTTGAGGTTTAAATGCAGTATTGAAGAAGAAGAATTCGGTTTTTGATTAAAAATAATTATTTATTCTTCAAAGTTTAAGTGTAGAACAAGGCAACTCAAGTACTACCCATACCAATCAAGGTACAAGTGGATAGACACCATAAGGGGTAAGGCCTTCAGATCTGATAGGGACACATCAGATCCTATAAGCGGGTTTGTGGTCAATGCGATTGACTGGTTTAGGCTGCTTATAAAGTTCTTACAAAGCTGAATTTACTAAGTGTTACTAATAAAGCTATCAGCCCCATAGGATCAATCGCATGCGATTGGATGCTCAAATGTGATCAATCAGCCGTATAAGTTTCTGTACAATTCTAAGTGTTGGCCAGTGCGATTCAAGGGTTCGATTTCAAACACATCAAAGGAAATCGCATTCGATTCAATTAACTTGAATAGCATTCGATTGTAGTGACTAACAGTTTATTTCTAAGTGTTTGGTGCTACAGGAATCAATCGCACTCTATTGGTTACCCTATTCAATCACTGCCAAGAAGTTACTCTGCTCAATTTTTAAGGGTTTTCCCCAATCGCATAACATCAATCGCATACCTTAAACTTATTGGACAAGTGATAGAACCATTGGGACTTGACTTTGAACAAAGAGGACAATCGAACATAAAACTTAAAATTATAATTCAAAATTGAATTTAATCTAACTCAGATATAATTCAAAGTTGAATTAAATTAACTCAATTCTATATAATTCAAAATTGAATTTAATCTTTACAAGATCTAATTCAAAGTTGAATTAAATTGAATTAGCTCCTTATTTTGTCAATTAAGTTTTCGAACAATCAATCGATACATAACAAGTGAACGATCATTTCTTAAATTAAACTCTAACAATGTCAAGTTCAAATGAAATGATGTCCATTGGTACCGATACAAAACCTCCAGTTCTGTTTCGAGGTGAATACAATGTTTGGAAAGGAAGGTTCATGGACTTCCTGGAGCACAATGAGACATACGGAGAGATGATGATTGACTGCATCATGAATAGGAACAAAAAGTTCACTAAAGTTGTTGAGGCTGATCCGAACAACAATCCCACCATTCTCCGTCATGAGAAGGAAAAGACTGCTGATGAGCTCACAGCTCAAGAAAAGGAAATCAAGAAGGCTGAAAGATTGGCTAAGTACTATCTGAAACAAGGACTCTCTTTAGAGATCTACACCAAGATAGATAGCTTAGCCACTGCTAAGGAAATATGGGATGAGATCAAGAAGCAGTTGCAGGGTACTGAGCAAGGAGAGTATATCAAGCGTACCCAACTAGTCAACAGCTATCATGACTTCAGTGTTAGAGAGAATGAACTTCTTTCTGAAACCTATGGTAGATTTTGCAAGCTGCAAAATGAGATGAGGTCCAATCAAATCATCCGAACTGACCTAGATCTAAAATGAGTTTTTCTAAAGTCACTAGGTCCAGAATGGAAAAAATATGTTAGACTGTACAAGCAAATCAATAAAGATCTTACCACAGTCACCTTCCATAACATATTCGAAGACCTCAATCAATACCAGGATGAAATACTGAAGACTCTCCCTAAACAACAAGCTTCAGATCCTTTAGTATTGATGGCTACTGAGAGAATTCCAAGAGAATCTTCATGAAGATCCATGAAGTTTAAGCAGGTGATTCTTAGTGAATCAGAACCAGAAGATGATGATGAAGACTCAATTGAAGCTGCCATTCATGCCCTCTCAGTTGTTGGTAGAACTTTCAGAAATCTCTTTAATAAAACCAACAACAGGCAAAGGTTTACTTCTGGCTCCAGAAGACCAGAAAGGCTTGCTCCTTTTGACAAGCCCAGATTTCAAAGGGATGAGATTAAGGAGGAAAAGAAGACTGATTTGAAATGCTACAACTGCGGGAGATCTGGTCACATGATAAGGAACTGTCCATAGAAGAAGGTCAAGGATGTTGAATACTACAGACAAAAGTACCGCCTGTCAAAGCAAAAGCAGGCTGGGAATGCACTTATGGTTGAGGAAGACCAGTTCCTGGAGGACACAGACTCCGAAAGTGATCTAGATGGTGAGGATCACGTGCAGTTCTATTTCATGGCTATTAGTGGAACAAGAGGTAGAGATGAAGATGGTGGTGATCTCTCTGATGCTGAGGAGGAGATCATTGAAAGCGGAAAGGTACATTCAATCTCTAACTGTAACATGGGTTTTAACTTTGAACATATAGAAACCATATTAAATCACATGAAAAAGTTAGAATTTAAGGTGACCAAACTAACGAAGAAAAAACAAGTGTTAAAAGAGGTCATTCACAAACAAGACAAAGAAGCACAAGCTACAATTGAACAATTGAAGAAAAACATAGATGAATCTATGGTCCAACTAGCTGTGAAAGAATCTGAATTTCTTGAATTAACTGATAAAACAAATGTCATCATACATGATCTCAAAGCAGAACGTATTGGTGCATAAAAGGATTCAGAAATTCTTAAAAATGATCAACACATTCTTTGTCTAAAAATTAAAGAACTGGAAGACCTTCTAATTAAAAGAGGGCAAAGTGAACAAACCATCTTTCTGTACAAACAAAAGGAACGACCTTTTTCAAGATGGACCTTCGATGGACTTGGTTTTGAAAACCCTAATGTTCTGAGTAAAGTATCCGCCAAACAATTATACAATGCAAATCTATTTGGCGAAGGACTAACTCAACGAATGGTATTTGTTGGTCAAGAGGAAGAACGACTTGAAGAGGATGTCAAACGAACCTTGCATCTCAAAGCTGAAACTCCCTTCAATTATTCTAACCTCAATGACTCATACTTTACTTACCCATCTCAAACACTGACTTCACCTGTCTCCACTCCAATCTATACAGATGAGGAACTTTATGCTCCTGAAGTGCCAAAACCCCAATTCCAATACATTCCTCACAAAGAATTACAGCTTAGGTTTCAAACCTTACAAGAGTTCTGCTTCACACATCTGATACACGGAGACATTACCAAAGCTTTCCAAATATAAACCACACCTGAAAACATCCCAGGTTCTGAACAACTCACTGAACCATCTCAACTGGCTCAAGAAAACACCATCCTCCACAAGTGTCTTCAAACAGTATTTAATCTTGATGGAAAGATCATTGATGACTTGTGCAAAGAAAAATTTGGATTGCACGAGCGAATCAAGCAGGTCGAAACTGAAATGGATCCACCTACTCCATTCACCTTCTCTCCACATGTAACTACCTTTGATGAACGAATTGAAGATTCCAAACATGTATCTACATCTTCTCAAGATGTCCAACCCAAAATAAAATCTGTTAACAATCCGATTTTCAAAGCTCTAAAGCAAAAATAGATTTTCAAACAGACATCCACTTCCAATTCAAATCACATTTCTTGCTTAAACATAGAGTTACCTGAATCCTCAAAAGCAGCTGCTAGTCGACCATGACTCAATTCTAACATTTTACATTCTGCTGCAGATGTGAAGAAGAAGCTCGGGAGTGAAAAGCGTAAAATAAACATAACTTGGAAGAGAGTCATTCCTAGGTCACATAGGAAATGTTCAAACACTAGACAAACATGTGAACAAATTTTGATGTTTGATTCAGTCTGTAATCATTCAAGTTTGCATGGTAATGTTGCATCTTCAATGTTTTGTATTAGTGATGGTTGTCTCGATAGGCATTGTGAATTTAATTGTGAATATGATCAATTAAGAAAACAAATAGGAACTAAACCATATGAGGACTGGACATACTTTTACGCTAATCAAATATGTGTTCCATTTCTAAATTCCAAAGGATATATCATTCATCAATGAATCACCACTCGTCAGTCACATACACTCAAACGTTTAAACAAATCAAAACAATTACTGACGATCAAAGAACTGGAAGTCTACAGACGGCAAGGCTATGAAGCATTCAAAAAGGCATGGATTGCTCACGAACAACACTCGCATTCTCAAAAATGATCACACAATCAACCTTCTAAAAATGCCAAATCTTCCAAACCTAATCCGACACCCAATCAACGAGTAGTACAACCTTCTGCTCCCAAGGCTCCAGTTCAGCATAAGCAAGTTGATGCTCCAAGGCCAAAGCAAATTCTTCAGAATTCCTTGCAAACATGGATTCGCAAACATAACGCTTCCGTAACTCTACCGAATCCTACGCCTCCGATTCCATCAACTGTCAAACCAAAGGTGGTACAGAAACTCCCAATTAAGCCAATTCTTTCTCAATCTATTCCTTCTCGACAAAAGATTAAACCCACATGGGTACCTAAGGAGAGATCACTAAAAGTTTCAACACCACAAATAGACATAGTTACTACTCAACCTACTCAACCACTTCTAGGAACTAACAATCAAGGACCCATTCATATATGGGGACCTAAACGTGCTTTACTCTCTTTTTGCAGGCGCCTCACTTGTGGTACCTAGACTGCGGTTGTACCAAACATATGACCGGAAACAAAAGTCTTCTCAAGAATTGTGTTCCTAAGTACTCCGGGAATGTACGTTTTGGGAACGACAATGTTGCACCAATAATGGGGTACGGAGACATAGAGAAGAAGCACATCAAGATCAAGAAAGTCTCCTATGTTGAAGGGTTGGGTCACAATTTATTTAGCATCGGACAGTTCTGTGATAAGGACTTGGTGGTAGTATTCAAGAAGAACAACTGTTCTGTGCTAACTGAAACTGGGGATGAATTACTAGCAGGCTCTAGGAAATCTAACCTGTATTCCATTGATTTGGAGAAATACGACTCCCCTACCTCCGTATGTCTACTGTCCGAAGCTTCCACAGATCTTACTTGGCAATGGCACAGAAAACTCTCTCATCTGAAATTTCAAAATATCAACAAGCTAGTCACTGGTGACTTGGTGAGAGGCATTCCCAAGTTAAGATTCAAAAAGGATCATAGGTGTGTAGATTGTGCGAAAGGAAAAATGAAAAAGGCTTCACACAAATCTAAACAAGTGTTCAACACTACAAAGACTTTGGAACTCCTGCACATGGATCTCTGTGGTCCTGTAAGAATCCAATCCAAAAGTGGAAAGAAGTATATTCTAGTCATGGTGAATGACTACTCTCTATATACTTGGGTTAAGTTTCTGCGCTCAAAATATGAAGCCACTCCAACAATCATTTCCTTCATCAAGCAATAGCAGAATAAGCATAGTCAGAGTGTTGTCTCAATCCGAACAGGCAATGGAACTGAATTCAAGAACAGTACTCTGAAGAGCTTTTATGACCTTGTTGGGATTAACCATCAGTTCTCCGCTGCATATACTCCACAACAAAACGGTGTCGTGGAAAGACGAAACAGAACTTTGGTTGAAGCTGCCCGTACCATGCTATCATATTCCGGCTCCCTCCTTCCTTTTGGGCTGAAGCAATCAGCACAGCCTGCTATACGCAGAATCGCTCTTTTATTAACAAACGCTTTAATAAAACTCCATACGAACTGGCCAATGGCATAGTGCCTAATATCAAATACTTTCATGTTTTTGGTAATAGGTGTTTTGTGCTTAATGACAAGGATAATCTAGGAAAATTTGCTCCCAAAGCTGATGAAGCTACTTTCCTAGGTTATTCTACTGAGTCCAAAGCCTATAGAGTTTTTAATAAACGAACAAAGAGCATTGTTGAAAGTATCAACGTAACATTTGATGACGCACTAAATGTTACAGATTTTCCACCTAAATCAACAGAAAACGTTTCTGGACATACCTGATCAGGACCGGTACTTCATCATAAAGAATCAAACAATCCGTCCTGTTCAAATACAAATCTTGACTTTATGTTTGATTTCTTTAGATCTGAATCTTCTCCTATGTTGACTGACAACAGGAACAACACAGAAGTACAAGCGAGTGTTACACTCACGGCTCCAACGGTCACTGAGACAAATCCATTTGCAAATCTCTATGCTGAGGAGTCTACATCTGTCTCTATCACACGTCCCCCCTGTGACTACTCAGATTGCTGACCCTGATAGCCCACCTGTATTTGATTCAGACCCACATTTCTCCCGAGAGGATGAAGAAGAAGCACGACACCTACAAGATCTTATTCCTTCATCTTCTACTTCCAATGAAACAAAATGGACCAGACATCACTCTGAAGAAAACATCATAGGAGATCCTTCAATTGGTGTTCACAAGATCAGCAACAGCAAACGAATGCCAATTCTCGGGTTTCTTAAGCATCATTGAACCCACTAAGACTTGTGAAGCTTTAGATGATTCAGATTGGGCAATTGCAATATAGGAAGAATTACACCAATTTGATCATCTCAAAGTCTGGAGATTAGGTCCTCTACCTTATGGAAAATCTGTTGTTGGAACTAAGTGGGTGTTCAAGAACAAAAGGGATTCGGATGGAGTGGTCATCCGTAACAAAGCTAGGTTGGTTGCAAAAGGCTACAATCAGCAGGAGGGCATAGACTATGATGAAACATTTGCCCCTGTTGCTCGTATTGAAGCAATCAGACTATTCCTTGTATATGCAGCCTCCAGAAGCTTTCGTGTCTTTCAGATGGACGTGCAGACAGCTTTTCTAAAAAGTATTCTCAAAGAAGAAGTATATGTCTCACAACCTGAAGGTTTCATCAATTCAAAATATCCAAATCATGTCTATATCTTAGATAAGGCCTTGTACGGGTTAAAGGAAGCTCCACGTGCATGGTACGATGTCTTATCTGAATATTTGATTGGTGAGGGTTACTCAAAAGGAAAGACCGATACCACTCTGTTCACAAAGACCAAAGGTAGGGACAAAATTTTAGTTCAAATATATGTGGATGACATAATTTTTGGATCTACGAATCCAAAATACAGTGACGAGTTTGCTAAGATCATGGCGAACAGATTTCAAATGAGTATGATGGGGGATATGTCATTCTTTCTCGGACTCTAGGTGAAGCAGTTAAGTCATGGAAGTTTTATTTTCCAATCCAAGTGCATCAAAGATCTTCTCACGAAGTATGATATGATTAACTGCACACCCATATCCACACCCATGGCTGCTAAGGCACAGCTATCAGCAGATTTGGATGGTTCTTTAGTAGATCTGAAAACTTACCATGGGATGATTGGATCGTTACTGTATCTAACTGCAAGTTGTCCAGACATCATGTTCTCTACCTGTCTCTGTGCCCGATACCAGGCGAATCCTAAAGAGTCACATCTTCTAACAGTTAAGCAGATATTAAGATATCTCAAAGGATCTATGGATCTTGGGCTGTGGTATCCCAACGATTCAAATCTGGATCTCCATGCTTACTCAGATGCTGATTATGCCGGTTGCAAGATTGATAGGAAAAGCACCTCTGGTAGTGCACACTTCTTGGGAGATCGTTTAGTCTGTTGGGCCTCAAAGAAGCAAAATTGCGTATCTACCTCTACAGCAGAAGTTGAGAATGTTGCTGCTGCAATGTGCTGTTCACAAAGTCTATGGATACGTACACAGTTATCAGACTTTGGCCTCAGGTATGACAAAATTCCACTGCTATGCGATTTCCAGTCTGCCATCGCTATCTCCTGTAATCCGGTACACCACTCTAAAACTAAACATATTGATATCCGTTATCTCTTCATAAAAGATAACGTAGAGAAAGGTCTCATTGAGTTATAGTATGTTTCAACTGAAAATCAGCTAGCTGACTTGTTTATCAAACCCTTAGATGAAAGTCGCTTCACTGAGTTGGTATCCAAGTTAGGTATGCTAAACTTGAAAATATAACATATTGTTGCTATACTTTTCCTTTCATTTCTTTTATTTAGAGTAGGTGTTATACAGTTTGTTCTTTGTGTAGATTACTGATGCAACACTCAAGGGGGAGTGCATTTCTGGCTGTACACATGTTACATATGTGTAGGGGGAGAAAATCATACACATAATGCACATGTGTAGGGGGAGAAGTCTTACCACAGACACATTCCCTACAGTTTTAAGTTTTTCACAAACAGATGCAAGAGTCTAGGGGGAGTGTGTCAAACAAACACTCAAATCAAGATATCTAGGAAACTCCATTTTTCAACTCTCAAAATCCAGATATTTTGAATTTTCAGAAAATTTCCAAGTGTTGGGTTCTATTTCAAACAATCGCATCCTATGCTTCAATCGTATGGGATTTCTTGAAACTCAACAACATTAAATTTTCAAAGTCATGGTTCAATCGAATGGACCACGATCGCATGATCAGTCAATCGCATGGGTTAACAACTATGGATCATTATGTCTCAATCGCATGCGATAGACTGTTAGTAAACCAATGAACCAAGTATCAATCACATGCCTTAGAATAATTAAAAGGAATCAAGTGCCAATCGCATGCTATTGACACATCAGAGGGGAATCGCATGCGATTAGCCAAGAGTTAGCATTTTTACTTCACCTCCAAAGGGTCAATCGCATGCGTTTAACACACCAAAGGGTGAATCGCATGCGATTCCAACTTCTATCAGCCGCATGGTTTTTTTTCTCTATCAGCCGCGTTTTTCACCGCCGTTGCAACCAATCAGAGCATGACACGTGTCCATTTCACCTTTTTAACATCCCATCAGTTTCATTCTTACTCCATACGATTCAAATTTTCAAACTTAGAACTCTCTCTCGTTTTTGGTTACTTGAATTCGCAAATCATCTCGTTACGACTTGTAACAACTTGTACGGTTTATATTTTGAAACTTTTGAGTTAAAAGGGTGATTTTTAGCCTTCAAACAGCCACCTGCGATAGTGACTTTTGAGACTTTGGATGGATTTTTGGGACACGAAACAAACTTGTTTGATCAATCCAAGTTTGCGATGGGTGTTTTGAACACATGGGGAACACTTTGATGCAAAAATATTTCAAAAATCTCAAAAAGTGTTCTTCGTGTTCTTGAGGAGTATGAACTTACACTAAAAGTTCACTTTTTGGTTCAAAAAGGGGTTGTTATGATGACTTTTGGACTATACTCCAGTATTACAAAGTTGTTTATTACTATCTAATTGCCATATTAAAAGTGTCAAAACAACTTTTTTATACTTAAAATCATCAAGTACACAATGGGGCTTTCAGAGTTAAGGTTTTCTTACAATTTTCAAACTTTATAGTATTGGTCAAAATTGGTCAACTTTGAATCACTCACCAAAGTTTGATCACAATTCAAAGCTGAATAATGTTTTCATGCATATCTCTTTATCTTTAACTTAACTGTTTTATATATCTGTATAGATAAGATGGCTCAAGTAGTGCGTGACCCTGAGGAGATTATGCCCCAAGCTGAGTTCCTTGATACCAGGACTCATAAAATCAACCACTATATAGACCTGGCCAAACTGAAAAACCCTACCTACCCCATTGTCATAGAAATTCTAAAAATACACCCCCTGAACTACCTCCTGACATACAATCCAGCTACAACCGGCACACATGTCCCTGAGCTATACGTCCAACAATTCTGAAAAACATGTGAGGTTCGTACAAATAATAGGGGGAATGAGGTCATTCATGATGAGGTCGATGAATTCCAAGTCAATATACCTCGCTCTCGCCTCAGAACAATCTTTAACCTACCCACTGCTGAGAGTAGACCACCTGCTACAAACTTTGAGGAGATTCCAGATGATGGTAAGTTCACCCGTAAGAATCAATTCAAACGCACCGGTCTACATCCCAAGTACAACACTCTTATGACAGTGCTTCAACGGTGTCTCACCCCCACGCATTCAGGGTATGAATTTCCAACGGAGCATCAGCTCAGAATCTTTGTAGCAGCGGCTAATCATTTGCATGTGGACTATGCCTTCCTATTGTTCCAAGATATCAAGGCTACAATGCTCAGGAAGAATTTTCAAAAGAAAAAGGATGCCAACATGCTGCCGTACCACTGCTTTCTAACCATGATCATCCCGTATCTGATGGATCAGAATGCAGAAATTCCTCACCGGCCAGGTTTACCTTCTATTACTCCTCAACTTTTCATGCCTATTAAACCTGCCATTCCGGCCAATCTGCCTATCCCAAGACCATTCCCTATATCCCTCCTTGATCTATGTGAGCAGAATGATATTCTTGTGAGTTATAGGGAGAGTGTAGGAATACCTCCCATGGTTGTGTCAGAACCGGCCATCCCTGCCCAGGGAGGAGTAGTTCCCGGTGAGGACTTAGAGGATAGGCCTCAGACATCTATGGGAGATGCTGAGAGGGAAGTGGAGAGAGAAATTGAAGAGAGGGGTAGAGAAGATGGTGAACGTGGAGTAATTAGAGAGGGAGGGGATATGTATGATCCCGCCACAGTTCAAACCATTATCCAATCTATCTCTCAAACCACCCGCACCCAAGCTGTTATAGAAGAACTTGGTCTTAACGCTTCTGAGTCATCCAGTTCCCAATCTTCCCAAGCTGAGTCTATTTCTCAACTAGGTGGTGCCCCTGCATTTGAATCTATCCCATCACCTTTGGGAACCCCTGACAGACCCATTGAACAGCCAGCAGAAAGCACCCCTTCATTCATGAAACTTACCGACACACACACTACCTCTCCTGACCAGACCCATACTGCTCAAACTACTCAAGTCATTCCTCAAACTGGTGGTATGGTCATTAATTTGAATCCTTCTACCCAAATTCCCGACACTCCTGCTGTACAACCTGGCATAGTGGCTCCAGGCCAGGACATGCCTGTTGTTACTCCTTCTCAGGAGTTGTCTGTTGATACCGGATCCGTCACCCCTGATTCCTTACTGTCCCCAAATCGATACGCCGGGTATGGTCCTGGTAGTGGTGAAGATGGAGATAGTTATGTAGTTAGGAGTACGAGTGAAAATGAGGAGGTGAGAAAAGAAAAACAGAGTGCTGAGGGTCCCCTAAACCCAGAAAGCCGGGAAGCCACATCTACTATGGGGCCTAACATTGTTGGGCCTCATATTGAACAAGTCGCGGTGATCCCACCCGTGCAAGTTTCTGCCCCACAAAGCTACTATGGTGTCTCTCAACAGGCGCCGCCTTTATTGCACAGGGTAGTAGCACATACTCTAGGTCAATGCACAATTTGATATACCGCGGATCTCCACTTATCTTGACCAACATAGGGTTACAATTGATGCACTGAGCTTGTATGTCCAACAAGTCTCCTCAACTTCCAGGGGTGTTACCTCTCAAGGTGCCATTCGAGGATTGGAAGGAAATCCTGCTGGAACCAACATCCCTGCTGCTCCAGTAGGTGGTACTGCCTCTGTGGCTGGTACCACAACCGGAAGTCTTCGTGATTCCGGGTTTGTGACACGTGCAGAAATTAAAGACTATATTCAACAAGCCATGGCACCAATCCACCAACAACTGCATGAGACAAATAAAAAGTTGGATCGGATAGAACAATCCTCCCACGCCCAAGCTCAGCAACTAAACAGGATTGAAGCACTCCTTGCTGCTAGACCTCCCGTAACAGAATCTCAGCCGTAACCTGATCCAGCAATCATGTGAGTGGATGCCTTGAAGAGCCTGTTGTATGTTAAACTTCTGGAACAAAGGCCAGAATCTGCACATGATCAAGACCTTCTGACAACTCTTCACAACGAACAACGTCCACAGGGAATCTCCTTGGATGACTTTCAAGAGTTTCATGAAGATGTAAACAGCAAGATTGATGGAGTGACTAGAAGTTTCTACACTTCATTGGAAAAGGTTACTGAGCGGCTGACTATCCTTGAACAAACCTGTCAGGCTCAAGCACAGAGTAGCAAAAGGAGGCGGGATGATCAAGACCTTGATGATCAACCCGAGGGGGAGAAAAGAAGAAGAGTATACATGCTACTCCCTCTGTGGTTGCAACTGTACCTGTCCCCCGTTTTAGTTCATACTTATCTGCAGGTACAAGTTCAGCTGGGTCTAGAAGTCAACAACAACAACAGAAAACTGCACAACAATTGGCCAATGAAGTTTATGAACAACAACAAAAGGAGAATGCTGACAAACAGATTGTACTTTATGTACCTCAGCAACAATCTGAACCGAGGCCAATCGATCTTGAAGAAGGTGAAATACCTTATCAGCAGTCCCATGCCGAGATGTTTAACTTGTTTAGTGACTCAGAAGATGAAATGGAGGATTTATATGAGTCTATAAACACATCACCTGCAAGGCATAAGGGAGAAAGCAGTTCTGCTCAACCAGAGGAGGAAACTGGGGATCATGAAATTGAAAGACTCTTCAAAGGCATTGATGAATATGTCGAGATTGCTACACGCTCAAATTCACCCAGAAGGGTTCAAAGATTTGATGATGACATAAGTGAAAGAGAACTTTCACTTAAAAAGAAAGAATGGGCTGCAATCTCCAGAAGAGAGGCAAGAAGAAAGCCTAGAAAGAAGAAGTCTACCTTTGATATAACAAGGGTCCCCAGTGGAGTAAACATAGAAGTTCATGAAAGCTTCCCTCCTCCTCGTGGTCAATTTCAAGAATCAGCTACTTATGTACTAGAAAGAAACAGACAGAAAGAAGCAGCTGAGAAAGCAAGACAAGAATCAGAATGGCCCCTGCCACAAAGCTTCATAGTGCCACCTGCTCCTCCAGTACATCGTGGAGATCTAGGTCTTGATGCAAACAACATGTTCACAAGAAGTGTTGGACAACAACCAATATGGAAACGGTATTATGTCAATGCTGCTAATCTTGAAGAAAGAATACCAGAAATATTCAGCACTGAGCTAATACAGGTTATTTCCCCCGAGTTACAGAACATGGATGACAAACAGAGAAGAAGATATGAACACATCCTCTCACAGTCCATGACAAAACTAGAAGAGATCAAATCAGAGTATCTAATAGTTAACCTCATTAATGTCTATACTCAAACCACCTTCAAGATAAAGTATGCCATCTTTCATGTCAAAAGAGCAAACAACCTGTCATACTTCCTCAATGAAGTAGATTTAAGGTTTGTTAATATTGAAGACATCAGCTTTATCTTTGATACCCTCTCTCAGAAACGAGGAATGTGGCCTGAAGAAGAGTTTGGAAAAGTTGCTCTGATGAAATATATGAGGAATCTGATGGAGTATTTTGAGGAACATGATCTACAACTCGGAGCTGAAAACAACTACTTGAAAGTCAATCTCTTAAAGCCTAACCAGAGCCATCCAGACTTAGAAAAGCTTAAAGAGTTGACAGTTATCTATTATGGGCATGAAAACTTTAAAGGTGATCGAGGCGTCGTCTCAAGGAATACAAAAGGTGAAAAGATATTCATCAGACTTTATGAACTGATGTCATATTCAGACGGCACCTTGAAAATCCTTCATCATAGAATACATCAGAAAATATGGGATAACCGTGCAGCCTACACTGATGAAGAACATGCTCAAGCCTATCGTGCTATAGAGAAGATGAGAACGACATTGTCAAGCAGAAGGAAAATACGCAAGTGGCAAGTGGCTTTCGGGATTTGCAACAAATCAGCTTATGAATAGATTTATGTATTTGTTTGTTGTGAATCGTTGCACACCTCACTTAGGGGGAGAATGTCAGATTATAAAAAGTGAGGGTGCAATATGTAATTCTTGTATAGTTGGGCAAATGCTATAAAAGGCATTTGCCCCACCATTTCTAATCTAAGCTTTGCATTTACAACATCTCTTGTGTTTGTGTTTCTCTCTACATTGCTCTCGGCTCTCTCTCTTAAACAGAATACACACATAAACACACACTAGAAAGATTATCATCTAGCATTGCTTCATCCGTAGTATATACGGGACCATCAAATACACCCATAAATTCTTCGTGGACCGCTACTTCCCAATCTGCTAATCTTCATGGACCACCTAGATCCCCTCCATTCCCCAAAGCTGCTAATCTTACCCTCTTTTCTACAAGCCAGCGCAAACATTCTAGGGTACTTTGTGCTCAAAGTTTCCTCCCTTACCCACCTATCATTCCAAAAATCAATCAATTCCACATTGCCTAATCTTACCCCAATACCATCTTCTATTACCTTCATCACCTTTTTGTCCGACCTGGTAACTGAGAAAATATTACCCCATTTAGTCGTCCCTCTTATCCGGATTGGGTTCCAATTCCTATAATCTGATGTAAAGTCTCTATACTTGCTCGTGACCAGAGTTTTCCACAATGACTCCCCTTCCTCCCAGAAACGCCATACCCATTTTGACATTAAGGCCTGGCTCCTTCAAGTCACCAATCCCTAAGCCCCCGTACTTCTTTTGATTCTGTATTTTGTCCCAAGCCATCAAGTGCATGCCTTTCTTTTCCCCACCTTTGGACCAAAAGAACTGTCTTCTCAACCTTTCTAGCTCTTTATACACCTCAACCGAAACACGAAACATAGACATGTAGTACATGAGTAAATTATTAATCACAGATTTGATTAATGTAATTTTCCCCGTCTTTGATAGGAACTTCGTTTTCCACTTCTCTAGTCTATTCCTTACCTTCTATAGCACCGGTTCTCAGAACACTCGCTTCCTAGGGTTACCCCCTATCGGCATACCTAAATACATATACGGTATACTACCCACTTGACATATTAAAAGCTCCCCTACCTCGCATAGCCTTTCCTTTTCTACGTTGACCCCATACACTACACACTTCCTCATATTCAATCTCATCCCTGACAACAAATAAAATATTTTCAGTACAAAACACATGTTCCTAAGTTTGTCTATATCCATTTTGTTAATTAGCATGGTATCATCAGCAAAGTAAATGTGAGATATAGACACAACCGAGAATCCCTCTATTCCAATCCCCTCAAATAAACCCATGCCCACCCCTTTCCTAAACAACGCATTAATGCCCTCGGCCGCGATATTGAACAACAAAGGCAATAGAGGATCCCCTTGTTTGAGTCCTCTCTCCATAGGAAACATACGTGTTGGAGAACCATTAACTAGCACCGATAAAGACGAAATTCTTAAGCACCCCAAAACCTACGAGATCCATAAAGTTCATCTCATTCATAACTCCCGCTAAATAGTTCCATTCAATTGAGTCATAAGCTTTCTCAAAATCTAGCTTCAGTAAAACCCCCTCCTCATTCTTAGATTTTAATGAGTGTAAGACTTCTTCTACAATCATGACACAATCTATGATTTGCCTACCCTTCGTAAACGCAAACCGGTAGTCCCCTAATACTTCCAACATAACACTACTCAATCGCCTTGCTAGAACTTTTGTGACAATCTTATAGACACCACCCACAAAAGATATAGTTCTAAAATCCTTCAGCGTCACTGGTGAGCTGACTTTAGGAATAAGTGTAATAAACGCCTCCACTAAAGATATAGGTCTAATCGACATTTTTTATTGCTTTCATTAAGTTTCTGTATTATTTTAATTTAATGTTTTCATGTTATTACAAGAATATAATATTTAAATAATCAACTTTATATTTTATATTTTTATCTTTTTTAAATTTTAATATTTAATATTTAAAGTAAATATGAATATATATTTATTGTAATACGATATTTATTTGAAAAATATATTTTAAAATTGTAATACTAAAATATACATCTATTTTTTAATTATGATATTATATTAAATTTTATAGCCAAATGTACATAAAAATAAATTGTTTACGAACTTATATTTTGACATATCTACGTAAAAAATTAGCATATAATTTGGTTTTTCGTTGTTCAGCGTTTAACTATAATACCATTTTTTCTTAGTTAGGTTGTATTTTTCTTAAAAATAAAAAAAACTTAAAGTTTAATTTCTATGTCTTTTTAGAGAAATAATTAGAATAGTGTTATCAAACTTTTCTTTTTTGTTCATGAACTTCTAAATTAGTTATAGTGATTAATAATATTAGAATTTTATGTTAGGCATAACTCAAAAATTAAATTTTTGTATGATAAAATTTAATTTAGAATATGTTGATTACATAAGAATTCTTCAAATTAAAGTTTCTTCACATTTCCAAACCTAAATTTTTATTTTTTCCTTCAATTCTATATAATTATGTTTGAATGTTAGATTTTATGTTTAATTTATTCTTAAATTTTGTTTCCCGTTGTAACATGCGGGTTTGAACTTGTAGAAACTAGAATGGGAGGCGGTTTGAATAGTTTCCATGTCTTCTTTTTCTTTTCTCTTAAATAATTTTACTCTAAATTTATATTGCTCTTTATACATTAAATCTTTTAATATAGGTATGTGTTTATATTCTTGAGCCCAATAGAAGCAAACTATAATAGTAGATGATAAAAATATAAAGCAAGTACGTAAAAGAGTTTAGGGTTATGAAAAATGACACCGAGATTTGTAGTGGTTCTCCCCCTTTATTTATGAAGGTATGCCCCCCCCCCCCCCCCCCCCCCCAATCCCCCCCTCCCCCTATAATTTTCAAGTGTTGCTCCCCATATTAAATTATGCTCCCCCTTAATTTTTCAAATTTTGCTTCCTTTTTGCATTACTTCCTTTTTGGTGTGCTAAATTTGGTAACTGATGGGTTTTTATTTCTTATAATATAACTTTTTTTGGGAATATTGTTTTAAAATGGTATGGAGACTTTTGAAAATAAACTTTCTAATATAAAAGGTTTTCAATTCCTTTTCTTGTTGTGCTAGCCTCCTTATATCATTACTTCATGAGATGCTCCCCCTTAAAGTGTGCTCCACCTCAAATATTGCTTATCCTTGTGGTTTTGAGTATTCAAATATCCTATAAGTTTGAGCAAACATAACAAATCTTCCAATCTTGAAGATTGGGTTTAATAGCAATATATATGCATTTGGATTTCTTAATTTAATAACCATTTGATTGTTGGTTATTTAATAATTATCTAATGTTTCAATGTTGAGAGAATGGGCTATACATCATGTATTCAACCAAATATCACTTCATCCATCCAAGTATTTGTATACATGTTTAAATTTTTATTATTTTTGCACATAGGATTATTCATACCACACAAGTATGTTAAATTAATAAAGACAACATGTGTTGTGCATTTAAAAGGCAAAAATGTTTTTTTAAACAAATCTCGATTTCCCACTGTCCGGCCCATTAGTCGACCATGACCAACCATGCTGGCGACCAGAGAGTTCTCTTTCGTACTACGGTCACGGTTACATGGGCATGGTCTACCGTCACCACTGTTTTCATAGTTTCTCGAATTTTCTTGCTATTACTCTAGGATCATTACAATTCATATAAAACCATATAGGCATCCAAATCAAAGATATTTAACCTAAGTAAATATGCATAGTTAAACCGAATCAAGTTTGGTTTTTGGGTCCAACATGAAACCAAACATACCAATGTATAAAGCCTAAACCGGGTAAATGACCAAATTGTTTAATAAATAGAGAGTTTAAATAGACAGGGATTGACGAGTAATTCTTGTTGATGATGTGGATCCACACCCGAATTTTTCTTGACGAAAATTTAGCATTTTGTTCAACACCGACGTGTTTTCCTTGACAACGCTCGTGTTTTCTTCAAGCGCCCTTTGAATACCCGCAAATCACCTCTTGATGCGTAGCTCCTTCTAGATGATGTCCCAACATCCGGTGACTACTCAAATTCGTGTTCACTTTCCTCCTAGCTAGCCCTTTTTGATTTTGACCTTCACCCTTTTCATGACCCATGAAGACCCATTTTAATCAAGGTTTGGATATCTATGGGTTTTTTGGTATTGTCTATGTAGGGAACATGTGGGATATCTAGGACAATAAAGAGGTGAGAAAGGAGAGTGCCATAGGGTAGAGTCCCCTTTTGTTGAGAGGTTAGACCATTCATTCGTTTAGCTACAAGGTAGGAAATGTCTATGGGTTGATTGGATTTGAGACAATACACTGTAGGACCGGGGGCGGGGGTCTATTACTAAACACACCCTGATGCTAGGACTGATCTAGGACGTGAAATATCGCGGAATTATATTTCACGAACCTCCTAAGGATCTATGATCTGCTTAGGTGTCCGGCACACAGAAGTGACACAAAGAAACACACAGAGTAGAAACAAGAACACACTCTAAGAACTCACACAGAGATGCTTAAGGCTGCCCTTGGATTCGGATTAAACACACAGTATTCGTTTACAAGGCTTAAAGTCGCGATTTAGTAGGCTTAAGGTCTTATCAGGTCGATTGCAAAGGTTTCCGTAAAGTATCGTCGATTACGTAGGTTACTCAGTCGATTACCCGCGCTAATGCGAGGTTAGGAAGTATTTATATAGTAATTAACTTCATTACGCACGTGATGTCCATCACTGCGCACGTAGCTAGTTCAGTACGTGCGTACTGATTATTTTAACAATAATTAAGTAGATTTAAACCGACCTACTCACTACGCGCGTAGTGATATCCACTACGCACGTAGTGAACATGACTTCGCACGTGGTGATTTCTCACACACACTTAGACTTCCAAACTCACATTAACACATGATTAAGTACTTGTAAGCTTAAGATATTCACATAGAATCACTAAGAATATATAAACATGTAAACAATTAATCAAAACACATTTGAATTAATAAACATGTATATATTGGATTGATAAGAACTAGGGATTTACAATTATGCACCAACAAACTCCCCCTAATACCTAGTTCTATCAACAAAAATTGCACTAAGCAAAATACACAAAGTAAACAAAACTGACAATCTAGCTATCACACAGTTGTAGACTTTACTTCTTCAGATCCAGCATAGATGTCAAATGCAAAACAAATTCTGACGACTTTCTGAAACTGCAATGCTAACTCCATATATTGATGCTTGTACAGAATTGGGTTGTAGTACAGAACAGTGATGTCGTCTTTACCAAAATTTCTGATCCACATAGGATCGAATACCTTAACAGTTTCTCCACCTGACAGGTTGTCGTCTAAAACAATCACTGCCTCCGTTGTCTTCTCATTGAAGTACCACCACTTGAACCTAGCGTTCCACCCAGTCGGCATGGTCCTTAATGGCAACTTTTTCATACAACGGGGAGCTTTACAGTTGAGTATCTTGAATCTCCTCCCTGTTAGTGGATCAATCCTGGTTGGATGGATCTTGACCCCTGGTATGTAAGGCTTTATGTTTTTCCATCCAAATTGAGCCTCACGCTTTACCAGCGTCTCGAACCATTTTGCCATGCTATTATCGTCACAATCCAGAAGAGGCAGGCGAGCGAGTTGTCGTATATCATAGAATGGCAATGTTTGAATGTCGTTTGCCCTTTGGAAGTACTCAACTCCCCTTTCTCTTTTGACTGCATAAACATTAAATTCTGGTATGAAACACCAACCAACAATTTCACCATCCGTCTTTTTGCCCAGAGTTTGATAAAACTTGGTATACTCTGGTGAGCTTTCAGACTTCTTTTCTTTTCCTGCCTGACGTTCTATAAATCGTTGATACTTTTTACGTCTTGCTTCTCTTTCCTCTTGCTTAGATTTTCTATCACCCAGATATTTTTCTAAATCAAAATCAACATTTTCTTGTTCTCTAACTTCAGCTCTTTTGTTGACTTCTTCAGCATTCGCATTTCGGAAAAGATCGGCAAGGTCAGGCAGGTCGTCTGTTTGTTGACCAGGATAGTGTTGATCGGTTTCATCCTCAATCTCAATCTCATCAGTGTCAAATACAGGTTCCTGTTCAGCTTGAGATGGTTGCACAAAGCTTTCATCCACCTCTTCTAAAATAACATCTTCGACAGGAATCTGTAAAAGTTCGGCAATTTGTTCTTTTGTCAGGAATGGAAGTATTTCTCCTTCCTCTGCATCATACTCAGTTTGTGGAACAATTTGCCCTTGAACACTCAGCAGACGAGATGACTGAGGAATATCAGCTTTCAATGGCTGAACAATTAATGGATCTTCACACAGAAATAAGAAATCATAAATGTGTGTAAGTTAACATAACCATTTCATTTCATAATAGTTAAATAAACATTTCAGTACAAAAGGTTTATCATCACACAGAATACATCAATAGAAAAAAAAAAGTTACAAAGTCACACAGACTAGTATCAACCTTGCTCATCACCAGAATAGGTACCAGCCTGTTCAGATTCAGCAGCTTCTTTCAATCTGAAAACCTCCTCATCCTGTTTTTCAACATGATCTTTCAGCCTTTTAAACTCCGAGGTATATTCAAGCAGAATCTGTTCTATCGTCTCGTTTTTCTTGACAAGCTCGCTGATAATCAACTCTCTTTCCTCATTACTCTTCTCTAAGCTTTCAATCCTCTCAGCATCTCTTTTCAACAAGTCCTCCATCTGAGCATCCCTTTTCAGCAGATTATCTATTTGAGCATCTTTCTCGATCAATTTCTGCTTTACTTCTGCCAGCTCCAGCTTTCTTTTACTTTCAACTTTTATCATCTCCAGCATGTAGCCTTGAAGTCTGTTTAGATTTGCTTCCATGGTTAGGGAAGGCTGCTGGGACCTGGTCTGAGATGATCCTTCAGCACCTGGAGCAGGAGTGATGACTGGAGCAGCTGTGGCGGAGGATGGTTGGACAATTAGTTCAGACGAAGCCACCAGCGGCTTAAACTTGTAGACCTTCT
Source organism: Pulicaria dysenterica (assembly GCA_947179395.2). Taxonomy (NCBI): domain Eukaryota; kingdom Viridiplantae; phylum Streptophyta; class Magnoliopsida; order Asterales; family Asteraceae; genus Pulicaria; species Pulicaria dysenterica. Next base: position 28,748,737 of record OX359289.1, on the reverse strand, counting down.
TCTTTTTCTTCTCTGACTCATCAACCACCCCCTTTTCTTTCCTTTTGCGACTTGCCTCCTCATCATCTTCTTCAAAGAAATCATCAACGTTAATGTCATCTAAGCTCCCAGGGATAGCCTCTCCCCCAGTGGGATCACGGACCTCCGCACTCTGAACTTCAGACTCCTCATCATCCGAAATTATCTCGATGTTTTCCACCTGGGATGTGGAGCCCTCGTTCCTCCAGAGGTGTTTCCTTTCTGGAGCTTTGTATTCTGGGTTGCCCAGATGGCAGATTAAACGTCTTTTCTGAGGAATGGAGGTGCCAATATACCGGCTCATCTGTCGCACGGTTTGTTCGTTCATATGTTTCAGCTTGATTCTGTCCCCGTCCTCCTTTATCAAGCTTTCAACTTGGGCATCAAAAACAATCTGAAGGAATCGGGGATACATTAGGAACCTCCCGTCCTTCTTAGCCAAGTTCTCCTTTAAACAATTTAAGATGGCCCTTGAGATGTTGAACTTTACGTTTAGTACCAGGGCCACAAAAAGATGAGAGAATGTTTGGTTGAGCTGATCATGTCCTGTTCTGCGCGGCCCCAAACAATGAGAGATGACGTGCATCAGGTACCGATACGGGGGGCACAGCTTAGTTTTGTAAACGGATTCATTGCGAATTTCCCCTGTATACCCACATCTTAGCAAACACCCTTTTACTCTGCAACTATTCAGAGCAGTTGGGTCGGCCAGGTCATCCCCTAGCTCTAGCAACTCATTCAGTACTCCTTCTGATACAAGCACGGGTTGGTTCTGCACCTCCCCTTTAATCCCACCCAGGGATTCATCATACACAGCGGTGTTCCAGAATTCTTGCTGGTGAGAAGCGTATGCCGTGCAAGCTTTTGTGATGGCGGTGTAGATCCTTGATCTCATTAGAAAATCGATCATCTCATCACAGTCCCTGGTTAACTTGCTTTTTGTCAGGCAGGCCCTGATGTTATGCATGTCTCCCGCTTTCAGCTCAGCCTTGGTTTGACTCCCACTGCCAGATGCAGTCTCAGCGGGACGTTGTGCAGAGGAGCTACCAATTTGCCTTCACTTCGCACGGCCAATCATCAACACCGAAGAACAGTTTGACGATGTGTTTGACTCAAAACCCTCGATTTTCAGTGTATTTGTCTCGATTAAGTGGCTAGAAAACATCTAACTAAGTCCACTAAGGTTCCTTTTCACTTAAATCTAACAAATTAACACGTGTAGATCGCAAATCTCAGTTTTGAAGATTGTTTGACTTTCGAACACAAAATCGACTATAACTCCAGATCTAACCGTTGGATTGAGACGAAAATTATACCAGAATGTTCACGAAGCAGAGGTGTTCAAGAATCGTGGATCGAAAAACTCTTTTCTAACAGGAATCAAAATCACAAACGAGAGAGAATGCAAGTATACTTTAGAGAATATTAACGCGTACTGAATAACACGCACGGGACGAGTATATATACCCTGTTTCACTTCGTGCGAATTGGATTCACTTCGCATGACGTTATCCAACAAGACCATGCGAAGTGACTCACCATTTCGCATGTAGTGGTTCTTACCTCGTGCGAGTTGGATATCACTTCGCACGTTATAATCCATTTCGCACGGCCTGATCATTCACTCCGCACGGATTGATTCACTTCGTGTGAGCTCACTTCTTCCCATAGAGTTAGCCTTTTTCTCAATGATCCTGTACTCAGCACACAGCTGTTAGTAACTTCAATGCAGATAAAAACATTTAAGCACATGAAAACACAAGAAATTATATATATATAGAAAATAAACATACCAACAGAAATGAGAAAACACCAAAAATCTTTTTGTATTTTTCGGATAAAAAAAAAGGAAAAGGAAAACGCAGAAGTAAACTATTAACGAATTAAAACCTAAAGCACAGAAATTAAAATACTAAGAAAATTGCAGGAATAAAATTACTGAAATTAAATCTTTTTGTGAGAAGGTTCCAAGGTGGAATCAGTACCAGCACATCAATACTTAGTAGTCATTCATTTCAGAACCTTGGACATAAACATATTCTCTCAAACTCTGTCTGTCAACCTAACTTTCCTCAGATAATGACATATTTTGTTTCAACATTTTCAGATTATCTAGACTGGTTACACGGTTAAGACTATCTCTTTCAAAGTCTCACAGTATTTTGATTCACTCAGTAGGTGCACAACTTGATTACCCAACCACCATGCTTATGTGCTTTGTGATTTTGTCAATGCATTTTATGCTCTTTGACGTGGAGGTCAATTTTTCACCTCTCTAGACATTTTTCTTGCTGAACCTTTGTCACTGCATTTTATGCTCTTTGACAATTCAACACTAATAGATCAATATAGCTTTTGTCACTGCATTTTATGCTCTTTGACAATTCAACATTGATAGATCAATGTATCTATTTCTTTTGACATCTCAAATTGGGGTCAATTTTTCACCCTCTTTTACATTTTGCTCATTGTCATCTAAGCACATTTGGCATGGTAACAGGTGTGTGCAACAAACTAAGTCATTCTCAACTGTTATTGACTTATAGACTTGGAATATCTCGATAGCTTAAATCTATGATTGATTTTCACATGCATAACCATTTATCAGTCTAGACTTTCCTTATATGTCTTACACACTATCTGTTTCTTATCTGATTCAATTAGATTTTCAGACAGTTTTCTCAAGAATATGTACATGCCTTCAGTCCTAATTTTACTAGACGTATTTTGTATTGAAAGCCAGTGTACCATCATTTTCCATTTGAGTTGGATCAACTTCTCATTTTTGTTTTTCTGAATTACCTTTTTTTTTTTTTTAGGTTTTCTGATTTTTTTTGTATTTTCTAAGTTTTCTGATTTTTTTTTTTTTTTGTATTTTTCTAAGTTTTCTGATTTTTTTGTATTTTCTAAGTTTTCTGAACTATCTCCCCCTAAAATACCAAAGAAACTAAAACCTAAGAAAATAGAAACGCAAAGACACACAGAAAATAAACGGAAAGACAAACGTGATATAGCCACACAGAAAATAGACACACAGTCACAAATACGAGTAAGGACACTAAGTCGAATCATCAGGGACAACCTCACACTTGGTTTTCATCCCGTTTTCATTCACTAAGAATAGAAAGCGGGGTTTATCAAATGCCTTAGTATACAGGTCTGCTTTTTGAAATTCGGTTTGAATAGACATTACATCGATTAATTTCTTTTCCCAGCAGTCTCGTATAAAATGGTATTTGATACCAATGTGTTTGGTCTTAGAATGTTGTACTGGATTCTTAGTAATTGCAATAGCAGCAGTATTATCAACAAAAATGGGAGTAGTAGAGAATTTCAAACCGTAATCCCGCAATTGTTGTTGAATCCAGATAACCTGAGAACAGCAGCTCGCCGCCGAAATGTATTCACCTTCACACGTAGATAGCGCAACTGCAGTCTGCTTCTTACATTGCCAAGTTACAAGACGTGATCCAAGAAATTGGCAACCTCCAGATGTAGACTTGTGGTCCTTTTTGCATCCTCCATAGTCAGAATCACTGTAGGCCGTCAGCACAAAGTTGTCGTCACATGGGTACCACAGTCCAAGATTGGGAGCATCCTTCAGATAGCGAAAAATCCGTTTGACAATCATCAGATGCTTGACATTGGGCTTGGATTGGTATCTTGCCATCAGACACGTAGCAAACATGATATCTGGCCTGGATGCAGTGAGATACATCAGAGATCCAATCATGGCTCGGTATAGGGATTCATTCACCAACTCCCCCTCAGTATCTGGAGACATGCCGTGATTGACTGGAAGAGGTGTGGCAGCAGGCTTTTCAGTAGACATTTCGAATCGGGCAAGAATATCCGCAACATACTTCGACTGATGTAGGAAAATTCCGGCCTCGGTCTGCTCCACTTGAAGTCCAAGAAAAAATTTCATCTCTCCCATTGAGCTCATTTCGAATTTTTCCTTCATAATCCTTGCAAAGTCTTCACACAGAAACGGATTGGAAGAACCGAAAATGATATCATCCACATATACTTGCACCAAGATCAAGTCTTTATCATCACCTTTGATAAATAATGTTTTGTCGATGGTTCCTCTCCGGTACCCATTATCAGTCAGATATTGAGAGAGGGTCTCATACCATGCTCGAGGTGCCTGATGAAGACCATATAACGCTTTATTCAGCAAGAACACTTTGTCGGGATGGATCGGATCGACAAACCCCGGAGGTTGATTCACATAGACTGTCTCTTGAATTTCGCCATACAGGAACGCACTTTTAACATCCATCTGATAGACTTTAAATCGTTTGTGCGAGGCAAAGGCGAGAAATAAGCGGATCGCTTCCAGCCGAGCGACTCGAGCAAACACATCAGTGTAGTCGATGTCAGGAATTTGTCTGAACCCCTGAACAACGAGCCTTGCCTTGTTCCTGACAATCACCCCCTGATCATCTCGTTTGCACTTCAGAACCCATCTGCAGCCAAAAGATTTAGCTCCCTTGGGTTTGTTCACTAAGCGCCATACATTTAATTTCTGAAATTGAAGCAACTCTTCTTGCATAGCATTAATCCAAGAGTCATCCTTGAGAGCTTCAAGATGATCCTTTGGTTCAATCTGGGAGAGAAATCCTGAACATAGACATTGTGTGAAATCTACAGACTGAACCAAATTTGCACCCAGATCCGAGAAGTCTTGCATCAGCTTTAATCCCGGTGAGTCTGAAGAAGTAGACCCAGATAGTGTAGCCACTTGCCTCCTGGTTTGAACATGAGAGTTCGGATCGCCAATAATTTGTGCAGGAGGATGGTTTCTATCAACTCTACTTGATTTCTGCAACTGAGCCTCTACATTAGTTTCCAGATTGGTAACCACGGGTGTCTCTTCAAATGTTAGCGTTTGATTATTGGAGGAACTTTCACCCTGCGACCCCTTGTTTGGTGGAGTATGCGGCTCATCTTCAGAATCAGACTCAGCATCACTTAGAATAGGTATAGCAGTACTTGAGGGCATGTTTGATGGGTCAGTGTCAGAAGAGTTGTGAAGATCATATAACATTTGTATTGCAATGTCTTCTTCTAAGGCTACTGGTGGCAGGTTGAATGAGTCAAATAGATTATCATAGTCAAACAACCAGGCATCACCAGTTTTTGTTGGAGGAGAAGAATGTCTCTGTACATCCACTTCAAACCACTCTTCCACACAATTAGACGTTAAGTTGTATACCCTCTTGTTCGGAATGCTGTATCCCAAGAAAAACCCTTTTTCTACCTTGGAACTGAACTTTCCCTCTGCTTCCCGTTTTAGCATAGTGCACGGAGCGCCAAACGGTTCAAGATGGCTAATATTCGGTTTCCGGTTATTCAACAGCTCATAACATGTCTTTCCTAATCGTTTGACCACTAAGACCCGGTTAAGTGTGTAACAAGCATTTGCGACAGCTTCGTTCCAAAACCTTACTGGCAAAGCAGAATCAGCAAGCATGGTGCGTGCTGCCTCTATTAAAGTCCGATTCTTCCTCTCAGCTACTCCATTCATTTGAGGAGTGTATGCGGCACTGAACTGATGTTGAATGCCCTTTTCGTTACACAGCTTGTCCATCTTCTGGTTCTTGAACTCGGTTCCATTATCTGAGCGAAGCTTTCTGATCTTCAACTTATAGATAGTCTCTAACTTGTTGATCATGACCTCTAATGTCTCAAATGTCTCAGACTTCTCTTTTAAGAAGAAGACCCAGGAAAACCGCGAGTAGTCATCAGTCACTACCAGACAATATCTATCTCCATGAATGCTCTTGTACCGCACAGGACCAAATAAATCCATGTGAAGTAGTTCAAGAGGAATTGAGATGGAGTGATACTTCTTCAACTTGTGGGGCTTCTTCGTCTGCTTCCCCATTTTACATGATACGCACTTGTCTGGCAGATGGAAACTTTTCAAATTGACTCCAGTGACCAGCTCATGATGCACTAAATGATTCATCTTTCTCAGGCTTAAATGACACATCCTCTTATGCCATAACACTGAATCCTTCTCAGTGGCCTTTGTGAGAAAACATTGGTGTTCTACATCTTTCACCGAAGCATTGGACATATCCAAAACATAAAGGTCATTTTGTCTTGGAGTTGACATTAAAATCATGTCTTAGGGAATTTGATACTCCTTCTTTAGCACATAGCACTGTTTGTCGTCAAACATCACTCTGAACTCTTTATCACAAATTTGGGAAACTGACAGCAAATTGTTTGCTAGCTGCTCGACATAATTGACTTTGTCAAAGCTCACTCTCCCATTAGACAAGAAACCTTGAGCTGTGATGTGACCTCCCTTATCACCAGCGAAACTGACATACCCTCCTTTTATTTTTCTGACATTTGAAAGAAGGCCCAGATCGCCTGTCATGTGCCTGGATGCTCCACTATCAACAATCCACGTGTTATATCGGCGAGCACCCTGCACAACCAAGTAAAAGGTTAGTTAGCATTGGGAACCCAAGCCCAAATGGTCATGGGTTTCCCATCTTCTCCAACAACTTGCACATTAATCCACACACCAGTAGCTTTGGAGTCTACAATGGCATCTGGACTACTGGATGGTTTAGGTTCAGATTTTGTTGTCCATCGCAAGTCTGAACGGGGAGGAGTCTTATGATAAACACTGGAAGTGTTAATGACTTTATGTATAGGCTCCTTCCCTTTCACACTTACCTCAGGACTCTTGGGTTTACACGAAGTTTCCCCAGTTGTCCTTTTGAGCTGAGGGGGGTCAGTTGATTTCTGATTAACTTGATTAAACATTTTATTTTTCTGAGCAGGTTCAGATGAATTAACTTTCCCCCTAGAGCTCTGAGGCTGTTGATCACACTCATAACTGAGGTGACCAGGTCTCCTGCACACATAGCAAACCCGGTTAGAGTAAGATTTGGCAGGTGTATGTGGCTCCTTCGGTTCAACTTTACCTTTGGGGTGCACTCCTAAACCACTTTGTTTAGGTAAGATTTTGACTTCTTCATAAGGACGGGTTGCAGGAGACTTTGCACCCTCCTTCTCAATGGTTCGAAGTGCAGCTTGAACATTTTGCATTAAGGAACCTTGACCAGAAGAACTGCCTAGAAGCTTTCGCATACCTGATTCTGGTTTTTCTTCTGGTTTAGGCTCGTTTCTCTGAGGCTCACCAACTTTCTCCTTCATTTTTAAATTTGGTTTTGAAGTTGAAGCAGAAGGTGTATCAACTTTGGGAGCAAGTTGGTCAGCTTCAGCGAAGACATCAGATTGCACCAGTTGGTTTAAGACTGGTGGTGGACATTTCGAATAGGTCTTCGTGTCTTTCTCCTGAACAGAACCTTGTGGTCTTCGGTCGATTATGTGTTCAAACAAATATGATGAAGTTGAGTAACTTTTTAATTTCTAATTTAAAGTATCATAGTCGACCTTGGAGCTAGCAAGTTCCCGTTTTAGAATATCAATCTGATTAATGTAGAAAACAATAGCATCCTGTTTGTTTAGCAAAGCTACCTCTAGTTCTCTAATCTGTTTGTTTTGACTTTCAATTTTATCTTTTAAAGTCTTTTCTCTACCCTTAATGATAGAGTTTTCATGCAGTTTAGAGGTTAGCTCAGTGACTTGAGATTTCAAGGATACTATGGTCTTCACATAATCATTACACGACACACAGGGAAGACCAGGTGTAGGATTTACTTTGACATCAGCTTGTCCAGTCATGCACGCCTTTTGATTTACTGGTTCAGGTTGAACAGGCACTGGCGTTGGTTCGGCAGCTGGCTCAGAAGTTGATGCCACATTTTGCTCGTCAGTGGGCAGGACAGACTCTTCATCATTGACCTCGTGTACACTGTCTGCCTCAGACTGAGAGTCGTCATTCAGATCTAGAACACTGGCCAGATTGGTTTCAGCAACTTCAAATGTATCTGAATCTTGGAAATGTACTGACCAGTCAATCCCCTCATCCTTTTGTACTACCACCATTGCCTTGGATGATCCCTCATGAGGTGACTCAGCCTTCTTAGGTGTAGTGGTATTTGACGGTTTGCCTGGAGAGGTTCTGAAGGGATACTTGGGTCCTGAGTTCTTTGGCTTTTCACATTCACGTGCAAAATGACCCTTTTCACCACAATTGTAGCAGGTTACAGCTGACTTGTCAAAACCCAGCTTCGTATCTTTGGTTGCTGTAATCTGCATCCCCGTTCTCTTCACTAAGGCTTTAGCTCTCCTTACCAGGTTGGCATATGACCATAAGATATCTTGACGTTCCATCTCATCGTTGTCAATTTGGTCATAGTCTTCCTGTGTCAGATAGGCGTTCCCAATCTTTCCCTTGAGCAGATCATCGTATGAAGTGACCAATGCACTAAGCATTCCCATATGCTCCTTAACTTCTTCAGTGCTGCCATGTTTGAAATTTTCAGTGTTTAAGGCAGGCATTGACGTTTTGCTTGAAGGAGCGGAATAAGGTGGTCCACTTGGAGTTTCAGAAACAGACTTGCTTGAGGGACTGACATTAGAAGTAAAAGCTGTCTGCAACGGAGCATTGGATGAGGTGGCTGGAGAAGCAATGGGTCCAGAACAGTATAGCGATGGATTCTGCACATAGCTGCTTAGTCTGTCTAGATTTTGCTCTTCTTGTTCATGCTCTTTAAGTTTGGTGATGAAGTCATTTAAGTCCATTCCTTCAAATCCCTCACCATTCTTCAAGATCATGATGAAAGGCCTCCAGCTCTTTGGTAGTGCCTTAGACAGAGTCTCCACTTGTTGACGTTCGGAAATCTGCACCCCCAGACTATCCATTTCACTGAGAAGATGGTTGTATCTGTTGATTAGATCTGGAAGTTTCTCATTTACGTAAGACGTGAAGTGATCAAACTCCTTCCTTAACTGAGATGCCTTTAGCTCCTTCAGAGATGCATTCCCCTCATTCCTCTTTTGTAAGGCGTTCCACAAGGAACGTGATGTTCTGTATCGTCGGAATTGATGAAAGATCTCATTCGGAATAGCTTGAATAAGATAGGAATAAGCTTTCTTCTCCGCATCATACGCCTTACGTTGATCATCACTCATTTGATCATAGGAAACTTCAATGTTCCCTTCTCCCTTTGGCACAACGTAATCGGCAGAGATGGCACGATGTAACCTAGGATCTACTCCATCAATAAAGATCTCAAACCTTGGTTTCCAGAATGGGTAGTCTTCCATGGTTAGTAGTCGGGGTACTTTATTAATTCCTCCCTGTTCATTGTCCATTATTAAGTTACTTAATGCGGTTATTGTTTGTTTGGCAGCCATTGCACTCATGTCAGACATTTTAGAACACTTCGTACGGAATAAAGAACACTTCGCACGATCACAGAACACTACGCACGAAATGAAAGGCCTACGTACGAAATGACTCGAAAACTAAAAGACTGTAATACGCACGAACTAACAACCTAGTACGCACGTATTGAAACCACTACGCACGGAGTACTTAAAATATTTTTAAAGGAAAAATTATCACACAGACTCAACACGCACGTAATGTATTTACCACGCACGCGTTGAATAGCTATTACGCACGGAATGAACACACAGCTTGATGAAGATTCTAGATGATCTACGACACTACGCACGCACTAAGGATCACTACGCAAACACAGGGGATCACTTCGCACGAGTAAAACGCAAACAGTTAACGTAAAAACACGACCTTTTTAACGCAAAACAACCTATTTTCGACCTACTAACCGGTTTAAAAAGACGAAAAGGACAAACACACAGGCCTAATCGACACCTAGATCACGAAATCCTAAAGGAAAAGTGATCAATCAAAGCACAAGGCTCTGATACCACTTTGTAGGACCGGGGGCGGGGGTCTATTACTAAACACACCCTGATGCTAGGACTGATCTAGGACGTGAAATATCGCGGAATTATATTTCACGAACCTCCTAAGGATCTATGATCTGCTTAGGTGTCCGGCACACAGAAGTGACACAAAGAAACACACAGAGTAGAAACAAGAACACACTCTAAGAACTCACACAGAGATGCTTAAGGCTGCCCTTGGATTCGGATTAAACACACAGTATTCGTTTACAAGGCTTAAAGTCGCGATTTAGTAGGCTTAAGGTCTTATCAGGTCGATTGCAAAGGTTTCCGTAAAGTATCGTCGATTACGTAGGTTACTCAGTCGATTACCCGCGCTAATGCGAGGTTAGGAAGTATTTATAGAGTAATTAACTTCATTACGCACGTGATGTCCATCACTGCGCACGTAGCTAGTTCAGTACGTGCGTACTGATTATTTTAACAATAATTAAGTAGATTTAAACCGACCTACTCACTACGCGCGTAGTGATATCCACTACGCACGTAGTGAACATGACTTCGCACGTGGTGATTTCTCACACACACTTAGACTTCCAAACTCACATTAACACATGATTAAGTACTTGTAAGCTTAAGATATTCACATAGAATCACTAAGAATATATAAACATGTAAACAATTAATCAAAACACATTTGAATTAATAAACATGTATATATTGGATTGATAAGAACTAGGGATTTACAATTATGCACCAACAAACTCCCCCTAATACCTAGTTCTATCAACAAAAATTGCACTAAGCAAAATACACAAAGTAAACAAAACTGACAATCTAGCTATCACACAGTTGTAGACTTTACTTCTTCAGATCCAGCATAGATGTCAAATGCAAAACAAATTCTGACGACTTTCTGAAACTGCAATGCTAACTCCATATATTGATGCTTGTACAGAATTGGGTTGTAGTACAGAACAGTGATGTCGTCTTTACCAAAATTTCTGATCCACATAGGATCGAATACCTTAACAGTTTCTCCACCTGACAGGTTGTCGTCTAAAACAATCACTGCCTCCGTTGTCTTCTCATTGAAGTACCACCACTTGAACCTAGCGTTCCACCCAGTCGGCATGGTCCTTAATGGCAACTTTTTCATACAACGGGGAGCTTTACAGTTGAGTATCTTGAATCTCCTCCCTGTTAGTGGATCAATCCTGGTTGGATGGATCTTGACCCCTGGTATGTAAGGCTTTATGTTTTTCCATCCAAATTGAGCCTCACGCTTTACCAGCGTCTCGAACCATTTTGCCATGCTATTATCGTCACAATCCAGAAGAGGCAGGCGAGCGAGTTGTCGTATATCATAGAATGGCAATGTTTGAATGTCGTTTGCCCTTTGGAAGTACTCAACTCCCCTTTCTCTTTTGACTGCATAAACATTAAATTCTGGTATGAAACACCAACCAACAATTTCACCATCCGTCTTTTTGCCCAGAGTTTGATAAAACTTGGTATACTCTGGTGAGCTTTCAGACTTCTTTTCTTTTCCTGCCTGACGTTCTATAAATCGTTGATACTTTTTACGTCTTGCTTCTCTTTCCTCTTGCTTAGATTTTCTATCACCCAGATATTTTTCTAAATCAAAATCAACATTTTCTTGTTCTCTAACTTCAGCTCTTTTGTTGACTTCTTCAGCATTCGCATTTCGGAAAAGATCGGCAAGGTCAGGTAGGTCGTCTGTTTGTTGACCAGGATAGTGTTGATCGGTTTCATCCTCAATCTCAATCTCATCAGTGTCAAATACAGGTTCCTGTTCAGCTTGAGATGGTTGCACAAAGCTTTCATCCACCTCTTCTAAAATAACATCTTCGACAGGAATCTGTAAAAGTTCGGCAATTTGTTCTTTTGTCAGGAATGGAAGTATTTCTCCTTCCTCTGCATCATACTCAGTTTGTGGAACAATTTGCCCTTGAACACTCAGCAGACGAGATGACTGAGGAATATCAGCTTTCAATGGCTGAACAATTAATGGATCTTCACACAGAAATAAGAAATCATAAATGTGTGTAAGTTAACATAACCATTTCATTTCATAATAGTTAAATAAACATTTCAGTACAAAAGGTTTATCATCACACAGAATACATCAATAGAAAAAAAAAAGTTACAAAGTCACACAGACTAGTATCAACCTTGCTCATCACCAGAATAGGTACCAGCCTGTTCAGATTCAGCAGCTTCTTTCAATCTGAAAACCTCCTCATCCTGTTTTTCAACATGATCTTTCAGCCTTTTAAACTCCGAGGTATATTCAAGCAGAATTTGTTCTATCGTCTCGTTTTTCTTGACAAGCTCGCTGATAATCAACTCTCTTTCCTCATTACTCTTCTCTAAGCTTTCAATCCTCTCAGCATCTCTTTTCAACAAGTCCTCCATCTGAGCATCCCTTTTCAGCAGATTATCTATTTGAGCATCTTTCTCGATCAATTTCTGCTTTACTTCTGCCAGCTCCAGCTTTCTTTTACTTTCAACTTTTATCATCTCCAGCATGTAGCCTTGAAGTCTGTTTAGATTTGCTTCCATGGTTAGGGAAGGCTGCTGGGACCTGGTCTGAGATGATCCTTCAGCACCTGGAGCAGGAGTGATGACTGGAGCAGCTGTGGCGGAGGATGGTTGGACAATTAGTTCAGACGAAGCCACCAGCGGCTTAAACTTGTAGACCTTCTTCTTTTTCTTCTCTGACTCATCAACCACCCCCTTTTCTTTCCTTTTGCGACTTGCCTCCTCATCATCTTCTTCAAAGAAATCATCAACGTTAATGTCATCTAAGCTCCCAGGGATAGCCTCTCCCCCAGTGGGATCACGGACCTCCGCACTCTGAACTTCAGACTCCTCATCATCCGAAATTATCTCGATGTTTTCCACCTGGGATGTGGAGCCCTCGTTCCTCCAGAGGTGTTTCCTTTCTGGAGCTTTGTATTCTGGGTTGCCCAGATGGCAGATTAAACGTCTTTTCTGAGGAATGGAGGTGCCAATATACCGGCTCATCTGTCGCACGGTTTGTTCGTTCATATGTTTCAGCTTGATTCTGTCCCCGTCCTCCTTTATCAAGCTTTCAACTTGGGCATCAAAAACAATCTGAAGGAATCGGGGATACATTAGGAACCTCCCGTCCTTCTTAGCCAAGTTCTCCTTTAAACAATTTAAGATGGCCCTTGAGATGTTGAACTTTACGTTTAGTACCAGGGCCACAAAAAGATGAGAGAATGTTTGGTTGAGCTGATCATGTCCTGTTCTGCGCGGCCCCAAACAATGAGAGATGACGTGCATCAGGTACCGATACGGGGGGCACAACTTAGTTTTGTAAACGGATTCATTGCGAATTTCCCCTGTATACCCACATCTTAGCAAACACCCTTTTACTCTGCAACTATTCAGAGCAGTTGGGTCGGCCAGGTCATCCCCTAGCTCTAGCAACTCATTCAGTACTCCTTCTGATACAAGCACGGGTTGGTTCTGCACCTCCCCTTTAATCCCACCCAGGGATTCATCATACACAGCGGTGTTCCAGAATTCTTGCTGGTGAGAAGCGTATGCCGTGCAAGCTTTTGTGATGGCGGTGTAGATCCTTGATCTCATTAGAAAATCGATCATCTCATCACAGTCCCTGGTTAACTTGCTTTTTGTCAGGCAGGCCCTGATGTTATGCATGTCTCCCGCTTTCAGCTCAGCCTTGGTTTGACTCCCACTGCCAGATGCAGTCTCAGCGGGACGTTGTGCAGAGGAGCTACCAATTTGCCTTCACTTCGCACGGCCAATCATCAACACCGAAGAACAGTTTGACGATGTGTTTGACTCAAAACCCTCGATTTTCAGTGTATTTGTCTCGATTAAGTGGCTAGAAAACATCTAACTAAGTCCACTAAGGTTCCTTTTCACTTAAATCTAACAAATTAACACGTGTAGATCGCAAATCTCAGTTTTGAAGATTGTTTGACTTTCGAACACAAAATCGACTATAACTCCAGATCTAACCGTTGGATTGAGACGAAAATTATACCAGAATGTTCACGAAGCAGAGGTGTTCAAGAATCGTGGATCGAAAAACTCTTTTCTAACAGGAATCAAAATCACAAACGAGAGAGAATGCAAGTATACTTTAGAGAATATTAACGCGTACTGAATAACACGCACGGGACGAGTATATATACCCTGTTTCACTTCGTGCGAATTGGATTCACTTCGCATGACGTTATCCAACAAGACCATGCGAAGTGACTCACCATTTCGCATGTAGTGGTTCTTACCTTGTGCGAGTTGGATATCACTTCGCACGTTATAATCCATTTCGCACGGCCTGATCATTCACTCCGCACGGATTGATTCACTTCGTGTGAGCTCACTTCTTCCCATAGAGTTAGCCTTTTTCTCAATGATCATGTACTCAGCACACAGCTGTTAGTAACTTCAATGCAGATAAAAACATTTAAGCACATGAAAACACAAGAAATTATATATATATAGAAAATAAACATACCAACAGAAATGAGAAAACACCAAAAATCTTTTTGTATTTTTCGGATAAAAAAAAAGGAAAAGGAAAACGCAGAAGTAAACTATTAACGAATTAAAACCTAAAGCACAGAAATTAAAATACTAAGAAAATTGCAGGAATAAAATTACTGAAATTAAATCTTTTTGTGAGAAGGTTCCAAGGTGGAATCAGTACCAGCACATCAATACTTAGTAGTCATTCATTTCAGAACCTTGGACATAAACATATTCTCTCAAACTCTGTCTGTCAACCTAACTTTCCTCAGATAATGACATATTTTGTTTCAACATTTTCAGATTATCTAGACTGGTTACACGGTTAAGACTATCTCTTTCAAAGTCTCACAGTATTTTGATTCACTCAGTAGGTGCACAACTTGATTACCCAACCACCATGCTTATGTGCTTTGTGATTTTGTCAACGCATTTTATGCTCTTTGACGTGGAGGTCAATTTTTCACCTCTCTAGACATTTTTCTTGCTGAACCTTTGTCACTGCATTTTATGCTCTTTGACAATTCAACACTAATAGATCAATATAGTTTTTGTCACTGCATTTTATGCTCTTTGACAATTCAACATTGATAGATCAATGTATCTATTTCTTTTGACATCTCAAATTGGGGTCAATTTTTCACCCTCTTTTACATTTTGCTCATTGTCATCTAAGCACATTTGGCATGGTAACAGGTGTGTGCAACAAACTAAGTCATTCTCAACTGTTAATGACTTATAGACTTGGAATATCTCGATAGCTTAAATCTATGATTGATTTTCACATGCATAACCATTTATCAGTCTAGACTTTCCTTATATGTCTTACACACTATCTGTTTCTTATCTGATTCAATTAGATTTTCAGACAGTTTTCTCAAGAATATGTACATGCCTTCAGTCCTAATTTTACTAGACGTATTTTGTATTGAAAGCCAGTGTACCATCATTTTCCATTTGAGTTGGATCAACTTCTCATTTTTGTTTTTCTGAATTACCTTTTTTTTTTTTTTTTAGGTTTTCTGATTTTTTTTGTATTTTCTAAGTTTTCTGATTTTTTTTTTTTTTGTATTTTTCTAAGTTTTCTGATTTTTTTGTATTTTCTAAGTTTTCTGAACTATCTCCCCCTAAAATACCAAAGAAACTAAAACCTAAGAAAATAGAAACGCAAAGACACACAGAAAATAAACGGAAAGACAAATGTGATATAGCCACACAGAAAATAGACACACAGTCACAAATACGAGTAAGGACACTAAGTCGAATCATCAGGGACAACCTCACACTTGGTTTTCATCCCGTTTTCATTCACTAAGAATAGAAAGCGGGGTTTATCAAATGCCTTAGTATACAGGTCTGCTTTTTGAAATTCGGTTTGAATAGACATTACATCGATTAATTTCTTTTCCCAGCAGTCTCGTATAAAATGGTATTTGATACCAATGTGTTTGGTCTTAGAATGTTGTACTGGATTCTTAGTAATTGCAATAGCAGCAGTATTATCAACAAAAATGGGAGTAGTAGAGAATTTCAAACCGTAATCCCGCAATTGTTGTTGAATCCAGATAACCTGAGAACAGCAGCTCGCCGCCGAAATGTATTCACCTTCACACGTAGATAGCGCAACTGCAGTCTGCTTCTTACATTGCCAAGTTACAAGACGTGATCCAAGAAATTGGCAACCTCCAGATGTAGACTTGTGGTCCTTTTTGCATCCTCCATAGTCAGAATCACTGTAGGCCGTCAGCACAAAGTTGTCGTCACATGGGTACCACAGTCCAAGATTGGGAGCATCCTTCAGATAGCGAAAAATCCGTTTGACAATCATCAGATGCTTGACATTGGGCTTGGATTGGTATCTTGCCATCAGACACGTAGCAAACATGATATCTGGCCTGGATGCAGTGAGATACATCAGAGATCCAATCATGGCTCGGTATAGGGATTCATTCACCAACTCCCCCTCAGTATCTGGAGACATGCCGTGATTGACTGGAAGAGGTGTGGCAGCAGGCTTTTCAGTAGACATTTCGAATCGGGCAAGAATATCCGCAACATACTTCGACTGATGTAGGAAAATTCCGGCCTCGGTCTGCTCCACTTGAAGTCCAAGAAAAAATTTCATCTCTCCCATTGAGCTCATTTCGAATTTTTCCTTCATAATCCTTGCAAAGTCTTCACACAGAAACGGATTGGAAGAACCGAAAATGATATCATCCACATATACTTGCACCAAGATCAAGTCTTTATCATCACCTTTGATAAATAATGTTTTGTCGATGGTTCCTCTCCGGTACCCATTATCAGTCAGATATTGAGAGAGGGTCTCATACCATGCTCGAGGTGCCTGATGAAGACCATATAACGCTTTATTCAGCAAGAACACTTTGTCGGGATGGATCGGATCGACAAACCCCGGAGGTTGATTCACATAGACTGTCTCTTGAATTTCGCCATACAGGAACGCACTTTTAACATCCATCTGATAGACTTTAAATCGTTTGTGCGAGGCAAAGGCGAGAAATAAGCGGATCGCTTCCAGCCGAGCGACTCGAGCAAACACATCAGTGTAGTCGATGTCAGGAATTTGTCTGAACCCCTGAACAACGAGCCTTGCCTTGTTCCTGACAATCACCCCCTGATCATCTCGTTTGCACTTCAGAACCCATCTGCAGCCAAAAGATTTAGCTCCCTTGGGTTTGTTCACTAAGCGCCATACATTTAATTTCTGAAATTGAAGCAACTCTTCTTGCATAGCATTAATCCAAGAGTCATCCTTGAGAGCTTCAAGATGATCCTTTGGTTCAATCTGGGAGAGAAATCCTGAACATAGACATTGTGTGAAATCTACAGACTGAACCAAATTTGCACCCAGATCCAAGAAGTCTTGCATCAGCTTTAATCCCGGTGAGTCTGAAGAAGTAGACCCAGATAGTGTAGCCACTTGCCTCCTGGTTTGAACATGAGAGTTCGGATCGCCAATAATTTGTGCAGGAGGATGGTTTCTATCAACTCTACTTGATTTCTGCAACTGAGCCTCTACATTAGTTTCCAGATTGGTAACCACGGGTGTCTCTTCAAATGTTAGCGTTTGATTATTGGAGGAACTTTCACCCTGCGACCCCTTGTTTGGTGGAGTATGCGGCTCATCTTCAGAATCAGACTCAGCATCACTTAGAATAGGTATAGCAGTACTTGAGGGCATGTTTGATGGGTCAGTGTCAGAAGAGTTGTGAAGATCATATAACATTTGTATTGCAATGTCTTCTTCTAAGGCTACTGGTGGCAGGTTGAATGAGTCAAATAGATTATCATAGTCAAACAACCAGGCATCACCAGTTTTTGTTGGAGGAGAAGAATGTCTCTGTACATCCACTTCAAACCACTCTTCCACACAATTAGACGTTAAGTTGTATACCCTCTTGTTCGGAATGCTGTATCCCAAGAAAAACCCTTTTTCTACCTTGGAACTGAACTTTCCCTCTGCTTCCCGTTTTAGCATAGTGCACGGAGCGCCAAACGGTTCAAGATGGCTAATATTCGGTTTCCGGTTATTCAACAGCTCATAACATGTCTTTCCTAATCGTTTGACCACTAAGACCCGGTTAAGTGTGTAACAAGCATTTGCGACAGCTTCGTTCCAAAACCTTACTGGCAAAGCAGAATCAGCAAGCATGGTGCGTGCTGCCTCTATTAAAGTCCGATTCTTCCTCTCAGCTACTCCATTCATTTGAGGAGTGTATGCGGCACTGAACTGATGTTGAATGCCCTTTTCGTTACACAGCTTGTCCATCTTCTGGTTCTTGAACTCGGTTCCATTATCTGAGCGAAGCTTTCTGATCTTCAACTTATAGATAGTCTCTAACTTGTTGATCATGACCTCTAATGTCTCAAATGTCTCAGACTTCTCTTTTAAGAAGAAGACCCAGGAAAACCGCGAGTAGTCATCAGTCACTACCAGACAATATCTATCTCCATGAATGCTCTTGTACCGCACAGGACCAAATAAATCCATGTGAAGTAGTTCAAGAGGAATTGAGATGGAGTGATACTTCTTCAACTTGTGGGGCTTCTTCGTCTGCTTCCCCATTTTACATGATACGCACTTGTCTGGCAGATGGAAACTTTTCAAATTGACTCCAGTGACCAGCTCATGATGCACTAAATGATTCATCTTTCTCAGGCTTAAATGACACATCCTCTTATGCCATAACACTGAATCCTTCTCAGTGGCCTTTGTGAGAAAACATTGGTGTTCTACATCTTTCACCGAAGCATTGGACATATCCAAAACATAAAGGTCATTTTGTCTTGGAGTTGACATTAAAATCATGTCTTCGGGAATTTGATACTCCTTCTTTAGCACATAGCACTGTTTGTCGTCAAACATCACTCTGAACTCTTTATCACAAATTTGGGAAACTGACAGCAAATTGTTTGCTAGCTGCTCGACATAATTGACTTTGTCAAAGCTCACTCTCCCATTAGACAAGAAACCTTGAGCTGTGATGTGACCTCCCTTATCACCAGCGAAACTGACATACCCTCCTTTTATTTTTCTGACATTTGAAAGAAGGCCCAGATCGCCTGTCATGTGCCTGGATGCTCCACTATCAACAATCCACGTGTTATATCGGCGAGCACCCTGCACAACCAAGTAAAAGGTTAGTTAGCATTGGGAACCCAAGCCCGAATGGTCATGGGTTTCCCATCTTCTCCAACAACTTGCACATTAATCCACACACCAGTAGCTTTGGAGTCTACAATGGCATCTGGACTACTGGATGGTTTAGGTTCAGATTTTGTTGTCCATCGCAAGTCTGAACGGGGAGGAGTCTTATGATAAACATTGGAAGTGTTAATGACTTTATGTATAGGCTCCTTCCCTTTCACACTTACCTCAGGACTCTTGGGTTTACACGAAGTTTCCCCAGTTGTCCTTTTGAGCTGAGGGGGGTCAGTTGATTTCTGATTAACTTGATTAAACATTTTATTTTTCTGAGCAGGTTCAGATGAATTAACTTTCCCCCTAGAGCTCTGAGGCTGTTGATCACACTCATAACTGACGTGACCAGGTCTCCTGCACACATAGCAAACCCGGTTAGAGTAAGATTTGGCAGGTGTATGTGGCTCCTTCGGTTCAACTTTACCTTTGGGGTGCACTCCTAAACCACTTTGTTTAGGTAAGATTTTGACTTCTTCATAAGGACGGGTTGCAGGAGACTTTGCACCCTCCTTCTCAATGGTTCGAAGTGCAGCTTGAACATTTTGCATTAAGGAACCTTGACCAGAAGAACTGCCTAGAAGCTTTCGCATACCTGATTCTGGTTTTTCTTCTGGTTTAGGCTCGTTTCTCTGAGGCTCACCAACTTTCTCCTTCATTTTTAAATTTGGTTTTGAAGTTGAAGCAGAAGGTGTATCAACTTTGGGAGCAAGTTGGTCAGCTTCAGCGAAGACATCAGATTGCACCAGTTGGTTTAAGACTGGTGGTGGACATTTCGAATAGGTCTTCGTGTCTTTCTCCTGAACAGAACCTTGTGGTCTTCGGTCGATTATGTGTTCAAACAAATATGATGAAGTTGAGTAACTTTTTAATTTCTAATTTAAAGTATCATAGTCGACCTTGGAGCTAGCAAGTTCCCGTTTTAGAATATCAATCTGATTAATGTAGAAAACAATAGCATCCTGTTTGTTTAGCAAAGCTACCTCTAGTTCTCTAATCTGTTTGTTTTGACTTTCAATTTTATCTTTTAAAGTCTTTTCTCTACCCTTAATGATAGAGTTTTCATGCAGTTTAGAGGTTAGCTCAGTGACTTGAGATTTCAAGGATACTATGGTCTTCACATAATCATTACACGACACACAGGGAAGACCAGGTGTAGGATTTACTTTGACATCAGCTTGTCCAGTCATGCACGCCTTTTGATTTACTGGTTCAGGTTGAACAGGCACTGGCGTTGGTTCGGCAGCTGGCTCAGAAGTTGATGCCACATTTTGCTCGTCAGTGGGCAGGACAGACTCTTCATCATTGACCTCGTGTACACTGTCTGCCTCAGACTGAGAGTCGTCATTCAGATCTAGAACACTGGCCAGATTGGTTTCAGCAACTTCAAATGTATCTGAATCTTGGAAATGTACTGACCAGTCAATCCCCTCATCCTTTTGTACTACCACCATTGCCTTGGATGATCCCTCATGAGGTGACTCAGCCTTCTTAGGTGTAGTGGTATTTGACGGTTTGCCTGGAGAGGTTCTGAAGGGATACTTGGGTCCTGAGTTCTTTGGCTTTTCACATTCACGTGCAAAATGACCCTTTTCACCACAATTGTAGCAGGTTACAGCTGACTTGTCAAAACCCAGCTTCGTATCTTTGGTTGCTGTAATCTGCATCCCCGTTCTCTTCACTAAGGCTTTAGCTCTCCTTACCAGGTTGGCATATGACCATAAGATATCTTGACGTTCCATCTCATCGTTGTCAATTTGGTCATAGTCTTCCTGTGTCAGATAGGCGTTCCCAATCTTTCCCTTGAGCAGATCATCGTATGAAGTGACCAATGCACTAAGCATTCCCATATGCTCCTTAACTTCTTCAGTGCTGCCATGTTTGAAATTTTCAGTGTTTAAGGCAGGCATTGACGTTTTGCTTGAAGGAGCGGAATAAGGTGGTCCACTTGGAGTTTCAGAAACAGACTTGCTTGAAGGACTGACATTAGAAGTAAAAGCTGTCTGCAACGGAGCATTGGATGAGGTGGCTGGAGAAGCAATGGGTCCAGAACAGTATAGCGATGGATTCTGCACATAGCTGCTTAGTCTGTCTAGATTTTGCTCTTCTTGTTCATGCTCTTTAAGTTTGGTGATGAAGTCATTTAAGTCCATTCCTTCAAATCCCTCACCATTCTTCAAGATCATGATGAAAGGCCTCCAGCTCTTTGGTAGTGCCTTAGACAGAGTCTCCACTTGTTGACGTTCGGAAATCTGCACCCCCAGACTATCCATTTCACTGAGAAGATGGTTGTATCTGTTGATTTGATCTGGAAGTTTCTCATTTACGTAAGACGTGAAGTGATCAAACTCCTTCCTTAACTGAGATGCCTTTAGCTCCTTCAGAGATGCATTCCCCTCATTCCTCTTTTGTAAGGCGTTCCACAAGGAACGTGATGTTCTGTATCGTCGGAATTGATGAAAGATCTCATTCGGAATAGCTTGAATAAGATAGGAATAAGCTTTCTTCTCCGCATCATACGCCTTACGTTGATCATCACTCATTTGATCATAGGAAACTTCAATGTTCCCTTCTCCCTTTGGCACAACGTAATCGGCAGAGATGGCACGATGTAACCTAGGATCTACTCCATCAATAAAGATCTCAAACCTTGGTTTCCAGAATGGGTAGTCTTCCATGGTTAGTAGTCGGGGTACTTTATTAATTCCTCCCTGTTCATTGTCCATTATTAAGTTACTTAATGCGGTTATTGTTTGTTTGGCAGCCATTGCACTCATGTCAGACATTTTAGAACACTTCGTACGGAATAAAGAACACTTCGCACGATCACAGAACACTACGCACGAAATGAAAGGCCTACTTACGAAATGACTCGAAAACTAAAAGACTGTAATACGCACGAACTAACAACCTAGTACGCACGTATTGAAACCACTACGCACGGAGTACTTAAAATATTTTTAAAGGAAAAATTATCACACAGACTCAACACGCACGTAATGTATTTACCACGCACGCGTTGAATAGCTATTACGCACGGAATGAACACACAGCTTGATGAAGATTCTAGATGATCTACGACACTACGCACGCACTAAGGATCACTACGCACACACAGGGGATCACTTCGCACGAGTAAAACGCAAACAGTTAACGTAAAAACACGACCTTTTTAACGCAAACAACCTATTTTCGACCTACTAACCGGTTTAAAAAGACGAAAAGGACAAACACACAGGCCTAATCGACACCTAGATCACGAAATCCTAAAGGAAAAGTGATCAATCAAAGCACAAGGCTCTGATACCACTTTGTAGGACCGGGGGCGGGGGTCTATTACTAAACACACCCTGATGCTAGGACTGATCTAGGACGTGAAATATCGCGGAATTATATTTCACGAACCTCCTAAGGATCTATGATCTGCTTAGGTGTCCGGCACACAGAAGTGACACAAAGAAACACACAGAGTAGAAACAAGAACACACTCTAAGAACTCACACAGAGATGCTTAAGGCTGCCCTTGGATTCGGATTAAACACACAGTATTCGTTTACAAGGCTTAAAGTCGCGATTTAGTAGGCTTAAGGTCTTATCAGGTCGATTGCAAAGGTTTCCGTAAAGTATCGTCGATTACGTAGGTTACTCAGTCGATTACCCGCGCTAATGCGAGGTTAGGAAGTATTTATAGAGTAATTAACTTCATTACGCACGTGATGTCCATCACTGCGCACGTAGCTAGTTCAGTACGTGCGTACTGATTATTTTAACAATAATTAAGTAGATTTAAACCGACCTACTCACTACGCGCGTAGTGATATCCACTACGCACGTAGTGAACATGACTTCGCACGTGGTGATTTCTCACACACACTTAGACTTCCAAACTCACATTAACACATGATTAAGTACTTGTAAGCTTAAGATATTCACATAGAATCACTAAGAATATATAAACATGTAAACAATTAATCAAAACACATTTGAATTAATAAACATGTATATATTGGATTGATAAGAACTAGGGATTTACAATTATGCACCAACATACACGGGCAACAATGGATATCATTGTGATTACCTGCTTTCATATAGACACTATGGCTAATGATTTTAGCCCTTACTTGGCATTCGGTCTTGAGATTTATACCTAGGAGCTTTTAAGTATTCTTAGGAACATAGGGGCCGGAGGCATAAGGTATCAATGAAATTCATGAGGAGATCACTTAGGACACTAAGATTATGAGAGTCGGACTAAAATCTAGTGCCATTGACGGGAAGTTGAAAAAAGTTTCCCAAACTCGTCTAGAGACCACTTCCATTACTTAAGGTATTCAAATGCACCATCATGGTTGACTCATCAAACCTAAAATCGGCATATAATTCCTTAACATGATTCGGGTAGATAACTATTTTATGGTCAAGAAATACGTTCCAATCAAGGTTGTCAAAGTCTCTAGATACTTCGTATTTGACGAAGTCATTTACTCTAACCGTTCTTCCACAAGTAAGGGATGGTTTTTTACTAGGATTCTAGGCACCCTATTTAAAGTTACACATTAATGGTTTCCCCATCCGATTCACTATCGGAAACTACGGTTTAACTATGCCTAGAAGGATTTCTTCTTGGTTCATTTGAATCTGGGGTGCCGGCAACGCTCTTTCCTTTAGTTTTTCCCATATTCTCAAATGAGTGGAGAGAAGTGGAGATGATGAATTTTTGAAGTTTTTGTGTAAAATTACTTCGCCGGAAAATTCATACTTAGCCGGAATCCTTACCGAAGCAGATGAAGTTTGAGAGAAAGTGGGAGAGTTTTCTTGAAAGAATGAGAGCGAATGAAGGAGTGTAGTTGAATTGTATTAAATATGGTTTAATGGAATTGATTGGATTTGAAATAAAGTAAGATATGGGTGAGAAAAAATAATCTCAGACCTTGAAATTCGGGATTGGCATTTAATGAGTGATGAATGAGGTTTGAATGCTAAAAATTTGAATTTTTCCCTAATTTGAGATCTACGGTCGATGCACTACGGTCGACGTATGTGACCATGGTCGCGACCCGCAATTTTGTTTTACAGATTTTGAAAGTAAGGCTTCTATGGTCGACCGTAATCCCTAATTTTGGTTTATTTTTTAATCACTCATCTATGTATAGTAAAGATTGACCCTATTTTTCTAAAAACTTCTCACTACCACATATAATGCATTTAATATGGCTTCTTAATTTTTTTTATTTTAATTTTGATTCATATTTATAGATTTTGCTAAAAAAATTTGAAACATAAGTCCAGGCAATATTTCCGTAAATGTGACAAAGTTAAACTTTTTCACAATCAATCCCTCTATTTTAATTTTGATGCTTTTACTCGCAACCAATTTATAACTGGTTAATTTTTAGTATTTGTCCTAATGAATGTATTATCTAATTTTAATTTTTGCCAATTATAATTTGGTGCAACTTAATCATTTTTTCAAAAAGTCATTATTGCACTAATTTCTTTGAAGAGTCTTGGATCTAGTAGTTTTTTCACCAATATTCCCAATGACTTGATCAATTGGATGACCCCTAATTTCCCTAATGTTGATAGGTTCACTAAGTTCCTTTGAGTGAGTGATTTCATTATTTTCTTCAACTATGGTATCATTAACATCAAGGTTTGCTAGTTGAAGTTCTATATTTTGTTGTTCATTGAGATCATCATCAACTAGATGTATTGACTTGTTTAGAGGAGTTTCGTGAAATGTAACATTTAGGGCTTCCTTAATGACCATAGTTTTCTTATTTAAAATTCTATATGCTTTGTTAGTTGAGGAATATCCTAAGAACACTCCTTCACAAGTTTTTGATTGAAACTATGTCAAGTGTTCCTTACTATTCATAATAAAGCATTTCCTACCAAACACTTTTAAGTGTCTAAGTGTTGGTTTTCTTCCCTTGTATAGTTCATATGGTGTCTTGTCTAAGAGTGATCTAATTAGAAATCTATTAATTATGTATATAGCAGTTGCTACAGCATTACACCAAAACTTTTGAGGAATTGATTGTTCATTCAACATGGTACAACTCATCTCTTGCAGTGAGCAGTTTTTTCTTTCCACTACCCCATTCGATTGAGGAGTTCTAGGATCCCTAAAAATTCTGAGTACTACCATGTTTATCACAAAATGTTCCAAATTAAAAATCATTTATCAAATTCTCTACCATAGTCTGTACAAATGGACGTAATTAAGTGAGTTTGTTGGTTTTGAATTTGTTTTATAAGGTTCTTGAATTTTTCAAACTTCGTTTTTGGATTTTAGAAATAAAGTCCAAGTATATCTTGAGAAATCATCTACAACTACTAAAGTGAAGAAGTTTCTACCATAGCTTGAATTGATGAAGGACCAAATTGTTAGTTTTTGTGTGCATAGTCAGCGAACCTTGATACCACGTCCAACGCCATAGTGCACTCAAGGGTCACATTTTGTGAGGGCCTATAATCCGAGAAGCAATGCAATCAAACTTGGGAGAACAGGTTTATAATTAGTTAATTATAAATTAGAAATCGTAAGTTATGGTTTTAACTTACGTAGGAGAGATAATACCAAGTTAATTATTTAATAAGAAAATGTATATTTATTAGTTAATAAATATATATATTGTTAATTAATTATAAATAAGATTAATAATTTAAGTTTAAGTTATTAGTGTTAAATAATGAGTATTATTAATTATTTAGAAAAGAAAAACAAATAATATATATATATATACATTAAGTTTTAATTTCTAATTATTAATATATATATGTTTCTTGGTTATTAAGTTATTAAATCCAATATTAGGAAAAGTTTTTATGTATTAACATTAACAAGTTTATCTAAATGAAGTTGTTAATCAAAACAACTTTAAAACATAAAATCCTAGTATATTAACAAGTCCATATTTTAAAGTTTTTTAATCAAAACATGTTTTTGGTTTTGGTTGAAGGTTCAAATTTAAAAGTTTAAAAATTTAGGAAATTTAGTTTTTTTAAATTAGTTTGACATATATACTGTTATTCCAAATTCCGTTGACCAGAAACCACTATAGACCACCGGTGGTAGCCCAACGAACGCACCCCAGCCACGGTAGGCTCTTTTGTGGAAGCCTAGGAAAAAGGCCCTTTTTGGGCTTGGCGGCCCAACGCTAGCTACAATACAGTATGAGTCAGCCCAGCTCCGTAACCCACGGCCCGATACGGCAGCGGTCCGATATGTTCTTTGGTTCTCGCCCCAATTCAAACCCAGTTACTTTAAAAAAAGGCTTTAAAAAGTTTTCAAAAATATACTTTTAGTTCTTATTTTCTAAACTAAAATGTATTCTTATTGGGCTTTAGGGCCCAAATTTGTTTTTGGACAAATGGGCTTTAGTCGAAACTTATAACACGTTTCGGAATAATATAAATAATACAAATATATATATATATATATATATATATATATATATATATATATATATATATATATATATATATATATAACTCATACATTCACCATACTTCATATTAACACTTGATTTCTCAAAAAATATTTATGTACAAGAAAAGTATAGTGATACTCACCTTGTTATAAGCAATTAAGGTTTGATTGAGCTATTTAGCTTTATTATCATAAATCTTAGGATTATCAACGTCCACTTACTATGATTAATTAACTTTTCAGAACTCTTCTGATCAATTTTTACTCTCTCAGTATGCTACACGGTCAGTGTAGTTATACATGACCATAGTATACGACCTACACACGACATGTACTTCCACTATGTAGTTCAATTATACACGGTCTATACAAGCCCTACATGACATGTGTAAACGAAGGGATATGGGCCACCCCGTGTACCATTACACCACTTGTGTTCCTATACATAAGGTCTATTGGGGAGATAATCAACTCATCCCAATAATCAAATCCGCCTTTTGAAAAACATATGATTTGATGATAACAAAACATACACTCACTAAGACTAAAATTGAACTTAAGCATGTGTTGCTTAGTTCTGACTTGAAGAATTTGCTAAGTATGAAGTATCAGCTGAAGACCTGCTAAGTACTGAGTATGAGCTAAGGACAACATCTGAGATTAGCTGAATAACAAGTATTGAAGACCATTAGCTGAGCGTTTACCTTGATCAGCTGAGCAGCAACGAGCTAAGCAACCAAGTGATATTGTGAGCATCAATTTCAATCAGCTAAGTAAGCCTTTTAACACTTAGTCTGTTTTCTATAAGCTTATCACTCTGAATGATTAATTGCGCATCTTTGAATAACTGATCATCTAGTTTGATTAGCTTATGTCCCTTTTTAGTATAATAGTTAGTTAGATGAGCATTCTATAATCAGCTGAGCACTGTTATCAGCTCAGTTCTCTATATGATCAACTAATCATCCAACACTTAGGCTAAGCCAACTTATATTGACAGTTTAGTTTTTGTTAGCTGATTGGTGAATTTTGTATTTTCAGTACACTATTTACTTTATATTTATTCTTAAGTCAAAGACAGAACATGTGTTGTTATATTATGCATTAGATCTGTCTTTGTAAAAGTATTAGCAATTTTTGAATCAACTATGAGACAAAAAAATCGATCTTATCCTCTAAAAAGGAGAAACATAGTTTAGAAGAAGATCTCGAAGATTTGTTTAACAACTAAGCATGGATGACAACTCTATGTTTGGTAAATTTAAACATAGTTGTTGATAAAAGTACAAGCATGAAAATAGAAGTTTAAAGTTTCAAGGCAAAAATTATTGTAAAATAATATTCTTCCAACTACCGATGGGGGAGAGCTTAGACGTACTAATCTAAAAAACATAGTTGTTAATAAAAGTACAAGAATAAAAATAGAAGTTTAAAGTTTCAACGCAAAAAATATGGTAAAATAATATTATTATATTGTGAGTGAGTTGCACTTTTCAGAAAAGTACATCTACTTCATTCAATCCTTGATTAAAGTAAGTTTAGTTTTCACAAACTAACTTTATGATTAAAATATTATTTTCCATTGCACTTATTGTCTCCTTCCTACCATGCAACCGGATGCCAAGCTCTATATACTCATGCATATTCAACATGCAAAATACCTAACAAGACTTTCCACAAAAAGAAATTCAGAAGCATGTTTAGGCTTTTAAGTAATAACAAGTTTTAGAGTTAAGCTTAGTGTAGCCAAACTCGTTCATGTGTTGAACCTCCTTAAGATTATTTGTTTAGACGTAGCTTTGTCTATGTATTAGACATTTAGTTGCCACCTTTTATTGTATTTAGAATTTCCGCTTCTTAGTACATGTAATTCTTGATTTATTATCTATAATTATATTTAAAATATGAGTGCGTGTTCCTAAATTTTAAATAGCTAGAGTTTGTATTAAATCTCTTTTCAAGAAACGTTTGTTGTAGTATCCAATATGGGACTAACAAGGTCCTACACGGCTAACACCCCTATACAAAGCCCGTGTAGGACATTTTGACATAATATTCTTAGACCAGAACAACCTCATTTCCTTCCAAAATTCAATTTCGACTCAAATTTGACATCTTAAAATGTATTCCAACACTTGTAAACATATTCCAACAAGTAGTATTACCAGAAAACAAGCAATTTATACACAGTTGATCATTTATTGATCAATTATACTCAATTTCAATCTTCACCCATTTACTTCACAATTCATCATAAACAAAAATCTCATATTTACATCACCAAGACGATTTCTAACTATTAAAACATTCAATATATACAAAAATAATGCAGAATCATACAATTAACACTAAATGGTTCAATTCCACATACCTTTTACTTAAATTTCAAGACATTAGACTTCAATCTTCAGAGTTGAGAGATGAATTGCAAAAAGTTAGAGTTCTATTGTGCCTCTCGATTTCTTTATTCAAGAACATAGCCACGCACGTAGAGTTTTTGATAAAATTTTACTAAGCAAACCTTTTATATAGCACACTTTAAGTGATTCTCAATTTCTACCCCCATTTTTTTTATTTTGACTATAAACACAAGAAATTTTCTCTTGTTACAATTATAGTATTGGGTCATCTACAATTTCAATCCCTAAAAACTTAAACTTTCTCATTTATATAATTAAGAAGTAACTTTATACTCTTGATATTATTTTATTAAACTCATGCATATTTATTTATTTGTATTAATTAATTAATCAAAAAGAGACTTTAATAACGTGTACACAAGCGACTCAACAACATGTGTTCTGCACAACTGCTGCTTCTGATTCAATCTCAATTCTAATCGATTTCTAACATCATAGGGGTGTTTTCCTACACTCCAAACAACTTATAACACTAATTTTAACAACTAGAAACATGAACTATCATACAACTACAATCAAGGCTCTAAATAATGTGAGGCGTGACGTGACGGCAGGAACAAGCCTCAAGCCTTATTAACTTTTTTTTATAGTTTTACTACTCTAGTTTTATAAACACCTTTAACCTCATATAGGCAACTCATGATTTTCAATAACACTTATTTACTTTTGTAATTAAGGAATTTCAAACTTTTTATGTTACCGATAAATACTTGCCAAACTAAACAAACAAAAAGTAAGGTGTTCAATTATTAAAATCTAAATAATATATCAAATTAAACTAGAAATCAATGAATAAATATTAAATAAAAGTTTAGACATGTTTAAGAAATTTCAAGCGTTTTAACTATCTATACTATCCTATAATACATTTAATATTCTCTCTTAGAAATTTTAATACTACTTAATTTTAAGTAGTACATATTTTTATGAAAATAATACAAACTCTTAAAGCATTAATTCAATCAATTAACTCAATTAATTTATGGTAATTACTTTTAATAACTCATCAAACATGACACTAACAATTTATTAATCTAAATTTAGTTAAATCACTAACATTAAAAAATTTCCAAAACAAGAATACTTTTCTATCTAATTGTTAAACAATAATATATATATTTTCATAATTTATTGTATTTTAAATATTAGTAAAGCAAGGAGAAATATAGATAATAAACACAATGATGAAAGAAAAACATGTATGATTCATTAAATCATGTTATCGAACATAAATTATTCACCGTTGCCGCATTGCGCATGTACAATGATAGTTATATATATATATATATATATATATATATATATATATATATATATATATATATATAGGCAAAAGTTCAAGCAAGAACTGTTTTCATACGAGAAATGTTTTTAACGTCACTAATGACTCATTAATCGGGGTATTTTTTTAATTTATATATTTATCCAACCGTGTATTGTGTCCGGGTAAGCCGGCATTAGTTTGCGAGGCTTGATTTTCCCAAAATAACCCTCATTAATGCGTCATTAATGAAACATTAATGAGTCGTCAAAAAATTTTAGCCATTGATTAATCTTAATCAAAGGCTAAGATTGGTTCTAGCAGTTTTCCTACGGAAAACAGTTAAAAAAGTTTAAACGAGAACTGTTTTTGGTACGAGATTTATTTTTTAACGCTATTATTGACTCATTAGTAGGGGTATTAATTTATATATTTACCCAACCGTGAATTGCGTCAGGATGAGCCATCATTAATTTGCGAGACTTGATTTTCTCGAAATAACCCTAATGAGCCATTAGTGAAGCATTAATGAGCCCGCCAAAAAATCTTAGCCATTGATTAATATTAATCAAGCGCTAAGATTAGTTCTCGCATTTCTCGTACGAAAAATAGTTCTCGTTTGAACCGTGTTGTCTCTCTCTCTCTCTCTCTCTATATATATATATATATATATATATATATATATATATATATATATATATATATATATTTAATTGAGTTCAAATAAAAAAATATTATAGTAAAAAGGAAAAAAAGAAAGAAGGATATGACATGTGGCACTTTTATTAAAAGGGTAATATAGGTATTTTAACCTCATCCAATTTAATTAATTGTAATTCCCTAAAATGGCTGCTTGATTCCCGAGACACTCTCTCTCCTAAACTACCGTCGCTTCCCTCCCACGCCCTAGCTCTGTTATTTTTTTTAAGTCGCCATTCCCTCAAAGCCGGCTCTTCCTTCCGTAACCTTCGTCGATCATACGCCTCCGTCCTCCCGCCGATCATCACCATCTTCCCTCCATAACCCTAGATATTTTCGCCGCATCACCTTCCAAACTAATTCGTTGCCTCCGCTCCATGGCCGACGATCCCTTCGCCGGTTCGCAATCGATAATGGTTAGACAAAAAGCTTCATTCCCAACCGCCGTCGTTCGTCGATGCACCGTCGTCCGTCGATGCACCGTCGTCGTTCGTCGATGCACCATCGTCGTTGGTCGATGCACGTCGCCGTTTGTCGATGCACGTCGCCGTTCGTCGATGCACGTCACCGTTCGTCGATGCACTGTCGCCGCTCGTTGATGCCATTCGCCGGTCGCCGCTCGTCGATGGTTGTTCATTCCCAGTGCACCGTCGTCTATGCACAATCCATGGCTGTGTGAATGGCTATAGTGATTTGCAATTTTAGAAAATAAATCCCGTGATAGCATCGTTTGCCGGAAATTAAGCAACCACTATATTTCCATTTTACAATTTTACCTTGCAACTGCTGAAAATTGGAAGACATCTCTCATCGATTTTGAATTTTTTTGGTTTGACTTTGGCGTAATCGTGTGGCTCTTGTTTCTTCTTACGTTTTTTACGATTAAAATTTTTATACCTGATATCTACTCTCTCTCTCTCTCTCTCTCTCTCTATATATATATATATATATATATATATATATATATATATATATATATATATATATATATATATATATATAGATATATATATTAGCTAGCTAGCTCGTTGATGCTGATCTAGCTCGATCTGTTGGTTAAGTTTCTAAGGCTCCTCCGGTTAATTAGTGGCCGGTATTCTATTTTTTGTTTAGCCTGCTTCCTTGCTTGCTTTTGGTTCGACGAAATGCTGATATCTACATACTTTTCTACTATGTGATTATTTATTTATTTATTAATAAATACTGATAGAAAGATCGTTAATTTCCTAAGTATAAAATAACAAGTAAAAGACGTAGATGGCCGGGTAGTTGATATATTAAATTCTGATATTAATGCACTCGATCGTGTACTACCTTTCAGTGATACTGTCAGAATAAGTCTCATTCAGTAGCTAGACAGTAACGTATTCCAAGTTCATGCACGTATATATGGTAGGTAGTACATGCATTGAAACGTAATTTTAATGGACATTACTACATAAAGACAAATAGAGACCTTTATATAGAGACTGGTTTTTCAGAAAACAGGTCTACATAGTGTTGGCTCCCAAAAGAAAACAAATGGAGATCTGTTTTTTAGAAGAAAAAAAACGGACTTTACGTGAAAAATACATGGAGACCAGTTTTTAACTTAAAAACCGGTCTCTATTTATAGAGACCGGTTTTGAGTTAAGAACCGGTCCTCATAAGTTTTTCACATAAAAACATGTTTCTACTCAAACTACTGGTCTCCATTTTGTTCTTTTTACAAAGTGGGAAAATTAAACTTTAGGTGGGAAAATAAAACTTAGGAGGGAAACTTTGATGATGAGTGATACAAATTTTGTATATATTTTATATATAATTTTTATATTACAATATAGTAAAATAAGGTTAAATTATGAACGTTATATTACAAAAATAAAAAAAAATATTAAATAGTGTTTGAGTTTTAAATAATAATAATGAATTATATTATAATATATATGCTAATTTATTAATAAATTGTTATTTTACATAAACATTTATATATATTTTGCATGTTGTGTGGCTGTTTTCTATGTATGCATTTAGGATGAATATATTAATTTTATTATTATGCTAGTAATTAGTTTCAAATCTTCGTTCATTTATGTTTGTTTTTAAATATATCAAGGGTAGCAAAAATAATTTGTAACATCCTGAAAATGGGTCTAGTAGTAACTAGTTGTAATTCATGCTCAAGTGGTTGTACCTTGACTTTAAATATATATTTTAGTGATTATTTATGTTTTACTTGGTTAAAGTGGATATACGAGGTGTTATGTGAAAGTTAGGGTTAATTAGTAAAAGTAATAAAGTGTTAAACGGTTTCGCGTAATGGTTCCGTAGATATCCCCGTTAGTTAAAACGGGTTAGCGTGTGACAAGTTGTAAGTTGAAATAGGGAACAAAATACCCCGTGTTTAATTAATTGAGACCAACATAAGTCGGTCTCTTGCTCCCTTATCCTCTGTCAAACACAAAGCACACACACTACATACACACATACAAGTACAAACACACATACATCTAAACCCTTGTAAAGTTTTGAAGAAATCAAGTGAAAAATCAATAGCCAAGGGTTAGAAACTGATTTCAAGTGATTTTTGTAGCAACTTCAGTGTTGAATCTGCTGTGCTTGTTCATCTTTGTAAGTATTCATATGTAGAAACTTGGTTTTGAGTTTATGAATAAGAAACACCAATTTGGTGGTGTTTTGATGTGTGTTTATGGGTTGTAATTGTGTCAAATATGTTTATAAGCTCCAAATGATGTCTAGTAAAGTGTATGAGCAATTGGAACTGAGTTTTGATCGATTAGGGTCTTAAAAATATGAAATTCGGAGCTATGCAGAAAACAGGGTCGAAGAACACTGTAACGGGGATCCATGCGGTCGCATGGCATGTGCATTCGTTCGCATGGGGTACATGCGGTCGCATGGAATGTGCATGCGGTCGCATGGGGTGTCTGGGGTCCATGCGGTCGCATGGCATGTGCATGCGGTCGCATGGGGTACATGCGGTCGCATGGCAAGTGCATGTGGTCGCATGGCAAGTGCATGCGGTCGCATGGGAAGTGCATGCGGTCGCATCGGATGTCTGTACTCTTTGCGGTCGCATGGCATGATGTATGCGATCACATGGGTTGTCTGTGATCCTTACGATCGCAGGGTAACGCCCTTGCGACCGTAAGGGTATGTTTTGGTGATATAACTGCTTACGGGCGAAGGAAATGAGGTTTGCGAGCGTAGGTACATAACTTACGATCGTAACAAACCCTGGAACCATGCTTATGGGCAAAAAGGGATTACCTTTGCGATCATAGGCATTGGTTTATGGGAAAAGGCCTCTTGCGGCCGCAAGGGATAGCCTTGCGACCGTAAGGGATGTTGTTAAGGGTCCATTACGACCTTAAGGTAGGTCCTTGTGATCGCAAGCAGGGGTCCAAGGCTAACAGCTTGTTTAATTTTGTGTTTAAGTCTAAGGGTGCTATGTGTAAGTGATATTAGGCTTGTGTGTATTGTGTTATGTGTTTGAGAGGAACCGGAAACCATTGATCGTTGTGTCGGCTTTCTGTGAGCTTAAGGTGAGTACCGGTTTCCCATGAGACTCAGTAAGTAGTGCTAACCCTTGTGTGTTTAAACGTGTAATTGATGATTCTACGTACGTATGCGAAGGTATGTTATGATGTGATATACCATGCTTATGATGATTAGAATTGCTATGAAAGTAAGTGAATACTTGTGACAGGAATCATGTGGTAAGTGAATGTTATGACTAAGTTATACTCGCATCTATTGTTCACTAGTATGAATAGTAATTGTTGTGATTATATGCTCGCATGAATTGGATCCTAATTAGATCAGCTATTTTTTTATGTAATTATGTCCGGACACTCGGGGGGCTATACAACAGCTCCCCACACGATTAAGGTCAGTCAGGTAGATTGGTGATGATCTGGCTGGGTTCCCAGGGTCCCTAGGGGCCATGAAATGGGGGACTAACGGTACTCAGGAGTATACGCTTGGGTATGGCTCTGCAGGCCGCCGTTCCTTGATGGAATTGGGTTCCTTGTGTTAAGCTGGAACCAGTTATGACTAGAGTGCACTATGTGGACTGCTCTTCACTCCCACACTGGTGCAATTGGTTGCGGCTGATCCCCAGCTAGGGTTGTTGAGCGGGGCTCGCTACCTTGTAAGACAAGACTCCTACTGACATAATTGGCGCCGCAATATGATAGGATAGCCCTGTGTGCTTTCCTGAGTTTTGACTGCATGCTTGTTGATACTTATGTGCAACCTGTACTCACTAGCTAGTGTAGCTAACCGGTTCATGATTTACCCTTTTTATAGGTAAAGATTTGGCAGCCTGGTGAGGCTGGTCCTTATTAGTATTTGTAAACATATTCCAACACTTGTAAACATATTCCAACAATTAGTATTACAAGAAAACAAGCAATTTATACATACTTGATCATTTATTGATCAATTATACTCAATTTCAATCTTCACCCATTTACTTCACAATTCATCATAAACAAAAATCTCATATTTACATCACCAAGATGATTTCTAACTATTAAAACATTCAATATATACAAAAATAATGCAGAATCATACAATTAACACTAAATTGGTTCAATTCGACATACCTATTACTTAAATTTCAAGACATTAGACTTCAATCTTTAGAGTTGAGACATGAATTGCAGAAAGTTAGAGTTCTATTGTGCCTCTCGATTTCTCTATTCAAGAACACAGCCACGCACGTAGAGTTTTTGATAAAATTTTACTAAGCAAACCTTTTATATAGCACACTTTAAGTGATTGTCAATTTCTTACCCCATGTTTATTATTTGGACTATAAACACAAGAAAATTTCTCTTGTTACAATTATAGTATTTGGTCATCTACAATTTCAATCCCTATAAACTTAAACTTTCTCTTTTATATAATTAAGAAGTAACTTTATACTCTTGATATTATTTTATTAAACTCATGCATATTTATTTATTTCTATTAATTAATTAATCAAAAAGATTTGTTTAACAACTAAGCATGAATGACAACTCTATGTTTGGTAAATTTAAACATGGTTGTTGATAAAAGTACAAGCATGAAAACAGAAGTTTAAAGTTTCGAGGCAAAAAGTATGGTAAAATAATATTTTTCCAACTACCGATGGGGGAGAGCTTAGACGTACTAATCTAAAAAACATGGTTGTTGATAAAAGTACAAGAATAAAAATAGAAGTTTAAAGTTTCAAGGTAAAAAGTATAGTAAAATAATATTATTATATTATAAGTGAGTTGCACTTTTCAGAAAAGTACATCTACTTTATTCAATCCTTGATTAAAGTAAGTTTAGTTTTCACAAACTAACTTTATGATTAACTTATTATTTTTCATTGCACTTATTGTCTCCTTCTTACCATGCAACCGGATGCCAAGCTCTATATACTCATGCATATTCAACATGCAAAATACCTAACACGACTTTTCACAGAAAGAAATTCAGAAGCATGTTTAGGCTTTTAAGTAACAACAAGTTTTAGAGTTAAGCTTAGTGTAGCCAAACTCGTTCATGTGTTGAACCTTTTTAAGATTATTTGTTTAGACGTAGCTTTGTCTATGTATTAGACATTTAGTAGCCACTTTTTATTGTATTTAGAATTTCGCTTCTTAGTACATGTAATTCTTGATTTATTATCTATAATTATATTTCAAATATGAGTGTGTGTTCCTAAATTTTAAATAGCTAGAGTTTGTATTCAATCTCTTTTCAAGAAACGTTTTTTGTAGTATCCAATATGGGACTAACAAGGTCCTACACGGCTAACACCCCTATACAAAGCCCGTGTAGGCCATTTTGACATAATATTCTTACACCAGAACAACCTCATTACCGTCCAAAATTCAATTTTGACTCAAATTTGACATCTTAAAATGTATTCCAACACTTGTAAACATATTCCAACAATTAGTATTACAAGAAAACAAGCAATTTATACATGCTTGATCATTTATTGATCAATTATACTCAATTTCAATCTTCACCCATTTACTTCACAATTCATCATAAACAAAAATCTCATATTTACATCACCAAGATGATTTCTAACTATTAAAACATTCAATATATACAAAAATAATGCAGAATCATACAATTAACACTAAATTGGTTCAATTCGACATACCTTTTACTTAAATTTCAAGACATTAGACTTCAATCTTTAGAGTTGAGAGATGAATTGCAGAAAGTTAGAGTTCTATTGTACCTCTCGATTTCTCTATTCAAGAACACAGCCACGCACGTAGAGTTTTTGATAAAATTTTACTAAGCAAACCTTTTATATAGCACACTTTAAGTGATTGTCAATTTCTTACCCCATGTTTATTATTTTGACTATAAACACAAGAAATTTCCTCTTGTTACAATTATAGTATTTGGGCATCTACAATTTCAATCCCTAAAAACATAAACTTTCTCTATTATATAATTAAGAAGTAACTTTATACTCTTGATATTATTTTATTAAACTCATGCATATTTATGTATTTCTATTAATTAATTAATCAAAAAGAGACTTTAATAACGTGTAC
Source organism: Pulicaria dysenterica (assembly GCA_947179395.2). Classification (NCBI taxonomy): domain Eukaryota; kingdom Viridiplantae; phylum Streptophyta; class Magnoliopsida; order Asterales; family Asteraceae; genus Pulicaria; species Pulicaria dysenterica. The sequence goes on along the minus strand of OX359289.1, from coordinate 28,711,254 downwards.
ACAAGCGACTCAACAACATGTGTTCTGCACAACTGCTGTTTCTGATTCAATCTCAATTCTAATCGATTTCTAACATCATATGGGTGTTTTCCTACACTCCAAACAACTTATAACACTAATTTTAACAACTAGAAACATGAACTATCATACAACTAGAATCAAAGTTCTAAATAATGTGAGGCGTGACGTGACGGCAGGATCAAGCCTCAAGTCTTATTAACTTTTTTTTTATAGTTTTACTACTCTAGTTTTATAAACACCTCTAACCTCATATAGGCAACTCATGATTTTCAATAACACTTATTTACTTTTGTAATTAAGGAATTTCAAACTTTATATGTTACAGATAAATTCTTGCCAAACTAAACAAACAAAAAGTAAGGTGTTCAATTATTAAAATCTAAATAATATATAAAATCAAACTAGAAATCATTGAATAAATATTAAATAAAAGTTTAGACATGTTTAAGAAATTACAAGCGTTTCAACTATCTATACTATCTTATAATACATTTAATATTTTCTCTTAAAAAATTTAATACTACTTAATTTTAAGTAGTACATATTATTATGAAAATAATCCAAACTCTTAAAGCATTAATTCAATCAATTAACTAAATTAATTTATGGTAATTACTTTTAATAACTCATCAAACATGACAATAACAATTTATTAATCTAAATTTAGTTAAATCACTAACATTAAAAAAATTCCTAAACAAGAATACTTTTCTATCTAATTGTTAAACAATAATATATATTTTTTCATATTTTATTGTATTTTAAATATTAGTAAAAGAAGGAGAGATATAGATAATAAACACAATGATGAAAGAAAAACATGTATGATTCATTAAATCAACATGTTATCGAACATAAATTATTTACCGTTGCCGCATTGCGCATGTACAATACTAGTTTTATATATATATATATATATATATATAAGTATATATATATATATATAAGTATATATATATATATATATATATATATATATGTCTATATATATATATATATATAAGTATATATATATATATATATATATATGCAAAAGTTCAACCAAGAACTGTTTTTCGTACGAGAACTGTTTTTAACGTCACTAATGACTCATTAATCGGGGTATTTTTTTAATTTATATATTTACCCAACCGTGTATTGCGTCCGGGTACGCCGGCATTAGTTTGCGAGGCTTGATTTTCCCGAAATAACCTTCATTAATGCGTCATTAATGAAACATTAATGAGCCGTCAAAAAATTTTAGCCACTGATTAATCTTAATCAAAGGATAAGATTGGTTCTAGCAGTTTTCCTACGGAAAACAGTTAAAAAAGTTTAAACGAGAACTGTTTTTCATACGAGATTTGTTTTTTAACGCTATTATTGACTCATTAGTAGGGGTATTAATTTATATATTTACCCAACCGTGAATTGCGTCAGGATGAGCCATCATTAATTTGCGAGACTTGATTTTCTCGAAATAACCCTAATGAGCCATTAGTGAAGCATTAATGAGCCCGCAAAAAAATCTTAGCAATTGATTAATTTTAATCAAGGGCTAAGATTAGTTCTCGCAATTCTCATACGGAAAATAGTTCTTGTTTGAACCGTGCTCTCTCTCTCTCTCTCTCTCTCTCTCTCTCTCTCTATATATATATATATATATATATATATATATATATATATATATAGGCAAAAGTTCAAACGAGAACTATTTTTCGTACGAGAACTGCGAGAACCAATCTGAGCCGTCCAATTCCCCTACTTTAATGTCATTGCCCACCCATGAATTCCTCACTTGCACCCTGCCACACTTGATCCCCTCCACGCTCTCCATCCATGAACTTCCCATATCCAAAGAACGGCCGAGATTGGTTCTCGCAGTTCTCGTACAAAAAACAGTTGTCGTTTGAACCATCCCCTATATATATATATATATATATATATATATATATTAGCTAGCTAGCTCGTTGATGCTGATCTAGCTCTGTTGGTTAAGTTTCTAAGGTTCCTCCGGTTAATTAGTGGCCCATATTCTTTTTTTTATTTAGCCTGCTTCCTTGCTTGCTTTTGGGTCGACGAAATGCTGATATCTACATACTTTTGTACTATATGATTATTTATTTATTTATTAATAAATACTGATAGAAAGATCGTTAATTTCCTAAGTATAAAATAACAAGTAAAAGACGTGTATATATATATATATATATATATATATATATATATATATATATATATATATATATATATATATATATATAGATATATATAGATATAGATATATATATTAGCTAGCTAGCTCGTTGATGCTGATCTAGCTCGATCTGTTGGTTAAGTTTCTAAGGCTCCTCCGGTTAATTAGTGGCCGGTATTCTATTTTTTGTTTAGCCTGCTTCCTTGCTTGCTTTTGGTTCGACGAAATGCTGATATCTACATACTTTTCTACTATGTGATTATTTATTTATTTATTAATAAATACTGATAGAAAGATCGTTAATTTCCTAAGTATAAAATAACAAGTAAAAGACGTAGATGGCCGGGTAGTTGATATATTAAATTCTTATATTAATCCACTCGCTCGTGTATTACTTTTCAGTGATACTGTCAGAATAAGTCTCATTCAGTAGCTAGACAGTAACGTATTCCAAGTTCATGCACGTATATATGGTTGGTAGTATATGCATTGAAACGTAATTTTAATGGACACTACTACATAAAGAAAAATAGAGACCTCTATATAGAGACTGGTTTTTCAGAAAACAGGTCTACATAGTGTTGGCTCCCAAAAGAAAACAAATGGAGAACCTATTTTTTAGAAAAAAAAAACGGTCTTTATTTGAAAAATACATGGAGACTAGTTTTTAACTTAAAAACCGGTCTCTATTTATAGAGACCGGTTTTGAGTTAAGAACCGGTCCTCATAAATTTTCACATTAAGACATGTTTCTACTCAAACTACCGGTCTCCATTTTGTTCTTTTTACAAAGTGGGAAAATAAAACTTTAGGTGGGAAAAAAAAGCTTAGGAGGGAAACTTTGATGATGAGTGATACAAATTTTGTATATATTTTATATATAATTTTTATATTACAATATAGTAAAATAAGATTAAATTATGAACATTATATTACAAAAAAAAAAATATTAAATAGTGTTTGAGTTTTAAATAATAATAAAGAATTATATTATAATATATATGTTGGGGTTCGTGGTACACAGCAACGGAAGCATGCAAGGTACAAAATCGAATTTTCAAGCAAAAACAAGACCACAAAGTGAACCCCATCAATGGATCTAACTCTACAACTAAGTTAAGCAACTAAACAGAAGAGAAAGTGAGATTATTATACCCTAGATGTCTCTGATGGTTGTGTGTGGCTAGCTCCGAATCGTACACCTCCTTGCTCGGCTCCTTCTCTCACTATCGAAGTCCACCCCGAGTGCAACGAGACCTTGGTGTACTAGCACCCCGAGTATTCTTCACTATCACGAAAATACTTCTGGAACACAACCCAAAAACCACCAGGAATCTGCTCTCTTTCTCTCTTGTTTGAACTTAGCAACTCTCACAAAAGTTCTAAGTGTTTTTCTTGTAACAAAATGGCCAAGAGTAAGAATGAGAGTGTTATGCATGGTTTTATAGAGCAACCCATGACTCCAGGTCTCCCCAAGTCGGACCAAGACTAATCATCACAAAACACATGCATTGGTGGAGTTTAGAGGTGAAAATAATAAAGTTGTTTCTGTCAGGCAGGGTTAGCGCCGCTAGCCGCCTACTATTAGCGCCGCTAACCTCCCAAGGTTAGCGCCGCTAACGCGGCTAATTTAGCGAAGCCAGAGTTAGCGCCGCTAACCCCTGCTGGAAACCAACTATCATTATTTATTCTTTCTCACCCTCATCTTTTAGGATGTGTCAAGGTCAACCCCCGGCGTGTGACCCGATAGGCCCATACATCATTGGTAGCGATCATTTAGCGTACGTGTGTCAGTGGGCATACTCCAACAGACTCCCACTTGCACATTACTCACCGTACCCAATACATCACAGACAAAGAGCGGCCTCTAGTAAGACATCTCTGCCGCCAAGTCAGTATGGGTTTTGTCTTCAGCACAAAAACCAAACTGCAACCCATGTGAAAAGGTCCTATAGATAAGTGATCAATTATCCTTTTGCTCGCGATATCCAAGTGAACACGAGACATAGTACAAAGTCATTCTCCGTTCGTTCACGATTATGTTTCTCGATCTAGATTGGTGGTGACCAAAATATACAAGTTGCAATCAATCATAAATTATTGCAAGTTTTGAGCATGGCCATGCATTTTGGTGTTAGCGACCAATCATCGAGGGGCCCAAGGATATCTCTCTAAACAGAGGAACAAATTCCTTTGACTTACACTGCCCACCACAGTGATCATACTCTGCCCAACTACTCCCTTTAAACAGCCAGTTACGGACTGCGTTTGAAAGCAATTAGAACAAAGCAAACCAAAGTGATGCAGCCACGTGCATCTCCAGTTTGAGGATGAACTGATATTATCATCCTGATTTACTCATGACAAGTACCATAAAGTAAAATCAGGTGTGGGTCGTCCAGTCACTTGAAACACTTTCAAGTACAGGCGAAGAATTGCGTCCCCGTGCCCCAATCCCCATTGGACACATGACCAATTACTTCCCTCAGTCTTAGTTCATACTTCCTTCCCGAGAAGAATGACCGACTGTGGACATTTAGAATGCTTACGCATTTAGGGAAGAGCAAAACATGCAAAGTTGGAACACAGTAAAGATTTAAAGAAATACCCGCAACTTGCGTATTACTAAATCTCATTTAATAATCGATAAATACAATAAATACAATACTGCTTCATGTTCCCAAAAGGGTAAATACATCAAATATACTAACCAAATACATAATCAAACCAAATCACTAGCAAATCTAATCCCAATAGCACGCGTATGAGCATCATGCTTTGCTTGCGATAAAGGTTTGGTGAACGGATCCGCCACATTGCTATCCGTGTGTACTCTGCTGATGACAATATCTTCACTATCGACCACCTCCCGGATGTAATGATACTTCCGCGGAATATGCCTCGTGCGTCGGTGAGACCTTGGTTCCTTTGCTAGAACAACCGCACCCTCGTTGTCACAAAACACCTCAACAGGGTCGGCAATGCTAGGAACCACTCCCAGATCTTGGATGAATTTCTTCATCCATACAGCCTCCTTCACAGCTTCACTAGCCGCAATATACTCCGACTCGGTAGTAGAATCGGCCACAGTGTCTTGCTTGGAGCTTCTCCAGGAAATAGCACCACCATTGAGCAGGAACACAAACCCCGATTGAGATCGGCAGTCGTCCCGATCGGTTTGGAAGCTAGCATCGGAGTAACCAGTTACCCGTAGCTCTTCCGCACCTCCATACACCAAGAACATCTCCTTTGTTCTCCGAAGATACTTGAGAATGTTCTTCACTGCCGTCCAATGTGCTTCGCCAGGGTTGGCTTGATATCTACTTGTCATACTTAATGCACAAGATACATCAGGCCTAGTACATAACATGGCGTACATGATCGAGCCTATAGCCGATGCATATGGGACTCACCTCATTACTTCCCGTTCCTCAAGGGAACTCGGGCTTTGAGCTTTGCTCAACACTAAACCATGTGACATAGGTATGAACCCCTTCTTGGAGTCCTCCATCCTAAATCTCTTTAGGACCTTGTCAATGTACGTACTCTGGCTCAATCTGATCAACCTGCGGGATCTATCTCTATAGATTTTAATCCCCAGAATGTAAGTCGCATCCCCAAGATCTTTCATTGAGAAACAACTCCCTAGCCAGGCTTTTACCCCTTGCAAAGTTGGGACGTCGTTCCCAATTAGTAGAATATCATCTACATAAAGAACTAGGAATACAACTATGCTCCCACTAGCTCTAATGTAAACGCATGGCTCATCCTTGCTTTTAGAGAAGCCAAACTCTTTGATCTTCTCGTCGAAGCATAGGTTCCAGCTCCGAGAGGCTTGCTTAAACCCATAAATGGACTTCTTAAGCTTGCAGACTTTATCCGGAAACTCTGGATGTACAAAACCCTCATGCTGTGTCATATACACATCCTCTGAAAGTGTTCCATTAAGGAACGCGGTTTTGACGTCCATTTGCCAAATCTCATAATCATGAAATGCGGCAATTGCCAAGAGTATCCGGATAGAATTCATCATAGCCACCGGGGAAAAGGTTTCCTCATAGTCTACACCATGAGTTTGAGTGAAACCTTTAGCCACCAGTCGGGCCTTGAAGGTGTCTACCTCGCCATCCATGCCGATCTTCTTCTTGAAGACCCACTTACACCCTACGGGTTTACACCCCGGCACGGGATCAACCAAGTCCCAGACTTGATTATCCGACATGGACTGAATCTCGGATTCCATTGCTTCCAGCCACTTGGCGGACTCAGGGCCCACCACAGCGTCCCGGTATTTGGTAGGCTCATCAGAGACCACTACCATGTCGGTGTCCTTAGATATGTTAAACTATATCTCTCTGGCTCATGCCGACTTCTACCAGATCTTCTAATAGGCAATGGGTTTATATTATCTCCAACATCATCATGCTGAGAATCAACCCTTACGGATTATGAGCTAGTCCCAACATCAGGTTCTACATTGGCAGGCTCTTGAATTTCTTCAAGATCAACCTTTCTCCCACTAGCGTCTTTGGATAGCAGTTCCCTTTCAAGGAACACTGCCCTTCGAGCAACAAATACCTTGTTCTCCGAAGGTTTGTAAAACAAATATCCCATAGATCCGGCGGGATAACCAATGAAAAAGCACCTTTCGGCCCTGGGCTCCAATTTGTCCTCAGCCTCACGTCTCACGTAGGCAGGACAACCCCAGACCTTTAAATATGAAATGGATGGAATTTTTCCATTCCACATCTCATACGGTGTTTTCTTAACCTTCTTTGTTGGTACGAGGTTAAGGATTCTACCAGCCGTTTCAATCGCATATCCCCAAAACGTAACGGGAACGTCCGTACGAATCATCATAGACCGAACCATATCTAATAATGTTCGGTTCCTCCTCTCGGCGACACCGTTTAATTGTGGCGTCCTAGGAGGGGTTAATTGCGAGATAATCCCACAATCCCTTAGATGTTCACGGAACTCGGAACTAAGATACTCACCACCTCTATCAGATCGTAGCATCTTAATCCTTTTCCCTCGTTGATTTTCCACCTCGTTTTGATAAGTCTTGAACACCTCAAAGGTATCCGACTTTTGTCTCACCAAGTAGACATACCCGTATCGACTATAATCATCATTAAAGGTAACGAAGTAGCGGGAATGATCTCTTGTGGCATGCTTGAACGGACCACACACATCCGTGTGAACGATATTCAACAAGTCTTGCGCCCTCTCACAAACACCGGTGAAGGGTGCTTTGGTCATCTTGCCCAATTCACAAGATTCACATACTTTATTAGACCCGTGGTAAAATGATTCCAAGATCCCATCCGCTTGGAGCTTGGCGATGCGTATCTTGTTTATGTGGCCTAACCGACCATGCCATAGAGATAATTTATCCAAAATACTTTTGGATCCCGAATCAACATTCATGATTGATCTATTGTTTTGCAAGCTTATGCTTGTCTCATATATGCCATGACATGGAAATGCTTTAAAATAAAAGACATGATCTTTGTAACATTCAATGCTACCATTCTCAAATTTAAAGTTAAATCCATCGTCATACAAGGCATACAAAGAAATAATGTTTCTTGCCACGCAGGGCGCAAAATATACATTTAATAAAACAATAGATAAGCTGGAAGGAAAGGCGAGCTCCACACTCCCAATCTTCTCAACCGGGACAACCGCTTTGTTTCCCATGATGAGATCCAGCTCTCCATCAACCAAGTACCTACTTCTTCTTAGTACCTGCACATTGTTACAAACGTGAGTACCACACCCGCTGTCTAAAACCCAGGCGTTAGAAGTAGAAGTGTTATGGAGTTCAATCATGTACGTACCGGAGGCAGCGGCACCTTTAGCTCGTAGCCTTTTGAGCTCCTCCGTATACTTGGGGCAACTACGCCGGTAGTGACCCTTCTCCCCGCAGAAGAAGCAGGTTACCTCTTCCGGAGAGGTGGCAGCGGGAGCCACTTGCTTCCCCTTTGGCTCCGGGGTTGGGTTAGGTTTGGGCTTTGGCCCTAGGGCCTTGGCCTTCCCCTTCCCCTTCGTACCCGAAGCGGGGTTGCTTCCGCTTCTTGCCACCCTCGTTGATGGCTAGGACGGCAGTGGAGGTGGAGGGCTTTGCCTTGGAAAGCTCGGACTCAGTAGTCTTGAGCATGCCGTGCAATTCCATTATGGTTTTATACATACTTAGCATTTAGAAGTTCACAATGAACGGTCCATATGACGGAGGCAAAGATTGGAGGATTATTTCAACCGCCAACTCTTTCCCCATGGCAAAGCCCAACTCCTCAAGCTGATCCACGTACCCTTTCATCTTAAGGACGTGGGAGCTAACATTGCCGCCCTCCGGCATCTTACAACCGACAAAAGCCTTGACACACTCATAAAGCTCCTACCTTGCTTGCAATTGGAACATGTCCTTAAGCTGAGAAATCATCTCAAACGCACTCACTTTCTCGAATTGCCTTTGTAATTCGGGACTCATGGTCGTTAGCATTAGGCAAGTGACATCATTAGTGTCACGGACACGCTTTTCATGTGCATCCTTCACGGCTCTTGGCGCATTGATTGCCGGCGCCTCCGGAAGAGGTGACTCAAGGACCTCTAGCTTCATCTCTTGACGTAGGACAATTCTCAAAGTCCTATGCCAATCAATGAAGTTTGGCCCCGTGAGTTTCTCCTTTTCCAGAAATGGACGGAGTGACATGTTGGTGGTGTTGGTGTTGCTAGTAGATGCCATCTACAAGCAAAGTACGAAATTGGTTAGTTATGACGTATTAAATCCTTGTTAAAGTAATTACCCACTTGTTATAAAAACAAATTATAATAACAAGGGCTAAGAACCCCGAAATACCCTAATCCATGACGGGTTTTCCGCGGATCACTTCATAGAGCTATTTTAGGCCGGTAAACACTTTACCAAATGCAATCCGTGATCACAACTCTTAGGCTCTTGCGGGATCCTAGGTACTCACATCACCCATTTGGCATGTTTGATCCCTCCACACCAATTCCTCATTAATACACTTTGATAGCTCAGCTAAAGCTCGACAACTACCATTGCGTTTAAGTCTTGGAATTTTTAAATCGTCCGTCAAGATACACGGTGGTACTCTAGCCCAATGGCCGGCTCGGCTAAAGCTCGACAACCGACCTTGCGAGTTGCCACACGCGCCTTCCACAAAGTTACGCAAAACCGATCTCGGCTAGAGCTCGACGACCAATTTTGTTTCACTAGATTTGGGCGGTGTCATCTTACGGGTGGTGTGAGATTTACTTTTGAAAAACGGGTTTTTGTTTCTCCGGTTAAAACACTTTTAACCAATTCTTGTCTATGTGGCGCGCGGAGTTTGTAAACCAATTTAAAACTCTTTGATTTTGTTATTTTGAAAATTTTTCTAGCATGCGAAGATCCTAAACATCCATGCAAGAAAATAAACAAAAATAAAATCAACCACGCAGGGAATATAATCCGGTAACGAGCCAATCCTATGCGTCTTGCCCGTGAGCCAACGGGCAAGACTAAGTCATCTAAGGACTAGACCGAATGACCCGATGTGTTCATCTCCCACTTGATCCATTGCGTCTCCCACCGACCTCCGGATCCAAGTATGCCAAGACATCCTCCATGGTCCTTGTTGGTTGCTTCGGTTCTCCTTTTACAATTTACAAATTTAAAGGAAATGGCATGCAAGCCACATTTTCTATTCTAAGCTAATACTACAAATTACAAAGAATACGAAATCGGCATGCAAGCCGTTAAATATACAAACCGAATAATTAAATTAATTATTACAAACCATTGTGGCACAAACCACCAAATGAATGAATACATTAATTTAAATCAACCAAACACATCACATAGGTCTTATGGCTCATTTTGTTACCGGATTCTAATATCACAACCACATACAAGAAATTTAAAACTACACATGGTGTGCCACACAAAACCATGTAATCTTATATGTCTTGGTTAAGATTATCTAATCAGTCAAGGCACTAATAATCATATGTACATATGCATTAGGAACCTTAAACAAGTCAAAATTCCATAGTCATATGTACACAATGTAAGTATATGCAATTAACCATTTTCATGCCTAAATGTTAATCCACATACAAATACATCAACCAAGACATACGGCAACTTAGAACTAATCACATCCCAAATTCTGGAATAATTCCAGAAAGTACATCAAGCCTAAAAAAAATCCAACAAAATTGATTTTAAAACAAAACTTGCATTCTGCCAGAAGGGTTAGCGCCGCTAACTATAAAAGTTAGCGCCGCTAACTATAAAAGTTAGCGCCGTTAACTACAGGTTAGCGCCGTTAACGTCCAACGACTTAGTGATCGCTACGGACGGTTTAGTGCCGCTAACATGGAAAAGTTAGCGCCGCTAAACCCTGGACAGAACCAAAAAACACATTTTTCGGATTTTCCAGGCCATCTAGTGCAAAACCAGTGTAGAGCTGGCTCTGATACCACTGTTGGGGTTCGTGGTACACAGCAACGGAAGCATGCAAGGTACAAAATCGATTTTTCAAGCAAAAACAAGACCACAAAGTGAACCCCATCAATGGATCTAACTCTACAACTAAGTTAAGCAACTAAACAGAAGAAAAAGTGAGAGTATTATACCCTAGATGTCTCTGATGGTTGTGTGTGGCTAGCTCCGAATCGTACAACTCCTTGCTCGGCTCCTTCTCTCACTATCGAAGTCCACCCCGAGTGCAACGAGACCTTGGTGTACTAGCACCCCGAGTATTCTTCACTATCACGAAAATACTTCTGGAACACAACCAAGAAACCACCAGGAATCTGCTCTCTTTCTCTCTTGTTTGAACTTAGCAACTCTCACAAAAGTTCTAAGTGTTTTTCTTGTAACAAAATGGCCAAGATTAAGAGTGAGAGAGTTATGCATGGTTTTATAGAGCAACCCATGACTCCAGGTCTCCCCAAGTCGGCCCAAGACTAATCATCACAAAACACATGCATTGGTGGAGTTTAGAGGTGAAAAGAATAAAGTTGTTTCTGTCAGGCAGGGTTAGCACCGCTAGCCGCCCACTATTAGCGCCGCTAACCTCCCAAGGTAGCTCCGCTAACGCGGCTGATTTAGCGACGCCAGAGTTAGCGCCGCTAACCCCTGCTGGAAACCAACTATCATTATATATTCTTTCTCACCCTCATCTTTTAGGTTGTGTCAAGGTTAACCCCCGGCGTGTGACTCGATAGGCCCATACATTATTGGTAGCGATCATTTAGCGTACGTGTGTCAGTGGGCATACTCGGACAATATATGCTAAATTATTAATAAATTGTTATTTTACATAATCATTTATATATATTTTGGATGGTTTGTGTGGTTGTTTTCTATGTATGCATTTAGGATGAATATATTAATTTTATTATTATGCTAGTAATTAGTTTCAAATATTCGTTCATTAAGTTTGTTTTTAAATATATCAAGGGTAGCAAAAAAAATTTGTAACATCCTGAAAATGGGCCTAGTAGTACGTAGTTGTACTTCATGCTCAAGTGGTTGTACCTTGACTTTAAATATATATTTTAGTGATTATTTATGTTTTACTTAGTTAAAGTGGATATATGAGGTGTTATGTGAAAGCTAGGGTTAATTAGTAAAAGTAATAAAGTGTTAATCGGTTTCGCGTAATGGTTCCGTAGATATCCCCGTTAGTTGAAACGGGTTAGCGTGTGACAAGTTGTAAGTTGAAATAGGGAACAAAATACCCCGTGTTTAATTAATTGAGACCAACATAAGTCGGTCTCTTGCTCCCTTATCCTCTGTCAAACACAAAGCACACATACTACATCACACATATACGTACAAACACACATACATCCAAACCCTTGTAAAGTTTTGAAGAAATCATGTAAAAAAAATAGCCAAGGGTTAGAAACTGATTTCAAGTGATTTTTGTAGCAACTTCAGTGTTGAATCTGCTGTGCTTGTTCATCTTTGTAAGTATTCATATGTAGAAACTTGGTTTTGAGTTTATGAACAAGAAACACCAATTTGGTGGTGTTTTGATGTGTGTTTATGGGTTGTAATTGTGTCAAATATGTTTATAAGCTCCAAATGATGTCTAGTAAAGTGTATGAGCAATTGGAACTGAGTTTTGATCGAAGAACAGGGTCGAAGAACACTGTAACGGGGGTCCATGCAGTCGCATGGCATGTGCATTCGTTCGCATGGGGTACATGCGGTCGCATGGAATGTGCATGCGGTTGCATGGGGTGTCTGAGGTCCATGCGGTCGCATGACATGTGCATGTGGTCGCATGGGGTACATGCGGCAGCATGGGAAGTGGATGCGGTCGCATGGGAAGTGGATGCGGTCACATCAGATGTCTGTACTCTTTGTGGTCGTATGGCATGGTGTATGCGATCACATGGGTTGTCTGTGATCCTTATGATTGCAGGGTAAGGCCCTTGCGACCGTAAGGGTATGTTTTGTTGATATTACTGCCTACGGGCGAAGGAAATGAGGTTTGCGAGCGTAGGTACATAACTTACGATCGTAACCAACCCTGGAACCATGCTTACGGGCAAAAAGGGATTACCCTTGCGATTATAGGCATTGGTTTATGGGAAAAGACCTCTTGCGGCCGCAAGGGATAGTCTTGCGACCGTAAGGGATGTTTTTAAAGGTCCATTACGACCGTAAGGGAGGTCCTTGCGATCGCAAGCAGGGGTCCAAGGCTAACAGCTTGTTTAATTTGTGTTTAAGTCTAAGGGTGCTATGTTTAAGTGATTTAAGTTGTGTCGACTTTCTGTGAGCTTAAGGTGAGTACCGGTTTCTCATGAGGCTCAGTAAGTAGTGCTAACCCTTGTGTGTTTATACGTGTAATTGATGATTCTACATACGTGTGCAAATGTATGTTATGGTGTGATATACCATGCTTATGATGATTAGAATTGCTATGAAAGTAAGTGAATACTTGTGACAGGAATCATGTGGTAAGTGTATGTTATGAATAAGTTATACTCGCTTCTTTTATTCACTAGTATGAATAGTAATTGCTATGATTATATGCGCGCATGAATTGGATCCTAATTGGATCAGCTATATGTTTATGTAATTATGTCCGGACACTCGGAGGGCTGTACAACAGTTCCCGACATGATTAAGGTCAGTCTGGTAGATTGGTGATGATCTGGCTGGTTCCCAGGGTCCCTAGGGGCCATGAAATGGGGGACTAACGGTACTCAAGAGTATACGTTTGGGTATGACTCTGCAGGCCGCCGTTCCTTGATGGAATTGGGTTCTTTGATTTAAGCTGGAACCAGTTATGACTAGAGTGCACTATGTGGACTGCTCTTCGCTCCCCCACTGGTGCAATTGGTTGCGACTGATTCATCGGCTAGCGTTGTTGAGCGGGGCTCGCTACCCTGCAAGACAAGACTCCTACTGACATAATTGGCCCGCCACAATATGATAGGATAACCCTGTGTGCTTTCCTGAGTTTTGACTGCATGCTTGTTGATACTTATGTGCAACCTGTACTCACTAGCTAGTGTAGCTTACCGGTTCATGATTTACCCTTTTTACAGGTAAAGATTTGGCAGCCTGGTGAGGCGGGTCCTTATTGGTATTCGTAATTACCTTTTGGGAACACTACTTTGTTATGCTTAATTACTTGTGATCCGATGGTCGGTTGGTAATACGGTAATACCGGTTCGTTTTGAGACTTAGCTTATGATGTTTTTAATCGCCAAGTCGGATAACAACACTTTATATTTTATAATCAATGTTTAGTTTCCGCTGCACGACTTTGATAAACATACTTAAAAGTTTAAATTATCCCTGATTTTAAGCTAGTGAAACTCGGTGTTACAAAATTAAACAATGGAGTGACTGTTATAGTCTTGACAATAGAATTAAGGTTTAGTTTTTAGAAATGTATTAAAGTTATTACTATTTACTATTCTATTTAACCAAATTTGAAAATTATTACTTAATGTACTAAATTTTCAAATAGTATCATTTAGTGTATCATTACTTTTAATAATTAGTTAATAACATGTCATCATGTTTCTCAATACACTTACGGACTGTCCTCAAGTTTTTAAATGAAGGGAAGGGAAGGAGTGGGAAGGAAAGAAAAAAAATGAAAAGATAGAAAAACTTCCCCTCTCAATCATCCCAAAAGTGAGAGAGAAGTTTTTACATAAAAAATGGTGAAATTGCTCCTCCCAATCTCCCAATCCTTTCCTTCCCGTCCTAAAAAATATGAGTTGATTCGGCCGGTTGATTCGTGACCCGGTAAGAAGAGGGGGTCACCGGGTTTTCGATGATTTATGGCCTGCATCGACCCGCCCAGGTTTATGGTTGAACCGTTTGGTATTGTTGATTGGCCCGCTTTGACACGTTTTCATTTTCTACTTTAATATTTTTGTAAAACTTAAAAGTTTAGCAATTTAATCATCTCGACAGTCGACACTTTGAAACCCCCACTCCACATAAACCATAGAAACGAGTTGTAAACCCCTATTGACAGTCGATGGCGGCCCTGTCCTATGTCATCTCCGACTGGTGTGAAACAATAGTTCATCTCCAACATGCGAGTATGCATCAAGCAGAAACCTCCATTGAATTCCCATAACCCTCTCAATAGAATTTTCATTTTAGTTAAAGTCTCTCGACAGAATTTTCAATTTAGTTAACTTTTTAAATGCTTAATATATTATTTATTTTTTGACATATTAGTAATTATTTCCAAGTTTATATATATATATATATATATACATATATATGTATATATATATATACATACATATATATATATATACATATACACACATAGGGGAAGGTTCAAATTAGAATGAGAAATTAATTGAGAATGGGGGACTAAATCTTAGCCGTTGATTTTGAAAGAAGAATTCATGGATGGAGAGCGTGGGGGAATCGAGTGTGGCAGGGTGCATGTGAGAAATTCATGGGTGGGCAATGACATTGAAGGAGGGGAATTAAACGGCTGGGATTGAGTCTCCCATTCTCAATTAATTTAAGGTTCTCATTTGAACCTCCCACTACACACATATGCATATAGATTTATATATATGTATATAATTAAAGTTCTGAGAATAGGGTTGACCCACCGGTCGAACTGCTTGACTCGTGACCTAGTGAAAGAACTAGGTTAATTAAAAACCCAGTTTTTAAAACATCAATTCTAATTTATATTTACACACACACACACATATATATATATATATATACATATATATATATACATATATATACATATATATAGGGGGAAGGTTCAAATGAGAATAGAAAATTAAATGAGAATGGGAGACTCAATCTCAATCGTTCATTTTGTTAGTGGAATTTATGGATGGAGAACATGAGGGGATAAAGTGTGGCAGGGTGCATGTGAGGAATTCATGGGTGGACAATGACATTGAAAGAGAGGGAATTGGACGGCTGGGATTGAGTTTCCCATTCTCATTTAATTTAAGGTTCTCATTTGAACCTCCCACTATATATATATATATATATATATATATATATATATATATATATATATATATATATATATATATATATATATATATATACACACACACACGCATATATGTATGAGGTTAATTGTGAATGCAAATAATCGTGAAAAATAGAGGCTTAATTCTAACTATTTATTTTATTTAATCAAATGATCTACATTTGACACTTTATTTTATTTATAACTCAACCATGAATTGCGACTGTGCATAAGATCTAATACAGAAATATCTAATTGATTGCTAGGATTTTTTCTCGTATTCTCACCTTGTAACACCTAAATTTTTTATTGAAACACCAAGCAGATGTAATTCATAAATAGGTTTAAAACGAAACATAATATACGTCCGAAATATTCAATTACAATCACGTCATGATCAATATTCTAAATTTCTTCTAATCACGTCTTTGAATCAATCTAATGAAAATAAAATGGCTTATTAAATATATGAAGTGAATGCCTCTCCAACGATGAGCCATCTCTAAAGTGCCCGATGTAACACTGCAATTTTAAACCCTATTTATTTAATTCACCGCGGAAGCGTTTGTAATATAAATACAACTCTGTTTACATAAGTATATCAAGTAAACAAAATACATACTGTCATCAAATGTCATTATATCAAAACCCAGTGTTACTTAGATTTACAAACGCCACTTGGGTTGTAGCCTAGTGGTAAGCACTATGTGCTTTGGTGTTGTGACACATTGACCAAAGGTCATGGGTTCAACTCCCGTTATGGGCATAGTGGTGTAGATATAGGAGTCATTAAAAAAACTTAGATTTACAAACAGGCTTATCATCAAAAATATATGAGTGGCGGTCAAAAATCCCAAAACAAACACCTACTCCCGGCTCAACAGTTGCACTTACCAAAACCTGTAAAATGGAGTTAAGGTGGGGTATTTTCTCAAAGCTAAGCGAATGGAAGCTTAACCACCGATAGCACCAGCCACAACAATAATGATACAACAACAAATAAATAAGCAACATAAAGGACCGGCGGTTCTGAAGAACCTGCAACCCATGCAGGCCAAGCAAAGCTTTACCGATAACACATTTGCTATTCTCACACACTAATACCCTTAAGTTGCAATGAATGAATCAAATGATCTAATCTAGATTAGTCGATAGCAAGAAAAATTAGATGTTAAAACGGTCTGGGTCGTATTGACATGAATACTAAACAAAACCCTATATAAATGTCCAACCGAAACCTTAATTAGCTAATATAACTAACATTGTTAATCATACTCATTCAATAACACCAAAGTTATTAACTCTTCTATTTGTACTAATTTAGTTAGTATTTTGTTATCGCAATTACGAAAATGCCAATAAAGAACTACAAATTACATGCTAAGTGAGGACCTTATGGGTTTCATGTATTTAGGAGAGGGCCTTCTAGATTGTAGTTGGGGGACTTAAATTATCACTTGTCTAGAGTTGTGTATTTTTTTTGCTAAGCCCACTATATAAATGTAGTCTTTGAAAAGTCGTTGCGGGCCCTTCCCCACTATTGATACACCGGATCCGCCGGTGATTGCATCTATTTTTATAGTCGTTTTAATTAAGGTTTGAAATTGTCGATTGCATCTGTGTTATAGTCGATTGTATCTATTTTATAGTGGTTTGAATTAAGGTTTGAAATAGAATTAAGGTTTGAAATAGCCAAATGCATCTATTTTTATGGTGGGTTACATTTGTTTAAGCGTGGTTGTATCTGACCTTGCATCTTGAATCTATGATTTTTTCCGGAATTATATAAAGATTCATATAGAATTAAAGAGGATAAAAAGATAAATCTAATGATATAATTTTTTTGATTAAATAAATATTCATTCAAAATATATATTAATCTTAAAATGATTTGGTTAAAAGGATTTCTATTTAGAGATATTTTGTATGACTATGCATGATTTTAGGGGATGGTGACATTTACCCTTTTAGCCTTTTTTTGTCTAATAAAATGATTTGCTAACAAGTATTCTCACCGTTCTTTACTTAGAATGTGTTATCCCTAGATCCTTCCTCTCTCTCTCTCTCTCTCTCTCTATATATATATATATATATATATATATAATGTGTCAACTCTCTTATAATAGATATAAGTAGAAAGTAAATATTGAAGTTAGTCACAAAATCTACCTGGGGTGTTAGACTTATCACCACCTTCGTGACGTTTCGGGTAATTGACTCTTTAATGGGAAACCTCACCGCACTTGAAGCACCAATTCTCGGCTCTTGTTTTGTTTGCTTTAACTTTCTTTCCCTTGCCATTGTCATTGCTATTTCCCTTGGCGTTGGGTGCATTGTGACTTGGCTCAGTTTTACCTTTGCCCCTTCCGCTGCACCCTTTCCTCTTCTTCCCCCTCCATTATCCACCATGAGGACATCATTGTACTTAGTCACGATATTCAACTCAGTCTTATGCATCAAACGAAAATCAGCTATGGATTTCTCCATGTTGTTCATGTTGTAGTAGACTATGAAAAGCTTATAGTCATCTGACAACAAGTTTCGTATCATTTAAGTTTCTAGCTGCAATGGGACTGGGTATCCAAAGCTTCCAGGTGGTCCATGTGCCCTTTCATCTTCATGATGTGGGCACTAACCGAAGTCCCCTTAGCCATCTTGCAAGTGTTGAGAGTTCTCGTGGCGTCATAACGCTTAGTGCGAGCTTGCTCCCGGAACATGTCCCTCAACTAGCGGATCATATGTTGAAGTATCCATCATGCTTGTCTACAACCTTGTACTCATTGTTGCAAGCATGAGGCATCTCACGTCTAGCGTGTCATTGACATGATTCTGGTAAGCAACCCTTACTTCAGTTCTTGCATTAAATGCAGGGGCACTTCCAACGAGCTAGGACATACCATTCCCTCTCATTCCTGAGCACAATCCGGACATTACGCTCCCAGTTAAGGAAATTAGGCCCGATGAGTTTTTCCTTCTCAAGGATGGAACAGAGTGAGAGGTTATTAGTGTTGGATATGTTTTCCATCTACAAATATAGTATGGTTAAAATAGTAACACAAAATAGACTTTTCTAATACATATTGATAAAAACCCTTAAATGATAAGTATTAGCCTTAGGATCCATATTTCACATGTGTCAGTGCACAGTTTGGGCACGACAACATCAATCCCGTTCTATTATTGGTAGGTAGTTTTCTTTACCAATCGTATCTAACTGACACGATACCTAGACTTCGTAGAGTTTTTATACAATAAGATCTAAGCATGTTTATCTCTACTATATGTGCACTTTGAGCCCGTCACATTAGGGAATCACCAAATAGACCTCACCACCTAAGACAAGGTGAACTCTGACCCATCACATCAGGTAATCGCAAAGTATTTCATCCCCTTCCCCATACTGGTTTGAGCCCTAGTGCGCACGGTTTGAGCAAGACACATAACGAAGTACCGTTTAATGGGTCAGGTGTACCATTAGATGGGTAGCACTACTAGCCTAAGATTTACTGGGTTTTATCTAAGTTTTATGAAAAAATTATTAATTCCAGTTTGTAAAACCATTTAAAACTAATTGTTTTAAAATCTGTATAACTAGTATACCTTAAAACTAGTATATGATACGTCTTATGATAAAAATCATTTTAAATACTTTTAAAATGTTGATGCGACGATCATAAAATAATTAATTTTATAAAAAAGTTTCCGTATACCAATTTTATCATAAACCGTGGTTTTACTTCTGTTTAATAATATCTCATTAACCCCTACTTTAAATTTATTGTCGCATATAATCTATAAATATAAAGCACAACCACGCAGTTAATAAACATATTATAGTTTTGCCAACTCTATCCTAAGGGGTCATCTAAGGACATCCTAGACAAGCTTGATCCCGTAGCTGGATTGTAGATCCTCAACTTGCTCCCACTGACCTTGACACCTCTGATCTTGACTTGAGCAACCTCCTTCTTGTTCCTCCATCTTGAATGTCTCCGTCTTCCATCTTGGTTAGAATAATAAATAAACATACATAAAGATCCCACTATATTATTTTTACATTGTGAAGGGGTTGTAAGTGGCATGCAGGCCTTCCCAAAACCAAAATGAAAGACACAAAGAAAATCACAACCACAAGTCTAAGTTGGTAAAATCTATAACCTAGATGTTTAACTATAAGAATATACTGTTGACTTGCTTAAGTCTAGCACTTGCAGTTGACATGTATAAACTGTAAATGCGACTTGATAATACTAATGCGACTAGTATACAAGTCAAACCTATTCATAAACATATATATAACAATATATTAATCGACCACACATTTAAATATAAACTATAAATAAAGTGAGATATAACTACATACAACTTGATACTTCTCAATTAATTGAACTATTAATGGAAGCGAGAAGACAAAAAATAAATCTTGTTACCTTTTAATCAATAAAACTATTAGTATAATAACTAATATACTAAAATTTGTTTTAAACCAAAAACACATAATTGATTAAAATAACTTGTTCTTATTTCTTTGTTCAAATAATACACCATTATGATTAACTTATTATATTTTAACTTAAAAATATAATAAATACCTTATTTCAACTCAACTAGTTAAAATAAAAACTTAATCATAATATATATAGGGGAGGGTTCAAATGAGAACTTTTTTTGTACGAAAACTACGATAACCAATCTTAGCTCTTGATTAAAATTAATCATTGCCTAAGATTTTTTGGCGGCTCGTTAATGCTTCATTAATGACTCGTTAATTACTCTTTAATGACACATTAATTAGGGTTATTTCAGGAAAATCAAGCATCGCAATTTAATTATAGCGCACCCGGAAGCAATTCACGGTTGGGTAAATATATAAATTACCAATATACCCCTATTAATGAGTCAATACTTGCGTTAAAAACAGTTCTCATAGGAAAAATAGTTCTAGTTTCGCTACGCTTGCTTGTGCCTATCGACGGGGTTGACCTTCTAAAGGAATAAAAAGAATCCTATAAACAAGTTGACTTAAGACAAACTGTATTTTGTCAACGCCAATATAGGACCCTACTCCTGCTGTTGAGTCATACATTCTTCGATGCGGGGTCACTTCCCGGTTCAAATGCTCCAAGGTCGCCCTTAGCGGCTAGTTGTGTTCCAGAGGTTATAGGATGCTTTTTATTCCTCTATGTGTGTGTATATATATATATATATATATATATATATATATATATATATATATAGAGAGAGAGATAGAGAGAGAGAGAGAGAGAGAGAGAGAGAGAGTTAGGATCAAATGAGAACACTCTTAAAATGAAAATAGAGAGAACACTTTTGGACCTTTGATTTCATTGATCGGATGGTTAAAAAATTGTCACATTTAATTAGGCATTTGATTTCATTGATCGAATGGTTAAAAAATGTCACGTTTCTTGATAATATGTTTGACTATAATCCTGATGCATCAATGTATACAAAAGTGACGCATACAAAATTTTAAATATATTATAGAAATAATTTTGATTTTAAGATGTAGGATGTAAAGTTGACTTTTGGGTAGCTATGGGTGAACATGAACGTAAAGGAGAAATACTAAATTACAAGTTTACTGGTGTGCTCACTGCCGTGCATCTTAAAAGGGTTCTCCCTTGATGCTCAACATATATATATATTTGTGATATATCTTTGTAGCTTGAGTGGCTTTATTTTGGCTTGAGTGGTAACGAAATGTCCATCAAAATGTATTGAGTGACAATAGAGTAGCCTGATTGACGAATTTACAAATAGAGTATTATAAATAAAGCTTGATTGGCTTGATACATGTCTAAGTGGTAATAGAGTTTATGTGTAGAATTTTATATGTGATCTAATTTATTTTTTGAATTTATAGAATTAGATTAATGTTGATTTATGAGATAGTAAACTCTTTAATCCTAGTGGATACTGGTGTTGATTCTACTTTTACAGGTTATGACCGAGATAAAGCTCCAGCAAAAGAGTTATGGTTCAGTGGAGCCACTGTTACTTTGGAAAAAGATGACCCTTTTTGTATATCATTCTCAAATGTTTGTTAAATGATTTAGTACAGCTAATATGTGAATGTAAAGTCTTTTGAAATACTTTTAATGAAGTATTATATTTTGAAAAAAATTTGGTTTGTTACCTTATGCAAATTGTGGTGGAGGTTTCGCGTTACTTATTTTGGGTTCGGGTGATAAAAACTTGAATGGGAGGGATGATGGGTTGTTTAGAGGGTGTAAGAGCGGGGCTTTGGGAAACACTTGAGAAACATATTGTTAATTTGAGTACTGTGGTGGACGAAGAACAAGTGGATTTTAAGAAGTCATTTACTAGAAATATTGGTAATGAGGAGGAAATTAGTTTTTGGAAAGATAACTGTGTTATCGGTGTTGGTTTATGTGCAGAGATAGATAACACGTGGCATCGTGTCCAATGCTATGAGACACTAAAATATCACACTGCTACACACCCAATTAGAACCAATTGGAAAAATAATAATAGTGTTAGTGCATACATGGTCACACATTAAGAAATGCACTCCTTATTTTGATGATGATAAAAATATGAACAAGTAATATTATTGCTTATCAAATTTATTCATATGTTCATATGTTACATTCTTTAAAGGTCAACAAACCTAAAATCAATGATCAAGTGACAAGAAAAGAAGAAATCAAGATAAAGGAACCTTCACGGTCGATCCCACGGTCGACCGTGAATCCACCGTCACTGCTCAGGTCACAACTCTTAAATGTTGTTCTTCTTCAAGTCAACCGAACTT
The DNA here is from genome assembly GCA_947179395.2 of Pulicaria dysenterica. Taxonomy (NCBI): domain Eukaryota; kingdom Viridiplantae; phylum Streptophyta; class Magnoliopsida; order Asterales; family Asteraceae; genus Pulicaria; species Pulicaria dysenterica. The sequence goes on along the minus strand of OX359289.1, from coordinate 28,688,744 downwards.
GTACTCAACAAGTGAAGATGACATCTTCAAAGCCAATGACAAAGATATCTACAAACAAGAGTTCGAATTATATGAGCTTACAAATAAAATAATTAAATAAGTTTAAGTTTTTATAAAATTATTTTTATAAAAACTTTTATAAAAATGGACAAATATTTTATAAACTTATTGGTGTTGGTTGATTAAATGTAAGAGCTTACCATTTTAGCAAATACCAAACACAATCCTACTTTGAAACAATACACAACCATATTTGGAAAAGGAATCTCCCAAAGTGGTAAAATTCCAACATACTTTGTGTATTGGTTTCCAAACTTCCATTTTTGTGTTTGAATTCAAACTTTAGAAGTATGGGATCAACCAACCTTTTGAACATCTACTTTTTAGTTGATTTTTATGGTAAAAATGAGTAGAGTGTGGTTTTAAATAAAGTCCAACGTCTATATTGTAAAGAACAAGAAAGTCCACGTGACTGACGGTTTTAGCCACGGTCAATCGTGGTTCGACCGTGGGAAGTCTGGACAGCTTTTGGCCTTGAACTTTTTTCTTTATTTAAACGTACTTAAACCTCATTCATTACTAACCTCTTGCACAGCAAAAACACAGAATACATATTCTTATCTTGTGAGCTCATATTCTTTGATAATTCATCTATCATTCAAGATCAAGAATCAAGCAAGAGCAAAGCTTTCAAAGCTTGAACACTACATCATCTTTTTACATATTTTGTAATAGTGTAAGGATCTACTGTAGATTTTCTAATTAGAGTGAAGTAAGGATTATCTCTAGCCTTTAGAATTAGAGAGAAGTGAGGATCAACTCTAGCCTTTCAAATTAGAGTGAAGTAAGGATCAACTCTAACCTATAGAATTAGAGTGAAGTAAGGTTATCTTTACCTTAATTGCAAGTTTGAAGTGTTAATTCTGGCAAGTGAAAAAGAGAAGTGTAAAAGGTTTATCTCTACCTTCAAAGAGAGAAGCTAGTGGAGCAAACTCTTGGTGGGTGAGGCCAATGAGTGGATGTAGTGCAAGTTTGTTAACACTTGCATGAACCGCTATAAATCTTTTGTCTACTCTTGGTGATATCTCTCTATCTCTACTCTCTTTGAATTCTTGTAAATATTAGTTGTGTTGCTATAAATTTCAAGATTATTCTTTATAACACAACTTACTAAATTTTTATAAGTGTACAAATTGGTAAACTAAGTAAAAGAACCTATTCACCACCCTCTAGGTTCAAACAATTGGTATCAGAGCAAGTTGCTCTAAAATTTTTTGTTAAAATTGTTTTGAGATAGAACTTGCTTTATAAATGTTTTGAGAAAACAATTTTATACAAAAATCTTGAGTTAGATCCATGGACTTAAATGATATCCTAAGTTTGGGGGTTTATATGGCTACTTTACCTATGTTTATTGATTATACATTTTTGGGTTGGAAAGCCTACATGTTGACTTTCTTAAGATCAATAGAGTATGACATGGGTGACTTTATTGAAAATGATCTTGATGAAGATAAGTCACAAAATGAACAAGCATTGATATTTATTCAAAAATCTCTTAAGGGAAGTAAATATGAATATATGTGTTCTTACACTTGTGCCAAGAGATTATGGAAAGATATAGGTAAATTTGAGGAGCTTGAGGCAAGAAGAAATGAAGAAAAAGAGAGATCAAGAGAACTTGTTTGCTTCATAGCATTCGAAGAAAATGAGGTATCTTCTAGTAGTAAAGATAGCTTACATAATCTTTATGATGAGCTAAAAGATAGACGAGATATGTTACTTGATATCAATTAAAAACTCATTAGAAAGACCAATGATTTGAAAAATATTAAAAGTGATAATCTCAATCTCAAAGTATTTAATGAAATATTGATTAAGAAAATAAATGAGTTAAGAGAATCCAATTTTATGTCACAAGGTTGCTCTACTTGTGTTGATTTCAAAGAAGAGAATGTTAGAGTTCAACAACCATCAAGTGACAAGAAAAATCTCGGGTCTTTAATTGAAAGAAGTAACATATCAACAAACCTATTAGAACCAAGCATGTATACGAAAGAAAGAGCAAAAGAAAAAATCCAGGAGCTTCACGGTCGATCCACGGTCGATACCGTGCATCGACCGTCGGCACACTGGAAATTTCAAAAACTTGAAAAATTTAATATTGTCTCTAGTTCTCCCACTTGTATGCCTAAGGTTGCAAGAAATGAACAAATGAGAAATGTTTATGCTACAACTTCAAGGCATGAGCTTAGTTTTAAGAAATCTAGATCAAAGGTGATTCAAAGATCAAGATGTTATCATAAACCTATTGCCTACATGAATACTTGGTATCATAAAGGTTGGAAGATAACACAAAGGTGGATTAAAGTAGGTGTTTTTTATACTAACAATCCCGGACCCATGAAAAGATGGGTACCACACATATGAAAGATGTTTGAGTTGTAGGTTGCAATTGAGGTTGAATATAATTCTTAATGCAACTTGAAGTTTTGTGTGGATGAAAGACTTGGATGATAAATCATCAAGAATAATGATTTTGAACAACACTAGTGAAACACAATCAAGATAAGTTTCTCCTCACTTATCAAAGTTTTATACGTTAACATTTATGTGTTGAAAGTGCCATGACAACATATGTCTAGCTACTTGATATATTCAATTGTGTTTATTATATCTAGAATTTTATTAAAACTTGGTTTGATATAAAAATAAATAAAGGGTAGTAAAAATATTAATAAAAGACATGAGAAAATATGTTATATATCATAAAATGCTTTAGCAAAAATTAAAAATATCATAAAATTTTCATGGCTTATTAAAAAGGTTTAAGATCATACTTCGTACTAGAAAAGTATGACGAAATTTTAGGAAATACTTGGAATTGGAAATTTTATGAAATACATCATTAAAGTCTTGGGATAAATTCAAGAAAAGATACATACATATATCCCCAAGATTTTATTGATATGTGTAGCTATTAAAAAAAATTCTTAAGATATTCTAATAATGATGTGTGTGACGATAATCATTTAAATTTGTCATGAAAATTGAAAAGTATTGCTATAAAAACTTAATCTTAATTGACTAATATTTTATTAGTAATGTAGAAGACATAAAAATACTTATCATATGCTTAAATTTCTTGCAAAGCTCAATCCATACTCATGTGAAATGCTTTTTGATTGAGTTACAAAGTTGAAATATGCGGTGCTATAATGACATATTAATATCATCATTTGGACTTGTGTTTTAATTCATACAAATTTAACTTGAAGTCCTTGATATAGGCAAGACAAACATTAAACTATCTTGAAATTCATTATATGTCAAAACTTGTGAAACTTGATAGTTGATTAATAATCCTAGATGTATGGTTTCATAAAGTTAGAATATTTAAACTACATCTAAACAAGAGTATTTTTTTGTGAGAAATTTTGTACTTAAAGATAATATTGCATATTGATGAACAATATTTCAAAATTTGATATATCATGCTTATGTTCATCACATTGTCTTAAATGAGTATATGCTATAATTGTATTTCTCACTAAACATGTTTTTGTCTAAATGTCTTTGAAATGATTTGAAAATATGTGTTATATAATTCTATATATCGAAATATATGCTCAAATAATAAATTATTTGTCAAAAATTGATAGTTTGCTTTAAACCCATAAATTTCATTGTCATATACTTTGTTTGGGTTTAAGTGATTAAACAACTAAATTGGATTTTATCATAAATAACATTGTCTTGGAATTTAAAAGATAACATATTACAAATTAAGACAACTTACTTTAATAAGTCATAATTGAAGCTACATAAAAATGGTATACGTGCTTTAAAATTGGTTAAAATATGTTAAAGACATAATATTTTAATCACATAAAAATTCAAAGAGATTTGCTTTAGGAATGATTGAACATGTTCCCTAGGAAATAGAGTTTGATTATGTGAAAATTTTCAAAATGGTGCTTCCAAAATGTCCACGGTCGAACCACGGTCGAAGCCGTGTATCGACCGTGGGTCCACTGCCAAATAATCAAATTGAAAGGAGAAACTCGCGGTTGATGCCACGGTCGACCGTGGATCGTCCGTCGGGTGTCTGACGGATTTTAACTCTATCTTGCCTTATTTCTCTCTCATCTCACCACTTTATCACCTCCCATCTTCCCCACAAAAACCCTAGCCGCCTTGTTGCTTTGTCACTCTAAAAGCTTAAAATTTACTACAAGAAACAAGGATTTACCTTATGATAAAAGCTATGGTTGAAGCCCAAGTCAGATTCATGGACCATCTTCAGTTGAAGGCTCACTCATTCTCGATTTCTTCTTTGATTCTTGAGTGTTCTTCACCATAGGTAAAATTCCTCACCATTGTTTCTTCATCTTCTTAGGGATCCATTTTGCATATAAACATGAATCATGTTTGAACAATGTTGAGTAAAGATTAAGCCTTGTGTCTATTTGTAGTAAACATGAAAATAAAAATGAAGAAAAACCAATATGATGAAAAATGGGTTTATGACACAATAAAACTGAGATATAGTTTTTTTACATCTCTATGCTCTCAAAAGTATCAAACTCACTTGTTATTAGAAAAATAACAAATAAACAAAAAGTGAGCAGATGCTTCATGGTCGATCCACGGTCGATACCGTGCATCGACCGTCGACCCTCTGGAGTGTTCAAAATTCAAAATCAATCAAGTGCTCCACGGTCGAACCACGGTCGACCGTGAGCTTGATGTAAATTTCAACAAATTTTTTTTGGCTTATAGATAGGTTTTCTCTTGCTTAAGACTTATCATGCATCAATGCAACATAAGTAATTCAATTGTCTTCCGAAATCTTTGAACATTTAGGACACATGAACCAAATTGTTGAACACATATTAAGTTTTTACTCACATATGTGTTTCAAATATAATGAATCATCATGTATCCTGAATGAATTCATCACCTATTACTTTGAGAACGTATGCAAATTTTTTAACATCATCTTAACAAACGAACAAAAGCATGTTTTTGTTATTAACACACCATGCCTAAACCTTATGAATGAAACGAATTATAATACCTTGGTTTTGTGCAACAATATGCTAACATGCAACTTCTTGCGATGCTAAAATTTGAGTATCTTGTCTTGGGTATCAATTTCAAGAACTTCATTCAAAAAGACAAGATGTTTTTGTAAAGGTGATGAACTAGTCAACTTGGTGAAATCACACAATGGTTATTACGAAGTTAAGATAAAATTTCATTAAATAAATAGAGACATGCTTATATCTTATAATTCATAGTAATCACACACTAAAAGTTAAGTTATGATATAAGAGTTTGATAAATCATTTGGTCAAACATTTCATGTGTTACTCTTAAAGGAACTCACTAAGTAACTGCATGTATAAAGAAATAAAGTTAACTTACACAAACCTCATGCCTAAATTCTATATCTTATATGGTTTGAAAAGGTAAAATGTTTGTATGCAACTTATATGTGGTACTCATCATCTCTTGTTTATATCAACAAGATATGTCGCCAAAATAACCATACACGCTAAATGATAATACTTTGGTTCATGTTTAACATATCCTTGTTCTTCAAGTTATTAAATTACATATGTGATTCTTACATAAAGTATCACTAAACATATCTAACATTATGATATGTCATTCATGCTCATCAAGTGTTGAATAATTATCATATAATGAATTGTGGTCAAGCGATCTCACACATTGATTTTTCATATAAGATCACTATCAAAGGAGTCTTTGAAATAAGTTTGTGATGAAAGATATATGAAGATGATTACATGGTGAAGAAATATAAATTAACACATTGATTGTTGCAAGTGGTTCTCACTTACTATCTTGTCATGGTACTTAATGAATTACTCTTTGTAATCAAGATAGTAAAATTAGATGACAAGTTATGCCTTATATAAGAAATCATGTTATTTGTCATCTTGATATGTGCTTGAGTATGCCTATGTACTTAAATGACTATCTCATGTGTTACACGCTTAATTTACTATCACTTGACACATGAATCTATGAGGTATACGTGCATAAATAATGATTATAGTATATGTATTGCACACTTGTGTACTCATGAGAACACTTTTCATCTTAATCTTGTTGAATATTGAATACACATAAATGGAAACTTATTAAATAACAAGTAAACTTATACTTAAGTCTATTTGATTTATCAAAAGAAGATAAACTTAAGTAATCATGAACCAAACATGTAACTACAAAATCTTTGTTTAACTTGCATGAAATTAGAAAACTTTTGTATACTAGTAATGATGGGAGTATAGTATACGTAGGTATTGAATTAATTCAAAATGTGTAATGTTTGAGAAAAATACCTATGTTCTATATCTAATTTCTCATGATATATTGATCTAAATACACAATGAATTACTCTTTGAAGATCAAGATAATAAACAAATGACATCATGTTCTTCATACATAAAATTAAAATAATTGTCAATTTAGTGCACACATTGGTCACTTCTTGATTAAATCATCCATTTGCTACATAATGTATATGAATAAATATCAATTAGAAATGAATAGACTAATATTGAGATAATCTCTTCAATCTAGAGCTAAGAAATTTTCAATACTTAACTTAAGATTAGGATTGTGGATTTTGGTTGTCCTTAACATAATTTGCACATTTTAAGGGAAAGTCACCAACCAAAAAAAGAAAAGAAATTTTCATATATATTTGTTCACACCCTCACTTCTTATCATTTGTATAAATACAAGATAATGATGCATATATCTCTCATGATTCCTACTTAAGTATATTTGATTTTTCTTAAATTAAGTTTATGCATATACTTTTGTATATCTTGCACTTGTGTTTTGCTTTGTCTATCTTTTATCAAGTGCTAGCTAAAAGGGATCATAAATCAAGGGGGAGCATCATCATAAAATCAAATGCTAGATCATAGGGATCGTCAATCAAGGGGGAGCTTTGATCAAGGGAGAGCTTCATCAACTATTACGTGCTAGATCACAAGAGGGAGAAGAATGTTCCTTTTTGATTCGACAAAAGGGGGAGAAGAATGTAGATGTGCAACATTGTTAACATGAATAAATTTGTGTAGCAATATTAATTAAATGTTGCATATTTTGTCATCATCAAAGAGGGGGAGATTGTTAGTGCATACATGGTCACACATTAAGAAATGCACTCCTTATTTTGATGATGATAAAAATATGAACAAGTAATATTATTGTTTATCAAATTTATTCTTATGTTCATATGCTACATTCTTTAAAGGTCAACAAACCTAAAATCAATGATCAAGTGACAAGAAAAGAAGAAATCAAGATAAAAGAACCTTCATGGTCGATCCCACGGTCGACCGTGAATCAACCGTCACTACTCAGGTCACAACTCTTAAATGTTGTTCTTCTTCAAGTCAACCGAACTCGTACTCAACAATTGAAGATGACATCTTCAAAGCCAATGACGAAGATATCTACAAACAAGAGTTAGAATTATATGAGCTTACAAATAAAATAATTAAATAAGTTTAAGTTTTTATAAAATTATTTTTATAAAAACTTTTATAAAAATGGACAAATTTTTTTTAAACTTATTGGTGTTGGTTGATTAAATGTAAGAGCTTACCATTTTAGCAAATACCAAACACAATCCTACTTTGAAACAATACAAAACCATATTTGGAAAAGGAATCTCCCAAAGAGGTAAAATTCTAACATACTTTGTGTATTGGTTTCCAAACTTCCATTTTTGTGTTTGAATTCAAACTTTAGAAGTATGGGATCAACCAACCTTTTGAACATCTACTTTTTAGTTGATTTTTATGATAAAAATGAGTTGAGTGTGGTTTTAAATAAAGTCCAACGTCTATATTGCAAAGAACAAGAAAGTCCAGGTGACTGACGGTTATAGCCACGGTCGATCGTGGTTCGACCGTGGGAAGTCTGGACAGCTTTTGGCCCTGAACTTTTTTCTTTATTTAAACCAACTTAAACCTCATTCATTACTAACCTCTTGCACAGCAAAAACACAGAATACATAATCTTATCTTGTGAGCTCATATTCTTTGATAATTCATCTATCATTCAAGATCAAGAATCAAGCAAGAGCAAAGCTTTCAAAGCTTGAACACTACATCATCTTTTTACATATTTTGTAATAGTGTAAGGATCAACTCTAGCCTTTCTAATTAGAGTGAAGTAAGGATCATCTCTAGTCTTTAGAATTAGAGAGAAGTGAGGATCAACTCTAGCCTTTCAAATTAGAGTGAAGTAAGGATCAACTCTAGCCTATAGAATTAGAGTGAAGTAAGGTTATCTTTACCTTACTTGCAAGTTTGAAGTGTTAATTCTTGCAAGTGAAAAAGAGAAGTGTAAAAGGTTTATCTCTACCTTCAAAGAGAGAAGCTAGTGAGCAAACTCTTGGTGGGTGAGGCCAAGGAGTGGATGTAGTGCAAGTTTGTTAACACTTGCATGAACCACTATAAATCTCTTGTCTACTCTTAGTGTTATCTCTCTATCTCTACCCTCTTTGAATTCTTGCAAATATTAGTTGTGTTGCTATAAATTTCAAGATTATTCTTTATAACACAACTTACTAAATTTTTATAAGTGTAAAAATTGGTAAACTAAGTAAAATAACCTATTCACCCCCCTCTAGGTTCCAACAAATAGCTATTTACTATTTTAAAAGAGGAATTAATATTTAGTTTAAGTATTAATTGGACTAATTAATTTATAGTTATTAATTAATTAGAAAGGTCAAAGGGTATATTCTTTAATTAACTAATAGTTTAAATAAAGCTAGGCTTTAATTAAACGGGCTTGGGCTTAATAAGGTTTACATATAAATAACCTTTTAAGCCTTAGGAATCACATTAGAGAAACACAATTGCAACAAGGAAAAAAAACCTAGCCTCCCTCCTCCCTCCTTGCGTCGACTTCATAAACACCCGAAGGGGGTTTCGGCCTGCGTCGATCACACACACACACACATACGGTTGCGCGTGTTGTTTGGTGAAGTCCTGTAGTGGTCTAGCAGCTCCTTCGAGGTGGTGTAGTAGCGGTGTTCTACCATTAGCATTCTGGTTTCAAGATTGTTTCATAAAGGTATAACTTTTATCCTCTACTCTAGTTAAGTTTCTTGTACGAGATAGATGAGATCACTGGAGGGGGTTTTAAGTTTTATTCCGCTGTGTATTATCATTATCTGATTTTATACCCTACAAAACCCTTCAGTGGTATGAGAGCCACTTCTAGTCTTATAGGAAACTAGTTAGGTTTCATTTTATCATGATGAATAGGCTTGTTTTTATCAAAGTTTTAACCTTTGTTAATCCAAGTATTTTGAAATCATGTTTTGATTTTAAATGGATAATGATTGGTTTTGATTAAAAACGGTTTATTTTTTAATTGTTATTATTGTTTTACGATGGAAAACCGGCGGCGGTGATGCCACCATGTTCGAAGGCGGTTTCACGACGGCGACACCACCGACGGCGTCGGCGATCGGTTTTGGCCGGTTGTCGGCATTGGCTGCATCGTTGCCACTACTTAGGTCGGCGGCGAGGTGGTGATCGTCGGCCAGGAGCTGATCGGCGGCGGCCCGGGCTGTGGTGGTCGCTAGTCGACGGCAGCCAAGGCGGTGGTCGGCGGCGTAGCGTGTCTTCGGCCCAGGTGCCATGGCCCAACCGGCCTGACTGCGAGATCGGCCCAAAAGGGTTTTTCTGCCCAATTGATGTTGGCCCAATACTATTTAGGTTTAGTTTTGGGAGAACCAAACATGATTAAACCCGAATATTTCTAAAGATTATTTTTAATCTTGTGTTTAAAATTTTTGATTTTAATCATGATTATTTTATATAATCAAGTATTGATTAGAATTAATTATTTTAGTATCTTTGATAGTATGACAATAATTAATATAACAGCTATTGTTACACCATGTGATTTTAACAGTTGGTTGAAATCAAGGTAATTCATTAGGTTGTGATAATTAGAAATCAGTTGTTTTTTATTTCATGTATTAGTTTAGTACATGTTTGGGATATCATAGCCAAGCCCTAGACCTTGTGGATTGTTTTATTTATTGCTCTTGTGGTTCTGTTGGTTTATTCTATTTTATGGTGTGGGGAGGCATGCGTGCCACTTACAACCCCTATTCTAAAATGTAAAAGTACTAGATTAGCGGGCCTGCGTGACTTTGATTACTTTGTAATTTTTTATTTTTATTTTTTAGTTTTTAGAATCGATAAATAGAATAGTTTCGAAGCTGATACAAGGAGCAAGGAGCAAGGATCAGGATTGGATGCTAGAGGCAGTTGGAGCTTCAGAAGTTCAAGCCTTGTGTGTTGCTTTCCACCTAGGTTTTGGACCGTCAAGTTTTTCGTGTGGCTAACGAAACCGACATTAGTTAAGGGAAAGGCTAAGGCATAGATAGCATATGTTTGTTTTATTTCTTTACATATTTTTTATATGTGTGGTTGTGATTCTCACGATGAAATAAAACAGGGTTTTAATAGTAATTATTAAACAGTGTTTTTACAAAAAAACTGGCTAAAGTTTTTGGTTTAAAAACTTTGAAATCCTTTTTAGAAAAAATCTTAGATCAGTGTGCTACCCATCTAATGGTACACCTTTCCTGTTAAACGGTACTCGGGTGTCGGAAGTGACCAAACCTTGGGCATTCGGGTTCAAACCATTGCGGGAAAGGGTGTGAAAGGCTCCACGATAATCGGGAGTTCCGGCCAGAGTTCACACTGTCTTAGGTGGTGCGATCTATTTTGGTGATAATCGGGAGCCCAGGCCCAAAATGCACTAGAGGGACTAAAGCATGCACGGTTCTTGTAGCCGATGTCCTGCAGATCTAGGAGTCGTGTCCAGGTAGGATACGATTGGTATAGGTTTACCTACCAGAAATAGCATTGTCCCGGTGGGAAGTGCCCAAACCATGCATTAGGAAATGTGAAATATAGATCCTAGTCTAATAAATTATTTTTAAAAGGTAATAATTATTAGAAGACATAATCATATTACTGAATCGGTTTTATCTTTTCTTTTTCTAGATGTCTATTTTATCTGTGATTCCGTTTTACTCACCCGAAGAATCCCTAAGACTTATCGTTGGCAAGTGGAAGCTTTCAGGTCCAAACTTTGCCGTTTGGAAGATGCATCTTAAGAATATATTAGATGCACAGGGAAAGCTATACGTCATAGAGTCTTTACCTCTAGGACGACCAGGAGAAAATGCCCAGGATAGTGAGTATGATGCTTACTATCAGTATCTGGCTGATGAATCTGATGTTATGTCGATTCTTGTTCTCTCAGCTTCATCTGAGTTTACGGATGATCTCCGGGAGAAGTCATCTTTTGACGTTGTTCAAGCATTGGAGTAAAGGTTCAAGTATAGTGAACGGGTATGTCGCATCATGCTAATGAAAGAAATTCTTTCGCTGAAGATGAAAGAAAACCAGCCAATTAGCGATCATCTCATAAATGTGAGAAGACTTCTTGATTGCTATGAGACCTTTGGACCAAAATCAAAGCCACATGAGCTAGTTATGCTTTTGTTCGGTTCCTTGTCGGACTATTATCATACTAGGGTAATGTACGTCCTTGGAGATTTTGAGATGACTGTCACAAGCTTGCACGAGATTCTCATGTGCATTAGCGATGATCTAGATCCAAAGAAGCTAGAGTCAACAGTAGTGGACCCTATGCAAGAGGATGGCTGGTTGGAAGAGCTTGTAGATATTTGTTGCCCAGACTGTGGCAGCAAGGATTCATGCGAGCACTCACTCGACATAGATCAGCTAGACATTGGTTCGCCCAATGACTCAGGTATCTTTTTGATAGATTGTCTTATTACTTCTTATGAATCATGGGTATTGGATACCGGATGTGGTCATTACATTTGCAATCACTTGCAGGGATTCAAGAGAAGTAGGAAGCTAAGACAAGGATATATGGACCTGCGGGTAGGCGAAGGCTCCATGGTTGGTGCTGAAGCTGTAGGGACATATTGTCTTAGTTTGCCTTCGGGCATGGTCTTAGAACTAGAACCTTGTTATTATGTTCCTAGACTTATCAAGAATGTTATCTCGTTTGATTTGCTTATAGACTATGGTTTTAATTATGTTTTGAATAGTAAAATTATTTCTTGTTTCAAAAATGATGTTTTCTATTTTAAAGCTATTTCTCAAAATGGTCTATATACGCTAAATCTAGATGACAATGACAAAGACATATATCATATAAGTAAAAGATCCAAAAGTAACTTGAATCAGACTCACCTATGGCATTGTCGTTTAGGACACATAAATGAGAAACGCATAGAGAAACTCCGAGATGATGGAATTCTAGAACCATTTGACTTAGAGTCATATGATATCTGCGAATCTTGTTTGTCCGGTAAAATGACAAAGCAACCTTTCAACATTGAGAATGAAAGTGCAACTGAGCTACTAGGGATAATATACACAGATGTGTGTGGACCCTTTACTCCAAAGGCTAGAGGAGGATACCGGTACTTCATCACCTTTACTGACGATTTCAGTAGATTTGGTTATGTCTATCTTATGAGACTGAAGTGTGAAAGTTTTCACAAGTTCAGACAGTTTCAAAATGAAGTACAAAATCAGCTGGACAAGAAGATAAAGATGCTTCGGTCTGACCGACGTGGAGAATATCTGTGTCAAGAATTCGACGATCATTTGAAGGAATGTGGGATTGTTTCACAACTCACACATCCGTATACACCTCAGATGAATGGTGTATCAGATAGGAGAAATCGTAAATTGCTTGACATGGTACAATCAATGATGAGTCGAAGTTCATTACCATTGTCGTTTTGGGGTCACGCACTCAAGACAGTGGCGTTCATGCTGAACCGGATTCCGACAAAATCGGTAGAAAAGACACCGTTCGAGATATGGACGGGATAAGCCCAAAATGTCTTTTCTCAAGATTTGGGGATGTGAGGTTTATGTTAAGCGAACATTCACAGATAAACTCAATCCCAAATCAGATAAGTATATCTTCGTGGGCTATCCCAAAGAAACCATGGGATACTATTCCTACAACCCAGACGAAAACAAAGTCTTTGTTGCTCATAAAGGGGTATTCTTGAAGAGAAATTTCTAAATTCAGAAATTCCAAGAAAGGAAATAGAGCTTCAAGAGATTGAAGAAGAAGAGGTAACACCACCACCGATGATCGAACCTGTAAATCAACAAAGAATTGTTGAATACCAACCCTAGTCTGTGATTGAGGAAGAAGTGCAAACACAAGACCTTCGCAGGTCTAGTAGGTCTCGTAATGAGCCAGATAGGTATCTAGGATTCCTAGTTGCTCAAGACGAAGGGGATCTTTCAGAACCCACTACCTACCAAGATGCTGCTTCAGGTTTAGAATCTGAAAAATGGCTAGAAGCCATGAACGCAGAGATGCAATCCATGTATGACAACCAAGTTTGGGAGTTAGTGGATTTGCGTCAACACAGCAAAGCTGTTGGGTACAAATGGGTCTTCAAGAAGAAGACCGACATGTATGGAAAGGTGCATACCTTTAAAGCTAGGCTAGTGGCAAAAGGTTTCACGCAAACTCATGGTGTTGACTATGATGAAACTTTTTCACCAGTGGCAATGCTTAAGACAATTAGAATTCTTCTGGCCATATCAGCATTTTTTGACTATGAGATATGTTGGTCAAATGATCTCATCAGTTGAAATTTGATGAGATAAAGTTAAGTTTGTAAGATGTGTTTGGAATATAACTTAAACAGAATTATGAAGCTTGATCAGACTAAGCACTTATAGTATTTCAGACTGAGCATAAGCTGAATATAAGCTGAGTGTATGTTTGATCAGCTTAGACTATATCTGTTGGTCCCTTGTATGAGAATAACAACAAGCAACAGATGTGTAGAAGGGGGGTTGAATACACTTTCTGCGGAAATTGAACAAATCAAATAAAAGTGTTAAACAAAGTAAATCAAACCACAATCAATCGAATGCTTTTTATTATGAAGATGATTACAATGCTTTGAATAAGAAGATGATTACAATAACTATTAAGTAAGCAACTCTTGATATATAATCACCTAATATAAATCTCTCAATCTCTCAAACTTAGCTATCTATAATAAACTTATGATTATAGATACTGACGACTCTCTAAACAGGATTTATACAGATTGATAACTTACCTATATCACAACTAATGTGATTATTCAAACACACGAACAACTTGGCAATCTGTGAGTTTCTTGATCACGCTGAACTGACAAACAGTGATTCAAGAATAATAACACATACGGTGAGGTGAGGTTTGTCTCTGCAACACGTAGTCGTAATCGTCTCTGAGTCGTACCTCTAAACTTATCAGGAGATAAGTATTTATAATCCTGTTGCTACGGTTCCTAACAAATTGGACTAATCCTAATTTGCTAACTAACTATCGGATAACTCGGAATCTTGAATCTTGAATCTTCTTATCTTGAGTCTTCAATCTTCAATCTTGATTCTGAAGTCTTCTTATCCATTCCGTAGATATAGAGAGTTAAAACAGAATTTAAAACACATTTAAATTCTTTTAAGTTGAATTCTTTAGTCAGGCTGAGTTACTCAACTTAAAACTCATCAAGCTGAGTTCTTCGAGAACACACTCGAAAACAAACATGAACAAACATGTATAAGTATTAACTCATCCTTAGAAGTCTAAAGAATTAACTAAAACATATTTAGCAACTCTATTGAGCTGACTCAGTATTCACGCTTTGTCACTCAGCTTGAAACTCATCAAGCTGAAAATCAATATGTATATCTTAGTTTACGCACACAGCTTATCAAACATATTGATAATCTTACTAAGATATAGTCTAAGTTGATCGAACATATGCTCAGCTTATATTCAGCCTATACTCAGTCTGAATCACTATAAGTGTGCAGTCTGACTAAGCTTCATAATTCTGTTTAAGTTATATGTAGAACACATCTTACAAACTTTACTTTGTCTCATCAAATCTTAACAAATGAGATCATTTTCCCAAAAAACTACCCCTATTTGATGTTGACAAAACCATCAAACAGTTAGTAAGTTTGTTTAACAGAATTATGTCTCAAGTCTTAAACTTATTAAGACTTTTATATCTGAACTAATCAAATATTAATTGAACATATCAATTTTAATTGAACTTATCAATTTTATGTGAAACATACCAACCTTTAGTTGAACACACCAACCAATTACATTAATGAATATGAACTTATCAATTATTCATGTAAGTTGAACTTATCAAACTTATAAATATGAACACATCACAACACAGTTGAACATATCAAACTTTATACTTGTATTAATTTGAACTTATCATAATACAAAATGTTGATCACATAGATCATGCACACATAGTGCTTACAAAAATATCAGAACTAATCTAATATTTAATAGAACTAATCTATTCAGGATGCAGCTCTTCAAACTCGTTGATCTCCTTGTTGATTTCTTCAAGGATTTCTTTCAGATTAGGTAAGTGTTGAAGCTGATCCTTTTGAGATCTGATTGCTCTGTTTATTCTGTATCTGAACCTTGCAGTTTTTTCAGTCTTTTCTACAATTTGTCTTAGATAAAACACTTGAGATACCCCACACGTGTATATGTTTGCATCAGACTGGAAGCATTTTTCTCCATTTCTATCCAGATACATGAATCCTTTCTCAGGCTTTTCCACATAGGTGTTTTCTTTGAACTCTAATCCTTTAGCAAGAACAAGACTGTACGTATCTAAATTTGCTAATCCAGCTGTCTTTGTTTGCTTCTTCTTTCCAACTTTATGAAAAGAAGTTAGAGGGTAGCTATCTCAGACCTGGGTATGAGTTTCATCGAATCAGCTCTTGCAAGTAGCCTCAATAGTTCATCTTTGACTTGATTTCTGACAGAGGACTTTTCCATCTGCTTGATAAATATAGCAACTTGCTTCCACTCTTCATAACCCAGTCTATGCATTTGATTCAGCTCCAAAGATGATGTCTTACCATTTCTCAAGACAAAATCTAGAATGATGATTCCTTGAGCTGAATTCAACTTGAGTTAATCAATCTGAGAAGAGAAGTACATTCTTTCATAACACTGAGTTATATCTTCTTCCTCAGTTTGATCTTGGATAGGAAGTTCCTCTTTTTCTTCCTTGGGCACGATTGGCAGTCTGAGTTTTGCTAACTCTTCATTTTGCTTTTTGATTTGTTCAGCCCATCCAATTCTCTTGCTGCTTTTTCATTAGCTAACACAGCTTGAGCATCCATTTTTCTTTTTCTCAGTTCTTCAACCGATATCCCAAGCTGATCAGTATCTTCCTGTTCCATTCTCCTAGCTTCCATCAGTGAAGCTCTTTCTTGTAGAGTCATTTTGTCAGCAGAGTCTTCATCTGAGGCTGATGATTCACTTAGAATCATTTTCCTTCTTTTCTGTTGAGGGGCTTCTTCTCTGTTTCTTTCTACCCCTCAATCTGATCGGCTCCCTCTGCCAATAATAATAGAGCTTCAGCTTTGACTGACTCAGCGTCAGCTTCTTGAACCTTCTCCCCCTTTTTGTCATCATCAACAGGGGTCAAAGTCTTTTGTTTTTGTAGGGCAGCAACTGCCGATTTTAACATTAACACCTCCTCATCCAGATTATCAAGAATCATCAGCATATCATTCTTTGCTTTCTTCCTTTTGAGGTGTAATGTATCAAACTGACCTTTGAAGAATGTTAGCAAATCATCCAAGTCAGCTTGAGTAGGTAGGAATTTAGGTACATCGTCCAAGGGTTGGTGTGGACCCTCAAACTCATTTGCACTAGAATTTGGACCCTGTGAATCACGTTGGTTTGAAGATGAAACATTGACAGGTCATGCAATAGGGTGTGAGAAGCGAAGAGAAGTAATGGGGCTCGAAGTGTGTTGTGTATGGGTTGGTGGTTGGCTGATTGGTTGGAGGGGGGTGATTGACCCTGGGGATTGGTCATATATTCAATGTTAACTAAGTGTGTCTGCTTAGGCACAATAACATGCTCTCCCATGGCACTGGAGAGTGTGGGCAGAGTAGACATCACACCCGGGTAAGGATGTTGGGTTGTAATGAGCCTTGAGGTTGACAACTTGAGAGAAGGTGTCTCCCCCTCAACTCCTGCCGGTGGAGGGATCAATGTGATCTCAGATCCAATGATGCCTTTAGGAGTGGCACCACCTATAGCAGTTTTACGTGTATAGGTTCGGATATTCTCCCTAGCAGCAGTGGGCATACTAGGGATGGCTTCAGAGTGGGATTGTAAATGGAATGGAGGTGGAGGAGATGGGTTAGACTGAGTTGGGTTTACTGCAGTCTTATCTCCAAAAGTGGATGGAGAAAAATGAGAGGAGAGAGAAAGTGGAGAGGTCTTACCAGAAACAACTTCAGTTTGTGCTGGTTCAGCTTGAGCAGAGTGCTCAGCTTGAACTTCCGTGTCATCATGGGAAGCTCCCCCTTGATTTGATCCCTCTTCGGCATTTTCTGAAGAAGTTGCCTCAATAATCAGAAGCGTATGTGCACTCAGACCTACTTGCTCTAGGAATATGTCATTGTTGAACATCTTCGAGCTGAGTACTGGAGCAGGGAACAAATCCTGTCCAACTTCATATAGTTGGTTTCCCAACTCAGCTTCAATCACCAAGGACAAGTACCTAATGAATGGTATATGTAGATCCCTTGGTGTTTTCAACACTTGGGTCTTGAGCTCGTTAAAGATGATCTGTGCATAGTCCAAATTTCTGGAATGATACATGTTGTTAAGCAGCTGCATCTCGAATTCATTGACTTGATCCAAGCCTCCAACCTTGTTTCCAAGTGAACGGATCACTGTGGACACCATGAAGCCCCATCCGGTTGGAAAAGTAGCTTTCTTTATTACACCCTCAGTCTGTGGGTGACCCATTTGGGGTAGGACTGACCTCGCTACTTGTCTTGTTACAGTAGCCTCGATAACATCATTGGCAGGGAGTTGAAGAGCCTCCTTGAGCCGCTGCACAGTGATGACCACTGTTCTATTCCCATTCAGATCAGAGCCTATAATCTCTCCCCTGTTCTGGTTGACGGAGCAAGTGTACAAAAACTCCAACAGATGCTGAGGAACTATGTGGAGTGGTGCTCCAGTGAAAAGGAATGCCAGCGGGCATTTGCGTATGTAGTCCACCTAGACTTCATAGCCTCTGTTCCTTTTTCATTCCGGAATGGCTAGACAAGCATGTTTATTGTTGATCTTAATCAACGACATACCATTGTTTTTTAACGCAGCTCCCCTGACCATTCGATCACCAAGAATAAGAATGGTTCCGTCCATCGTATAATCACACACAGTAATATGTTGAAGTTGCACCGAGCAAAATAAAGATCGCACTGAGCGCGTTAAAAACTGCACTTAGCAAGTTAGGGTTTAGAAGATGAACGAAAGATTGCACTGAGCAATAGAGGTGTTTGCGAAAGGTATATTAGAAGATGAGAAGTCAGAGTTGTAAGCGTAAAATTCTCTAAACCGGTTATGATCGATATATATACCTTTCTTAGGAGAGAGAAAAGTTACCGTTAGAATCCCTTTTTATCCGTTACGCCGGGTAAATTACGGCTTGATGTAACAGTAAGAAGGTAGAAACACATCATCTTTCAACGGATACAAGTGTAAAATAATAATATTAACGAATAATAAGATTATAAACACTATTTAAATCTACCAATACACAATTGATATATGATACGATTTGAAACTAATTCAAATACGCTTTGACAGATGATTTAATAACACTTAGTAATTAAGTCATAGGTTGGACACACCAAGCTGAGTAAACATATTACTCAGTCTATGTCAAGAACACAGCTTGATTCAAGCAATCAGCTTGAGTTGATCACGCAGCTTGAGATTAGTACTCAGCTTGAGTTTAAGCACTCGGCTTGAGATTGGTACTCAGCTTGAGTTTGAGCACTAAGCTCAATTTTGAGCACTCAGCTCGGAATCAGTGACACTTAGTCATACATGTTTGGGACTGACTCAAACTTACATTTTCACCACACTGAGTAGTTGAAGTATGTTTGGAACTTACCAACTGTGTGAACCAATCACACAGCTTGAGTTAAGCACATAGCTCAGACTCAATGACACATAGTCATTTACGTTTGAAACTAACTCAAATGTACATGTTAGCTACACTGAGTAGTTATAGAAAGTTTGGAACTGACCAAACAAGTGAACTCATCATTCAGCTTGACTTGTTATACAGTTTATGAAAACTTATTTATAAACTGTGCACTCAGCTTAAGACACTTAGTCTTTGTCAAACTGAAAAACTCAGATTCTAAACACTTAGCTAGGGGTTGAGCATACCCAATTCACTTAGCAGATACATAAACCTCTTTTCATCAAGTGGCTTGGTAAAGATATCTGCTAACTAGTCACCAGTGGAGATAAATTTAATGTCAACTTTAGCTTTTTCCATGATGTCCCTGATGAAGTGATGTCTAATTTGAATGTGCTTGGTTCTTGAATGGAAGACTGGATTGTAAGTGATGGCTATTGAACTTTGGTTATCACAGAAGATAGGAGTTTTCTTGAAACTCATGCCAAAGTCTTGAAGCTAATGCTGCATCGAAAGGATTTGAGCACAATAGCTTCCTGCTGCAACATATTCAGCTTCAGCAGTTGAAGTAGCCACTGAGTTCTGTTTCTTACTAGTACAGCTTACTAGCTTCCCTCCAAGCAATTGACATCCTCCAGTTGTAATATCCGTTTTTGTTCACAGAAGCTTTCAAGGGTTGAGTTTCTGAACTCAGTCCCATGATCAATTCTGAGTTGCTTTACAGACAAACCTTTCTGCAACTCTTCTTGTTTGATAAAACTGATTATCTCCAGGGCAGCCTCATTTTTTGCTTTAAGGAATATTACCCAGGTGAATCTTGAGAACTCATCTACTATCACCAGTGTGTACTTCTTGCCACTTAGGCTTGGAGTACTTATGGGTCCAAACAAATCCATATGCAACATATGCAGTGGGTCTGTTATTGAAAATTTTTGCTTTGATTTAAAGGACCCTTTATGATGCTTCCCTTGTTCACAAGCTGAGCACAATTTGTCTTTGATAAATGTGATCTTTGGTAATCCAGAGACTAACTCTTTATTGGATAGCATATTTATATATTTTAAGTTTAGATGAGATAAACGTTTATGCCATAACCAACTCAGCTTAGGAACAGAATGGGAATACAAGCAGGTTTCATTATAGGGATCAGCAGAATTTAGATCAAGTAGATACATATCTCTTTCTCTTTTAGCTATTAATACAGGCTTTCCCTTAGCATTGTAAATTGTTCCTGCTTTCTTCCTAAAAGTAACAACATTATCTTCATCAAACAATTGACTGATACTAATCAGGTTATGTTTGAGGCCTTTGACATATGCAACCCTTTGGAAAGTAACCTTGCCAGCTTGCATCTTCCCATAGCCTTTAGTTCTTCCATGAGAGTTGTCACCAAATGTTACTTTAGGACCTTCATCTTCTTGGAAATCACTAAGATGTCCTTTCCACCCAGTCATGTGCCTTGAGCATCCACTATCCAAGTACCATTTACTTGAACCCTGCACATGATATAAAAACTAAACACATTAGTTTTGTTTGGGAACCCACTTCTTGGTGGGTTCAGATGAGGAGCACTTAGCACTCCATCTGGTTGAACTGACTGTTTAGCTTGAGCAGGAGCTGAGTCCTATGTAGGCTAATCAGCTTGTTCTTGTTCAGGCCTTGAGATTTCTGCATCACAGTCCTTAGCCTCATGACCTCTACTTCTGCACTTGTAGCATCTCCTTCTTCTAATGATTACAGGAGGTAGAGTGTCTAATAATCCTTGTGAGAACTTGCTCTCAGACTTAGGATTATATGTGGTGGATAACTTTTCAACTTTCTTTGCAAGTTGATTCACATGATGGTCACTGACTTTGGACTTACCTTTGTCAGGTCTTTGTTTGTTATCCTTTTGATTAGAAGTTTGACTAACAACCTTCTTTTCCATGACTTTGGACTTACCTTTGCCATGGTGACTGGACTCACCGGTTTTAACAGGTTTGGACTTACCACTGTTGATCTTCTTGGACTTACCATTGTTGTGATTTGACCTCTGACTTACAGTGGTCTTCCTATTCTTGAAACTTCTCTCCGAGCCAGATAGAGAATGTTGTCTTTTGAAAGGATTTGGATCAAGCCTTTCTCTGACTGAAGTTCTTTGAATAGGCTGAGTGTCTAATCTGTCCAGGACAGACTTACCATGCTGTTTGGATGTTAAGCACTCTTCTCCATGATCTTTAGCCTTTACAAACATATTGTATTTAAGGTTTTGACCATGTTTCTTCTCTGAGGCTGACTTCTGAGACTCAATCAGTAGTCTATCCTCCTCAGAGTCTGTACTTGCTATCTCATCATCAACTACATAAGCTGATGTTAGATAGTCACCTCCAAGTATAGCCTTTACCTGTTTAGGAATTTGTTGGTTTATGCACTTTTCAGCAAGCTTTGATGACTTACACCAAGACTCAGTGACTTTCTGAAGCTGGTCAGTTTTGTCTTTAGCTTCCTGAAGTTCTTCACTTAGAAGTTTGTTAATGTGTCTTTGACATTCAAGATCACATTGTTCTTTCTTACCATCGTCAATGAGAGATTGATTTTCCTTAATCTCATCTTTCAGTTTAGCTATCTCAGCTTTGAGGTCATTTTG
Source organism: Pulicaria dysenterica (assembly GCA_947179395.2). NCBI lineage: Eukaryota > Viridiplantae > Streptophyta > Magnoliopsida > Asterales > Asteraceae > Pulicaria > Pulicaria dysenterica. The sequence goes on along the minus strand of OX359289.1, from coordinate 28,666,950 downwards.
AGACTTAAGGCTGGTCTTGAAATCATTCAGCAGATAATCAAAAGCAAGACCCTTTTCTTCATCAGTGTAAGAGTAGAAATTACTGACCTTATACATGGAAGCAGGATCCCAATCACAGAGCTTGCTGTTTTCCTCAGCTTCCTTCATGTCTGCTTCAAAGATTGATTCGGACTGACCATAATTAACCTCATCTAATTCTAACTCTTCATCTTCTTGAGCCATAAGACATACATCATCATCTGAGATGGATGATTCTGTATCCCAGGTTTCAGCATATAACCCTTTTGCACTGGGGTTGTCTTCTGACTTTCCTTTCTTGAGCTGAGTATATTTCTTCTTGTATTTATCAGCTCTGTAAGCATTCTTATCAATGACTGATGTTGATTCTGCCTTCTTTGATATGCACTCAGCAGCAATATGTCCCTTCTTCTGACAGTTGAAGCACACAACATTCTTGGGATCAAATGAACTCTTCCCTTTGCCCCTGTCAGATCTTCCTCTTCCCCTTTGAACTCTTCTCAAACGTCTGGCTAACATTGCCATTTGCTCAGTGATATTCTGAACATCATCAGTATCACTTGAGTCTGAGTCTGAGTGGTCAGCTTGAGATTCTGACTCAGTCTCAGATTCAACAACTAGTGTCTTGGAACTTTTCTTCTTTTTCTGTGCAACCAATGCAACTTCATTCTTATCCAAAGACTCCTTGAGTTATTGTTGAGAAGCTCTCTTGTGTTCAGTGATATGTTCATGATTTAGCAAGAATCCATATATACACTGTAGGTTGTACACGTGTAGTGTTCCTCCAGCCCTCAGTGTTGTAGTTACATCATTAAACCTCTCTGGTAACACATCCAGAAATTTCAGCACAAGTTCAGCTTCATCTTTCTTTACACCCACACTTAGTAGGTCATTTATCAAGCAGTGAAACCTTGTGAACAAATCAGACAAGGTTTCATTCTTCTTTGAGAAGAAGTTTTCGTAGGATCTATTCAAATGATTCTTCTTCTGCTACTTGACCAGATCTGTGCCCTCATAGGTAACACTCAGTGTATCCCAGATATCATTTGCAGATTGACACCCAGTCACAGTACGCAAGATTTCATTAGTCAGGGCATTTGCTAGAACACTTTTAGCCTTATCATCAAGATTGAAGAGTTTCTAATCTTTATCAGTCCAAGATGCAATAGGCTTTCTTGTATCCTTTTTAGTTCTGCCAGGAGACGTATCACTGACAGTAGCAGGAATCTTGGGGATGATAGGTCCTTTTGTAATGACATCGAACATACGAATGTCAATGGACTTAAGGAATAGCATGGCTCTGAACTTCCACATAGGATAGTCAGAACCATCAAATATGGGACAACCTTTGGCAGACATCTGTGGAAAGTTTGAAGAATTATTGCTTGTCGACATTGTAAACTTTCTCAGAATCTTGCATTTTCAACTTATGAAATCGTTCAGCCTGCTCTGATACCAGTTGTTGGTCCCTTGTATGAAAATAACAACAAGCAACAGATGTGTAGAAGGGTGGTTGAATACACTTTCTGTGAAAATTGAACAAATCAAATAAAAGTGTTACACAAAATAATCAAACCACAATCAATCGAATGCTTTTTGTTAAGAAGATGATTACAATGCTTTGAATAAGAAGATGATTACAATAACTATCAAGTAAGCAACTCTTGATATATAATCACCTAATATAAATCTCTCAATCTCTCAAACTTAGCTATCAATAATCAACTTATGATTATAGATACTGACGACTCTCTAAAGAGGATTTACACAGATTGATAACTTACCAATATCACAACTAATGTGATTATTCGAACACACGAACAACTTGGAAATCTGTGAGTTTCTTGATCACGTTGAACTGACAAACAGTGATTCAAGAATCGTAACACATACAGTGAGGTGAGGTTTGGCTCTGCAACACGTAGTCGTAATCGTCTCTGAGTCGTAACAAGCTGGACTAATCCTAATTTGCTAACTAACTATCGGATAACTCGGAATCTTGAATTTTGAATCTTCTTATCTTGAGTCTTCAATCTTCAATCTTGATTCTGAAGTCTTCTTATCCATTTCGTAGATATAGAGAGTTAAAACATAATATAAAACACATTTAAATTTTTTTAAGCTGACTTCTTTAGTCAGGCTGAGTTACTCAGTTTGAAACTCATCAAGCTGAGTTCTTCGAGAACACACTCGAAAACAAACATGAACAAACATGTATAAGTATTAACTCATCCTTAGAAGTCTAAAGAATTAACTAAAAAATATTTTGCAACTCTATTGAGCTGACTCAGTATTCACGCTGAGTCACTCAGTTTGAAACTCATCAAGCTGAAACTCAATATGTATATCTTAGTTTACACACACAGCTTATCAAACATATTGATAATCTTACTAAGATATAGTCTAAGCTGATCGAATATATGCTCAACTTATATTCAACCTATACTCAGTCTGAATCACTATAAGTGTTCAGTCTGACTAAGCTTCATAATTATGTTTAAGTTATAAGTAGAACACATCTTACAAACTTTACTTTGTCTCATCAAATCTTAACTAATGAGATCATTTTCCCAACAATATCTTAATAAGATTATCAATGTGTTTGATAAGTTGTGTGTGTCACCTAAGATATAGGTTGAGTATTCAGCTTGATGCGTTTCGAGCTGAGTGACTCAGCTTATAGACTGAGTCAGCTCAACAGAGTTGCTAAGTAAGTTCTAGCTAACTCTTATGACTTCTAAGGACGAGTTAGTCATTATATGTGTTAGTACATGTTTGTTTTTAGGTTTGTTCTTGAAGAACTCGTCTTGATGAGTTTCAAGCTGAATAACTCAGTTCGACTAAAGAAGTCAGCTTAAGAGAATTTAAATATGTTTTAAATTTCTTTTTATCTCTCTATATCTACGGCGTGGATAAGAAGATTCCAGAATCAAGATTGAAGATTGAAGAATCAAGATAGAAGATTCAAGATTCAAGATTCCGGGTTATCCGTTAGTTTGTTAGCATATTAGATTTAGTTCTAGTTTGTTAGGATCCGTAGGAACAGTATTATAAGTACTTATCTTCTGATAAGTTTAGAGGTACACAACAACGAGTGCCAGACTCAATTCTCACCTCAACCTATCGTATCACAGTTTGTAAGTTCAACGTGATCAAGAAAATTCATAGATTGCCAATTGTTCATGTGTTCGAATCTTCACGTCTGTTGTGAAGTTGGTAAGTAAATCCTGGTTAGAGAGTAGTTATGTATCTATAATCATAAGTTGATTATAGATAGCAAAGTTTGAGAGATTGAGAGATTTGATTTACATTAGGTGTTTACATATCAAGTGTTGCTTACTTGGTTGTTACTGTAATCATCTTCTTATTAATGAAAGCAAAGCATTCGATTGTTTGTGGTTTGATGTGTGTTAACACTTTTCATTGATTTGTTCAATTTTTTGCAGAAAGTGTATTCCACCCCCCTTCTACACATTACTTGCTTGTTGATACTCTCACCAAGGGACTAACAACTCGTATCAGAGCAGGCTGAACGATTTCATAAGTTGAAAGTTCAAGATTCTGAGAAAAGAATACAATGTCGACAAGCAACAATTCATCAAAATTTCCTCAGATGTCTGCTAAGGGTTGTCCCATATTCGATGGATCTGATTATCCTATGTGGAAATTCAGAGCCATGCTTTTCCTCAAGTCAATTGACAATCGTATGTACGATGTCATCACTAAAGGACTAATCATCCCCAAGATTCCTGCTGTTGTCAGTGATATGTCCACTGACAAAACTGAAAAGGAAGTGAAGAATCCTGTTGCATCCTGGACTGAAGAGGATTGGAAACTGTATTCTCTGGATGACAAGGCAAAGAGTGTTCTGGCTAATGCCCTAACTAATGAGATCTTGCATACTGTGACTGGATGTCAATCTGCAAAAGAGATATGGGATACTCTGAGTATCACATATAAGGGCACAGATCTGGTCAAACAGCAAAAGAAGAATCATTTGAACAGATCTTATGAAAACTTGTTCTCTAAGAAGAATGAAACCTTGGCTGATGTGTTTACCAGGTTTCACTACTTGATTAATGACCTGCTAGGTGTAGGCATTAAAAAGAATGAAGCTGAACTTGTGCTGAAATTTCTGGATGTGTTACCAAAAAAGTTCAATGAAGTAACTACAACACTAAGGGCTGGAGAAACATTACATATGTATAACCTACAGTCCATATATGGGTTCTTGCTCAATCATGAACAGATCACAGAACACAAGGGAACTTCTCAACAACAACTGAAGGATTCTTTTGATAAAACTAATGATGCATTAGTTGCACAGAAAAAGAAGAAAAGTTCAAAAGCCTTAGTTGTTGAATCTGAGACTAAGTCAAACTCTCAAACTGACCACTCAGAGTCAAACTCAAACTCAAATGATGCTGATGATGTTCAGACAATCACTGAGCAAAGGGTCATGCTAGCCAGACGTTTGATAAGAGCTCAAAGGGGAAGAGGAAGATCTGACAGGGGCAAAGGAAAAAGTTCTTTTGATCCCAAGAAAGCTATGTTCTTCAATTGTTATAGGAAGGGACATATTGCTGCTGATTGCAGATCAAAGAAGGATGAATCAGCTTCAGTAGCTGATAAGAATGCTTATAGAGCTGATAAGTATAAGAAGAAATATACTCAGCTCAAGAAAGGAAAGCCTGAAGACAAGCCCAATGCTAAAGGACGCTATGCTGAAACATGGGATACAGAATCATCCACCTCAGAGGATGATGTTAAATGTCTGATGGCTCAAGAAGATGAAGAGTTTGAATTAGATGAAATTGATTACGGTATGTCTGAATCAAATTTTGAAGCTGACATGAAGGAAGCTGAGGAAAACAGCAAACTTAGTGACTGGGATCCTTCTTCCATGTACAAGGTTAGTAATTTCAACTCTTACACCGATGAAGAAAAAGGTCTTGCATTTGATTATCTGCTAAATGATTTCAAGACCAGCCTTAAGTCTGAAAATGACCTCAAAGCTGAGATAGCTAAACTGAAAAATGAGATTAAGGAAAATCAATCTCTCATTGATGTTGGTAAAAAGGCACAATGTGATCTTGAATATCAATGAAATATTAATAAACTTCTAAGTGAAGAACTTCAGGAAGCCAAGGATAAAGCTGACCAACTTCAAAAGGTCACTGAATCATGGTGTAAGTCATCAAGGCTTGCTGAAAAGTGCATTAACCAACAAATCCCTAAACAGGTACAAGCTGTACTTGGAGGTGACTATCAATCCGCAGCTTATGCAGCTGATGATGATGAGATAGCAAGTACAGATTCTGAGGAAGATATACAACTGATTAAGTCTCAGAAGTCAGCCTCAGAAAAGAAACATGATCCAAGCCTAAAGTACAATAAGTTTGTCAAGGCAAAGGATCATGGAAATGAGTGTTCAACATCGAGACAACATAGTAAGTCTATGCTTGACAGATTAGGCACTCAGCCTATTCAAGGAACTTCTGTCAAAGAAAGGCTTAATCCAAATCCTTTCAAAATACAACACTCTCTATCTGGCTCAGAGAGAAGTTACAAGAATAGGAAGACCACTGTAAGTCAGAGGTTATATCACAACAATGGTAAGTCCAAAGTTGTTGACATTGGTAAGTCCAAAGAACTCAACAGTGGTAAGTCCAAAGTCATTGAAAAGAAGTTTGTTAGTCAAGCTTCTAATCAAAAGGATAATAAACCTAGATCTAACAAAGGTAAGTCCAAAGACAATGAGGATCAGGTGAATTAACATGAAAAGAAAGTTGAGAAGTTATCCACCACCAATAATCCTAAAACTGAGGATAAGTTCCCTAAAGGATTATCGGATGATCTATCTCCTGTAGTCATTGGTAGAAGGAAATGCTACAAGTGCAGAGGTAGAGGACATGAGGCCAAGGACTGTGAAAGTGAAATCTTAAGGCCTGAAAAGGAACAAGCTGATCAGCCCACGCAGAAGTCAATAGTTGCTCAAGCTGACCAGTCAGTTTCACAAGATGAAGCTGCTAAGTGCTCATCATCTGAACCTACTATGAAGTGGGTTCCCAAACAAAACTAATGTGTTTAGTTATCTTATCATGTGCAGGGTTCAAGTAAATGGTACTTGGATAGTGGATGTTCAAGGCACATGACTGGGTGGAAATGACTTCTTTGTGATTTCCAGGAAGATGAAGGTCCTAAAGTAACATTTGGTGATAACTCCCATGGAAGAACTAAAGGTTATGGGAAGATGCATGCTGGCAAGGTGACTTTCCGGAAGGTTGCATATGTCAAGGGTCTTAAACACAATCTGATAAGTATCAGCCAATTGTGTGATGAAGACAATATTGTTACTTTTAGGAAGAAAGCAGGGACTACATACAATGCTAAGGGTAAGCCTGTATTAATAGCAAAAAGAGAAAGAGATGTGTATCTACTTGATCTTAACTCTGCTGATCCCTATACTGAAAACCTGCTTATATTCCCTATATGTTCCTAAGCTGAGTTGGTTGTGGCATAAAAGATTATCACATTTAAATTTCAAGAATATAAATATGCTATTAAACAAAGAGTTAGTCTCTGGATTGCCAAAGATCACATTTGTCAAGGACAAATTGTGCTCAGCTTGTGACAAGGGAAACATCATAAAGGGTCCTTCAAATCAAAGCCAAATTTCTCAATAACAGACCCACTACATATGTTGCATATGGATCTGTTTGGACCCATAAGTACTCCAAGCCTAAATGGAAAGAAGTACACTCTGGTGATAGTAGATGAGTTCTCACGATTAACCTGGGTAATATTCCTTAAAGCCAAAAGTGAAGATGCCATGGAGATAATAAGTTTTATCAAACAGGATGAGTTGCAAAAAGGTAAGTCTGTTAAGCAACTCAGAAGTGATCATGGGACTAAGTTCAGAAACTCAACCCTGGAAGGCTTTTATGAACAAAAAGGAATATTACAAAATTTCTCCTCAATCAGAACTCCTCAACAAAATGGAGTTGCTGAAAGGAGAAACAGAACCTTAATTGAGGCTACAAGAATAATGCTATGTGAGGCAGGATTGAAACTCTATTTCTGGGATGAAGCTGTAAGTACAGCATGCTATACCCAGAATAGGTCAATCATTGTCAAAATACATGGCAAAACAGCTTATGAAATGTATAAATCAAGAAAGCCCAATATAGGTTACTTCCATGTCTTTGGTTCAAAATGCTATGTGCTCAATCAAAGAGATCAGCTCCATATGTTGGAACCTAAAGCTGATCCTGGAATTTTTGTTGGTTATTCCTCAATCTCCAAGTCTTACAGAGTGTATAACACAAGGAGAAAGGCTATAGAATAATTAATTCATGTCTCCATTGATGAAGACAGTATTGATCAAGCTAATAAAAGACTTTGACTTGGTCAGTCTGAGTGAGCATGAAAATCCTGAGGAAACCAAAATGTCAAATCCTATGTATGTCATGGATGATGACAGTGATGATGATGTGTGTCTATCTAAGAAATCATCACAAGCTCCAAGGGACTCTCAAGCTGAGAAAGATGATGACTTCATTAATCCCTTTGGAGCTGATACTACTCATACTGAAGATCTTGGTGATCAACAGTCTGATGACAATGTTGCAGTTGAGACTGAGGATGTAAGTTCACCTCAGAGTCCTCAATATCACTCAGATCTAGAACCTCAATCTCCTACGTTAACATATAAATTCCTTAAAGATCATCCTCAAGAACAAATAATTGGTAATGTTCAAGAAAGAGTCATGACCAGATCAAACGCAACAGCAAATTATGCTGCTTACTTTGGATTCCTATCTCAAATGGAACCAAAGAAGACTGAAGAAGCCTTAGAGGATGAAGATTGGATCGAAGTTATGCAAGAGGAATTAAATGAGTTCGAGAGAAACAAAGTCTGGAGTCTTGTCCCAGCCCCCAAAGATCATACAATTATAGGTACTAAGTGGGTCTATAGAAACAAAATGGACAAGGATGGAGTGATTGTTAGGAACAAAGCCAGGCTGGTAGCACAAGTTTATAAACAATAAGAAGGAATTGTTTATGATGAGACCTTTGCCCCTGTAGCTAGAATTGAAGCCATAAGGCTGTTCTTAGTTATGCAGCATATAAAGACTTCAAATTCTATCAAATGGATGTGAAAAGTGCTTTCCTAAAAGAAAAACTTCAGGAGAAAGTCTATGTGAAAAACCTCCTGGCTTTGTCAGTTCAAAGTATCCACATCATGTCTATAAGTTAGACAAGGCTTTGTATGGTCTTAAACAATCTCCAAGAGCTTGGTATAATACCCTGTCCAACTATTTACTATCAATGGACTTCACCAGAGGTAGTATAGATAAGACACTCTTTATTAAAAAGAGCTAAGGACAGATGATTCTTGTACAAATCTATGTGGATGACATTATCTTTGGTTCTACAAATGAATCTCTGTGTGAATGGTTCTCCAAAGTTATGTTAAAAAGGTACAAGATGAGTATGATGGGTAAAATGACATATTTCCTAGGCTTGCAAATTCAACAAAAGCCTGATGGAATATACATTAATCAAAGCAAGTATGTTCTTGATTTAATAAAGAAATATGGTTTTGATTCTAGTTCAACCATGAAAACACCCATGTCACCAGCTGTCAAGCTGAGTAAAGACTCAGATGGTAAGTCTGTATGTCAGTCTACCTATAGAGGAATGATAGGTTCATTACTCTATTTGACAGCTAGTAGACCTGATATCATGTTTGCTACATGTGTTTATGCAAGATATCAGGAAGATCCTAAGGAATCACATCTTCAAGCAGTGAAAATGATCTTTAGGTACCTTGAAGGTACACCAAATCTAGGTCTTTGGTATCCAAAGGACTCTGGATTTGAGTTAGTTAGTTTTTCATATGCTGGCTATGTTGGGTGCAAGTTAGATAGAAAATCAACAACATGAGGATGTCAAATGCTTGGAGGGAAGTTAGTAAGCTGGACTAGTAAGAAACAAAACTCAGTGGCTACTTCAACTGCTGAAGCTGAGTATGTTGCAGCAAGAAGCTGTTGTGCTCAAATCCTGTGGATGCAACATCAACTTCAGGACTTTGGTATGAATTTTAGGAAAACTCCTATCTTCTGTGATAACCAAAGTGCTATAGCCATCACTTACAATCTAGTCTTCCACTCAAGAACCAAGCATATTGAAATTAGACATCACTTCATCAGGGACATCGTGGAAAAAGGTAAAGTTGACATCAAATTTATCTCCACTGATGATCAATTGGCATATATCTTTACAAAACCACTTGATGAAAAGAGGTTTATGTATCTGCTAAGTGAATTGGGTATGCTCAACCCCTAGCTAAGTGTCTAGAATTTGAGATTCAGCTTGACAAAGACTAAGTGTCTTAAACTAAGTGCACAGTTTATAAATAAGTTTTCATAAACTGAATTCCTTGTCAAGCTGCATGATGAGTTCACACGTTTGGTAAGTTCCAAACATATTTTAACTACTAAGTGTGGTTAAAATATAAATTGGAGTAAGTCTCGAATAAAAATGACTGTGTCATTGAGCCTGAGCTGTGTGCTCTACTCAAGCTGAGTATCAATCTCAAGCTGAGTGCTCAAATCAAACTGAGTGCTTGACTTACGCTGAGTGATAAGTTTACTCAGCTTGGTGTGTCCAAACCATGTTTTAATTACTATGTGTTATTAATTCATGAGTCATTGTGTATTTGAGTCGGTCTCAAATCACGTTTTATACCGATTACGTATTGGTGTAATACAACAGTATAAATACTGTCTTTGTAAGTTAAGGATATTATTTTACATACTTATCCGTTGTGAGTTGATGTTTTTCTACTCTATTACTATTACATCAAGCCGAAATTTTGTTAGAGTAACGGATAAATAGGGATTTACAACGGTAACTTTTCTCTCTCCTCAAAAGGGTATATATCGGTTGTAACCTAAATTCAGACATTTGCGCTTACTAAACTTCTGAAATTCTCTCTATACCTTCTACAACCACTAGTTGCTCAGTGCAATTCATTGTCTCGTCGATTACGAAACCCTAAATCGCTCAGTGCGAATTCAAAATTTACTCAGTGTAAATTAACAAAATCAACGATGGACGGAACCATTCTCAATCTTGGTGATAGAATGGTAAGAGGTGCTGCTTTAAAAAACAATGGATTGTCGTTGATCAAAATCAATAATCAATGAGCGTGCCTTGTAATCCCTGAACGTAAGAAGAACAGGGGATACGAAGCATGGGTGGACTACATTCGTAAATGCCCACCGGAATTCGTTTTCACTGGAGCACCGCTACATGTGGTTCCTCAGCATCTCTTGGAGTTTTGGTATACGTGTGTCTATGACCAAACCAGCGGCGAAATTCGTGGCACGGTGCTGAACGGAGAGAGGACTATTTCTCTCACAGCACAAAGGCTAACGGAGGTTCTTCAACTTCCTCAATCTGATGAGTTTGAGCCTGCTGTGACGAGGCTGGTGGCTAGGTCAGTCCTACCCAGAATGGGTCACCCACAAATAGAGGGTGTTATTAAAAAGGCCACATTTCCAACCGGATGGGGCTTCATGGTGTCCACGGTGATTCGTTCACTTGGTACCAAGGTTGGAGGACTGGACCAAGTCAATGAGTTCGAGATGCAGCTACTCTACAACATGTACTAAGCGTGAAACTTGGATTACGCACAGCTCATCTTCAATGAACTCAATGTCCAAGTGATGAAGACCTTAAGGGATCTTCATGTACCATTCATAAGGTACCTGTGCCTGGCATTTGAAGCCGAGCTGGGGACAGCACTGTACGAAGCTGATCAGGATGTGTTCCTGTCACCAACACTCAACTCAAAGATGTTCAATAATGACATCTTTCCAGAGCAGGAGGGTCTCAGTGACCCCATGCGCTTGATAGCTGAGGGAGCTTCCTATGAAAGCTCAAGCTGATCTAGAGGTTCAAGCTGAGCACCCTGCTCAGGCTGAGCCAGCCACTATTGAAGATGCTTCTGGTAAGATCTCTCCACATTCTTCTTCTTCTCATTATTCTTCATCCACATTTCGAGACAAGACTGTAGTAAACCCAATTCAGTCTAACCCATCTCTGAAGCCAACCTTGGTGTGCCCACTGCTGCCAAGGTAAATCTCCAAACCTATAATCACAAAACTGCAAAAAATGGTACCACACCTAAAGGTATCACTGGAGTTGAACTCATATTGACTCCTCCACCGGCATGAGTTGAGGGGTAGACGCCTACTCTTCAGGTGTCAACCTCGAGGCTCATTTCAACCCAAAAGCCTAAACCGAGTATGGTGACTACTCAGCGCACACTCTCTAGAGCCATGGGAGAGATCACTATTGTGCCTGAGCCGACACACTCAGGTAACATTGAAAGAATGACCAATCCCCAGGGTCAATCACCCCCTCCAACCCAATAAGCCAACCACCAACCCATACACATCACTTGTCGAGCCCACTTACTTCTCTTCACTTCTCATACTCTCCAGCACGACCTGTCAATGATTCATCTCAATACCAATGTGAATCATAGGGTCCAATCTCTGGTGCACATGATTTTGAGGGTATAAACCAACCCTTGGATGATGCACCCAAACACTCACCAATTGCTATCCTTGACTATTTCACTTCATAGGATCAACATTTTGAGTTTAAGGACAGGAGTCAGTCTCCTCCAGACGAAAATGCCTCCTCAGGCATCCAACAGTTGAAACAATACATCGCAGCTCAGTTTGGTTTGTTCCATGTCAAGCAGAAGAAACAAAAACATCAAATCTATTAGTGACTTGAGAAGCTGACTAATGATGTTAAGGAGATTGCCTCTGCAGTTGCTGCCCCTCAACAAAAACAGACTTCGAACCCTGTTGATGATGACAAAAAGGGGGAGAAAGCTCAAGCTGATGCTGAGTTAGTTCAAGCTGAAGCTGAAGCTCTACTGGTACTAGCAAAAGGAGCAGAGATGCAAGCTCAGTTTAAGGGGGAGCTAGAGTTAGAAAAAGAGAAACCTGTAGCTAAGAGACAAAAAGTGATAGAATCTGAACCTGAAGCTGACAATGTTTCTGAAACAGAGGAGGAAAAATCCACAAGGCTTATGATTGAAATGCTCGAACAAGAGGAAGCTACAGAGCTAGGCATATCACTTGATGAGTTAAGAAAAAGGAAAGAGAAAGAGGCAAAGGACCAAGAAAGAGAGAAAGAGAGAAAGGCTTTAGCTCAAGCTGAAGCAAATTATTCTGGTCCAAGGCCTGATCCGATCCCATACACTGATGCAGACATTCAGGAGTGCTACTTCAGATGAAGCACCAGCAAGGAAATCAAGAGTATGACTCTGAGTAGAGTAGACGGAGCCATCATTCTCACCTTCCTATTTGATGACAAATCAACAGTGGGAATGGACCTGAGATATGTTCACAGGATGGGCTACCTGGAATGGCAAATAATAATGATGATGCTCAAGAAGTTCAAGAAGAGTCAAATCAAGCAAGAGATTACAACTGAAATCTCTAAGCTGATTTCTCGAGCTGAGGAGCTGAGCTATGTCCAAGTACCTGTTCTGCAATGGGAAAGACTATTTGAGATACCTGAAGGTGTGGAGTTAAAAGAGAATCAAGGTATTGATGCACCTGTTCAGGGATTTATGTTTAAGGATCAGGCAGGCAATCCTAGCTTCATCAAGCTGAATGAAATTTGTTATCTAAAAGCTAAGGATGCCTTGCATATAGGAAGTTACTGTGGTGATAGCTCAAATCATTTTGTATGATATAAGCTGAATAAAATCATCAGAGTGCAACAAAAGGAATTCCAAGGGGATGTAGAAGCAAAAAGCATTCTAAAAGAGATACACAGAGAAATCATTCTTTGGGAGGTTCTACATCCTGAGTTCAAGAGATAATTTTGTAATAGATTAGTTCTATTTATAATTATTAGATTAGTTCTAATAATTTGTAAGCACTAAGTGTGCATGATCTTAGTGCTCAAAATTTTGTACTCTGATATGTTCAATGAATACAAATATTTGTTTGATTTGTTCAAATGTTTATGATATGTTCATAATTCGTAGTCTAATTAGTTCAGCTTGAATGAATAATTGATTAGTTCTTGTTCATTAATGTAATTGGTTGGTTTGTCCAACTTATAATTGATAAGTTCAATTAATATTTGATAATATCAAAATTAAAATTTTAGTATGTTTAAGATTTAAAACATAATTCTGTTAAACAAACTTAAGAACTGTTTCATGGTTTTGTCGTCATCAAATAGGGGGAGTTTGTTGGTCAAATGATCTCATCAGTTGAAATTTGATGACACAAAGTTAACTTTGTAAGATGTGTTCTGGATATAACTTAAACAGAATTATGAAGCTTGATCAGACTGAGTACTTATAGTGTTTCAGACTGAGCATAAACTGAGTCTATGTTTGATCAGCTTAGACTATATTTTAGTAAGATTATCAATGTGTTTGATAATCTGTGTGTGTCACCTAAGATATAGGTTGATTATTCAGCTTGATGCGTTTTGAGCTGAGTGACTCAGCTTATAGACTGAGTCAGCTCAACAGAGTTGCTAAGTAAGTTCTAGCTAACTCTTATGACTTCTAAGGATGAGTTAGTCATTATACGTGTTAGTGCATGTTTGTTTTCGGGTTTGTTCTCGAAGAACTCAGCTTGATGAGTTTCAAGCTGAATAACTCAGTTCGACTAAAGAAGTCAGTTAAGAGAATTTAAATATGTTTTAAATTTCTTTTTATCTCTCTATATCTACGGCGTGGATAAGAAGATTCCAGAATCAAGATTGAAGATTGAAGACTCAAGATAGAAGATTCAAGATTCAAGATTCCGGGTTATCCGTTAGTTTGTTAGAATATTAGGATTAGTTCTAGTTTGTTAGGATCCGTAGGAACAGTATTATAAATACTTATCTTCTGATAAGTTTAGAGGTACACAACAACGAGTGCCAAACTCAATTCTCACCTCAACCTATCGTATGTGTTACGAATCTTGATGCACAGTTTGTAAGTTCAACGAGATCAAGAAAATTCATAGATTGCCAATTGTTCGTGTGTTCAAATCTTCACGTATGTTGTGAAGTTGGTAAGTATTCAATCTGTGAATAAATCCTGTTTAGAGAGTTGTTCTGTATCTATAATCATAAGTTGATTATAGATAGCGAAGTTTAAGAGATTGAGAGATTTGATTTACATTAGGTATTTACATACCAAGTGTTGCTTACTTGGTTGTTACTTTAATCATCTTCTTATTAAAAAAAGCAAAGCATTCAGTTGTTTGTGGTTTGATATGTGTTAACACTTTTTATTGATTTGTTCAATTTTCCGTAGAAAGTGTATTCAACCCCCCTTTTACACATTACTTGCTTGTTGATACTCTCACCAAGTGACCAACAAGATATGGCAAATGGATGTCAAAGAGTACATCAAAGAGTTTGGTTTTACCAAAAGTGAGTTCGAGTCATGTGTTTACTCTAAATTCAGTGGGAGCGCGGTAACCTTCCTAGTCTTGTATGTAGATGACATACTGCTAATAGGAAACAGTGTACCAGTATTAGATGGAGTAAAATCCTGGTTAGGTAAATGTTTCCAGATGAAAGACTTGAGAGAAGGTGCTTATATACTTGGTATTAAGATCAATAGAAATAGATCTAAGCGGCTTATTGGACTTAGTCAAAGTACATACATCGACAAAGTCGTGAAAGATTCAAGATGGATGAATCCAAGAAAGGATTTATTCCAATGCAGTCTGGCACGGTTTTGAGCAAGGCTCAGTGTCCTGTATCTAGTCAAGATCAGAATAAGATGAAATTGATTGCATATGCCTCGGCAATTGGATCAATTATGTATGCCATGTTATGTACTAGGCCCGATGTTGCCTATTCTATAAGTGTCACGAGTAGATATCAAGAAAATCCGGGTGAAGCTCATTGGGTAGCTGTCAAGAATATTCTCAAGTATCTGAGAAGGACAAAAGACATATTCCAAGTTTCTGGAGGTTCGATGGATGAGCTTAGTGTAACTGGTTACACTGATGCTAGTTTCCAAACCGACAGAGACGACTTTAGGTCGCAGTCAGAATTTGTCTTTACCCTAAACGGAGAAGCTATATCTTGGAAAAGTTAGAAGCAAGATACAATAGCAGATTCGACTACAGAGGTAGAGTATATTGTGGCAAGTGATGCGGGAAAGGAAGTTGTCTGGCTGAAGATTTTTATCTCGGATCTTAGAGTTGTTGCCAGTATCTCTAGACCGATTGATATATTCTGTGATAACTCTGGGGCTGTGGCGCAAGCTAAAGAGCCAAGAGATCATCAGCGGACCAGGTATGTACTCGGAAAATATCACCTAATCTAAGAGATCATTGGAAGAGGAGATATGTAACACTGTATTTTCTAAAACACAACTTTATAATACGCGCGGAAGCTAATAACATATTAAACATATATATAATATGGTAAATACAACTTTTCTGGTTAACTTTACAAAACAACAACAGTGTTACTACAAAATCAGGCTTTTTACAAAATCAAAACAGATATCAGAGTTAGATCAGTCCATAAGTCCAGTTTTACCTCTATCTTCAACATACCAGGAATATCCTGTAAAAGAGTTCAACAGTGGGGGATTAGCACAAAGCTAAGTGAGAGAATAGATATCAAAAACATACAAGGCATAAAGCCCAAACCAACAATGCTCAAACAACAAGAGAACCGGCGGTCTTGCGGGACCTTCAACCAAATGCCGGCCAAAGCATAGGTTTACCGATAGCCTAGTTACTACAGACAACAGTACTAGCAACTCTTGATTACAACAAATGCTATCAAGACGAATGCTAGCACTGTATATCCCTAAACCAAGGTCCAGCTGAAAAACAACCGCCAAGCTGATCTCCCAAATCACATGTATATATATACAGTCAACAAGAGAATACATCTCTAAGAGCAACAATCAGGTGATATATCTTATACATCCAAGGTATATATCCACTCACCGATATCTTCAAAAGTTCAGGTATTTCAGTCTTTTCTTACTACTGAGTTTTGCCTCCACCTGAACAAACAACTAACAATCAGTATTAGCTTAATCAACACACAATAAGCACAATACTATTATCAACACATATGTATATAAAATCACAAGTACATATCAACTCATGTATATACAATCAATACACACAATTCACTATTACTCTTTACTTCTTGTAATTCAGTGAATTCATCCAACTCCTTAGCTTAGGTAATTCAAACATTCCTTTCATAAGCCAAGGCAATCCCGAGAAAAGTCACAATCCGAGAAAAGAGAATCCCGAGAATAGGAATACCGATAAAACATACAAATCCGATAAACCAATTCCGAGCAAAGGCAAATCCGAGAAAGGCAATTCCGATATAATCGGATTCCGATACAATGCACAATCCGAGAAAAGGCAAATCCGAGGATTAACAATCCGATTAAACTTCAATTCCGAGAAAACATCAATTCCGATGGATAAGGCACAATCCGATGAAATGAATTCCGAGAAAAATACACAATCCCGGTAGATTTTATCGGTTTTCACAAATTCCGATAAAAAGCTAAGGCAAACAGTTCGATCTTAACGGATTTCAACCAATTCCGATAGAATTACTCGGTATTCACCAATACCGATACAATCAAACTTAAAATCCGACAGATTCATCCTTAAGAAAACCGAGACCTTCAAAAATCATTCTAACTTCGATTTTCAATCTGATTTTGAGCATGCAATACATCTATGTCTTCCAGAATCATTCTAAGCATGTATTGATCATAATAAGCAACAATTACTAGCATGCATACATCCTAGATCATAAATTCATCATACAATCATTCTATCGGTATTCACACATATAAAATATATCTATTCAAAACCGAAAATCAACATCAATCAACATAAGGGTTCTGAATTTCTAACCTTCTAATAATGCTAAACACTTTAAGATGATTGGATTGAACAATGTATTCGATTTCCTTCTTCTTCTTCTTTTTCTTTTGTTCTCGGCCGAGAGCACACAATCACACACACAACACTTTGTCTAAAAATACAAGTAAAGAAGACATGGGGGAGGAGTGGGTATACCACCAACCGGCCATACCCCCTCCATTCCCACTTCAAATTTCCAAAAAAATAAATATAAATATTTATTTTCCTTAAATAATCAAAAGAAAATAATTTCACAACCTCAACAATTAAAACAATTAATCCACATAACAATTAAATTTCCAGATTAATTAATTAATTACCTTAATTAATCTAGGCCGGTAAGGAGGGTGTTACAAATCTTCCCCCCTTAAGAAGATTCCGTCCTCGGAATCTCATCGCGCTTAAACAACGAAGGGTAACGACCTCTCATATCAGATTCGGTCTCCCATGTCAAGTCTGAACCCAAGCTGTGCTTCCACTTTACCAAAACCATTGGTATCTGCTTGCTTCTCAGTTTTGTTACTTTACAATCCAGCAATTCAACAGGTTCTTCAATCAACCTCTTATTGAAATCCACACGCAGATCTTTTATCGGTAACACCTGAGTCTGATCTTCTACATTACACTTTCTCAGATAACAAACATTGAATGTATCATGGATACCAGCTAGTTCATCAGGAAGATCCAAGACCACAGTCTGATCGTTCATTACTTTTCGAATTCTGAACGGACCAATATATCGAGGAGCTAACTTTCCACGTTTCCCAAAACGTATCACGCCCTTCCATGGTGAAACCTTTAACTAGACTCGTTCTCCCTCAACAAAATTCACTGGTTGACGACGTGGATCTGCATACATCTTTTGTCGATCTCTTGCTGCTTTCAACTTTTCCCGAGCCACTGCAACTTTATCCGCTGTGATCTGAACAATATCTGGCCCAGCAAATTGTTTCTCTCCTGCCTCTAACCAACAAGTAGGAGTTCTGCACGGTCACCCATATAACATTTCATACGGCGGCATCCCGATACTGGAGTGGTAGGAATTGTTGTAAGCAAACTCAACCAACGGTAGATGCGAATCCCAAGAACCCCCAAACTCTAACACACATGCCCGAAGCATATCTTCTAAAGTCTGTATTGTTCTTTCTGATTGGCCATCTGTCTGCGGATGATAAGCTGTACTCAAATTAACCCTAGACCCCAACTCTTGCTGTAGTCTGTTCCAAAAGTTTGACACAAACCTCGAATCCCGATCTGAAACAATAGACAAAGGAACTCCATGTCTCGATACTATCTCCTCGATATACATCTTGGCTAACTTACTCAAGTTTGCAGTCTCAGCAGTAGCAAGAAAGTGTGCACTCTTGGTTAATCTATCAACAATAACCCATTCCCTTCTGAGTCCTTGGAAGTTTTGTTACAAAATCCATCGTGATGTGATCCCACTTCCACTCAGGTATTGCTAACTGTCTCAGAGATCCATACGGCTTTTGGTGTTTAGCTTTCACTTGAGCATACATATGACATGACTCCACAAATCGTGCCACATCTAACTTCATAGTAGGCCACCAATAAAAAATCTTCATACTTTGATACATCTTAGTGCTACCAGGATGAACAGACATTCTGGATTTATGTGCTTCAGTCAAAATCAATTCCCGCAAGTTACCAAACTTCGGCACCCAAACACGATTCTAATATATCTTTAAACCACGAGAATCAGTTGTCATTTCATGCTGTCTTTTCACCATTATCTCATCTTTCAGGTTTTCTTCTTTCAAAGCTACTAATTGTGCAGCCAGTAACTGATCTATCAAATCAGATTTAATCTCCAACCGCATAAACTTTATTGTATCCGCAGAACCCTTCCTACTAAGTGCATCAGTAACCACGTTAGCTTTCCTCGGATGATACTGAATATCACAGTCATAATCTTTAATCAGCTCTAACCAACGGCGCTGTCTCATGTTCAATTCCTTTTGGGTGAACACATACTGCAAACTCTTGTGATCAGTGCAAATCGTGCACTTTGTACCATACAAATAATGTCTCCACAGCTTTAAAGCAAACACCACTGCTGCTAACTCCAAATCATGAGTCGGATAGTTCTTCTCGTTGGGTTTCAACTGTCTGGAAGCATAAGCTATAACTTTACCTCTTTGCATCAATACACATCCTAACCCAGCATGTGAAGCATCACAGTATACCACAAAATCTTCAGATCCTTCAGGCAACGCAAGAACAGGAGCTTGACACAGAAGTTGCTTCAAAGTCTGAAAAGCATTCTCCTGAGCCTCACTCCATTGGAACAGGACATCCTTTCTATCAACTTGGTTAACGGACCCGCAAGCTTCGAAAAGTCTTTAATGAAACGCCTGTAATAACCTGCCAGACCAAGAAAACTCTTGATCTCTGTAGGTGTCTTAGGAGCATTCCAATTCATCACAGCTTCTATCTTAGACGGATCTACTTTAACACCACCTTCACAGATCACATGACCCAGAAACTTGACCTCACGCAACCAAAACTCACACTTTGACAACTATGCATACAGTTTGTGTTGTTTTAAAATTTCCAAAACTTGACGCAGATGCTGATCATGCTCATTCTCTGATTTAGAATACACCAGGATATCATCAATAAACACGATGACAACTTATCCAGAAATGGTCGACATACCCGATTCATAAGATCCATAAACACTGCAGGAGCGTTAGTCAAACCGAACGGCATAACGAGAAACTCATAGTGACCATACAGCGTAAGAAAGGCTGTCTTCGGTATATCCTCTTCGGCCACTCTAACCTGATGGTATCCCGACCTCAAATCAATCTTCGAGAAGTACGAAGCTCCCTAGAGTTGATCAAACAAATCATATATCCTTGGCAACGGATACTTATTCTTGATGGTCCTCTTATTCAAATCTCTGTAATCTATACACAAACGCAGAGTCCCGTCTTTCTTCTTAACAAAAAATACTGAAGGAGCTAAATGATACGGAGCCTTCGCAATAGGCGTACTACCAGGTATCAGATCAATTTTATACTCGACATCACGCACTGGCGGCAACCCTGGCAAATCATCTGGAAATACCTCCAGATACTCCGAGACTATTCGAACATCAAGAACAGGCCGTTTCTCCTTCTTCACATCAATAGCATAAGCTAGAAAGGACGCACACCCTTTGGCTAAAGATTTTCTAGCCTTCATGTACGAGATAAACGGAAGAGAAGATGGAGATCTATCCCCACGAGCCACGACATGCGACCCGTCAACCAGAGGAATAGTTATCAGTTTCTTATGACATTGGATACTAGCCCTATGGTGACTCAACCAATCCATGCCTAATACTAAATCAAATGCAGGTATAGGCATCACCAAACAGTCTACAGGGAAACTAGTACCATCAATACTAATCTGAACTCCAATCACATAAGTGGTCACAGGTACTACATTACCATTAGCTACTTCTACTTCTAAAGGAGTAGTGTTCACAAAAGCAGGTAATTTCAATTTATCACACATAGTCATAGATATAAACGATCTATTTGCACCAGAGTCAAACAAAACACGTGCAGGCATAGAGTTAACTATGAACATACCGGTGATTACATCATCACTTCCAGTAGCTTCCTTGGCAGTCATCTTGAAAGCCCTACCCTCAGCAGAAGGTACAGTCTTTCTCTTCTGACCTGCAGAAGACGATCCCCCGGTATTACTTACCTCTGCCCAAGTCCCCGCGGTCTTCAACTTAGAACATACACCAGCCTTGTGCCTCTCTTCTTTACAGTTCCAGCAGACAACGGTGTTGAATTTACATGCACTGATATCATGACCAAACTCACCACACCTCAAACATTTGCGAGTTTGGGGCGTGCACTGCCCGGTGTGACGAGATTTACAATTATGGCACCATGGTTTGCTCTGATAAGATCCTGATCCCTTGAACCTCTGATCGGACTTTCCATGATAACTCTGCCCTTTACCTCTACTTTGATTCCCACTAGAACTTCCACCAAACTTGCTAAACGATCCCTTGCTCATCTTTTCCCGATCCTGGGCGTCAGATTCTGCAGATCTTGCTAATGTGAATGCCTGGACAAGCGATGTCGCCAAACGAGTGTTACCCCGATATTCTGGTAACAAAGCTTTCACAAAGTGTTGAACCTGAGAACGTTCTTCGGGCACCCACTGTTTTGCAAATCGGAGAGTCACTTGAAACTTGTTGATCAACTCGTCCACAGACATATTACTTGTCTGTGCCAAATCTAGGAACTCTCATTGAATCTTTGCCATGTCGAACGCATTGCAGAACTTTCACAGAATTTATCCTGGAATTGCTCCCAGGTGACGGCATTAACAATCTCCCTCGGCAGGTGTGTGGTCAGTAAATCCCACCACGCTAAAGCTTGATCCTTCAGACGTCTCGTTGCAAACTTGACCCATTCAGCTTTCTCACAGTTGCAGGCTTCCAAAGCCTTCACGGTTTCCTTCAACCAGTTTAGAGTAACATTCGGGTTTGAGCTTCCCGAATACTCAGGTGCTCCACACGCCACAAAATCTTTGAATTGGCATTTGTTCCTAGTTTCTTGTTGAGGAAACCACGGAATAAAGAAGTTTTGTTGTGGTGTTTGATGCTGGTTAGACACTCCTTGTGGCATTTGGATAAATGGAAAGGATCCATAAGGTGTTGATACCGTGCTTGCAAGTGTTGTGGTATAAACAGGTGGTGGTAAAGGTTGTGTAAAAGTGGCTGTTATATGAGGCATCTGAACAGAAGAGGTTGGTTGTGAAGATTGGGTTTGGTTCAACTGTTGCTCAAGTTATAGAATACGATCTCTCTGAGTCTGCAAAGTATCTTCCAGCTGCAGTACATAATCTTGATTATCAGATTCCCCGTTGTGAGAGGTACCCGCTCTGTGTTGTTCGTTTGCAGCAGTAGATGTCACGTTGTTATGCTGTCTTCCTGGGGACGAAGGGGTAAATACCAGGTTCTCGTTGTTATCAGCCATAATCTGTTCTACACAACATCTCACCAGTTGTCAGATTATAATTCGTTAGTACCACATCATATTCTCTATAGCTACCTTACTAATTACCCACCCTGGAAATATTGGACTGATCAGAGCCTCAGTTCGAGTATTGCACAACTCAACAATGCAAATCCTCAAACCAGGGCTCTGATACCAACTTCTAACACCGTATTTTCTAAAACACAACTTTATAATACACGCGGAAACTAATAACATAATTACATATATATAATATGGTAAATACAACTTTTCTGGTTAACTTTACAAAACTACAACAGTGTTACTACAAAATCAGGCTCTTTACAAAATCAAAACAGATATCAGAGTTAGATCAGTCCATAAGTCCAGTTTCAACTCTATCTTCAACATACCAGGAATATCCTGTAAAAGAGTTCAACAGTGGGGGATTAGCACAAAGCTAAGTGAGAGAATAGATATCAAAAACATACAAGGCATAAAGCCCAAACCAACAATGCTCAAACAACAAGAGAACCGGCGGTCTTGCGGGACCTTCAACCAAATGCCAGCCAAAGCATAGGTTTACCGATAGCCTAGTTACAACAGACAACAGTACTGGCAACTCTTGATTACAACAAATGCTATCAAGACGAATGCTAGCACTGTCTATCCCTAAACCAAGGCCCAGCTGAAAAACAACCGCCAATCTGATCTCCCAAATCACATGTATATATACAGTCAACAAGAGAATACATCTCAAAGAGCAACAATCAGGTGATATATCTTATACATCCAAGGTATATATCCACTCACCGATATCTTCAAAAGTTCAGGTATTTCAGTCTTTTCTTACTACTGAGTTTTGCCTCCACCTGAACAAACAACTAACAATCAGTATTAGCTTAATCAACACACAATAAGCACAATACTATTATCAACACATATGTATATAAAATCACAAGTACATATCAACTCATGTATATACAATCAATACACACAATTCACTATTACTCTTTACTTCTTGTAATTCAGTGAATTCATCCAACTCCTTAGCTTAGGTAATTCAAACATTCCTTTCATAAGCCAAGGCAATCCCGAGAAAAGTCACAATCCGAGAAAAGAGAATCCCGAGAATAGGAATACCGATAAAACATACAAATCCGATAAACCAATTCCGAGCAAAGGCAAATCCGAGAAAGGCAATTCCGATATAATCGGATTCCGATACAATGCACAATCCGAGAAAAGGCAAATCCGAGGATTAACAATCCGATTAAACTTCAATTCCGAGAAAACATCAATTCCGATGGATAAGGCACAATCCGATGAAATGAATTCCGAGAAAAATACACAATCCCGGTAGATTTTATCGGTTTTCACAAATTCCGATAAAAAGCTAAGGCAAACAGTTCGATCTTAACGGATTTCAACCAATTCCGATAGAATTACTCGGTATTCACCAATACCGATACAATCAAACTTAAAATCCGACAGATTCATCCTTAAGAAAACCGAGACCTTCAAAAATCATTCTAACTTCGATTTTCAATCTGATTTTGAGCATGCAATACATCTATGTCTTCCAGAATCATTCTAAGCATGTATTGATCATAATAAGCAACAATTACTAGCATGCATACATCCTAGATCATAAATTCATCATACAATCATTCTATCGGTATTCACACATATATAAATATATCTATTCAAAACCGAAAATCAACATCAATCAACATAAGGGTTCTGAATTTCTAACCTTCTAATAATGTTAAACACTTCAAGATGATTGGATTGAACAATGTATTCGATTTCCTTCTTCTTCTTCTTTTTCTTTTGTTCTCGGCCGAGAGCACACAATCACACACACAACACTTTGTCTAAAAATACAAGTAAAGAAGACATGGGGGAGGAGTGGATATACCACCAACCGGCCATACCCCCTCCATACCCACTTCAAATTTCCAAAAAAATAAATATAAATATTTATTTTCCTTAAATAATCAAAAGAAAATAATTTCACAACCTCAACAATTAAAACAATTAATCCACATAACAATTAAATTTCAAGATTAATTAATTAATTACCTTAATTAATCTAGGCCGGTAAGGAGGGTGTTACAAGATATTAGACTACAAAAGATACCGGCGGACGACAACGTAGCTAACCCATTGACGAAGCCGCTATCTAGAGTTAAGCATGAGAGACATGCGAATTCTATAGGAAAGCAGTACTTAGAATATAGTAGCTAGTTCAAGTTTTTGATTATTACTATAGATGTAACTTGAAACCTTTTATATTATGTAATTACATTTCATGGAATTGAAATAGGAGGTTTTTAAATAAACGTTTCTTGTTGTCTATTTTTAGCATGTTTTAACTCATCCATGACAAATCTAGTTAAGAATTGTCTAAATGCGCGTAGCTACTTAATGTAGTGGGAGCTACATTATGGAGATAACGCTATTATGAATATTTGATGATTTATTCGGTTTGAATAAAAGAACAAGGATGTGACCAAATATTTGTAGATATTTATCAGGAGGGAGAAATATTAGGAGTGATCCGCATCGAGTTTACTTCATGGAGCACCATCATAAGTAAACTTGATAGGTTGTCCTTAGACCTGAGATATTTGGTTTAGGGCATAGTAACTTATGTACTTTAGCGCGTTCTAACGTCACACCGTAACAGGGTGATTATAAGGGGCATGTCTAGGTGCAGCGGAAGCTATGTGCTCAAATTGCAAATAGTCAAGATGGGATTTGCACCTCCTTTTTCGAGGAGATGTTTCAGGGCCCCTAGACGATTGAGACTACTGAAAATGTGTGGCCCGTCTTGGGTAGAATGATAGGTTTCATTCGGTAAACCGTAACTGCAGAGTATCGAGATCAGAGTTGAGAAAATTTGAGTATTTAGAATAAGATCCCTGCTCCATGTCTAATACTCACATTACGGAATATCGTGATGCAAAGGGAAAATCCTGTGTAATCCAAGTATGGATTATATCTCTAGATGTAAGAGATCTTATAGCCTGGTTAACCTAAGTGTCTGGCTGGGGACCTCCTTAGGCTAACGGTGTACAAGGAGTTTTACTTATCTTGCACAAGTGGGATTCTGTTGGTTTATGTGCAGAGATAGATAACACGTTGCATCGTGTCCAATGCTATGAGACACTAAAGGATCACACTGCTACACACCCAATTAGAACCATTTGGATTTTAGCAAGTTATGTATGTGGAATAATTAATTAGTTAATTAATTATTGAGAGGAAAAATAATAATAGCTATTTATTATTTCAAAGGAGGAATTAATATTTAGTTTAAATATTTAGTTATTAATTAATTAGAAAGGTCAAAGGGTATATTCTGCAATTAACTAATAGTTTAATTAAAGCTGGGCTTTAATTAAACGGGCTTGGGCTTAATAAGGTTTACATATAAACAACCTTTTAAGCCTTAGGAATCACATTAGAGAAACACAATTGCGACAAGGAAAAAACCCTAGCCTCCCTCCTCCCTCCTCCCTCTACCTCAAAAACACCCGAAGGGGTTTCGGCCTGCGTTGATCACACACACACACACGGTTTCGCGTGTTGTTTGGTGAAGTCCTGTAGCGGTCTAGCAGCTCGTTCGAGGTGGTACAGTAGCGGTGTTCTACCTTTAGCATTCTGGTTTCAAGATTGTTTCATAAAGGTATAACTTTTATCCTCTACTCTAGTTAAGTTTTTTGTACGAGATAGATGAGATCACTGGAGGGGGTTTTGAGTTTTATTCCGCTGTGTATTATCATTATCTGATTTTATACCCTACAAAACCCTTCAATGGGTTAAGTGGGTTTAAACAAAAACCTTCCAAGATTGTTGCGTTTATAATTTAAGAAGGAGGTGAGTGTGAAAGATAGAAGGGTTTGGGAAGGCAATACATGGAATTAGAGGTTGGGTGGGTGAGGGAGTTGAAAAAGGGAGTGAATTTAGAGAGCTTATTAACATTATAAATTATTTATGTCCAGACAAGTTAGCAAAAGACTCCTTGAGTTGTAATCTCAATTAAAATGGTGTCTTCTCGGTCAAAGACTTTTGATTGAAAATTGAATCGAAATGGTGTTAGAGAGACTCTTCAAATCTGTGTACCTACGCAATCATCGTTTTCCAAAGAAGGTTGAAACTTTTTTTTGGAGGGAAAGACTTGATCATCTTCTGATCCAAGTCGCTCTAAGTGAGAATTGAAAGGCCTTGACATTGCATGTCTTGTGCCCCTGGTGCAATAATAAATTCGAGATGTCAGAACATGTTTTACTTCTTTCTGATTTGCTAATATTATTTGGGATTTACTTTTGAATTGGTGAAGTTTCGACAAGATGAATTTTGCTAGAATATGTGAATTGTTAAACTGTGAAATTTTCTCTTCTTCTTTGGATTTTGTAGAATTGGTTTCTCAAGCTATTGTCTAGAGAGTTGTTTACGTGCTGTCAAGATGCCGAAAGGAGTTGATACAAAACAATTTAAAGTTTGAGAAGAAAATATGCTTACGGAAATTCAAAGTAAGGCTTTCTCATTCTCTGGCTTATCAATCCTTTACAAGCTTCGATTATGCTTTCAAGGTCTTTGGATACTACTGTGTTGGGTTTATGGGGCTCATCGTTCTCTCGAGCCTGTCAAATCCACGACTTTTAAACCAACGCACTTGTAGAAATGCAAAAGAATCTCACATTGGTGAGGCAAGGGGGATTCTTAACTTATTATACTTTACTTATTCTTAACTTAACCAATCAGATCCCTGCTTCATAATTCAACACTTAGCACTTAGCCACATAAGTGTTACACATGTATATACAAACTAGCTCATACTTAATCTGGTAAAGCATATATAAATCATAAGCTTCTACTACCCGAATGCTCACCAAGGTCTCTGCCCTAGGGATAGCTCCA
This sequence comes from Pulicaria dysenterica, assembly GCA_947179395.2. Lineage (NCBI taxonomy): Eukaryota > Viridiplantae > Streptophyta > Magnoliopsida > Asterales > Asteraceae > Pulicaria > Pulicaria dysenterica. Next base: position 28,640,036 of record OX359289.1, on the reverse strand, counting down.
CTTAATCTCAAAACCATTGTTAAAGTCCAGACATCACACACTCGTGTGTGCCTCAATCCCTTAAACCTTGGCTGTGATACCAAGTTCTAATAACGCTTTTCCAGATTTACTTTAAAACATATTCTTAGGTTTAAGCACCACAAAATCATAGGAGTTTACAAAATACATGTTTCTTATATACACAAGTGCTAACAAGTTCCAAAATAGGTGTCAAAAGTTATTGTTTTAAAACTTCCGGAGCTATCCAACCGCTACGGAGCTGGGGTCTTTCCCTTGCTGGAACCTCAACCACTTGCATCATAAAACACTGAAACATAAGCTTTCTCTTCGTGAACATACTAGTTGAATTCAAATAATTATATAACAGGATTAAAGTTTTCCCAGGATGTCTCGCATCCGGGCTGTGACACGAGCAAGGTTGCTCAAATTTTTACTTTACTTGAGTATAGCTACACCACCTGCATATTCATGCCCCCTAACATTGTTCTTGGTATAAAGATACACCACATGCGTAGCTATATAGCCTATCACTGTTTTTGGTACATAGCTACACCACCTGCGTAGCTGTGTACCCTTATACTATTCTTGTGCACAACTATACCACCTATATAGCTATACCACTTGCATAGCTATAGACCATTGTTGTATAATTTATATATGTTAATTCATTAATTATATAGAAATAGGAGTTTCTATGTAATATACTCATGAAGTATATATAGGGATATGACTATTGTAACAGTTAAGGATTGTGGGCATAAAGCTTAATAAACTAGGTGTTTTCCAAAGTGAAATTAATATTCTCTCTAGTTTACTATTGTAATCCTTCATCTATCCTACATTGATACATGAACTACTTGTTATCAAGGACTAACAAGTGGTATCAGAGCCTAAGGAGTGAAGATTTGATCTGGATTTAACAAACAATTTTGAAGTTTTTGAAGATTTGAAGAAAATCGAGAGCAAAAGTGAAGATTTTCGTGTTTTCATCAAAATTTTGATATTTTGTTGAAGATTATGATTGTTTGTTGATCGGTTATCATTATAGAGTTAATCTGGAGTGATTTGGATCAAATAGACAACAAATCAGTGGTTAATTTGAAGATTTTTGAGTTTTTGGGTTTTTGAAGTTCTTGAAGAAATTTGATCAAATCTGCTTGTTTTATTGATGTTAATGATAATTGATGTTTGAGAAGTGTAAATCGGGGTAAGGCGAAGTGATTTGGTAATAAGTTTTCAGATTTGAGCAAATTTCGAGATTTTTGAATCTGAGCGGGTTGAAAAGTTGAATCATGTGGTTTTCAGACACGAAGCATTCGGTTTTTAAAGTTTGAATTGATCGGTTTTCTGAAAAATCGAATAAAAGTGATCGGTTTTCTAGAAAAAGTGATCGGTTTATGAAAAACCGAATAAAAGTGATCGGTTTTCAAGAAAAAGTGATCGGTATTTGTATAAAACCGATGAAAAATGTTCGGTATTTGGAAGTATTCTAGTGATCGGTTTTCTAAGTAATCGGTTTTCTAAGTAATCGGTTTTCTAAGTGATCGGTTTTCTTAGTGATAGGTTTCTTAGTGTTCGGTTTTCAAGCTATCCGGTTTTGCAAAATGATCGGTTTTCCAGTATACACATTATCTAGTTTTTGGTGTATCCGGCTTTCAATTTACCCGGTTTTACACACATTTTGATCATCCGGTTTTCAAGCTGACCTGGCAGCTCGACCCCAGCCAGGGGCTCTGCCCCTTGGACCCCGCTATCAGGGGCACTGCCCCCGAACCCCTGTCGTCATTGTTCTGACTGAATTATCTTGTCACCTTGATTCCTAAGAAAAGTGTTTGGATTTTTTGGCTGAGTCAGGAGTTCTCAAAGTTCCAGTTATCATTCTGATGTTTCTAGATTTGGGTCATATTCTGTTTTCCAATGAACCAGGTGCTTAATTCCTAGTACCCTTATGTCTAGTCATCCTGGTCTTTCCTAATTGATTTTTGGTTCTTCTTTCTTAGTGTCACCAATTTTTGGTCTCAAAACCAGATTTTGGCCATTTATTCCTTGTTTCTTTTGAATCTTGGTTATCTTTTCTCAGTCATTTATGAAGACCCAAATCACATTGTTGGTGAAATTGTTTGAAGGATTGACCAAAATCAAATTACTTCAGGTTTTTGAGAAGATTTTGTATTACATGCGAATACTCACTGCATATCAATCTTTTGGTGCTCTTGAATAAGGATGAATTCGACTCACTGATTATTATATCAAAGTCACCTACCCACTTATGTGTACCCAAGTTCATTTGCACCCGTATGTCTTCCAAAATCTTTTTGGGACTTGCAGTGATCTGGTCAAGGTTGATTACACGGTATTGGGAGACTTACTTGACAACATTATTCTCCAATATTAGATTACATCTAACACAAAGTTATAAATCTTCAAGAATTCAGATCAAATCATTACCACTCCTCAACGATTAGAGTGGTTCAAGTATCTATTAAAGTCACGGAATGTTTGAAGATTATTTTGACTTGAAGTGTAGGATCCTCTCCACCTTACAACTGAATCTCATGGTGATGTCTTTTATGCATGATGCTCATAAAGTATTATAATCATCATGAGGGAGAGAATAAAAAGTGAAGAAATTTTACATTGTTGATTCAGTTGTTGAGGGGGAGTAAAAGAACATATTGAAAAATTATTGTGTCTACTCAAGGGGGGAGAGAGAAAGAAACATCAGTCTATATCATGTCTAGGGGGAGTCAAGATTATCAGAGACTTATGAAGACATGGGAACAATCGAAGCTACATTCTAGGGGGAGACAAAAAGAAGATTCTTCCCAACACATCAAAAGTGTTTATGCTTCCGCTGTCAGATGCTCAAGATTAAACAGTGTTCCAGACTGATGCTTATGGTGAAAATCGCTACATCCTAAAATGCTTATATAACCTAAGAGAGGATGCCCATGCCTTAAGTTACCGGCGTTTACACTCCTATTTCAATACAAAGGGGGAGAATGTTAATTCATTAATTGTATAGAAATAGGAGTATCTATGTAATATATTCATGGAGTATATATAGGGATATGACTATTATAACAGTTAAGGATTGTAGGCATAAAGCTTAATAAAGTAGGTGTTTTCCAAGGTGAAATTAATATTCTCTCTAGTTTACTAATACAATCCTTCATCTATCCTACATTGATACATGAACCATTTGTTATCAAGGACTAACAATATATATAACAACTATATCACATAACAATTTACATCATGGATACTTACATGCTTTAATACAAGAGAAGTAGTAAACTCACATTGAAAGTGGATAAGGTGCTAAACAAGAAATGTATTCTGATAATTATTCTAGCACATCCCGATACTTAAGAATACGCTAAACATTACAAACTAAACAAACTTGCTGAAAACCAGGTCGTAACGACCGAATTCGGTCAACTTCTTTAACAACCAAATTCGGTCATCACGACTGAGTTCCCATCAACTCTTAGTCAACCAAAATCCTGCTATACATAACTTTAACCGAAATGCTGTCGATTTTAAACTTTAATCAAAATTTTGTTGATTTTAAAATTTAACCGAATTCGGCCACCACATAACCGATTTCGGTCACCACCTTAACTTCAACAGAATTTTGTCACTACCGAGTTCCTAACACTTTAATCGAAATTCGGTCACTGACCGAATTTCATACTAACCGACCTATGAAGAACACTAATGTTGTTCTTGACACTCATTTGATCTTTTTTTAACCATGTGGGAATGTTTTCCTAAACCCCAAACACTCGAAAACATGAAAACTAACAATATTCAACATCGATAACACCTTTTTACCTATGATTTACTCCTTGAATCCCTTTAACCAATTAAAACTTCAAACTAATCATATAAACATACCTTGATGTTAATAAGACTGATATGTTGATGCTAAATATGCGGTTTGTTTGCTCCAAATCGGTCTCAAATTATGGCAACCTTCCTTTCGCCCTTTTATTCTTTAGGCAAAGAACTGAGAGTGTGTATATGTTGTCTTGTGTGTCGGCTGAATAACCCACATATATATCCACTTCCATGGTTTATTCACAAATCATCCCCTCCACTTTATAAACATTAATTTTGGCAAAACTAGCCCCTCAAACTTTTAACACTTCTCATAAGAAGGTAACACGTACTATTCATATAAATCATACATAAAAGCATATAAACTTTGGGATGTTACAGTTAATTACAAAAATATTTAATCCCATTTTTTAGGAGTTATCAATAGAGTAAATTTGGAGAATAAGAGGATTAATATATGGTAAGTTTACTTCTTATTTTATTTAAGGAAGAGAAGCGTGATCGTATCAGACTATCGGTATCGGATAAGGGAATGATTAAAGAAATCCCCAATTGTTTTAGTATGTGATGGCCCTCGTTCAAGGAAATATATGATATATATATATATATATATATATATATATATAGGGTTAGGATCAACTTAGTCCCCACCTTATATATAGTCCTCAAAGTCTAAATATTGACCATTAGATCTTTTGATGAATGGCTATGATTAAATGATGAAAGTTTTAAAATTAACCCTTAATTTACTCTCCTTTTAAACATAAAAAGGGTAGAAATGTAAAAAACAAACGAAAGAAAAAACTAGTTTCAGTTTATATTTGCATCAAATACGAAAACAAAATCTCCACGTTCAAAAAAGAAACCCACCGCGTAACTTTCTTCGGTTATCATTTTCATCTCTGAAACCCTTCCCTACATTCCTTGACAATCAAGAACACTGAAATCATCAAGAAATCAAAAAGTAAGTTAGTGATTATGCTTTACTTTTATTTAGAAATGCATAGGTGACTGTTGTAAGTAAACTTTTCAACATTTCAGTGAAGAAACGGCAATACCCAAGCAAGTTATAAACGAAAATGCTCCTTCAACTGATACAACAACATGCGTTGAAGCACCTGTTAATGTCGAAAAAGCATTTGATGATGAAATTGGGACAGATGATGAAGGTATTATGCTATTCTATTGTTTTATTCATCTATATATGAAGTAAATTAAATTGGTTGTTACAGTCGCATATAATGGTGCGTGTTATTCATTATTTTAGGTTTCTAGGTTTTTTTATCATTTTCACCCCAAAACCCAACCGTTTTCTATGCTTCAACTGATATATTGTCATTTTCATCATTTTCAAATATTGTTAAACTCTATTGTATTAAGTAATTTCATTTTAAAAATGTTATATCATTTTGAAAAAGATAAGTCAAAAATCCCCAAATCATTAATTAGAAACTCATTTTATAAGACAGTGTATCTATGTTTATCATGTTGATTCAATTAACATCTCTGTATTATGGTACTTGAATCATTTTCATGCTTTAAATGTACCTGTGAAACCATGTTTATTATTTTGAAGCTCTGTAAAATCATCATTTTCATTGCTCTACACAAGAACACCATTTAAGTGGTATTATAAATGTTGTTTGGACTCACATTGTTAGCATATTCAGAATGAAATTGATACAAAATGATGTAAACATTGTAAGGATGTTTCATATTGACTTACATCATTCTGATACTTTGAGTATGACAGTGTATCCATGTTTTATCATTTTGATACAATTATTATGTATGTGTGCTGATACTAAATCATTTTGTAATAATATCATTTTGAACATGGTATATCATATTGAACAATAAAAGTAAAAAAGCCCCAAATCATCATTTTGAGACCCATTATATAAGACTTTGATACTACTTCAAAATCCATACTTATACAGACTGAATATGCTAACAACTAACAACTGTTTTGTTGATATTTTGCCTATATAAACACTGAATATGATACAATTATACCCCATTTTATAGGAATGTGTATCCATGTTTATCATGTTGATTTAATTAATATCTCTGTATGATGGTACTCAAATCATTTTCATGCTTTAAATGTACCTGCTAATCTATGTTTATCATTTTGAAGCTCTGTAAAATCATCATTTTCATTGCTCTACACAAAAACACCATTTAAGTGGTATTATAAATGTTGTTTGGACTCACATTGTTAGCATATTCAGAATGAAATTGATACAAAATGATGTAAACATTGTAAGGATGTTTCATATTGACTTACATCATTCTCATACTTTGAGTATGATAGTGTATCCATATTTTATCATTTTGATGCAATTATTATGTTTGTATGCTGGTAATAAATCATTTGTAATACTGTCATTTTAAACATAGTATATCATATTGAACAATAAAAGTAAAAAAAAAACACAAATTATCATTTTGAGACCCATTATATAAGACTGTGGTAGTACTTCAAAACCCATTATATAACAACTGTTTTGTTGATAAATAATTTTGTGTGTATAAACACTGAATACGATACACATCCCTCTTGTATACACTGTTTTCTGTTTTAAACAACTTAAATGATGTTAGGGTGTTGTTGTGTAGTTTATACAAAATGATACATATTCAAGCTTTTCATATTGTTTAGGATGTATAAAAACATTAAAATGATTAACTACTGTTATGTTTCATATCATTATGCATGTATAAACATTAAAATGATATACATTTTCATTACTGCAAGTATGATAAACATTTTCATACTTTGATCATATTAGGATGTTGTTGGTGTAGTTGGATGGTGGACAACTTTGATGCAGATAATCTGGAAGTGCGCATATGTGGGGAGACTTTCAAGTTGACTATGGAAGTTGTACATGACGCCTTAGGATTCTCCATGGGAAAAATCAAAGTAGATGCTACCACAAGAGCTTATGTAGGGGACACATCAAAAGTACAGTAGAAAGCAGTATCACATTTTTTCCCCAAGATTGTCGCTCAATGAGAGGGGTCAGGTTGACAATTATTCTACTCAAATCAATCAACAGAAAGATATGTTGAAGGCTGCTGAAGAATTACGTGACAAGATAATCAAATCCATTGAAGATCAATTTGCTTACCATTATGGTATTGAGAAATGGTTAAAATAGGTTGTTTTTTTTATTATGAACTGATGTTTGTTTTGGGTTTTTTGTTTGATTGTATTATGTGGTTTGCAATGAAATTGTTATTTTTATTATAATCATCACCTACTAAGTTCATCCATTCTATAGATTTGGTTTTGTTATTCTGAAGTGTTTTGCATTTTGCTATTATTTGTATATTTATTTGCATTTTAAACAGGATTCATATACGTAATGTTTCTTCATGTCTGTGTTCATAAAATACAAACTATAATATGCATTTTCAATACTTGTGATTTTATTTTTGTAATTCACAAATAGCGGAAAAGGATAATCATCAGTTATTTGTAATAAAAGGATGCATATACGTTTTGCTTTTTTATGTCTCTGTTCTTCAAATACCAACTATAGGTTGCATTTTCAATAACTGTGATTTTAATCTGTCATTCACAGATAGAGGATAAGTATAATACTTTTTTGGCATCTTTTTATTTTCATTTTAATCTTCATCCGCATCATGGTGTTATATCTTTTTGGATACATTTGAAACTTGTATCTGTAAATGCTAAAATTTTGTTTCATTTTTCTACTATTGTGTTGATAAATTTTTTAAGTGTTTTTATGTCAATAATCATCAATTTGTTTTTAAACTTATTTCATATACGTATTGTGGTTGATATCCTAGATACTTTTGTGAATATGGAGATGCAAATGCTATTATTTTTCAGCATTTTCATATTTAGTGTTGAGTATAATTGTTGATTAATCATTTACATCATACTAAAATTAAATCAAAATGATAGAGTGCTAAAGCAGCAACAATTTTGCATTTCAAGTTTTGAAGATGTAGAGCAAAACAACAAGAATTTGCAGTGATTACATGTTTATCCAAGATGTTTTTTTTTTGCATCATAACGTGTTTGATGTTTTAATTCCAAAAACCACAAAACAATCTTCAAACTCTTGGTTGACTTCTGAACAATCCTAACTGAATGTGGCCATACGTTTTTTATCCTTTTTTCTGCATCTTCAAACAACAAATTCTTCTCTGCTGTATCAAGTTGTTGGTAGTTTTCTTTTGAAAATCTCTAGGAAATATTTACTCCTTTGCAAATCTCCAGGTGCCTCGTAATGAATACTCCACAAACTTTGTAGTTTTCTTTTGTTTTCCAGGAAGATTCACTAGCTTTGGGTCTTTTTTTAACATCCCCACATTGCATTGAACAAAATAATAATAATTCAGAACATGTATCAAATATCATTTTCATACAAACACACAGCAACACAATGGAAAGGAAATGATATAAAGGCAACTAATGATATATATGATGTAAACAGTGATGATAAAAATGATGAACATTATACAGCCATTGATGACAAATTTATAACAAGTCATGTAAATAGTTAATGACAATTCAGATAATGACAATTCTAAAAAATCATCCACAATTCATGAAAATTTGATGTAGATGATAAAAAAGGTAGAACTGTTTTTAAAATGACGAAAATGATGAAAATGCAACTATAGATATATATGATGTAAACAGTGATGATGAAAATTATACAGACATTGTTGTCAAATTCATGACAATTCATGTAAGAATAAAGAAAACAACAAGTTAATAATGATAAAAATATTATATGAAAATGATGAAAACAACAAAAATACTAACGCAAACAAACAAAACATATAACACATCTATAGATCTACAAGTATTATCATTTTCATCATCACTTTCAACTAACACTTTCATCATTTTCGTTCAACAACATATCATCATTACTAACAGAAAGAAAACATATAGCATATCTATAACATCGAAAATAAAACATACAATAACACGTAAATATCAACACCAAATCGAAGAAGAAAAAAAAACAGCAACAACAATTCGAATGAAACATTATCGTCGTAATCATCATCATCGTCGATGGTATTGGAATAAGAATCAGAGCAATACAAACCATGATAAACACTTGAGTCAGTCATGTTGGAGTCGTAATACTGGTAAACGAAAGTAGACGTGGGATTAGGAAACTGTTATGTGAATGGTAACCCAGATTTAAGAATAAGCAAATTGTCGATCATGCCCTTATGCATACTAACGAGATCAAGGGTCAGGATTGAGACTTCAAGGACTATGTTTAAGGAAAGGGACTAAGTTGATCCTATTTATATATATATATATATATATATATATATATATATATATATATATATATATATATATATATATATATATATATATATATATCATAAAATTTGAAATGCAATTCCTTTAATTATTCCGGTATTCAGACGGTCTCAAAAACCAAATCCAATCCATAGTCCGGCTGTATCCATAAAACCAATCCAAATCCTATATCATAACCAATTAAACCAAACTCGTATTGATCACGTGGATTTTTTAATGAAGCCAATTAACAAACACCCTTAAACACAAAGAATCTTTTAATTAGACGCATACTATTGTTGATTGTGAAGCTTTGAAGCCATTATGTATTTGAGTTTTGTAATGTCTTTGTTCTTTCTGTATATACCTAAAATGTTATGTATGAAGAAACCCTAGATTTAATCAATCGTTTAAAACTTGCATAGAAAGTATCCATTGTTCACATGTTACACCTAGAAGTTCTTCAACTTAAATGAAGCTCTTAGGCTATGGGCATACATCCCACTACTTCTCATTGCCGCGTCAGCATCACATTATTTTTCCCTCTCATCCATCTTCATCCCACTCCAATCACTTTAACCCCATATCCATCCCCTTAACCATACATCTTCACCTATATGTGTATATATATATACATATATATTTATATATATACATACACACACAAGCAATCAACAACAAAAAAATATGCATGACTACAAACCAGCGTGGGGTCATAGGGAGTGAGGGCGATGGTGCTCATGTGGCTCACACACCAACCAGGTGTTGATGTGCCTTGTCCTAGAAGAATAGTCATCAACAAAGTGCTACAATCGAAGATTAAACAAATGGATAAATGATTACCATTAACCAACCGATTAAGCATGATTCTTGGATCAGTGAATGGAGATATAGACTAGGATAGCAAATCGATTGTCGTTGTGAATGTTGAGTGGGATCCCATGCATCTATTTTTTATAAAATCATACTGAGCGGGATTCTTGGAGGCTGTCCGTATGGCTTCCTACACTTTCTTTCATACCCAAATTTCATATCAAAGAGAAAGGGGTGTACGAGTGTTCTAATCCTACCTGAGTAAACCAAGTATCTACCCGATTCCATAAGGTTAGGCTATACTCTCGGTTTGGTTCTTTTTTTGTCATTCCATTTGATTTGGTTTTTTGGTCGTGTTTGAAGGCTGAAACTGAACCATACAGAAAAAATTGAAATATAAAATGTTGAAAACCAAAACCATTGTTACTCATATTGGTTTGGTTTTTTGCGTTTCAATTTTTCCTACTAACCTTTACTTTGATTTATATTGTTCCTTTTTTGAACAATCAGATATATTACAATTAAGCCGACTTTCTTTGGATATTCACCAAATTTGTCTATTACAGCTTGGACAGAAATAGACAGCCAACAAAGAGTTTGATTCCCAACTTAATTATATCAACTAGTTACCTTAATAAATGCTCATTTAAATGTCACAGTAATGAAATAATTAAAAAATAAAGTATATATGTTATACCATCAAATAAATTCATCGGTACTCATCATATATATGTAACCTCTAAATATAAATAAAGGGGTTGTCTAAATAAACAACCCTAATTTGCTAAAAAAACAACCCTCCATAATTAGATTTGATTTAATTCCAATTATAACTATTGTTTTAAATATAATAATTAATACAAGTATACTTTCTAGATTTCTTCTCTATTATTAGATTCTTTTTTCCATAAATGTAATAAACATTTTTATAATAATTCCATAAATGTAATAGACATATTTATAATAATTAAATAAACTTTTTCAAGCATCGAAAAATATAATTGATTAATATAAACGCAAAACATGACCACTAATATTAAAATTATAAAAAAAACATTATCTAAATATAATCCTCTATATCTATAGGATGTGTATCCCCAACACTAGGTTTCAGTTGTCTATAACATTCCAAACGTGACATATACATGGTCAGTCATCCAGTTGTAGTTGGGGCTCTATGACGGATCCAATAAGCCGAGATGGTAAGCATTAGGTAATCTCCTTCTAATTGTACCATCACATAGTGAATATCATATACGTGTGAAATCACAATAGTTTGAAATCACGATAATTTGCTAAAAAACACCCTCCTTAATTAGATTTATTTTATTTTCAAATTATAACTATTGTTTTAAATAAGATAATTAATACAAGTAAACTTTCTAAATTTCTTTTTATATAATTAGATTATTTTTTCCATAAATGTAATAAACATTTTCATAATAATTAAATAAACATTTTGTAATAAATTTTTTAACATTGAAAAACATAATTGATTATACTCGTTAAAACATTTTTGAATATCATATTTAACCAGAGTCTTAACTTTATCATTTTAAAATATTTATAATCATTATAAACTTTTTACGTATAACAATAAATAATAGATAACTTGTACAAGAAATTAACCACATCTCTCTGTATCAAAATAACACATGTCTGTCACCACATGTGCCCTCCTCTTGCGTCGATGTTTCCACCACTGGTCTTGATGTTAACGACATTTATCACCATTTTTATTTCTCATTTGTTCAAACTTTATAATTATTTAATATTTTTTATTAATGCACGAACATTTAATCTTATATAACTATAACTAGAGTAATTCCCGTGTGATACACGGATTATTCAAAAAAGATAAATATTAAAATTAATAGAAAATATTAAATATTTATAAGACAATAATATAATAATTCACATTGGTAAATACTCATGTGAAACACTAGTTTGTTTAAAAATTAAGAAATGTTAAAAATTAATAAAAATATTGAATATTATAAAACCCGAAAGATTTGAGAGTTTAAAAAAATGAAGACAAAAGATGTTAACACCAAAACCAGTGATAGAAGCGTCGACGCAAGAAAGCTAACGTGATTGCAAAAACATAGTTTCATAATATGAAGAGATGTAATTGTATTTTTGTAAAAGTCGTAGATTATTATCGTTACAATTATAAGCTATAAAATGAAATTTTAAAATTAAGGGTTATCATAAATATTTAAATCAAAATATTAAAGATACAACACACTTGTAAATACATACGATTAAACATTTTTAATTGTTTTTTTATTATAATTTAATTAAAGGTTATCTTGATCTTAATTCACATTGATTAGTCATATTAGTTTGATTCTAAAATGTCAAAATTAAAATTTTAAAATTATAAGAATGAACGACTAAGATTAAATATTTTACTAAATTGAAGGTCAAGATCCATTAATAATTATTTTCTAATTAGTCTTATATATATTAGAAGATAATTCTTCTCCATTTTTACTGATTTTGAATCTTATACATGGATCATGAAGTGTGTTTAGTTTTTGTTAAAAAACCATATGCTTTGCCCTTACCTAAAATAAGAAAAATCGTCTTTATAACGACAATCTAACGATTAGGGATCGACATCGAATCTATATCCTATATAACTTAGGGTTGTTTATATCCCATATGGCAATACCTATTGATTGGTAAAATTTCAAGTATGAGCAGTTGCAAATTGTAAAAATGATGATGTGGCACTCAATTAGGTGACTTCCATATCCACATCGGTAGCTGAGGCAAAACAAGGAGATCTCCATATCTATATATATATATATATATATATATATATATTATGATCCCACAATGTTTCCAAGAAACAACCGAAGGATGTTCTTGCCTATATTTAGGTCTTCCAACATCTTTTGATTTTAGTTAAAAAACTTTAGTAAATGCCGGTTCGATGCGGGTTGCTCCGGTTCATAGGTTTGTTCCGATTTTAGTGAAACCGCCCGTTTCATAGTTGCCCGGTTTAGACGCTACTTTTGAACTGAAATTAATCACAGCTCACGGTTGAACCGGTTCACCCGGGCGATCCAGCCTATGTGAAAATTCCGAATTAATTTTTTATTTTATTAAAATAAATTCGGTTTTTGGGTAGTTAATGTAACACTGTACTTTTTAAACATATAATTTACTGCATGCGGAAGCTAATTACATATAATTATCTTAATTACATAATAGATACAAAAGATTTTAACTTGTTTTACATAACAAAACTTCTACAGTGTTAATCCAAAACAGGCTCTAATAAAAAACTTTGACATCAGAGTTTGGTCTGTCCACATTCCCAGCCCAAAGCATCAAGATCACCTCAGAGGATCTGCAAAACAATCTAGTGGGAAATTAGCACAAAGCTAAGTGAGGGAACAAATATCTAAACATACACAAGGCAAATATGCCCAAACCAAATAGCTTATGAATCCCAGGAGAACCGGCGGTGTTGCAAGCACCTACAACCAAGGTCGGCCAAAACCAAGGTTTACCGATAGCCCAGCTAACAGTGATAACAACACCAGTCTTCTTGGTACAATAAATGCACCACAAGATCTGATAAGTTACACCCCCAAGCAAAGGCCCAGACTAAACTGGTCTCAAAATAACATGTATATACAATCCAAACAAGAGCATTCCAAATAGGATATTAAATCCTATATATCCGAAGATATAAATCCACTCACCAAAGTCTTCAAAACCTTGGCACACTCAGATGACTAAATTTACCGAGTCTTCTCAGTTCCTGAGATTGAAGTAACCCAAGTCAGTATTCAATTCATAATACTGATCCAATAATACATATCATATTTATCCATGTAAATCATGTATGTATACAATTTCATATATATATATATATATATATATATATATATATATATATATATATATATATATATATATATATATATATATATATATATATATCTACATAAACCCAATAGATATACAATTCATGTTTATCTTTAAATCATCAAATCCGATCATACCCCAAATCCGATTACACCAAATCCGATCATCATTTCCCAAATCCGAGCATAGGCGGATTCCGAGTAAAAGTCCAATTCCGATAGAATAGGGAATTCCGATTAACTCAAAATCTGATAAGGTCACAATCCGGTAAAGTCACAATCCGGTAAGGTCACAATCCGGTAAGGTCACAATCCGGTAAAGTCACAATCCGGTAAAGTCACAATCCGGTAAGGTCACAATCTGGTAAAGTCACAATCCGATAAAGAGTTAGGGCCAAATCCGCGGAACTTCTATCGGATTTCGAGTCATTAAACCTTAAATCCGACAGAATCATAACTTCATGCATAAAATATATTTCTAACTTCAATCTTACTGATTTCATGCATACAAGTTATATATGTTTCCAGAAATCATTCTAAACATATAATGAACATATTCTATCATCAAAATCTAACATACATTCATCCTATGATCATCAAATCGTCCAAAACAATCGGCATTCATATATATATATATATATATATATCAAACCCGAATGCAAATAACATATAACTTATAAATCCAGAATTCTAACCTTAAGATGATGATTCTCAGTTAACAACTTAAGCATGCAAGATTAAAGAAACCAAATGTTGAATGTTCTTTCTTTCTTCTTCTCGGCCGAGAGCAACCCAAAGAAAACACACACAAACACACTTAGTTCACTTCACAAGTAAAGAGGTATGGCCTTGGGGTTGCTTACTCAAATACTCCACCATCCCCCATCATTTTATTTTAATTTATCATTTTCTAACTAAAATAATAAAACAAATAATACAACCAATTAATAAATATCCCAAAATGGCAAGTAATACCCAAATTAAATATAACTTCCAAGATTAATTAACTTAATTACCTTAATTAATCTAGGCCGGTAAAGAGGGTGTTACAAATCTCTCCCCCTTAAGAAGATTCCGTCCTCGGAATCTCTTCGCTCTCAAACAAAGCAGGATACCGGCTTCTCATCTCATCTTCAGTCTCCCAAGTCAAGTCTGATCCCAAACTGTGTGTCCATTTAACCAAAACCAACGGTATCTGCTTCTTTCTCAACTTTGTAACCTTTCGATCCAACAGTTCAACTGGTTCTTCTACAAGTTTCTGATTCAAATCCACACGAAGATCCTTAATCGGAAGAACCTGCATCTGATCTTCTACGTTACATTTGCGCAAATAACATAAATTGAAAGTGCCATGAATACCCGCTAATTCATCCGGAAGGTCCAATGCAACAGCTTGATCATTAACCACTCGCTTGATTCTGAAAGGACCAATATAACGCGGAGCTAACTTCCCACGTTTACCAAATCTGATTACACCCTTCCAAGGGGATACTTTCAAATAAACCATTTCCCCTTCAACAAAAGATACTGGTCGACGTCGCGGATCAGCATACATTTTATGTCTATCCCTTGCAGCTTTTAATTTCTCACGAGCAATAGCAACCTTATCAGCTGTCATCTGTACAATATCAGGCCCTGCAAATTACTTTTCCCCAGCTTCTAGCCAACAAGTCAGAGTTCTACAAGGACGACCATACAACATTTCATACGGCGGCATACCGATACTACTATGATAGGAATTGTTATAAGCAAACTCAACCAAAGGCAAATGGAAATCCCATGAACCCCCAAATTCTAACACACATGCCCGCAGCATATCTTCTAAAGTCTGAATGGTTCTCTCTGATTAACCATCTGTCTGTGGATGATAAGTTGTACTCAGATTTACCCTGGACCCCAATTCCTGCTGCAGTTTATTCCAGAAGTTGGACACAAACCTCGAATCTCTATCCGACACAATGGACAATGGAACTCCATGTCTAGATACTATCTCATCAATGTACAATTGAGCCAGTTTACTTAAAGGTGCAGTTTCAGCAGTAGCAAGAAAGTGAGCACTCTTGGTTAATCTGTCAACTATAGCCCAAATCATATCATGACCTTTTTGAGTTCGTGGAAGTTTAGTTACAAAATCCATCGTAATGTGATCCCACTTCCACTCAGGTATATCTAATTGTTTCAATGATCCGTACGGCTTCTGATGTTCAGCTTTAACTTGAGCACAAATGTGACACATCCCAACAAACTTAGCTATATATGTTTTCATGGTTGGCCACCAATACCGAGTCTTTAAATCAAGGTACATCTTTGTACTACCCGGATGTATCGACAATCTAGACTTATGAGTCTCATTTAAAATTAATTCCCTCAAGCTACCAAATTTCGGTACCCACACGCGCGTATGATACACCTTCAAACCATGCGAATCAGAAGTTAACTCATGTTATCGTTTGATCATTAATTCATCCTTCAAGTTCTCCTCTTTCAAAGCTTCAAGCTGAGCAGCCAAAAGTTGATCCGCTAAATCAGACTTGATTTCCAATCGCATAAATTTTACAGTATCCGAAGATCCCTTTCTGCTGAGTGCATCTGCAACTACATTAGCCTTTCCAGGATGATACTGAATGTCGCAATCATAATCCTTAATCAATTCTAACCAACGACGTTGTCTCATATTCAATTCTTTCTGAGTAAACACATACTGCAGACTCTTGTGATCAGTGCAGATAATACATTTGGCTCCATACAGGTAGTGTCTCCATAGTTTCAACGCAAATACCACCGCTACCAACTCCAAATCATGAGTCGGGTAATTTCTTTCATTCGGTTTCAACTGCCTCGAAGCATACGCAATTACCTTACCCCTCTGCATTAGAACACAACCCAAACCGGCGTGAGAAACATCGCAGTACACAACAAAATCCTCTGAACCCTCTGGCAACGAAAGAACAGGAGCTTGGCACAACAACTGTTTTAGAGTCTGAAAAGCATCTTCCTGAGATGAACCCCACTGAAAAGGAACATCTTTCCGAGTCAACTTGGTCAATGGACCGGCAAGCTTAGAAAAATCTTTAATAAACCTGCGATAATAACCCGCCAATCCAAGAAAACTCTTTATCTCAGTTGGTGTTTTCGGGGCACTCCAATTCATCACTACCTCAATCTTGGACGGATCTACTTTGATACCTCCTTGACAAATCACATGCCCTAGAAATTGAACTTCTCGCAACCAAAATTCACATTTTGAAAACTTGGCATATAACTTGTTTTGTTTTAGAATCTCCAAAACCTGTCTCAGGTGCTGATCATGCTCATCCTCTGTTTTCGAATACACTAGAATATCGTCGATGAACACAATAACAAACTTATCTAAGAAAGGTCGGCAGACGCGATTCATCAAATCCATAAATATGGCAGGAGCATTCGTCAAACCAAACGGCATTACTAGAAATTCGTAATGACCATATCGAGTACGAAAAGCAGTCTTAGGAATATCCTCCTCTGCTACCCTGACCTGATGATAACCGGATCGTAGATCAATCTTTGAAAAGTAAGAAGCCCCTTGTAACTGATCAAACAAATCATCGATTCTGGGCAACGGATACTTGTTCTTGATGGTTCTCTTATTCAGATCCCTGTAGTCAATGCACATACGAAGAGTTCCATCTTTCTTCTTTACAAACAATACTGGTGCACCCCACGGCGAAGAACTCGGACGGATAAACCCCTTGTCAAGCAAGTCTTGTATCTGATTCATCATCTCCCGGATCTCAAATGGAGCCAAACGATACGGAGCTTTCGCAATCGGTGTGGTACCCGGTACCAATTCTATCTTATACTCCACATCCTGCACCGGTGGTAACCCTGGCAGATCATCTGGAAATACCTCTGGATAATCGGAGGCAACACGAACATCGGTAACAGGTGGCTTCTCTTTCTTCACATCAACGGCGTAAGCCAGAAAAGACGCACACCCTTTAGCTAGAGATTTTCTAGCCTTCATATACGAGATGATAGGAAAAGAAGATCGAGATCTATCCCCACGAGCCACGACATGCGACCCGTCAGCCAAAGGAATAGTAATCAGTTTCTTATGGCACTGGATACTAGCTCTATGGTGACTTAACCAATCCATGCCTAATACTAAGTCAAACCCCGGAATAGGCATCAGTAAACAATCTACAGGCAAACTAGTACCATCAATGTCTATAGATACCCCAGTCACAGAGGAAGTTACAGGCACTAACTTACCATCAGCTACTTCTACTTCTAAAGGAGAAGCAATAACAGTAACAGGTAATTTCAGTTTGCCACATAAAGATACAGACATGAAAGATCTATTGGCACCGGAATCAAACAACACACGAACAGGCACAAAGTTTACAATAAACATACCCGTGATCACATCACTGTCATCAGCAGCCTCTGTAACAGTCATCTTGAAGGCTCTCCCTTCCGCAGAAGGTGCAACCTTTCTCTTCTGACCTACAGAAGACGATCCCCCGACATTGGCTACCCCCTGCCCCGTCCCCTTTGACCTCGGTTTAGTGCAAGCTCCAGCTCTATGACCCTCTTCGTGACAATTCCAGCAAACATTTGTTTTAAACTGACAAACTGATGGTTCGTGGCCAAATCCACCACAACGCAAACATCGCTTCGTCTGTGATGTGCAGGGACCAGTATGACTAGCATTGCAGGGTTTACACCACGGATTGTTCTGATATGACCCCGAACCTTTCGATTTCTGATCACCCCGATGCTGGTTATTCTGCCACTTGCCCTTATTCCCACTCTGATTTCCCATAGACCTGTGCGACGACCCTTTCTCCCGATTCAATCTCTCCCGAGCTTTCACGTCACCCTCAGCAGCTCGTGCAACAGTAAACGCCTGAACCAACGATGTTGGCATCCGGGTGTTACCCCTATATTCCGGCAACAGTGCTTGAACGAAATGATCTATTTGTGAAGGTTCATCGGGTACCCATTGCTTAGCGAACCTCAGCTTTTCGTTAAACTTTGCAATTAATTGATCCACCGACATCTTGTCATCCTGAGCTAGATCCATAAATTCCCGCTTCACCTTAGCCAAATCATAGGTATTACAAAATTGCTCGCAGAACTTGGTTTGAAATTGATCCCAAGTAACAGAATTCACCACTTCCCTGGATAGATGAGCAGTTAGAGAATCCCACCAGGTTGCAGCTTGACCCTTCAGCCTCCGAGTTGCAAAAATAACCCTATCGGATTCCTCACAATTGCAGGCATCTAAAGCCTTCACCATTTCCGTTAACCAGCTCAAAGTATCACTTGGGTTTAAGCTTCCAGAATACTCCGGTGGTTGGCAACCCATAAAATCCTTGTATTGCCCTTTCGGTTTAGAGCCTCCTTGAGTTGGGTACCATGGAATGAAAAAGTTCTGTTGTTGTGGTTGGTGCTGCTGTTGGGGTTGTGATACAGGTGGTATTGTAACGAATGGTAAAGAACCAAATGATGTTGACACTGTATTGAAAGGTGCAGCAGAGAAAACAGGAGGTGGTATTGACTGGGT
Organism: Pulicaria dysenterica; assembly: GCA_947179395.2. Lineage (NCBI taxonomy): Eukaryota > Viridiplantae > Streptophyta > Magnoliopsida > Asterales > Asteraceae > Pulicaria > Pulicaria dysenterica. The sequence continues at coordinate 28,620,634 of OX359289.1, read as the reverse complement.
AAATACAGCTGACTCTCTGGGCAGATGAGTGGTCTGAGTTTGATAAGAGAACTGTGTCTGATGTTGCTGCTGTTCCAACTCCTGAACCCGATCTCTCAAACTTTGAAGAGTATCTTCCAATTGTAACACATAGTCTTGCTGATCAGATTCATCGTTGTGAGAAGTACCAGCTCTGTGGTGTTGTTCATTGACTGCAGTGGAGGACTGGTGATTTCTTTCGGGGGACGCAGGGGTAGTTGTCTGGTTCACGTTATCAGCCATTTGCTATGCTATACACAGCATCTCACCAATTGTTAGATATAATCTGTTAGTATAAACACTAACCACCCTCGAAGCTACACTACTAACTACCCACCCTGGGAATACTGGACTGACCAGAGCCTCGGTTCAAGTATTGCACAAATCATTCATGCAAATCCTCAAACCAGGGCTCTGATACCAACTTGTAACACTGTACTTTTTAAACATATAATTTACTGCATGCGGAAGCTAATTACATATAATTATCTTAATTACATAATAGATACAAAAGATTTTAACTTGTTTTACATAACAAAACTTCTACAGTGTTAATCCAAAACAGGCTCTAATCAAAAACTTTGACATCAGAGTTTGGTCTGTCCACATTCCCAGCCCAAAGCATCAAGATCACCTCAGAGGATCTGCAAAACAATCTAGTAGGGAATTAGCACAAAGATAAGTGAGGGAACAAATATCTAAACATACACAAGGCAAATATGCCCAAACCAAATAGCTCATGAATCTCAGGAGAACCGGCGGTGTTGCAAGCACCTACAACCAAGGTCGGCCAAAACCAAGGTTTACCGATAGCCCAGCTAACAGTTATAACAACACCAGTCTTCTTGGTACAATAAATGCACCACAAGATCTGATAAGTTACACCCCCAAGCAAAGGCCCAGACTAAACTGGTCTCAAAATAACATGTATATACAATCCAAACAAGAGCATTCCAAATAGGATATTAAATCCTGTATATCCGAAGATATAAATCCACTCAGCAAAGTCTTCAAAACCTTGGCACACTCAGATGACTAAATTCACCGAGTCTTCTCAGTTCCTGAGATTGAAGTAACCCAAGTCAGTATTCAATTCATAATACTGATCCAATAATACATATCATATTTATCCATGTAAAGCATGTATGTACACAATTTCATATATATATATATATATATATATATATATATATATATCTACATAAACCCAATAGATATACAATTCATGTTTATCTTTAAATCATCAAATCCGATCATGCCCCAAATCCGATTACACCAAATCCGATCATCATTTCCCAAATCCGAGCATAGGCGGATTCCGAGTAAAAGTCCAATTCCGATAGAATAGGGAATTCCGATTAACTCCAAATCCGATAAGGTCACAATCCGGTAAAGTCACAATCGGGTAAGGTCACAATCCGGTAAAGTCACAATCCGGTAAGGTCACAATCCGGTAAAGTCACAATCCGATAAAGAGTTAGGGCCAAATCTGTGGAACTTCTATCGGATTCCGATACTTCTATCGGATTCCGAGTCATTCAACCTCAAATCCGACAGAATCATAACTTCATGCATAAAATATATTTCTAACTTCAATCTTACTGATTTCATGCATACAAGTTATATATGTTTCCAGAAATCATTCTAAACATATAATGAACATATTCTATCATCAAAATCTAACATACATTCATCCTATGATCATCAAATCATCCAAAACAATCGTCATTCATATATATATATATATATATATATATATATATATATATATATATATATATATATATATATATATCAAACCCGAATGCATATAACATATAACTTATAAATCCAGAATTCTAACCTTAAGATGATGATTCTCAGTTAACAACTTAAGCATGCAAGATTAAAGAAACCAAATGTTGAATGTTCTTTCTTTCTTCTTCTCGGCCGAGAGCAACCCAAAGAAAACACACACAAACACACTTAGTTCACTTCACAAGTAAAGTGGTATGGCCTTGGGGTTTCTTACTCAAATACTCCACCATCCCCCATCATTTTATTTTAATTTATCATTTTCTAACTAAAATAATAAAACAAATAATACAACTAATTAATAAATATCCCAAAATGGCAAGTAATACTCAAATTAAATATAACTTCCAAGATTAATTAACTTAATTACCTTAATTAATCTAGGCCGGTAAAGAGGGTGTTACAGTTAACATGGTTAATCAGTTAACTAACTGTTTTTTGATTCTTGTGTATATAATAATCTATCTATATTCTATATAACTTAAGAACATTAAAATCTTATGTGGCATGTGTAATTAAGCTTCAAATTTGAAATCCAATGTAATTAGATAAGGTCAAAATATGATGTGGCACTCAATTAGGTGATTTCTATATCACACATCGCTAGCTGAGGCAAAACAAGAAGATCTCCATATCTCTCTCTCTATATATATTTTATTATCCCACATTGCTTCTAAGAAACAACCAAAGGATATCCTTGCCTATATTTACATCTCCCAACATCTTTTGATTTTAGTTAAAAAGCTTTAGTTAAGACCGGTTCGATGCGGGTTTCTCCGGTTCATCGGTTTTGTTCCGGTTTTAGTAAAACCGCCGGTTCACAGTTGTCCGGTTTAGTCGCTACTTTTGAACCGGATTTAATCAGGGCTCATGGTTGATGGGTTCAACCGGCCGGTTCGGCCTATGTGAAAATTCTGAATTAATTTTTTATTTTATTAAAATAAATTCTGTTTTTTGGTAGTTAACATGGTTAATCAGTTAACTATATGTTTTCTGATTATTTTGTATATAATAATCTATATCCTACATAACTTAAGAAATTAAAAATCCTATATGGCATTTGTAATTAAGCTTCAAATTGAAATCCAATGTAATTAGATAAGGTATAAATATGATGTGGCATTCAATTAGGTGATTTCCATATCTCACATCTCTAGCTGAGGAAAAACAAGGAGATCTCCATATATATATATATATATATATATATATATATATATATATATATATATATATATATATATATATATATATATATATATATATATATATATATATATATATATATATATATATATATATATATATATATTATGATCCCACATTGATTCTAACTAACAACCGAAGGATGTCCTTGCCTATATTTAGGTCTCCTAACATTTTTTGATTTTAATTAAAAAGCTTTAGTAAAGCCGGTTCGATGCGGGTTGCTCCGGTTCATTGGTTTTGTTCCAGTTTTAGTGAAACCGCCCGGTTCACAGTTGCCCAGTTTAGTCGCTACTTTTGAACCGGGTTTAATCACGGCTCACGGTTGAACTGGTTCAACTGGCCGGTCCAGCCCGGTTTTCAAAACAGTGCAATCGGGTCAAGCAAGATGAAACCATTTGACATATGTGAAAATTCCGAATTAATTTTTTATTTTAGTAAAATAAATTCGGTTTTTTAGGAGTTAACATGGTTAATAAGTTAACTAACTTATGGACTCTTAATAAGTTACTAAATGGTTATATAATATTATTAAAAATGGTTATATAATAGATGAGAAATGTTTAATAAAGTTCATACTTAATTTAAAGTAGTTTTAAGGGACTAATTTTAGTCTTTGAATCAGGCTCATCAATAGTCCACATTGAATTTTAAAATTTTGAGCGGAGTGATATTTTCGTAATTAACATATGATTATATATTGATAAATCACACATTATTGAATATTAAAATTTTACAACTATGTTTTTTATATGAAAAATTTATTAAACATATCGATATATAGAGTTAGTAGCAGAGGGTGAATATACAATAGTGAGTCAAACCAACCACACTTGAAAGGCTATTTTAAGAATGCATGCCATGATAACAAACCATATTAATTTCAATCATCCTTCATTTCTTCTATGCATTCTTGAAATCATCATCATATCTACCCTCCTTGAATCTCTTCCCAAAATGACATTTTCTCACCACAATCTTTCCTTAAATCTTACGCTTTTCTTTTTCCATTGCCTTTTGATCTTCATATCATCCAATAATATTGCAGCTCACCCACAAAACCACAAGGTTTCTGCTGTTTTGGTGTTTGGAGATTCTACTTCTGATCCTGGAAACAACAACTTCATAATGACACCTTTCAAGGGCAATTTCCCACCTTATGGGAGAGATTTTCCCAACAAAAAACCAACAGGAAGGTTTACAAATGGATTGCTAGCTAGTGATTTAATTGGTAAGTTAATTGACACAAGTTTTTCGCTTCATTCTCCTCTTTTAGGTAACAGAAAAGTGTTTAGATTTTTTAATTCGGTTATTAATTTAAGGCGTTTATAAAAATGTTGTGTAGCTAGGTATCTTGGTATAAAGGATAATGTGCCTCCATATTTGGACCCTTCACTTACCGTTCATGATCTAATGACCGGTGTTAGTTTTGCTTCTGCTGGATCTGGATTCGACCCTCTTACACCAACCATAAGCGTCTCTCTCTCTATCTCTCTCTCTCTCTCTCTCTCTCTCTCTATATATATATATATATATATATATATATATATATATATATATGTATGTATGTATGTGTATTAAGTTTACTATAACTTTAAACATATATATGAGTTAGTATATAGTATTTAGTTGAAACTTATAGAAAGTGATGGGCATTAATATGGTAATACAAAGAAAGTTTGTCTAATTTATTGCATATGTTATCAAACATGAACTAAACATAAGTTACAATCTATAACTTAACTTTAAATAATATTAATGGTGTCCTCATTTTCTTTTATATGTTCAGAACAGCTTGTTAATTTAACACTTCAATTAACATGTGTCCTTAATTATAGTACAAGTTAGACAAACCCGAAAAGAGAATAGTAAGCTACATTCACACAGGTTTTATATATTCATCGTGCTTATGATCGATTTTGCAGAATGTAATTCCATTGCCAAAACAAATAGAATATTTTCGAGAGTACAAAACTCGACTAGCAGCAAAGTTGGGGAAGAGAAGAACGATGGAAATTGTTAACAACGCACTGTATATCGTGAGTGCGGGGACTAATGATTTCGTTGTAAATTATTTCACATTACCAGTTAGAAGACACAAATACAGTCTTCCAAGCTACATGGACTTTGTGCTGAACAAACAGTTGGATTTCTTGCAGGTTTGCTTCAATTCTTTAATTTGCATGTTTTTCTATGCATTGAGTAATAGTCTTTGGTAATAAATGTTCTTTGATATTTATTGCATAAAGGGCCATTATTTTGTAAAAAGTCTGAATTTTATATAGCTAAAAATAACTTTGTATTTTAGAAAGTATAATATTAACATAGATGGTACATGAATACAAAAGAAGTAATTTTATGTACATATCAACCACTTTTATTAATTTACAAATAACCTCCTTTTAAGAATTTATTTTGCAAAGTAGTGAATTTTGAACTCGTAGTGTTGCAAATTTGTCCATAATTGCTAGTCTTTATAACATGCCCATTTTTGGCATTTTCAATAGAGAAAAGTGGACCCAAAAAGATGAAGTTTCAAGAAGTCAACCATTTATCTTATAGCAAGAATTATATTCTGCTTTTACTATTATAATAAAGGAACAATTGTATATAATGTAGCTAGTTTTGTTTACTTTATTAATTGTGCAAACTATTTTTTAACTTTTTATTGTGTACAAAAACTATGTGATTTGGTTCAATAAATTCAACATGTGTTTCACGTATTGAATCAAATTACATAGTTTGTATATTTAATTAAGAAAATTCAAAAAGTATTGCATAAATTATAAAATTAATCAAAAATTGTTTAATTTATAAATATGGAAATTTCCCTATAGAAATAGGCATCTTAAGGATAAGTTATATTATTCTGCTAGCCTAATTTTTTCAAACATCAAAGGACACAAACATGTAATTCACAAAAAGTAAACTTGGTTTTCATAAGTTTCTTTATACACTCTTCTAATTAAATGTCACTAATAATCTACATTCAATAAATGCTTTTCTAGATTATGTTTTTAAACAACTGATACCTATCTTACACTATTGATACCTAACATTTTTCCGAGCAAATAATTGATGTATTAAGCGTGACATAGGAAAAGAAGATTTTTCGAGACGATCTCCTCGTCTCAATATGTCAGTATAGAGGGAAATCTCTTCTAGAGGGAAATCTCTTCTGTCTTTTGTCTTGAAAACTCTTTATATTAATGAAAAATGATTAATATGCTTTTTTTATATTATAGTTAAAAATTCAAATCATATTATCGATATAACTATAGATAAGGGGTTTGTATGCATTTTCAAAATATAATAAAACTAATATAAATGATGCCTACTATTTAAATATGCATGATAAAGGATGGGACTATGAGGGTGTTTTCCATAGCTTATTTAAGTTTATTAGCTTATTAGCTTATTTAATTAAATAAGCTAAAACAAATAAAAGTATTTCACATGGCTTATTTAAAGAAGACTTATTTATGCTTTAAAATGACAAAAAAAGACATGTCTAAAAATCGGAGAAGAAGAAGCAAGGAAGAATAAAGGGTAAATGATGTAATTTGGATAAATAAGCTCTAATAAGCCTCAAAATCTTGACTTATTTAAAACTCATAAATAAGCTAATAAGTTCGTTCTTAATAAGCTATAGGAAATACTATTTAAGGCTTATTAGCTTAAATAAATTAATAAGCTAATAAGCTGGGAGGGATTTATTTGTGGTCCTAGGATTTGGGAGGGTTGCAATAATTTTTTCAAGGTTGGGTACTCCGCTCTTGGGGCCTATTTTGGAAGCATCTAAGCTTATCCAGCTAGAAACCTACACTAAATTAAATGTTTTGTATTTTTTGCTCTTAAATACTCCATCAATATATTTGGCCCCGCTTTTAAAAGATCATGTTTGGCACCAATAGGACAATAATAGTTTTGGTATAGTTTTAGGATATGATCATCATTTAAAAATTTTAAATAGTTTTTATATGATTTGGTTTACAATTATAGTTAAAGATTATATGATTTATGCTTCTAATAATACTTAATTTATACCTTAATTATTAATAAAAGTGTATTTTATTTATTTTAATATTTCTGCATTAAGATATTTGATATGACGACACCTAAGTTTGGTGTTGGCTAGCTAGCTACGTACATTATTTAATCATAGTTAAAAATATAATACAAATTAAGTTATTACATCATTAGGTATACACCTCCTAGGTTTCCATTTTTCTTGTCAAATTATCGTCACATCACTTCAAGTCTCCATTGATCGGTCTCTCATCTTCTACATTCGTGTCAAATCACTTCGTGTCATAGGATGGGGCAGTGTTCCCGTCGGCACTGCTAATTTCAAGTTTCCAACGAGACCACCCTGGGGCACTGAGTGTATATGAGTGTATACTACTTGCTTTCAAAGTGTGAGGTATACGGGTTTTATATTTCCTTCTCCATTTTTCATACTAGCTAGACACTACATCACCCTCCCACCGTGAAACACCCTAGGTTCATAATCCGCTCTTTTAACCAACATCACTCAAATTACGAAAAGTAATAAACAATATCTTAGGTTAACCGACCCTCTAAAACATTCTTCTATGCTTTGACCCTGGATTTGTGACAATTGGACATTATGCCCGCCAAACACATTACCGTGTCAATCAAGCCTCGTGCCATTAAAGCTCGGTACAGTGCCAATCTAATACCATATATGCATCTATATACACATACCTACATACAATACAAGTAAGAATAGTGACATATATACCTGAAAATCAGCTAATAAATTTAGCACACACAACCACAGTTTGTGAACCACTATGTGCCTTTAGACAACCTACAAACGAATAACAAGACTACAAGCTAAACAAGGACGATTTCACTGAACAAATCTTTGTTGAGTAAATGTCCCACATTGGACGAAAGAGTGACTTTGTAATGAGTTTATAAGGTCCTGGGCTACTCCTCTCATAACCAATTGGTTTTGAGTTTGAACCCCACAAACTTACATGGTATCAGAGCAAGGTTCACCCACTCCACTTAACCCATAAGTATCAACGTGTTAGGTGCGAGAAAACAAAAATAACGCCACACGTGAGGGGGCGTGTTGAGTAAATGTCCCACATTGGACGAAAGAGTGACTTTGTAATGAGTTTATAAGGGTCATGGGATACTCCTCTTCATACTTTAATTTGTACTTATAATGTAGAAATCTAAACTTAACTAAGAAGTCATTGAGTTATCTAAGATATGTATAGAAAACTCTATATTCAATCTAGAGCAGACCTACTCAATTTAAGCTGACTATTTAATTTAAAAATACTTGCATAATTTCTAAGCTATAATCTTTTAAAATTTATCTATCTCATTATTAAAGCTAATAGATTAAGATCATTTGATTGGCAATATAAGTATGAGAGAGATACAGAGAGAAATAGAGAGACTTGCAACACATACATACATAACAAATATCCACCTATATATACCTCTTTATACACGCATAATTTATATATATAATAATTACTAGGAAAGTACTGTTAAATTAACGATAACTTTCCTGTTTGTAATTATATATTAAAAGCCACAAACCAAATTAGGTAAGAGGCTTTGGCGGAGTGGCAAGTAGCGTTTGGTATGGGGTTGTTAGTCCAGGTTCGATCTTGGCCAACGCTTTTCTATTTTTTTTATTTATAAAAAACACAACTTTTACTATTTAATTTTAAGATTTATTATTATTATAATTATGTGATTAGTTTTTATATTTTTTTGACTTTCTTTTATAATCTTTAGAATATAACATTTGGTATAAATACGAATATATATCTGTGACCGTTTCATTTTTATCTACATTTTGATGTAACTATATCGTAATACGACATTTCTCTTTAAAATATATTTTCCGATATCTAATACTAAAAAATGTATTTCGTTCAGTACTTATTATAATTTGTTAATATTTATATCAAAATATAGATAACAATAAGTAGATGACAAATATATATTTACACTTATGAAGAAAAACATATTAGATGTAATATAAAAAACAAACCCGACTTTTATAAATAAACATCCTAAAGTTTCAACTCTTTTATCACTCTATTATATTTCAATTTAGATGTTAATTTATATATTTTGTTTATCCAAAGCTCCGCGGCCTAGCGCGGTAAAAACCAACTCGTTTTCAAACATAAACACGTACACACAAATACTGTAGGAAGTTTAGAATGAATGAGTTGATTTATTCATTCACTAAATAGAGTATATATAGATACAATTACGTAGGGAATCTTATCCCTTGATAAGATAAACATTACATTTAAACTAGGATAAACCTTATCTAAACATTATCACTAAGTAGGATAAACATTATCACTAATATACCCTCGCAGTCGTAGCGGGAGGTAGCCGAACGCTTAGAATGGAACGAAAATCATCAAATAACACTTTAGGCAAGCCTTTGGTAAATATGTCGGCTATCTGATATCGCGATGGCATGTGCAACACTCGAACTTGACCTCGTTGAACTTTTTCTTAGACAAAATGTATATCCATCTCGATGTGTTTTGTCCGTTGGTGTTGAACTGGATTACCCGCAAGATAAATTGCACTAACGTTATCAGAGTAAACGATAGTTGCATGCTGAAGAGGGTGATGTAGTTCGAGTAGAAGATTGTGTAGCCAACATGTTTCGGAAACTACATTAGCTACTCCACGGTATTCGGCCTCGGCAATCGATCGGGACAAAGTAGTTTGTCGTTTGGAGGACCAAGAGATGAGATTATTACCCAAATAGACACAATATCCGGATGTTGAGCGACGTGTGTCGGGGTAACCTCCCCAATCCGCATCCGTATATGAAACTAACGAGCGGATGGGGGTTTTAAACAAGTAAAGACCATGTGAAAGTGTACCCTTGATGTAACGAATGATTCATTTGAGAGCATTGAGATGCGAACAACGCGGATCATGCATATGTAGACAAACCTGTTGTACTGCATAGGATATATCCGGGCGAATAAATGTGAGATATTGTAATGCCCCGACCAAACTTCGGTATGATGTTGGATCTTCGATCGGATCGCCGGATTTAGAACTCAATTTTGAGTTTGTGTCAACTGGAGTAGTGGCAGAGTTACAAGATGACATGCCAACGCGTTCAAGAATTTCCATGGCATACTTTTCTTGGGACAAAAAAAGATGGTCCTTATGACGAGCAACCGAAACACCAAGAAAGTAACTAAGGGGACCAAGGTCCTTCATCGAAAACACCTTAGCAATAAGTGACATAAAATGCTGCCGCAAGCTATCCGAAGATGTGGTAAGAATGATACATCAACATATAAGAGAATTTATGCCATATCATGACCATGTTTGTAGATAAAGAGAGAGTGGTCACATTTGCTGTGTGTAAACCCCAAAGTAGCAACAAAATCTGTAAACCGTTAATACCAAGCTCGTGGGGCCTGTTTAAGGCCGTATAATGATTTTTGAAGAAGACACACATGGTTAGGATATGATGGATCCCGAAACCCCATGGGTTGATTCATGTAAACAACCTCATCCAAAATTCCATGTAAAAACGCATTCTTGACGTCTAATTGATTAATAGACCAAGAATAAGGTAATGCAATGCTTAACACCGTACGAATGGTAGAATGTTTAACCACCGGACTAAATGTTTCACCACAATCCACGCCAACCTGTTGAGACCTGCCATCACAAACCAAACGAGCTTTGTATCGCTCAAAAGAATCGTCAGATTTCTTTTTATGTCTAAAAATCCACATACACCGAATAATATTCATATTTGGACGACGAGGAACTAACTTCCACGTGTTATTATCAATAAGTGCATTAAACTCGTCATGCATGCCATGGTTCCAATTAGGATCACGGAGGGCATCGGTAGGGTTACGAGGGAGGGGAGATATGGTGGGGGCGGAAGCGTGAAGATTAAGGATCCGTTTTGGTTTAGTAATGACGGACATGCTACGAGTTTGCATTGATCTTGGTGCGGTTGAGGGTGTGGGTGCGGGTGCGGGCGTGGTGGTGGAGGTGGAGGATGGGATGGTGGTGATGGTGATGGTGACGGTGGTGGACTATTAGGCGTAGGAAGGGTTGGGGACGTAACCGTAGGGGGGTGGGGTTTGAGGATATATATATGGTGAAGGAGGGATGTATAGGATCATGAAGAAAGGTATAAGATGGTTTAGGGGAATTGAGATTGGCGAACGGAAAAGTGTGTTCGTCAAAGATGACATGGCGTGAAAGAATGATTTTTCGAGTTTCAAGATTGTAGCATTTGTACCCCCGATGATTGGAGGGGTGCTCAAGAAAGACACATGGTGTGGATCGTTTTTGAAGTTTATGGATGGTGGTAGAGGGGAATAGAGGATAGCAAAGACAACCGAAAACGCGGAGGTGGTCATAAGGAGTGTGGTGATAAAGGACGTGAGTAGGGGTTGAGTAGTGTAAGAGTTTACTAGGAAGGATATTGGAGATATAGGTGGCCATTTGTAAGGCATGATGCCAAAACGAGGCGGGAACCGAGGAGTGGGTAAGAAGAGTGCGGATAATGTTATTTATGGACCGGATTTTGCCTTCGGCTTTGCCATTTTGAGAAGAAGTATGAGGGCAAGAGAAGCGGAATTGCATGCCATTTTTAGTACAAAATTGGTGGAAAAGTTGATTAGAATATTCTTTGCCATTATCACATTAAAAACACTTTATATTACGTTCAAATTGTGTACGAATTAAAGTGCTAAAATTAAGAAAAATAGAATAAACTTGAGACTTTTTAGCAAGAGGATAAGTCCATAAATAATTTGATTTATCGTCTAGGAACAAAATATAATAGCTATGTCCTCCCGAACTAACAACCGGTGAGGTCCAAAGATCACTATGAATAATATCAAAAGGAAAACTAGTACTAGTAGACAAATCACTAAAAGGTAAACGACTATGTTTGCCAAAAACATATGAAAAACAAACTTTAGAGGTAGCTAAAGACTCAAACGAAAGACTAGAACAATTTTTAAGACTACGTAATAAAGAGGACCCGGGGTGACCGAGTCGATGGTGCCAAAGGTCTTGAGAAACGGCTGCAAAGGCTTATGGAGATTGACGGGGCTTAGATGAAGAGAGTGAGAGCGGGTAGAGATCGCCGTCACTATCACATCGTAGGAGGGTTGTTCGCATCCGGTAATCCTTCACATTAAAACCAAACGGGTCAAATTCAATGGAAATAAGATTATCTTTGGTAAGACGGCGAACGGATAACAAGTTTTTAATAAGATGTGGAATATGTAAGACATTGTTTAAGCGAAGGGAGGGAAAAGGAGAAGGAAGGGTTTGATTACCCATACCGTGTACCCGTAATTCAGACCCATTACCAACCACAACATTGTTTAAAGTGCCATTATTAACATAAGACGAGAAGTTACCTGCCGTGTTCGTCATGTGAGATGTAGCGCTCGTGTCAAGATACCAATTTGATACGGCGGATTCAAGGTCATTATGTGTAGGGCTTGTTCAATGTCTGTTGGAGTGGAGCCAGTTTGGGAAGGTGCATAGTGGGATGGTCGGGACCCGAGAAGTCCCGAAGAAGGGTTTGGTGGTAGCTGCAATGGTTGGACAGCATAGGTGGGACGAGCCCACAGGTTTGTAGGGTAGGGGCAAGGCGTATAGGTCCAGGTAGGCATACATACAGATAGGAGAAGTAATCGTGTCATGTTTGAGTTGGCGTGTCATTGGTTTATAGGTTGTCGTGTCAAAATCACTTGACTTGAACCAGTCACGTGTATTTATGTGTGTCCGTATTCAAAACATTAACACGTATATGTGAGACCTGCATAACCCAACAAATTGTATATACATGTTATTTTATACATATACTAATTAATGTATATGTGTTTCTTGGCATTAGGCCATGCGTACGACGTGTTTCGGAGCCTTCGGCTTGGTCTTCTGGTGAGGGTTTCTAGTCCCCGAGTGATTCCTCTCTCTCTCTCTCTCTCTTCTACTCTTCTCTCTCTTTTCCCTTCTCCCAAGTGGGGTAATATTGTGTTAAGTTATACTAACTTTTTGGTTGAAAAGAAGAAGTGAAGGGGAGAATGATGTGACGTAGATATAACATTCCGATTAGACAACCCGAATTACATATCATATAGATTATTTTAGTTATATAAGTGTATACGTGTCTTCAGGTTTTTTTAAAACAACTTAGAATTGTTAAAAACTATATAATTTACCGTCAAAAAGCATGTTGCTTAAAAGCAATCTTCAAAGTAGAAAAACAATTCGAAAAGCGTTGTTTCAGACAAATTTTGAAAGTGTAAGTTTTAGGGTTTTAACTTAAAATTAAATAGCCATAAGTGAAGTAACTTATAATAATTATTGGTAGAGTAACTCATTACCATCAGATAAGATTAACTTTATAATATGTTTAATAAGGGTTATGAGGACTCTTCAATTGGTTTTGACTTGGAACAAAAAACTTACGTACCCTATCAGAGTCAATTCTACCTGTGATTGAGCAAATGGCTACACACACTCCATGTAAAAAAATTCTAAAGTTCGATAAACACAATAGAAATTTATACAAAGATGAATACATTTTCATAAAGTTTATCCTTACATAAATTATGACGTACTTACACTATTAGGTAATCTGAAAACGAAATTCGTTCAATGTCAACTTTCATACTAAAATCAACACTTACTTTCTTATCTTATTTTGGAAGTAGACTTTAAAAATGATCGTTTAGGTCTTCATTATACAAACAAGAATTCGGATATCCTACATTCCAATAATATAATTCATAACTAGAAGATGTTCAGTATAGTCCATAATTAATTCATAGTCCTAAGAGACTAATTTTAGCATTTGGATTATGACAGTAATGGTCCATATTGCATTTTAAAATTTTGGGCGGAGGGGCATTTTCGTAATTCAATATGATGCTTTTACAAATCACATGTGATTTTATACTAATTACCTATGATTACATATTAAAATTTCAATGCTATATTTTTACATAAACTTTATTAAACACAACTCATCAACTATAGATTTCAAAATTTTGTTCTTAAACCTAATTTAGACTAGCTTTGTTCATACATTTACGAGTTTGTTTTACAGATTATTTATCATAATCTGGACTTATTTTCTTATTTTAAGTCGTCATAAGATTGTAAAGTTTAAATTAGCATATCAAATTAGTTTATTAAATATAAATTGAGCTTATAAACCATTAATAAATTAAGTAAACACTTATTCATTCTTATATCTCATAATTCATATGAAAGTAGAAGAATTTCTTATTCAAAAACTTTAGATTGTTTGAAGCTAGTTTTATGAGTTAAATATATTATGTTTAGCAATAGAAGAACTCGTGTCGATCTTTATCTGATCTTTATCTTTGTAAAAGGAAATTGGTTTTTTTATGTATCTTAAAATAAAAAATTTCAAAAGGAAAATAAAATATGAAAAGACAAAAAGTAGAAAAAGTAGATTGTGATTAGGTAGGAGTACTATAGTCTTCACTTTCAGTTGATCAAAACAAGTGATTAATCACCTACTGGTTAAACTATTAAAATGTTTAACTTAAAATCTTGAAATCTAGAATATGTATATATTGTATACATATGTATCTGTGGGGTGTATGTATATGTATTGATTTAAAAACATATATAATAATCTGAACATGAGATCAATGAGACTTGAAATTCCAAGAAAACAAATATAATCAGGATCAATCTTGCTAAAAATATATAATGTAAGTTTAAAGGTTTAATTTATCGAAATATATCAAACTTTCCAATTTTTATTATTGTATTTATCCAACTTTCAAAGTTACATTTTAATGTATTAAACTTTCGAAACATAAATTTTAATGTACTAATATGTCAAACTTTATGTATCGAGCTTTGCGAATTTTGCTATTGTAATGTATTAAACTTTCGAAACATAAATTCTAATGTACTAATCTGTCAAACTTTATGTATCAAGCTTTACATATTTTATTGTTGTATATATATTTTTTTCAAACTAAATGCAACAAATGGTAAATTGAGTTTCAATAATTTAAAAGATAAGTTTTAAAGTTAAATATATACAATAAAAAATAATTTGAAACCCGATATATTTTTATACACTTAACTCTAATTTGAACAAATGGTATATTAAATGGGGAGTGATTTGTGTAATTTTACATAATCAAAAAGTGATATGTATATTGCAAACATTCATATGATGTTTAAATATCACACTATAAGGATCTAAGCAAGTATAGTATAGTTGATCTTAAAGGAACCATGTTTTTATGACTTAAAATTTTTGGAAACATGACAAGAAAGTTTTTAATTTTACTATAATATTTTTCTACTTCATTCTAGAGTTTAGTTTCTAAAAGTACATCGAAGTTGACACTTTTTGCTATTGTGTATACCCATCTTTCATTACTCCCATTTAATACACCGAACTCTTCAAAACTACCGTTTAATGCATCTTAACCTGTGGATCCGGTTTTGATGATGTGGCATGTGTTTTGAGTGATGATGTGTAATAATAATAATAATAATAATAATAATAATAATAATAATAATAATAATAATAATAATAATAATAATAATAATAAACATTGATTTTCTGGGTTTCTTTCATCTGGTGCAATCTTCATCGGTCGAGAGAGAGATAGAGAGAGAGAGAGAGAGAGAGGGCTACAGACGTGGGTTTCGACTTCATCGAGGGTATCGATCTCCATCAGAGCCTCATCGATTTAAGGTATCGATCTCCCTTCATTGTTTTGCTTCATCTTCAGAGTTTAATCAGAGCTCCATCGCTGGATCGATCTCTATCAGAGCTCCATCGATAACTAGGGTTCTTCTCTATTTTGATCTGGAACATCGATGGGTAGCAGATGAAGTCGTCGATGGTGGTGCCTCCTGAATCAGGGCTTAGTTTGAAGTCGTCGATGGTGGTGCCTCCTGAGTCATCGATGGCTTAATTTGAATCAGGGCTTTTCACTTTGAGTGTGTGAAGCAGAATCTGAAACATGTTCATCGAACCAAACACACAGATCTGTTTCATCTTGCTTGGATCTGTTCATCGAACCACCACCGCCTACATCTTGCTTCATCTTCATCTTTTCTCCATTTAAAGGTAAGTACAGATTTAGGGTTTTGGTTTTCTTACCAGATCTGGTTTTAGATTTTGGTTACAAGTTTTGGATTTAGATTTTGGTTACAAGATGTAGAGTGGTTCCAGATTTTGGTTACAAGATTTTGGATTATGATTCATGTTCTTCAAACGATTTCTGTTTCTTCATTGATGGTTACAAGATTTAGAGTGGTTCCAGATTTAGGGTTAGTTCATCGATGGATTTCTGTTTCTTCATAGGATTGTTTAATTCGATTTTTGTTTAATTCTATTTATGTGTTTAAATCAGAGGAATATATTCTTCAATATGCTCTTTGATTTTGGATCTGCCATTCGGTTGTTTATGTGTGTTAATCTGATGAATATGTTGTTGAAGAATATGTTCTTGAAGAAGATAATCTGTTCTTTGTTCTTGAATGTGTGTTAATGTGATGAATTCTTGAAGAAGAGAAGATAAGAACAAAGAACACATGAGGTGGCAATAATTAGTGATGTGGCACATTAGGTGGCAAATAAAAAAATTGAAAATTGAAGAAATTACTGGTTACCTGCTTAGAAGGTAAGCCAATGTACTAAACGGTAGTTTTGAAGAGTTCGGTGTATTACATGGGAGTAATGAAATATGGGTATACACAATAGCAAAATGTGTCAACTTCGATGTACTTTTAGTATAATATTTTTCTACTTCATTCTATTAACCGAAAGATGTCATGAATTATTTACTAATTAATTTTTCTCACCTTCATATTGATTCAACCTTGTGTTTCGATCTTATAAGTAGAATGATAAGTAAAAACTTGTAGACAGAACGTACCTCACCCAATCTCCCATGACAATAGTTATAGCTTATAACCCAATAAAAACAGTCATGAATAACAATGTCTCAAGATTATTTACATTAAAAATATTCATTAGCTCATGTGAAATCCTTCTACATACTTATTTCTCTTTTTTATTGTATTTTTTAATTTTAACACTTATCTTAATCTTATAACTAGGAAGATGAGTATAATAGGACGATATATAACTTCTTAAAAAATTTGAAGTAGTTATTTCGGATACTTGTATGGGTTTAAATTCTTTTACACGTGTTTAAAATTCTCATTTTTAAGAGACTTAATTTATGATTGTCCGCATAGCGTAGATATACTTATAATTTGAAATGTCATTTGAGTTGTAGTCCAGTGGTAAGTACTGAGGTGTTTTATTGTGATGATTACTCATTAATCAAAGGTTATGAGTTTGAGCCTCGTTATGGATAAATTGAGGTAGATATATGATCGTTTAAAAAAACTTAAAATTTGAAATTATACAAGTAACCTCCCACTTTTATGCATTATGTCCGATTAAAGTTATATAGTAACAAAATTTTGTGCGACAGTATGCTTAAATTTGCATCTTATGGCTTATTTTTCAATTAGAGTTTGTGGGATGAAGGAGCTCGAAAGATCGGAGTTGTCGGGCTACCTCCAATGGGTTGTTTGCCGATCGTCATCACCCTTTTCTCGGACAATGCACTCTTTAATCGTGGTTGCATCGATTTCTTCTCTTCTGTAGCTAGGACTTACAATTCCATGCTCCAAACACGATTAAATATCATGCAATTTAACAATGCCATACAAGGTGGTCGAATCACCTATCTCGACGCTTATTCAACGTTATCCGATGTAATTATACTCCATAAGTATGGTAAGCTCGTTTCCTTTAACCACTTATTTTGTTTAATCTCAACGCCTTAGTCGAAAGACAATCTTTATACTCCAAAAAATGTATCAATTTATCCACACTTTATTAGCAATAAAATAACACTTACTTGAAAAACTATAAATTAACAAGCATGGAAAAAGTTGGTAAGGCAAGTTTCTATGGAACCTCTCCATTTAAAGCGTAATAATTATAGTCAAAACATCACGTATTAGTAAAGATACATTATCTAAATTTTCACACCTTTAAACATGAAAATACTGAAAACAACTCAAAAGTTATAAAAGTCCATGATATAAAGTGTGAATTTTTCTAATTCTCCGTTTATTACCAAATCAACACATTTAAAAACATGGATTTTAAAAATTAACTTCATATATTTTTAAATGTAGGGTTTTTTTGTTAATTTAAACAAAATCTAATTAAACCATTTATTACACTTAAAATTGTTACAACTCTAAAAACTTTAACAACCTTTTCATAATAACATAGAGATATAGCATATTTGTTGTAGGTGAGATAAATTTTCACAAAACAATTATTTGAAATACACAACAAAATATACGTGTTTGGACTTGCCTTAAACACGTGGATAAGAAAAATTGTTCAAAACTGTATAAAATAAAAATGTCATAATTATTGTGCATCGCAATATTTATTGTATGCAAATCATTACCCGTATTTTATAAATCCAATTTTTTAAAGTATTTTGTTTATACATGTATATCAGGGTTCAAAGAAGTTATGAAAGGTTGTTGTGGGACTGGCTTGCTAGAAACAACATTCCTGTGCAATCCTAAGTCAATGACATGCCCTGATGCGTCTAAATATGTATTTTGGGATTCTATACACCCAACACAAGAGGTGTATCACATTTTTTTCGAGTCAACTAAATCTACCATTGACTACATGGTCGGCCGATAAATAAGGACTAAACTATATATCACAATTGGAAATTACATGCATATTAATGTTACTATTTATAAGATTATCTATGTTACTATTCACTTTTATAAACATATATTTGTAATATATGGGTTCGATGGGATGTTTGTTTGTTGCTAAATAGAACCATTCAGCAAGGAATGCTGGCATTCAATGTGTTTAATTGATGCTTTTGAATGAAAATTGTATGGAATGAAACAGAAGAATTGTGCTGAATCATTCCACCTTAATATACATTGTTAATCATTAAGCACCAAGTAATTTATTTTAATACCCTTTCTTTCACAAGTTGCTTTGTTAAACAATCATATCTGATAATATACTAAATAACCATTAAGGTTTAAATCGTATTTACATACTTCAGATTGTTCATTCAGAACCCTTATCAAACAACATGTCATATTCGGTGCTTAATCATTCTATTTTAACAAATAACGTAGATTCTTTTTAATTTTGGGATGTTGTGTGGATATATGACTATATGCGTGTATATTTATACCAATTAAAAAGATAGACTAGTGGAAAATGAAAACTCCTTGAATTAAATACGATCGAGTATTATAAGTTGAGTACATAGTTGTATAGCTCTAGCGTTATCATGCAAGTCTAGCATTAACTTTATATAGATAATCTGGTGAAGTATGTGGCATAAGAGGAGATATGATTTGAAGATATCCGGGACAAAACTTGTTGAGCAATGTACCTTGATGTTAGAGAGATTAGAAGGAATTTTGTATGATTGTTTTTAGATGGTAATTCCATAAATTACAAATTTGGTCTTCAATTCGCTTGAAAAGATGAGGGTGAACATGACTCTAGTAAAATGAGTACTTATTCACCTTGCTTGTCATTTCAATATATGGCACAACCAACTACCCCATGTGTAATACCTTTTTTCGGTTTATATTAAAATTGGAAATTTATTATCGTGCTTCGTATTTAATAAAAGAACTCTTGCCATTAAAGCTTGCAACAGTCATTAGTTTCCATCATTTAAGCCTGTATCCACGTTATAAATATGGAGACACTATCTATACAGCGTCAAGTGTACCATCTACACCGATCATAAGAGTTTAAAATACTTTGCTGACCAGAACAACTTGTACATGAGACATAGAAGGTGGATTGACCTGGTAAAGGACTACGACTGGAGATTCTATATCAGCCGGGAAAGACCAATGTAATGGCGGATGCTTTAAGTAGGAAGACCAATTTTCTGTTGATAAGATTACAGTGTATGAGATTAAATGTAACTGCAACCTTATTAGACTCAACCTGACCAGCTCAACAAGAAGCTTTGAAAGACGAGAATCGGAAGCAGGAGCGAATTAATAGCCAGACATCACGGATGACCAAAGATAGTCGCGGATTGATGACATGGTATGGGTGTATCTGGGTACCAAGGATGACAAATGTTTGCATGGTATTACTTAATGGAGCACATAAGTCCAAGTATTCTATCCATCCGGGAACCACAAAGATGTTTAGAGACCTAAACATGATTATTAGTGGCCATAAAGCGGTATGTGGCGAGATACATGGAAAAGTGCTTGACCTGTCTGCGAGTAAATGCCGAGAACCAAATATCTCACGGAAAGTTGCAACCATTGGAGATACTAGTATAGGAATATGTTCATATCACGATGGATTTGATCATGAAATTGCCAAGGAATTTCGATGTGATTTGGGTGATAATGGATCATTTGACGAAAAGCGCTCACTTTATCCCTATAAAAGAAAACTTTTCGGCAGAAAAGATGGGGGATGCATATGTTAAGGAGGTAATATCACAGCACACGGTGCCGGTTTCTATGGTGTCGGACCGTGATGTTTGGTTTACTTCCAGGTTCTGTATAACACCCGCGTTTAGGGCCCAGTTGTTTTGAGGCGGTGGTAAGTTATTTCTGTTTATCTATATTTATCTGTTTGTTTATTTGTTTATTATTTGCTGTTTATTTGATTATTATTTGATGATTAATTGAATATTAATTGGACTACGAGGTAAAAAGGTAAAAATATAAGTTTTATATTTTTATGTGTTAGTTGTACCATTTGATTTTTTTTACACGAGGGTTCCAAATAATACCTAGTTGCATGATAATTAATTGAGTAGGACCGCTTTATTTAAGTTCTTGTATGTCAGATATCAGTATTGTGTACTGTGTATTATATAATTAAATCACAGGAATCGATATATGTCAGCTTCCTTCTTGTTGAAGCTTACTCCTCTCTTTTTGGTTTTGTGTTCTTTAATTCCTTTGAAGAAAAACCTTTGCTCCAGCCCTACTCTTTGAACATTAGTGTTGATTTGTTTCAAACTAAGGTTAGTGTATGAATCATTGACTTGTTATTGATAATCTCTTGTGGTGTTCTTGCCTAGAAAGTGTTCACTTGAGTTTTAGGGCTTGTTAGAATTAAGCTATTTCATGAGTTTAAGCTTTTTGAATGATTTTGTATGTATGATATATGTTATACACTGTTTGGTATGATTTATGGTGGTGATTCTGTTTTATTATGGAAGCAAGTCAAGAACCCTTTTAATGGAGGTTAGAGTGATGAACTTGAAAATTAGAAATTCATGTTTTGATGTTAGAAACATGTTTTGTTGTTATTTTGTATGTTATATGAAGTTGTATGGTGTTTAGAATTGATAAAAGTTGTGTATAGCTGCTGCAAATCGAGTTTCACTAATTGTATTAGTTGTTGGGAATAGGCTGGGAACGAACAGAACAGAAATAAAAAGCAGTCTGCTGTCCATACGTGGTCGCGGCGCGATGGGCCCAACCCATATTTGTCGTTTTTCGTTCTGTTTTGCTGTGGTTGCTGATATATATGATTAGTACCTGTTATATATATATATATATATATATATATATATATATATGTTTATATGATGTATATGAATGGGTTTTGATTATGAATTCTATTTTTGGAAGTCTTGACTTAATTATGAAATTGTTAGTCATAATTACATACTTTAATTCGAGAAACGGACTTAGATGACTTGTGTTCGTGTTCCCTTGATTGTTACACGTTACAAATGATATATTAAGAGTTCCTAGATTGTTTGACATGTGTTTCAAGTTGGTTTGGTGTGTAAAGCATAATAGGTTGGTTTTGACCCGTTTGCGAACTAAATGGATAAATATGTACTTTGAATGTATTTTGTTGATGGTTACATGTTGCTTATAACATATATGGACATCTTAAATGGTTTTGGATATTTTCCATGTTGATTGTATGTGTTTTGCGTAACGTTGGTTTTGACCCGTTTGCGTAGTAACTTGATCTTTTGGAGTTAATTGGGATTTAAAATACTAACTTGGTTGTGCTGTGTTCTCAGGGGATCCGAAGACTCAGTGATATAAGACAACTGAGCGTGGATTTTGAGAGCACAGGTGAGTGGACTTTTAACTCACGGACTGTATTATTTGTAATGGTTATGGTTGTAATGGTTTATATTGTTTTATGCTTTGATTGTAACGTCCCAAGGTTAAAAATAATAATTTTAATTATTATTGATTTTTAAAATGGTTTTGTATTCTTTCTTAAGTAAAAGACATGAATAGAAAATAGAAGGACTAAATGTAGCAAAAATGAAAAAGAGACATTATTACCCATTATGTGGAAATCACTATTTAAGGGGAAAGGAAGTCATAACACACACTTTAAGTGTGTGATCTGGAGTGTGAAGTTAGTGTGTGTTCTTGTGAAGGTAGAGAGAGAAAATAAAGAGAAAAGCAAGGTTTAGTGAGAGAAAGTGAAGAATCAAGTAAGATTAAGCTATGATTATGCAAGATTAATTATAAATCAAGAGTTATTTTTATTTTAGCACAAGATTTGGGAGCTTTCTTCCTCATATTCAGATCTGGAAAACACACACTTAGTGTGTGTTCCTGGTGAGAGAGAAAGCTAGAGGGAGAAAGTGCTTGAATTGAGGATTTAAGCAAGGATTTTTGTATGCATAGCTAGAGGGAGAAAGTGCTCAAATTGAGGATTTAAGCAAGGATTTTTGTATGCATGCGATGATCTACTACTTTTAGCAAAGTGTTCAGATTCAAACAAGTTTCTAACGCAAGAAACCGAGGTAAGAAAACTCTAAAATTTTATGTTCTTGAGTTTTAGAGAGAGAAAGTTTAGATTAATGCATAAAAAGAGTTGCATGTTATGTTTTATGGTTCAAATGAGCATATAAACAGTAGATCAACATAAATATATCATTTCATGTGGTTAGATCATAGTTAATATGCAAGAAATTAAGATTTGGTAACGGAAGAACATGATAAAGGAAGAACGGTACGTTTACGGACGCGATGCGTTCATAGTGATAGTGTTGAGGTTCTAGTTTTTAACGCATTTCGATCTTTGGATTGTTATTGTAGGATATTATATGATTAAAGAACATTGTTAGGAGAGATTGTAGCAATACTTGGACCTCAAGGTGAGTATGCTTATACTTATGTGTAAATGTATTGCATGTATGCTTGTTAATGTACTTGAAAGACATTTATGCCAAGGGAATGCTTTAAAAAGGAATTCTTTAAAAAGGGAATGCTTAAATAGGAATGCTTGCTTGGTACCTTGCAATTAATTAAGGACTAGTATTCGTTATTAATCCTGTTAAGTGATGCTAATAAATTGCGTAAGCTTGCATTAAAAGATATGTTATAAGTATGCTCACTACGCTTTTGCTTATTAGTGGATATTTAAATGTTTTTCAGGTACTTCCGGAAAAGATAAAGGGAAGGCTCCAATGGATTGAAGGATGACTCATACTTTTTGTTTAAAAATGTTCTGTTATTTGAAAATGATGTTGATGCTCTAAACTTGTTTATAACTTTCATGGTTTGAACTAGATCTTTGTTTTGTATTCTCGGTTTTTAAGCTTTAATATTATCGAAAGTATTTTGAAATTGTTAAAATTTTTTTTTGGGTCTTTACAACTTGGTATCAGAGACAAGGTTTAAGGGATTCAGGTAATATGATAGGTATTACCTGGACTTAAACCAAGGTTTTGAGACTAAAGGAGCCATCAACAGGAGCTTGAAGATTAGTGAGCATACTAAATGGTTATGAAAAGCTTGATAGTGTATGTATATGATAGTATAGTATTTAAGAAGCATGATTTATGCTAGTATGTGATAAATGATTATATGCGTATGAAGAGTTGCTAAAGCGTATATGTGATAATTAATGTATTGCACATAGTGAATGCGTATGGTATATATATGGGAAATCATATATATATATATATATATATATATATATATATATATATATATATATAAAGGTGATATGCAAGTTAAAATATATCATAGGAAGCATGATAGAGTGCATGATGACGTATAATTGCTAATTGTTATATGATAGTGAGCTAAGATTAATTGTTGTAAATGCTAAATGCTATGAAGTGATAGACTGAATGCTAAGTATAGTAAGATTCATGCTTAAGATAGGGAAGTAGATTATACCTAAGTTTGTGAATCGGGATGTTGATTGGTTAAATCAAGAGCGATTATGTATAATGTGTTTAAAATGACAGAGGGCCCATGCTATAGTAAACACATGGTACGTAATTGATCTTTATGAAATCAAAAGACGTCTTGTGGATCAAATGATGGGTAATAAGGCTTAGAAATGACAGTATGCTAATTGCTTAATGCTTTACTAGTATCAATAAAGTAGGAATCCCATATGTATATCCTGCTTTATACTTGTTGGGAAAATGATCTCATCAGTTGAGATTTGATGAGACAAAGTTAAGTTTGTAAGATGAGTTCTACATATAACTTAAACAGAATTATGAAGCTTAGTCAGACTGAACACTTATAGTGATTCAGACTGAGTATAAGCTGAATATAAGCTGAGCATATGTTTGACCAGTTTATATTATACCTTAGTTAAATTATTAATGTATTTGATAATCTGTGTATGTCACATAAGGTATATATCGAGTATTCAGCATGATGTGTTTCAAGCTGAGTGACTCAGCTCAGAAGCAGAGTCAGCTCGACAGAGTTAATAAATATGTTTTATTTAACTCTTTGGACTTCTAAGGATGAGTTAATAATTATACATGTTAGTTCATGTTTGAATTCGGGTTTGTTCTCGAATAACTCAGCTTGATGAGTTTCAAGCTGAGTAACTCAGTCCGAAGTAAGAAGTCAGTTTAAAGATAATTTAAATTTGTTTTAAATTCATCTTTATCTCCCTCTATATCTACGGCGCGGATAAGAAGACTCCAGAATCAAGATTGAAGATTGAAGACTCAAGATAAGAAGATTCAAGATTCAAGATTCCGAGTTATCCGATAGTTAGTTAGCAAATTAGGATTAGTCCAGTTTGTTAGGAACCGTAGCAACATGATTATATATACTTATCTCCTGATAAGTTTAGAGGTACGACTACGACTCACAAACGGAAACAACTAAGTGTTGCAGAGCCAAATACCTCACCTCACCGTATGTGTTACGATTATTGAATCATTGTTTGTCAGTTCAACGTGATCAAGAAACTCACAGATTGCCAGATCATTCGTGTGTTCGAATTGTCACATTAGTTGTGATATTGATAAGTAATCATTAGTTGATTCAATATGTGAAAAATCCTGTTTAGAGAGTTGTCAGTATCTATAATCATAAGTTGATTATAGATAGCTAAGTTTGAGAGATTGAGAGATTTATATTAGGTGATTATATATCAAGAGTTTCTTACTTGATAATTACTGTAATCATCTTCTTATTCAAAGCATTGTAATCATCTTCATATTAATAAAAGCATTCGACTGATTGTGGTTTGATTTACTGTGTGTAACACTTTTATTTGATTTGTTCAATTTTCGCAGAAAGTGTATTCAACCC
This sequence comes from Pulicaria dysenterica, assembly GCA_947179395.2. Classification (NCBI taxonomy): domain Eukaryota; kingdom Viridiplantae; phylum Streptophyta; class Magnoliopsida; order Asterales; family Asteraceae; genus Pulicaria; species Pulicaria dysenterica. The sequence continues at coordinate 28,594,954 of OX359289.1, read as the reverse complement.
CCATTCTACACACTGTTGCTTGTTGTTATTCTCACCAAGGGACCAACAACTGGTATCAGAGCAGGCTGAACGATTTCATCAGTTGAATAGTTCAAGATTCTGAGAAAGATTGAAATGTCGACAAGCAATACTCCATCAAACTTTCCTCAGATCTCTGCTAAAGGATGTCCCATATTTGATTGATCTGACTATCCTATGTGGAAGTTCAGAGCCATGCTCTTTCTCAAGTCCATTGACAACCGTATGTTGGATGTCATCACTAAAGGACCAATAATCCCCAAGATTCCTTCTACTGTCAGTGATACGTCTACTGGCAGGACTGAAAAGGAAACAAGAAAGCCTACTGCATCCTGGACTGATGAAGACTGGAAACTCTTCAATCTGGATGACAAGGCAAAAAGTGTTCTAGCGAATTCCCTAACTAATGAAATCTTGCGCACCTGTGACTGGTTGTCAATCTGCGAAGGATATCTAGGATACGCTGAGTGTCACTTATGAGGGCACAGATCTGGTCAAGCAGCAAAAGAAGAATAACTTGAATAGATCTTATGAAAACTTCTTTTCAAAAAGGAATGAAGCCTTGGCAGATTTGTTCACAAGGTTTCACTGCTTGATAAATGACCTACTAAGTGTGGGTGTGTAGAAAGATGAAGCTGAGCTCGTGCTAAAATTTCTGGATGTGCTACTAGAAAGGTTCAATGAAGTAACCACAACACTGAGGGCTGGAGGAACACTACACATGTATAACCTACAGTCCATTTATGGGTTTATGCTTAATCATGAACAGATCACTGAACACAAAAGAGCTTCTCAACAACAACTCAAGGAGTCCTTGGATAAATCTGAAGTTGCATTGGTTGCACAGAAAAAGAAGAAAAGTTCCAAGACACTGGTTGTTGAATTTGAGACTGAGTCAGAATCTCAAGCTGACCACTCAGACTCAGACTCAAGTGATACTGATGATGTTCAGAATATCACTGAGCAAATGGCAATGTTAGCCAGACGTTTGAGAAGAACTCAAAGGGGAAGAAGAAGATCTGACAGGGGTAAAGATAAGAGTTCCTTTGATCCCAAGAATGTTGTGTGCTTCAACTATCAGAAAAAGGGACGTATTGCTGCTGAGTGCAGATCGAAGAAGGTAGAATCAACATCAGTTGTTGATAAGAATGCTTACAGAGCTGATAAATACAAGAAGAAATATACTCAGCTCAAGAAAGGAAAGCCAGAAGACAAACCCAGTGCAAAAGGATTATACGCTGAAAAATGGGATACAGAATCATCCACCTCAGATGATGATGTATGTCTGATGGCTCAAGAAGATGAAGAGTTAGAATTAGACGAGGTTGATTATGGTCAGTCTGAATCAATCTTTGAAGCTGACATGAAGGAAGCTGAGGATAACAGCAAGCTAAGTGATTGGGATCCTGCTTCCATGTACAAGGTCAGTAATTTCTACTCTTATACAGATGAGGAGAAAGGTCTTGTGATTGAATATTTGTTAAATGAATTCAAGACCAGCCTTAAGTCTCAAAATGACCTCAAATATGAAATAGCAAAACTGAAGGACGAGATTAAGGAAAATAAATCTCTCATAGATGTTGGTAAGAAAGCACAATGTGATCTTGAATGTCAGAGGCACATTAATCAACTTCTTAGTGAAGAACTTTAGGAAGCTAAAGACAAAGCTGACCAACTTCAAAAGGTAACTGAGTCCTGGTGTAAGTCATCAAAGCTTGCTGAAAAGTGCATAAACCAACAGATACCTAAACAGGTAAAGGCTGTACTTGGAGGTGACTATCAAACAGCAGCTTATGTAGCTGATGATGAGATAGCAAGTACAGACTCTGAGGAGGATAGATAACTGATTGAGTCTCAGAAGTCAGCCTCAGAGAACAAACATGGTCAGAACTTGAAATTCAATATGTTTGTGAAAGCTAGTGATCATGGGAATGAGTGCTCAACATCAAAACAGCATGGTAAGTCTGTCCTGGACAGATTAGACACTCAGTCTGTTCAAAGAACTTCAGTCATAGAAAGGCTTAACCCAAATCCTTTCAAAAGACAAAACTCTCTTTCTGGCTCGGAGAGAAGTTAGAAGAACATAAAGACTACTGTAAGTCAGAGGTCAAAACACGAGAATGGTAAGTACAAAGTTGTGGATCTTGGTAAGTCCAAGAAGATCAACAGTGGTAAGTCCAAACCTGTTGAAACTGGTGAGTTCAGTAGCCATGGCAAAGGTAAGTGTAAAGTCATGGAGAAGAAGGTTGTTAGTCAATCTTCTCAGGATAACAAACAGAGACCTGACAAAGGTAAGTCCAAAGTCAGTGATCACCAGGTGAATCAACTTGCAAAGAAAGTTGAGAAGTTATCCACCACATACAATCCTAAAACTGAGAGTAAGTTCTCACAAGGATTGTTAGACACTCTACCTCCTGTCATCATTGGAAGAAGGAGATGCTACAAGTGCAGAAGTAGAGGTCATAAGGCTAAGGACTGTGATGCTGAAATCCCAAGGCCTAAAGAAGAACAAACTGGTCAACCTACACAGGATTCAGTTCCTGCTCAAGATGAATAGTCAGTTCAACAAGTTGAAGATGCTAAGTGCTCCTCATCTGAACCCACCAAGAAGTGGGTTCCCAAACAAAACTAATGTGTTTAGTTTTCATCTCATGTGCAGGGTTCAAGTAAATGGTACTTGGATAGTGGATGCTCAAGGCACATGACTGGGTGGAAAGGATTTCTTAGTGATTTCCAAGAAGATGAAGGTCCTAAAGTAACATTTGGAGACAACTCACATGGAAGAACTAAAGGCTATGGAAAGATGAAAGCTGGCAAAGTTACATTCCAGAGAGTTGCCTTTGTCAAAGATCTCAAACACAACCTGACTAGTATCAGTCAATTGTGTGATGAAGATAATGTTGTTACTATTAGGAAGAAAGCAGGAACAATCTATAATGCTAAGGGAAAGCCTGTATTAATAGCTAAAAGAGAAAGAGATGTGTATCTACTTGATCTAAATTCAGCTGATCCCTATACTGAAACCTGCTTGTATTCCCATTTTGTTCCTAAGCTGAGTTGGTTATGGCATAAACGTTTATCTCATCTAAACTTTAAAAATATAAATATGCTATCCAATAAACAGTTAGTCTCTGGATTACCAAAGATCACATTTGGCAAAGACAAATTATGTTCAGCTTGTGAACAAGGGAAACACCATAAAGGGTCCTTTAAATCAAAGCAAAATTTTTCAATAACAGACCCACTGCATATGTTGCATATGGATCTATTTGGACCCATAAGTACTCCAAGCTTGTGTGGAAAGAAGTACACACTGGTGATAGTAGATGAGTTCTCACGATTCACCTGGGTAATATTCCTTAAAGCCAAAAGTAAGGATGCCCTGGAGATAATTAGTTTTATCAAACAGGAATAGTTGCAAAAAGGTTTGTCTGTAAAGCAACTAAGAAGTGATCATGGGACTGAGTTCAGGAACTCTACCCTTGAAAGCTTCTGTGAACAAAAGGGATTATTAGAAAATTTCTCATATGTTAGAACTCCACAACAGAATGGAGTTGCTGAAAGGAGAAATAGAACCCTAATTGAGCCTGCTAGAACAATGCTATGTGAGGCAGAATTGAAACTCTATTTCTTGGATGAAGCTGTTAGTACAGCCTGCTATACTCAAAATAGACCAATCATTGTCAAAATACATGGAAAGACATCTTATGAGATGTATAAGTCTAGTAAGCCCAATATAGGTTACTTCCATATCTTTGGTTCAAAATGCTATGTGCTGAATCAAAGAGATCAGCTCCATAAGTTGGAACCTAAAGCTGATCTTGGAATATTCGTTGGTTATTCCTCAATCTCCAAGTCTTATAGAATATATAATACAAGGAGAAAGGCCATAGAAGAATCAATTCATGTCTCTTTTGATGAAGACTGTTTTGATCAAGCTGACTCGGTCAGTCTGAGCGAGCTTGAAAGGCCTAAGGAAACCAACTTATCAAATCCTATGTATGTCATAGGAGATGATAGTGATGATGATGTGTGTTCATCAAAGAAATCATCACAAACTCCAAGGGATTCTCAAGATGAGAAGGATGATGAGTTCGTCAACCCCTTTAGAGCAGAAGTCACTCAGACTGAGAATCTCAGTGATCATTAGTTTGCTGACAATGCTGCTGTTGAGACTGAGAATGTGTGTTCACCTCAGAATTCTCAACATCACTTAGATTCAGAACCAGACTCTCCAACTACAACATTTAAATTCCTCAAAGATCATCCTCAAGATCAAATTATTGGAAATGTCTAAGAAAAGGTTATGACCAGATCAAAGGCTACAGCTAATTACGCTGCACACTTTGGCTTCCTATCTCAAATGGAACCAAAGAAGATTGAAGAAGCCTTAGAGGATGAGGAATGGATTGAAGCTATGCAAGAGGAATTAAATGAGTTTGAGAGAAATAAGGTCTGGAACCTTGTCCCTGCCCCCAAAGATCATTCAGTTATAGGCACTAAGTGGGTCTATAGAAATAAAATGGACAAGGATGGAGTGATAGTTAGGAACAAAGCCAGGCTGGTAGCACAATGGTATAAGCAAGAGGAAGGAATTGATTATGATGAGACCTTTGCCCCTGTTGCTAGAGTTGAAGCCATAAGGCTGTTCCTGGCTTATGCAGCATATAAAGACTTCAAAGTCTATCAAATGGATGTGAAGAGTGCTTTCCTAAATGGAAAAGTTCAGGAGGAGGTCTATGTGAAACAACCTCCTGGCTTTGTAAGTTCAAAGTTTCCACATCATGTCTATAAGTTGGACAAGGCTTTATACGGTCTTAAACATGCTCCCAGAGCTTGGTATGATACACTGTCCAGTTATCTACTATTCATGGATTTCACCAGAGGTAGTATAGATAAGACACTCTTTATTAAAAGAAGTAAAGGACAGGTGATTCTTGTACAAATCTATGTGGATGACATCATTTTTGGGTCTACCAATGAATCTCTGTGTGTGTGGTTCTCCAAAATAATGTCGCAAAAGTACAAGATGAGTATGATGGGTGAGATGACATATTTCCTAGGCCTGCAAATTCAACAAAAGCCTGATGGAATATTCATCAATCAAAGCAAGTATGTTCTTGATTTGATAAAGAAATATGGTTTTGATTCAAGTTCAACCATGAAAACACCCATGTCACCAGCTGTCAAGATGAGTAAAGACTCAGATGGAAAGACTGTGTGTCAGTCTACCTATAGAGGAATGATAGGTTCATTGCTCTATTTGATAGCTAGTAAACCTGATATTATGTTTGCTACATGTGTTTGTGCAAGATATCAGGCAGATCCTAAAGAATCACATCTTCAAGCTGTGAAAAGGATCTTTAGGTATCTTAAAGGTACACCAAATCTAGGTCTTTGGTATCCAAAAGACTCTGGATTTGAGTTAGTTGGTTTTTTAGATGCTGACTATGCTGGGTGCAAGTTAGACAGAAAATCAACCACTGGAGGATGTCAATTGCTTGGTGGGAAGTTAGTCAGCTGGACTAGTAAGAAACAGAACTCAGTGGCTACTTCAACTGCTGAAGCTGAATATGTTGCAGCAGGTAGCTGTTGTGCTCAAATCCTATGGATACAGCATCAGCTTCAAGACTTTGGCATGAGTTTCAAGAAAACTCCTATCTTCTGTGATAACCAAAGTGCTATAGCCATCACTTACAATCCAGTCTTCCACTCCAGAACTAAGCACATTGAAATTAGACATCACTTCATTAGGGACATCGTGGAAAAAGGTAACGTTGACATTAAGTTTATCTCCACTGATGACCAACTAGCATATATCTTTACTAAACCACTTGATGAGAAGAGGTTTATGTATTTGCTAAGTAAATTGGGTATGCTCAACCCCTAGCTAAGTGTCTAGAATCTGAGTTTTTCAGTTTGACAAAGACTAAGTGTCTTAAGCTGATTGCACAGTTTATAAATACGTTTTCATAAACTGTATAATATGTCAAGCTGAATGATGAGTTCACTCGTTTGGTCAGTTCCAAACATATTTTAACTACTCAGTGTGGTGAAAATGAATGAGTCAGTAAGTCTTAAACATAAATGACTAAGTGTCATTGAGTCTAAGCTATGTGCTTAACTCAGACTATGTGATTGGTTCACACGTTTGGTAAGTTACAAACATTTTTTTTACCACTCAGTGTGGTTGAGAGGTTCGTTTGAGTCGGTTTCAAATGACAATGACTTAGTGTCATTAATCATGAGCTGTGTGCTCTACTCAAGCTGAGTTTCATTCTCAAGCTGACTTAGGATAATATGTTTACTCAGCTTGGTGTGTCCAAACTCATGTGTTATTTACTACGTGTGATTAATTCATGACCACTGCGTATTTGAGTCAGTCTTAAATCGAGTATTATCCTAACTTGCACATAGGTATAATACATCAGTGTATATAATCTTATTGTAAGTCAATATTATTATATTACATTAGTATCCGTTGGAAGACGATGTGTTTCTAACCTCTCACTGTTACATCAAGCCGTAATTTTTACGGGGTAACGGATAAAAAGGGGATTTCTAACGGTAATTTTTCTCTCTCCTCGGAAAGGTATATATAACGACCTTACCTGCATGTTCGAGGTTTACGCTTACACTTCTCATCTATAAACCTCTCAACTGCTTATATATCTTTCAACAAATTTGCTAGGTGCAATTCCCTATTCCATCGACTTTGAAACCCTAACTCGCTTAGTGCGACGATCATTGCTCAGTGCAACGAAATCAGTTACTCAGTGTAATATTCAAATCTTAACGATGGAAGGAACCACTCTCATTCTTAGTGATCGCATGGTTCAGGGTGCTGCGTTTAAAAACAACGGATTGCCGCTGATCAAAATCAACAATCAGCGAGCCTGTCTTGCTATTCCTCCAAGGAAACAGGGCAGAGGCTATGAAGCATGGGTTACCTACATACGAAAATGCCCTTTGGCATTTGCCTTCACTGGAGCAACTATCAACATCGCTCCACAGCACCTTTTGGAGTTCTGGTACACATGCACCTTCAACCAGAACAGAGGAGTGATCACCGACACTGTTCTTAATGGCGATAGAACAGTGGCCCTCACGTTTCAACGGCTAAGGGATGTTCTTCAACTCCCTGTTCAAGATGTGTTCGAGCCAACCGTGACTAGACAAGTGGCGAGGTCAGTTATACCTCAAATGGGTCACCCTCAAACTAAAGGGGTTATTAAGAAGGCCACTTTCCCAACCAGCTGGGGCTTCATGGTTTCCACAGTGGTACGTTCACTAGGGACCAAGGTTGGAGGCTTGGATCAAATTAACGAGTTTGAAATGCAGCTGCTGTACAACATGTTCTGCGACAGACGCATCGATTATGCACAACTCATATTCAACGAGCTCAAAGTCCATGTACTGAAAACCACCAGGGACCTCCATGTACCATTCATAAGGTACTTGTCCTTGGTGCTTGAAGCTGAGTTGGGGGATTTATATGAAGCTGGATGGGATGTGTTCCCTGTTCCAACTCTCAGTCCCAAGATGTTTAACAATGACATCTTCCCTGAGCAAGATGGTCTGAGTGGTTCAATGCTCTTGGTGGCTGAGGGAGTTTCATCTACAAGTGGAGATGAGGGATCACCTCAAGGGGGAGCTTCCTACGCTGACACAGAAGTTCAAGTTGAGTCCTCTGCTCAAGCTGAACCAGCAACCTTTGAAGCTGCTTCTGGTAAGACCTCTCCACTCTCTCTTTCTTCTCACTTTTCTCCATCCACCTTTGGAGATAAGACTGCAGTGGAACCAACTCAGTCTAACCCATCTCCTCCACCTTCATTCCATTTACAATCTCAATCTGAAGCCACCCCTAGTATGCCCATTGCTGCTAGGGAGAAAATCCTAACCTATACCCGTAAAACTGCCATAGGTGGTGCCACTCCTAAAGGCATCACTGGAGCTGAGATCACACTGATCCCTCCCGAGGCAGGAGTTGAGGGGGTGACACCTTCTCTTAAGGTGTCAACCTCAAGGCTCATTCAAACCCAACAGCCTTACCCGGGTGTGGTGTCTACTCAGCCCACACTTACTCGAGCCATGGGAGAGCCTGTTACTGTGCCTGAGCAGACACACTCAGGTTACATTGAAAGAATGATCAATCCCCAGGGTCAATCACCCCCCACTACCCAAATTAGCCAACCACCAACCCATACACTTCATATCTCGAGCCCTATACATTCTCTTCACTTCTCACACTCTCTTGCATGACCTGTCAATGATTCATATTCAAACCAAGATGAGTCACATGGTCCAAACTCTAGTGCAAATGAATTTGAAGGTAAACACCAACCTTCGGATGATGCACCCAACAACTCTTCACCAACTAAAGCTGTCTCCTCAGGCATCCAGCAACTAAAGGACTATGTTGCAGCTCAATTTAATCTGTTTCATCTCAAGTAGAAGAAACATAAAAGACAAATCTATCAGAGGCTTGAGAAGCTGACAAAGGATGTTCAACAGATTACCTCTGCAGTTGCTGCGCTCCAACAACAATGGACTTCGACCCCTATTGATGATGACAAAAAGTGGGAGAAGGTTCAAGCTGAGCTAGTTCGAGCTGAAGCTGAAGCTCTTCTAGTTCTAGCTAAAGGAGCAAAGAGGCAAGCTCAGCCTGAGGGGGAGCCAGAATTAAAAGAAGATGAACCTGCATCAAAGAAGCAAAAGATTTCAGAATCTGAGTCTGAAGCTGACGAGGGTTCTGAAACTGAGCAGGAGACAGAAGAAGAAAAAGCCACAAGGCTCATGATTGAAATGCTTGAACAAAAGGAAGCCAATGAACTAGGTATTTCTCTTATAGAGCTAAGGAAGAGAAAAGAAAAAGAGGCAAAAGACCAAGAAAGGGCAAAACAGAGAAAAACTTTGGCACAAGCTGAAGCTACATACACTGGTACAAGACTTGATCCTATCCCATATACAGACGAGGATATTCAAGAGTGCTATTTCAGAAGGAGCACCAGCAAGGAGATCAAAGGCATGACCTTGAGCAGAATTGATGGAGCCATCATCCTCAACTTTGAATTCGAAGATAAATCTACAATGGGGATGGACCTGAGATATGTTCACAGGATGGGCTACATAGAATGGCAAAGAATACTAATGATGCTAAAAAAATTCAAGAAAAGCCAAATCAAGCAAGAGATCTTTGCTGAAGTTTCCAAACTGGTTAGTAGAGCTGAGGAATTGAGATATGTTCCAGTTCCTGGTCTGCAGTGGGAGAGCTTATTTGAATTACCTGAAGGTGTAGAGTTTAAAGAAAATCAAGGTATTGATACACCTGTTTAGGGGTTTATGTTTAAGGATTATGCTGGCAATCCTACCTTTATCAAGCTGAAGGAAATATGCTATCTAAAAGCTAGGGATGCCATACATATAAGAAGTTGCTGTGGTGATAGTACAAATCACTTTGTAAGGTATAAGTTGAATAAAATCATCAAAGTGCAACAAAAAGAACTTAGAGGGATTGCTGAATTTGAAAGCCTCCTAGAAGAAATCAACAGAGAAATCATTCTGTGGGAGGTTCTACATCCTGAGTTCAAAAGATAGAATAGATTAGTTCTATTGTAAATATTAGATTAGTTCTATTGTAAATATTAGATTAGTTCTACTATTTTTGTAAGCACTATGTGTGCATGAACTAAGTGATCAACAACTTTTGTATTATGATCAGTTCTATTAATACAAATATAAATTTTGATATGTTTAACTGTGTTGTGATGTGTTCCTATTCATAAGTCTGATAAGTTTAGCAAAAAAATGAATAACAGATAAGTTCTTATTCATTTATGTAATTAGTTGGTCTATTCAACTAAAAGTTGGTGTGTTCCAATTTAAATTGATAAGTTCAATTAATATTGATATGTTCAATAAATATTTGATCAGTTCAAATAATAAAATCTTAATAAGTTTGAGATTTAAAACATAATTCTGTTAAACAAACTTAAGAACTGTTGGATGGTTTTGTCATCATCAAATAGGGGGAGTTTGTTGGGAAAATGATCTCATCAGTTGAGATTTGATGAGACAAAGTTAAGTTTGTAAAATGTGTTCTACATATAACTTAAACAGAATTATGAAGCTTAGTCAGACTGAACACTTATAGTGATTCAGACTGAGTATAAGCTGAATAAAAACTGAGCATATGTTTGACCGGTTTATATTATACCTTAGTTAAATTATTAATGTGTTTGATAATCTGTGTATGTCACATAAGGTTATATCGAGTATTCAGCTTGATGTGTTTCAAGCTAAGTGACTCAGCACAGAAGCAGAGTCAGCTCGACAGAGTTAATAAATATGTTTTATTTAACTCTTTGGACTTCTAAGGATGAGTTAATAATTATACATGTTAGTTCATGTTTGAATTCGGGTTTGTTCTCGAACAACTCAACTTGATGAGTTTCAAGCTGAGTAACTCAGTCCGAAGTAAGAAGTCAGTTTAAAGATAATTTAAATTTGTTTTAAATTCATCTTTATCTCTCTCTATATCTACGGCGCGGATAAGAAGACTCCAGAATCAAGATTGAAGATTGAAGACTCAAGATAAGAAGATTCGAGATTCAAGATTCCGAGTTATCCGATAGTTAGTTAGGAAATTAGGATTAGTCCAGTTTGTTAGGAACCATAGCAACAGGATTATATATACTTATCTCCTGATAAGTTTAGAGGTATGACTACGACTCACAAACGGAAACAACTAAGTGGTGCAGAGCCAAATACCTCACCTCACCGTATGTGTTACGATTCTTGAATCATTGTTTGTCAGTGCAACGTGATCAAGAAACTCACAGATTGCCAGATCATTCGTGTGTTCGAATTGTCACATTAGTTGTGATATTGGTAAGTAATCATTAGTTGATTCAATCTGTGAAAAATCCTGTTTAGAGAGTCGTCAGTATCTATAATCATAAGTTGATTATAGATAGCTAAGTTTGAGAGATTGAGAGATTTATATTAGGTGATTATATATCAAGAGTTGCTTACTTGATAATTACTATAATCATCTTCTTATTCAAAGCATTGTAATCATCTTCATATTAATAAAAGCATTCGACTGATTGTGGTTTGATTTACTGTGTGTAACACTTTTATTTGATTTGTTCAATTTCCGCAGAAAGTGTATCCAACCCCCCTTCTACTCACTGTTGCTTGTTGTTATTCTCACCAAGGGACCAACAATACTAGACTGTTTACCTCTCAGAATGGTGAATACAAGGAGGTGAAATGCGAATGTATCAGTAACTGGGGCTAATCAACATCAGGATGGTGAAACGGCAAGTAATACCAATGATTCCATGCCACCTGTAGGCAATAGACCCCGAATAACCCCTGTTACTAGAAGTGCCTTCATTTTTAATGAGGGACCACATATAGTTGTGGAAGAGGTACAGGATGAGCAAGCTGATCCTGCAGTGAAATCACTTGTGTCTATTGGATTAGGAAAGGTTTTGGAAAAAGTTATTCCTTATATCATCAACCAGACCCTGGAACGGATTGTGGTAAGGCTTGATAACATGATCCAGCATAAAGTAGATGGCGCTATTGAAACCGCTGTTACTACTCTGAGAGGACAGATACGAGCTGAAACGAGAACCGAACCACAAACAGGGTGTTCTTATAGAGAGTTTACAGCAAGTAAACCACCGAACTTTGAGGGTGTAACTGACCCAATAGTCAGCAACCACTGGATAACAGCCGTAGAAGGAGCTTTTAAGACCTCAGGATGTGAGGCCAATAAGAAAGTAAGATACGCCTCTAATCTGTTGAGAGGCGTAGCTAAGGATTGGTGGATGGTACTGGAACAGGGGAAGGTGAGGTGGTGATTGACGTTATGACCTGGGATGAATTCATGGAACTATTTTCACGACAGTATTCCCCTCAAGCCAGGATTGATAAAATAGCTGAAGACTTTTTGACTATGAAGCAAACTACAGAATTAGTTGATGATATTTCCAAGAAATTTATGGAGATGGCGAGGTTTTGTCAAGAATATGTTAAGACGGAGCAAATGAAAATGCAACGTTATCTCTCTATTCTGAGAGATGATATTCGTGATGTGCTAGCAACGGCTAAATGTTAAAATCTTAATGATATGATGGAAACTGCTTGGAAAAGGGAGCAGGAATTGTTGAGGCAGGCAGCAGCAGGAATTAAAAGGAAGGGTGATGCAGTTAAGGCATTGTTGGTCCCTTGGTGAGAGTATCAACAAGCAAGTAATGTGTAGAAAGGGGGTTGAATACACTTTCTACGAAAAATTGAACAAATCAATAAAAACTGTTACACAAATCAAGCCACATGAAATCGAATGATTTCATTAATAAGAAGATGATTACAATGACTATCAAGTTAGCAACACTTGATATGTAAACACCTAATGTAAATCAAATCACTCAATCTCTCTGGTTATCTATAATTAACTTATGATTATAGATACAGATTAACTCTCTAAACAGGATTTATTCATAGATTGAATACTTACCAACTTCACAAGACGTGAAGATCGAACACACGAACTATGTTGGCAATCTGTGAATTTCTTGATCACGTTGAACACACAAACAATGTATCAAGATTCGTAACACATACGATGGTGAGGTTAGGTTGAGGTGTTGAGGTCCTCTAAACTTATCAGGAGATAAGTATATATAATCCTCTTCCTACAGATCCTAACAAACTAGAACTTATCCTAATCTGCTAACAAACTAACGGATAACCCGGAATCTTGAATCTTGAATCTTCTATCTTGAGTCTTCAATCTTCAATCTTGATTCTGGAATCTTCTTATCCATACCGTAGATATAGAGAATTATAGAATTTAAAACATATTTAAATTCTCTTAAACTGACTTCTTTTGTCAGGCTGAGTTACTCAGCTTGAAACTCATCAAGCTGAGTCATTCGAGAACAAACTCGAAATCAAACATGTAGTAAGATGTATAATGACTAACTCATCCTTAGAAGACATAAGAGTTAGCTAGAACTTACTTAGCAACTCTGTCGAGCTGACTCAGTCTAGAAGCTGAGTCACTCAGCTCGAAACGCATCAAGCTGAATACTCAACCTATACCTTAGGTGACACACACAACTTATCAAACATATTGATAAACTAAGTAAGATATAGTTTAAGCTGAGCATATAGTTGATCAGCTTAAACTATATCTTAGTTAGTTTATCAATATGTTTGATAAGCTGTGTGTGTCACCTAAGGTATAGGTTGAGTATTCAGCTTGATGCGTTTCGAGCTGAGTGACTCAGTTTCTAGACTGAGTCAGCTCAACAGAGTTGCTAGGTAAGTTCTAGCTAACTCTTATGACTTCTAAGGATGAGTTAGTCATTATACATGTTACTACATGTTTGATTTCAAGTTTGTTCTCGAAGGACTCAGCTTGATGAGTTTCAAGCTGAGTAACTCAGCCTGACAAAAGAAGTCAGTTTAAGAGAATTTAAATATGTTTTAAATTCTGTAACTCTCTATATCTACGGCAAAGATAAGAAGGTTCCAGAATCAAGATTGAAAATTGAAGACTCAAGATAAGAAGATTCAAGATTCAAGATTCCGGGTTATCAGTTAGTTTGTTAGCAGATTAGGATAAGTTCTAGTTTGTTAGGGTCCGTAGGAACAGGATTATAAATACTTATCTCCTGATTAGTTTTGAGGTACGACGACTACGACTACAAGAGTTACAGAGCCATAACTCAGTTTCACCTCAAACCGTATGTGTTACGAATCTTGATTCACTGTGTGTCAGTTCAACGTGATCAAGATGCTCACAGATTGCCAAGTTATTCGTGTGTTCGAATATTCACATTAGTTGTGAAATTGGTAAGTTTTCAATCTGTGATTAAATCCTGTTTAGAGAGTAGTCCGGTATCTATAATCATAAGTTGATTATAGATAGCAAAGTTTGAGAGATTGAGAGATTTGATTTACATTAGGTGTTTACATATCAAGTGTTGCTTACTTGATAGAGTCTGTAATCATCTTCTTACTAATGAAAAGCAAAGCATTCAATTCCTGTGGTTTGATGTGTGTTAACACTTTTTATTGATTTGTTCAATTTTCCGCAGAAAGTGTATTCAACCCCCTTCTACATATTACTTGCTTGTTGACCTTCTCACTAAGGGACCAACAACTGGTATCAGAGCAGGATGAACAATTTCATACGTTGAAAGTTCAAGATTCTGAGAAAGTTCGCAATGTCTACAAGCAACAATTCATCAAACTTTCCTCAGAGACGTCAAGGGCTGTCCCATCTTTGATGGATCTGACTATCCTATGTGGAAATTCAGAGCCATGCTTTTCCTCAAGTCCATTGACAATCGTATGTCTGATGTCATCACTAAAGGACCAATCATTCCCAAGATTTCTGCTGTTGTCAGTGATACGTCCGCTGACAAAACAGACAAAAGTGAAAAAGAAGTAAAGAATCCTGTTGCATTCTAGACAGATGAAGACTGGAAACTGTTCAATCTGGATGACAAGCCAAAGAGTGTTCTGGAAAATGCCATGACCAACGAGATCTTGCATACAGTGACTGGGTGTCAAACTGCAAAAGAGATATGGGATACGCTAAGTATTACATATGAGGGCACTGATCTGGTCAAGCAGTAAAAGAAGAGTCACCTGAATAGATCTTATGAAAACTTATTTCCAAAGAAGAATGAAACCTTTCCTGATTTGTTCACAAGGTTTCACTACTTGATAAATGACCTGCTAAGTGTAGGTGTTAAGAAAGATGAAGCTGAACTTGTGCTGAAATTTCTGGATGTGTTGCCAGAAAGGTTCAACGAAGTAACCATAGCACTGAGGGCTGGAGGAACATTACATATGTATAACCTACAGTCCATCTATGAGTTCTTGCTCAATCATGAACAGATCACAGATCACAAGAGAACTTCTCAACAACAACTTAAGGATTCTTTGGATAAAACTGATATTGCATTAGTTGCACAGAAAAAGAAGAATGGTTCCAAGACCTTGGTTGTTGAATCTGAGACTGAGTCAGAATCTCAAGCTGACCACTCAGACTCAGACTCAGGTGATACTGATGATGTTCAGACTATCACTGAGCAGATGGCCATGTTAGCCAGACGTTTGAGAAGAGCTCAACGGGGAAGAGGAAGATCTGACAGGGGAAAAGGGAAGAGTTCCTTTAACCCTAAGAAGGCTGTGTGCTTCAACTGTCAGAGGAAGGGACATATTGCTGCTGAGTGCAGATTAAAGAAGGAAGAATCAGCATCAGTTGCTGATAAGAATGCTTATAGAGCTGACAAGTATAAAAAGAAATATACTCAGCTCAATAAAGCAAAGCCAGAAGACAAAGGACTCTACACTGAAACCTGGGATATAGAATCATATACCTCAGATGATGATGATATTTGTCTAATGGCTCAATAAGATGAAGAGTTTGAAATTGATGAAGTTGATTATGGTTTGTCCGAGTCAACTTTTGAAGCTGACATGAAGGAAGCTGAGGAAAACAACAAACTTAGTGATTGGGATCCTGCTTCTATGTATAAGGTTAGTAATTTCAACTCTTACACCGATGAAGAAAAGGGCATTGCCTTCGATTATTTGTTAAATGATTTCAAGACCGGCCTTAAGTCTCAAAAGGACCTCAAAGCTGAGATAGCTACACTGAAGAATGAGATTAAGGAAAATCAATCTCTCATTGATGTTGGTAAGAAAGCACAGTGTGATCGTGAATGTCAAAGACACATCAA
This sequence comes from Pulicaria dysenterica, assembly GCA_947179395.2. Classification (NCBI taxonomy): domain Eukaryota; kingdom Viridiplantae; phylum Streptophyta; class Magnoliopsida; order Asterales; family Asteraceae; genus Pulicaria; species Pulicaria dysenterica. Next base: position 28,579,163 of record OX359289.1, on the reverse strand, counting down.
TTAACTTCTAAGTGAAGAACTTCAGGAAGCCAAAGATAAAGCTGACCAACTTCAAAAGGTCACTGAATCTTGGTGTAAGTCATCAAGGCTTGCTGAAAAGTGCATCAACCAACAAATTCCGAAACAAGTACAAGCTGTACTTGGAGGTGACTATCAATCCGCAACCTATGCAGCTGATGAGGATGAGATAGCAAGTACTGACTCTGAGGAAGATAGACAACTGATTGAGTCTCAGAAGTCAGCCTCAGAGAAGAAACATGTTCAAAACCTTAAATACAATATGTTTGTAAAAACCAAAGATCATGGTAATGAGTGCTCAACATCCAAACAGCATGGTAAGTCTGTGTTGGACAGATTACGCACTCAGCCTATTCAAAGAACTTCAGTCATAGAAAGACTTAATCCAAATCCTTTCAAAAAACAACATTCTCTATCTGGCTCAGAGAGAAATTACAAGAATAGGAAGACCACTGTAAGTCAGAGGTCAAATTACAACAATGGTAAGTCCAAAGTTGTGGATCTTGGTAAGTCCAAGGAGATCAACAACGGTAAGTCAAAACCTGTTGAAACTGGTGAGTCCAGAAAGCATGACAAAGGTAAGTCCAAAGTCATGGAAAAGAAGTTTGTTGGTCAAGCTTCTAATCAGAAGGATAACATAAAAAAAGATCTAACAAAGGTTAGTCCAAAGTCAGTGAAAATCAAGTGAATCAACTTGCAAAGAAAGTTGAAAAGTTATCCACTGCATATAATCCTAAGACTGAAAGCAAGTTTTCACAAGGATTATTAGACACTCTACCTCTTATAATCATTAAAAGAAGGAGATGCTACAAGTGCAGAAGTAAAGGTCATGAGGCTAAGGACTGTGATGTTGAAATCTCAAGGCCTGAACAAGAACAGGCTGATCAGCCTACACAGGACTCAGCTCTTGCTCAAGCTGAACAGTCAGTTCAAAAAGATGAAAATGCTAAGTGCTCATCATCTGAACCAACCAAGATGTGGGTTCCCAAACAAAACTAATGTGTTTAGTTTTCATATCATGTGCAGGGTTCAAGTATATGGTACTTGGATCGTGGATGTTCATGGCACATGACTGGGTGGAAAGGACTTCTTAGTGATTTCTAGGAAGCTGAAGGTGCTAAAGTAAATTTTGGTGACAACTCCCATGGAAGAACTAAAGGCTATGGGAAGATGCATGTTGGCAAGGTGACTTTCCAGAAGGTTGCATATGTCAAGGGTCTTAAACACAATATGATCAGTATCAGCCAATTGTGTGATGAAGACAATATAGTTACTTTTAGGAAGAAAGCAGGAACTATATATAATGTTAAGGGTAAGCCTGTATTAATAGCTAAAAGAGAGAGAGATGTGTATCTACTTGATCTTAATTCTGCTGATCCCTATACTGAAACCTGCTTGTATTCCCAATCTGTTCCTAAGCTGAGTTGGTTGTGGCATAAAAGATTATCGCATTTAAATTTCAAAAATATAAATATGCTATCAAATAAAGAGTTAGTCTCTGGATTACCAAAGATCATATTTGTCAAGGACAAATTGTGTTCAGCTTGTGAACAAGGGAAACACCATAAAGGGTCCTTTAAATCAAAGCAAAATTTTTAAATAACAGACCCATTGCATATGTTGCATATGGATCTGTTTGGACCCATAAGTACTCCTAGCCTAAGTGGCAAAAAGTACACACTGGTGATAGTAGATGAGTTCTCACGATTCACTTGGGTAATATTCCTTAAAGCCAAAAGTGAAGCTGCCCTGGAGATAATAAGTTTTATCAAACAGGAAGAGTTGCAGAAAGGTAAGTCTGTATAGCAACTCAGAAGTGATCATGGGACTGAGTTCAGGAACTCTACCCTAGAAGGATTTTGTGAACAAAAGGGAATATTACAAAATTTCTCCTCAGTCAGAACTCCTGAACAAAATGGAGTGGCTGAAAGGAGAAATAGAACCTTATTTGAGACTGCTAGAACAATGCTATGTGAGGCAGGATTGAAACTTTATTTTGGGATGAAGCTGTCAGTACAACCTGTTATACCCAAAATAGGTCAATCATTGTCTAAAGACATGGCAAAACAACATATGAGATGTACAAATCTAGAAAGCCCAATATAGGTTATTTCCATGTCTTTGGTTCAAAATGCTATGTGCTGAATCAAAGAGATCAGCTTCACAAGTTGGAACCTAAAGCTAATCCTAAAATATTTGTTGGTTATTCCTCAATCTCCAAGTCTTACAGAGTGTATAATACACGGAGAAAGGCTATAGAAGAATCAATTATTTTCTTATTTGATTAAGACAGTTTTGATCAAACTGAGAAAAGACAAGCTGACTCGGTTAGTCTGAGTGAGCTTGAAAAGCCTGAGGATACTAATATGTCAAATCCTATGTATGTCATGGGAGATGATAGTGATGATGATGTGTGTCCATCAAAGAAATCATCACAAGCTCCAAGGGACTCTCAAGCTGAGAAGGATGATGAGTTCATTAATCCCTTCGGAGCTGAAGTCACTCAGACTGAAGATCTTAGTGATCATCAGTTTGTTGACAATGCTGCTATTGAGACTGAGGATGTTAGTTCACCTCAAAGCTCTCAACATCACTAAGATCCAGAACCAGATTCTCCAACTACAACATTTAAATTCCTCAAAGATCATCCTCAAGATCAAATCATTTGAAATGTCGAAGAAAGAGTAATGACAAGATCAAAGGCTACAACATACTATGCTGCTTACTTTGATTTCCTATCTCAAATGGAACCAAAGAAGACTGAAGAAGCCATAGAGGATGAGGATTGGATTGAAGCTATGCAAGAGGAATTAAATGAGTTTGAGAGAAACAAGGTCTGGAGTCTTGTCCCTGCCCCCAAAGATCACACAATTTTAGGCACTAAGTGGGTCTATAGAAACAAAATGGACAAGGATGGAGTGATAGTTAGGAACAAAGCAAGGCTGGTAGCACAAGGGTATAAGCAAGACGAAGGAATCGATTATGATGAGGCATTTGCCCCTGTTGCTAGAATTGAAGCCATAAGGCTATTCTTAGCTTATGCAGCATATAAAGACTTCAAAGTCTATCAAATGGATGTGAAGAGTGCTTTCCAAAATGGAACACTTCAGGAGGAAGTCTATGTGAAACAAACTCATGGCTTTGTTAGTTCAAAGTTTCCACACCATGTCTATAAGTTAGACAAGGCTTTGTATGGTCTTAAACAAGCTCCAAGAGCTTGGTATGATACACTGTCCAACTATTTATTATCAATGGATTTCACCAAAGGTAGTATAGATAAGACACTCTTTATTAAAAAGAGTAAAGGACTGGTGATTCTTGTACAAATCTATGTGGATGACATTATTTTTGGTTCTACTAATGAATCTCTGCGTGAATGGTTCTCTAAAATAATGTCAGAAAAGTACAAATGAGCATGGTGGGTGAGATGACATGCTTCCTAGACTTACAAATTCAACAAAAGCCTGATGGAATATTCATCAATCAAAGCAAGTCTCATGTTGTTGAATGGAAGTTTGAAGAAAAAGCAAGTGACAAACATTGCATTACTATTGCAAGGGAAGATGGATCTGTTGAGGTGTATGACAATTTTGTACAAATGATGACAAGAATATCACCAGAAGATGTACAAGAATTGTATACATATGGAATTAAGCACTTTAGTGACTCAAATGAAGGAATCAAGATTCTGATGGAATATCTTACCAGCATTTGCAACCCATTGAAGATTATGCCCAAACTGACAGCAGAGGAAACTTTTCCTATAAAGGCAGTGAAAGTATATGCAAAATCAAGGACATATTACGTGGTGATGGGAAATACACTGCATGAGTGGTTTGATTTGAACTTCATTGAGCATCACAAGACTAAGCTGGAGTTTTTTTATTAAAGCTAAATTCCATGGGGACTCAAAACAGAAGGAAGACTTACTGAACAGATTCAAAAAGAGATTAGAAGAAATGTGACTCATTACTTATATTAATTTGTCTATGATCGAACCAACAACTTAAATGTATTGTTCAATACTTTAAGTTAGGGGGAGATTGTTGGGAAATAATCTAAGTTATTGAGCATAAAAATGAGAACTGTTTAGTGAAGGTTGGTGAAACAGTTTAAAACTGTTTGTTGAAAATATGAAAACAGTTGAGAACTGTTAGTTCACAAAATCACAACTGTTTGAAGACCTTGAAGCTGAAGACTGTTAGAAGAATCAAGAACTGTTGTATTCATTAAACAGTTTCTGTTGAGCTATATTTGGAAAATCCTATCTTTGAAGATATCTCGAAATACTTTGAAGATCATCAAAATTATCTCAGAAGATAGAAGATTACCTAACTGTCAGCAAATCAAGGAAGATCAAGGAGTATATATATGCTAGATTAGAATTCATAATAAGAACTACTCATTGATTATATTTTGCATTCGTTCTTAAAATTGTAATTTTGTTTTCTGAATAGTGCTAAGCCTCTAAGTTTCTCGTTGAAACCTAAGAACAGTCTGTGTTCTTCGTCTAACATAATAAGTTAGATTGGGGGTGAAGTTTGCTTTTGTAATCATTCTGGTTGGTTAATAAAACTACTGTTTGATTGAATTGATCTGTGTTTAAAACCTTCTTTAATCAATTAAGTGTGATTCCGCAACTTCTTAGTTGATTGTGATCATAGTTAAAGATTAACTTTTATTTTACTCTGATTTATTATTTAAAAGTTAGTTCTTGTTATTTGATATAATCTATATCCGATCCTGACACAAGTTCAACCATGAAAACACCCATGTCACCAGATTTCAAGCTGAGTAAAGACTCAGATGGTAATGTATGTCAGTCTACCTTAAAGGTACACCAAATATAGGTCTGTGGTATCCAAAGGAATCGTGATCTAAGTTCGTTGGTTTTTCAGATGCTGACTATGCTGGGTGCAAGTTAGATAGAAAATTGTAACGCCCCAAAGTTTGTAAATTACTAGATATGAATTTTTATCAAGTAACATGTTAAGTGTTATGTGTATTTAGCTTGTTGCCTTTTGTGCTATGTGTTTATGAGTTACAAAGTAGAGGGACTGAAGTTGCCATTTTAGAAAATTATAAAAGTTCAGGGACCTTTTGTGTTAGTTATGGAAGTTTAGCTATATGAGTCATATTTGACTCATTTAGAGTCAAACCATCAGGAACATTCATACACACATACGATACACACACTTAGTTCTTGAGTTGGCTGATTTCGAGTTCAAAGATGAGGGTTGACATCTGGGCTTCGATCAGATAGAGATTCAGTAGCAAGAGGTATGTGTTTCTCTTGTTTTATTGAAGTGTTAGGTCAAGAAATGGATTCATGGGTTGAATCCATGTTTCTAGCTTGGTTTGATGTATTTTATGTTGTTTTGTATTAAGTTTCTTGTAGAAGAACTAGTAGTAATGTTACAGAACATGTATGTATAGTTGAATTTGAGTTTGTTCAAGATTTGGGTGAAAAAGGGTTGAAGTCGGCTGTTGTTCACGAACAGAGCAAGATGTCTGCTGTAACAACTGTTCCTGCGGCCGTAGGAAAAGTTCTCTGCGGCCGTAGAGTGGTGTTTTAGAGTTTTTGTGATTTTGACTCCTGCGGTCGTAGGAAAGGGCTCCTGCGGGCGTAGGATAGTATTTTCATGAATTACCGTCTAAGGATGAAGGAAATGAGCCTACGGGCATAGTGCACATAGCCTACGACCGTAGGAGGTGTAGTGTACACTCAACGGGCGTAGGGTTTTTCCCCTACGGCCGTAGGAGGTGCTTTTTAGCTGAGCTTTTGCTTGTCAGTGACTAACATTGCAGCAACGTGTAGAAGTTAATGAGGTACTTGTTTACTTCTTGTAGGCAACAAGAGTTGACGTTTCCGTGATAGAGAATAGTTGTTTAATTGCTGTTAAGGTGAGTGTACTTACCTTTAATCAGATTAGTATATGTACGTGCACTAAGTGAATAGTATATTAATTATATGTTTGACATGAGAAGCGAAAGGCTACTGTTCAGAGGTTCAGTAGCACTATGTTATAGTATTTGATATGTTTAGCATGCATTTATCCACAAAGTGAATAGTATGACCTATGTGTTGTGATATGTGATATGTTTGTGCACAAATATAGCAGGTACCTGGCTTAGAGAAGCCTTGTACAAAGAAAAGCAGATACCTTGTATCCAGGAAAGGGAAAGGGGTATATTGAGATCCTTATACCCAAGTAAAGCATCAGGGGCTTGGTTACACGTGAGGTGTGATCATACCCCAGGATAAGTTAACAGTTTGACTGTTTTGCAGGTCATAGCTAGGATGTGAGACATCCTGAGAAGAATTACTCATGATATATGTGTTTATTAGTTTAGTAGTATGCTCACTAAGCGAAAGCTTACATTTTTGTATGTTGTGCATGCAGGTAATTAGATTCCAGTGAGGGTAAGGCCCCGGTGCTTTGCAGAGTTGGATAGCTCCAAGCGTTTGAAAAAGAGTACTTTTAACACTACTTTTAATGAAACGGTTAGCACTATAGTGATTTAAGCTTGTTTTCCGCAAACTCTGATATTTTAGACTACTAAGCGGTAGCAAACGAATTCTAAAATCTATTTTAGAAAAGTGGTGTTACAACTTGGTATCAGAGCCAAGGTTTAAGGGATTTGGACACACATGAGTATGATGTCTGAACTTAAACCCTGATTTTGAGATAAAGTGGAGCTATTCCTGGGGCAGTAACCTTGGTGAGCATACAGTACTAAGAAGTTATGAATTGTTATCTGCTTTACAGTTTGAGCATGAGTAGTAATGTTTATGCATGTGTAGTTGACTTTGCCATACGTGACCTAAGCTTGTGAATCGGGGTATTCCATGATAGCACCAAGAACAGTTGTGTATAATATGTCCCTTACAACACCTGGCCAGTGTGTGTAAAGAACATATGGTATGCAGTTGAGCTTGAGATTGTTATGGTAGTGCCTTGTGAATCAAGTGATAGGTAATACGTGACTGTACAGAGTATGTGAAGAAGATAAGAATTGAATATGAGATGTAGTATTAATAATATTACATACCTTGTTATGAGAAACAGAGAAAGTTGTTATGGTAACATATGTTAAAGATATCTCATCATGAGTATATAATATGTGGTAAGAGTTGATACGAGTCAGATATAGCAGCCTGAGGCTAGTATACTTCAGGAGACCAGAGATACCTAAGTTTCAGAGGCAAATCCTATTTTAAACCAGTAGACCTACGAGTAACCCTTTAGAGGGAGTTGTTACAGAGGGATTGCAAGATCTTGAGATCAGTTTAGTAAAGGGGATAACAATAATAAAGTAGAGTGAAATCCTATGTGTAAAGATTCCAGATATTAGCAACCAAGTGATTGGGTATGTTTTAGAAGAAAAGAAAGATATGTTATCGCAGTATGTGGATAGAACAGTATAGTTTACGGTTAAAGCATTAGTAAGAGTTAAAGCTAAGAAAGAACCCGTTGTAGGGGTAGATGTGTAAAGATTGTTCAGCATGCGAACTACCTCGTTGGAGGGAAGATTATAGAATGGATTGTGAATAGTAATGATTAGTAGAGATTAAATTGGATTCTTTGTATCAGTGGGTGTCTGCAAGGGAGAAAAGTTAGGTACGCATCGGACTTATTAATTGAGACAGTGAAAGACTGTTGGACCATGTTGTTGTAGAGAAAGTTAGAAGTATAGATTGAGGCTGACATGGCTTTAGTTCAAAGAATTGTTTAGAGTATAGTTGTACTAGAAGTTTGTGCAGATCAGATCACAAAAGAATTTCGAGTTTGATGACAGACGATAGAGTTGGTTAATGACATCACCTAGAAGTTGTTAGAAATGTGTAGTTTTGTCTAGAGTCAGTTGGTATAGAGGTTTTTGTAAATACAGTGCTATAGTCTGATGTTAGAAATGATACGGGTGAAGTGTAACAGCAGTTAATTGTAATGAAGTGGGCGAGACGATAAGTCTTACATGGAAGAAAGAAAAGTAGTTGAGAGAGCAGAGAATAGTAAACGCATAGAGAAAGATTGATCTGGTAAGAGTGCCAAGTAAGAGGCCGACATTTGTACTACAACATAGAAGGTTAGTTCCCCCACTCAGAAATACAAAGTGTGAAAAGTAGAGGCATGTGACCAAGAATTTGAAATAGCTCGCTTTAATTGTACTATCAGTTTATTAGTTTGGAAACAATGAGTTTGTTGTTCTAAATTATCAGCGATAGAGAGAAAGTTAATTAAATACTCACCCTAGTTTTGTTATAATGAGGGTCAGTACCAGAAAGCAGAGGTGCCTTAGCCAAAGAAGGATAAAATTTTCCAGTTATAGCTAAAAAGAAGAGGTGAAACCTGATGTGATTGTAGGTAGACGCAGCAGATGAGATTACTATTATGAATAGTATATGTAAGTAAAAGAGTAATAGAGATATTGTCGGTTTTCATTAAGCATACATTAATTTTGATGAAAGAGTTTTTAGCAGTTATTGAGATTGATTGGTTGAGTTAGTAGCAAGTTCAAATATACAACGACCATAGAACCGTATGAGACCCCAAGTGGGGAAGAATTGTTGAACAGAGGTGATAGTAAAAGAGTCAGTGTTTTAGTTGCTTGTTAGCAAAAACGAGAAAGTACATGGTGCACGATTGTATAACGTGTCTAGATTATGTGGAAGAGTGTAGTATGAAAAGACAGTCATAGTAGATTTAAGAGATACCAGTAGTTGTGACTATACAGATGATTTACCATAAATCCCACCGGCTTGATAAGTGGAATTCAGAATTGATGTAGTATCTGAAACGAGACCATAAAAGTTAAAGCCCTAATAGATTGACCCCGCCAGAGATGTAAGAGTTGATGATTCAACTGTGATTAATGACAGATAAAGGTGTCATTTGATTTAGTAACTTACAGTGGGGGCTTATCAGTATAGATTGTGAGAAATGAAGGTAGTACGTATAGAATGTGTCTAGGTTGTAGAAAGTGTAACACGGCTACAAACAAGAATAAGTATCCACTTTACAGAATACATGAATTGTTTACTTAGTTTCAAGATAAGTTGTATGTTCAAGAATAGATATGCGGTCAGAGTACCATCAGTTAAAGATTATAGAAGAGAATAGGACCAAATTAGTATTACCCTACGTGGGTAGAAAATAGGAGTGCAAAGTTTAACCGGGTAGGTGAACAGTAGGGAGTATATTATACTTTGAAACATAAGTTGTGTGATGCTTCAATGCATATGTTTATAGATGAAATGAGAGACAGAATAGTTGTTGGTGATACATTATACAGAGTAGTAAATCTATTACTTATGATTTCCTTCAGTTAGATATGAATAAAAGTAGTTACCCTTCCTATGATTTAGAATTGGAACGCAAGAGTTTGAATAAGCGTCAGAGACGGTGGTTAGAGCTTTTAAAGAATTAGTAAAGGGTGGCTTTGGACCACTTAGATGAAATTAATATAGTGATAGATGCTTTGAGCAGAAAGTCAGGCACCAGATAGGGAAGCATCGAGTAAGAAGGTCAGTTGTCACTGCAATACTGATAAGATTAAAGTAGTTTAAAGATAGCAACCCAAGATTCAGCGTATGAAAAATTAGATGTCCAAAATTGTCGAGAGATATGAGCATAAATTACTAATAGCCAGGAATAAAATGTGATTTAGCAAAGAAAGTTGAGCACTGTTTGACTTGTCTACAGATTAGAGCAGAATATTAGAAATTTTATGAAAAGTAGCAGTTAGATATAAAATGACAGTATGATGAGTAAAATTCAAAAAGATATGAGAACTAAGTTATATCTTAGTACAGTATTCCACCTTTGTAGGGTTGGACATAGTTAGAGAAATGTATCAACACAGAGAGATATGCTCAAAACATGTATAATTGACTCTAGTAGCAGTTGAGATATGTATATCCGTTAATGGAATTCTAGTAGGATCACAGTTACGTTTGAGTATTAGCATACCTAGTACTATATCTTGTATGATGAGAAGTATAGAACTCCTATTTGTGGGGACGAGGTCGATTAGAATGAGAGGACTAAGCAGACGATCGAATTTAAAGATAGTACAACAGTTATGAGAGCGGCTTAGGGCTGCTCAAGATAAACATAACAGTTATGTGATAAGAAAGGATTATTAGTAGAGCTTCAGATTAGAAGCCGTGTGTTATTAAAATTATCATTGTGGATATGGGTGATCAGATTTAGAAAGAAAGGTAAGTTAGGACAGTAGTTTATTGGTCCTTTCGGGATTATTCCAAGGGTAGGAAGAGTAAAGTAAAGACTAGAATTTCTAGTAAAGATGTCTAAGATACTATATTATGTATAACTACCCTTGTAAGTATATAATAGATGCATCAGTAGTTATCCCTCTGCAGGACAGGACAGGAGATGAAAATTTTACTTGTGTAAAACAGCCAGTGGCTATATTTTAGAGAAAGTTGAGAGTTGTGTGGTAAAGAGATAAGATAGTAAAAATATAGTAGAAACAAGAGGAAGAGTTAGATTACACTTAGGTGTAATTGTGTTATGTTGTGTATATGATACTTGATTTATGCTCAGTATGCAGTAGACCTTCTATTTTGGTAGCAGGTAGAGTTGTAGTAGCATTCAGAGACGAAGAGATGTAAGACTACCGCTAGTGCGTTACGGTAGCATTCAGCGTAAATTGATGCACAGTTAATTGTTTGGTAGATTTCGGGGACGAAATCGTCCCAAGTGGGGAAAAGTTGTAACGCCCCAAAGTTTGTAAATTCCTAGATATGAATTTTTATCAAGTAACGTGTTAAGTGTTATGTGTATTTAGCTAGTTTCCTTTTGTGCTATGTGTTTATGAGTTACAAAGTAGAGGGACTGAAGTTGCCATTTCAAAAAATTATAAAAGTTCAGGGATCTTTTGTGTTAGTTATGGAAGTTTAGCTATATGAGTCATATTTGACTCATTTAGAGTCAAACCATCAGGAACATTCATACACACATATGATACACACACTTAGTTCTTGAGTTGGCTGATTTTAAGTTCAAAGATGAGGGTTAACATCTGGGCTTCGATCCGATAGAGATTCAGTAGCAAGAGGTATGTGTTTCTCATGTTTTATTGAAGTGTTAGGTCAAGAAATGGATTCATGGGTTGAATCCATGTTTCTAGCTTGGTTTGATGTATTTTATGTTGTTTTGTATTAAGTTTCTTGTAAAAGAACTAGTAGTAATGTTACAGAACATGTATGTATAGTTGAATTTGAGTTTGTTCAAGATTTGGGTGAAAAAGGGTTGAAGTCGGCTGCTGTTCACGAACAGAGCAAGATGTCTGCTGTAACAACTGTTCCTGCGGCCGTAGGAAAAGTTCTCTACGGCCGTAGAGTAGTGTTTTAGAGTTTTTGGTTATTTTGACTCCTGCGGTCGTAGGAAAGGGCTCCTGCCGGCGTAGGATAGTATTTTCATGAATTACCATCTAAGGACGAAGGAAATGAGCCTACGGGCGTAGTGCACATAGCCTACAACCGTAGGAGGTGTAATGTACACTCTACGGGCGTAGGGTTTTTCCCCTGCGGCCGTAGGAGGTGGTTTTTAGCTGAGCTTTTGCTTGTCAGTTAGTAACATTGTAGCAACGTGTAGAAGTTAATGAGGTACTTGTTTACTTCTTGTAGGCAACAAGAGTTGACGTTTCCGTGATAGAGAATAGCTGTTGAATTGCTGTTAAGGTGAGTGTACTTACCTTTAATCAAATTAGTATATGTACGTGCACTAAGTGAATAGTATATCAATTGTATGTTTGACATGTGAAGCGAAAGGCTACTGTTCAGAGGTTCAGCAGCACTATGTTATAGTATTTGATATGTTTAGCATGCATTTATCTACAAAGTGAATAGTATGACCTATGTATTGTGATATGTGATATGTTTGTGCACAAATATAGCAGGTACCTGGCTTAGAGAAGCCTTGTACAAAGAAAAGCGGATACCTTGTATCCAGGAAAGGGAAAGGGGTATATTGAGATCCTTATACCCAAGTAAAGTGTCAGGGGCTTGGTTACACGCGAGGTGTGATCATTGTTAGAAAATGCCCACTAATGCACGTACGCCATATAGACCGCTGCGGATGATGTATGGGCCTATTGTATCATACACCAGGGTCTAACCCGACAGCAACTAACGTAAAGGGACCAAATATGGCAAAAGACAAAAGTTGACATCGCAGGCCGCGATAGCGCCGCTAACTTTAAGGGTTAGCGCCGCTAAACCCTAAAGGTTAGCGCCGCTACGGCAGCATGTACTTTGTGTCATATCACTGACAGGCCGCGTTAGTGCCGCTAACTTTAAGGGGTTAGCGCCGCTAAGTCTGCATGTGCTTTTTGTCAAATCACCTCCCAAGCTAGCCAAAGCATGTGTGACAACACTAAATGCATTTGTCCGGTTTAGAAGTGATAAATGGAGTCTGGAGACAGAAGTGAAGGGGATTCATTCTAAGCTTCTCTCATTTTTTCTCTCTAAGAAAAACACACACATATACTCTCTTTGGTGCTAAATAGAACAAGAGAGAGCTCAAGAGAAGTTAAATCCAGATTTGGTCTCATGTAGTGGCTGTTCCAGAAGTGGTATTCAAGTTGAAGTACCATGGAGGGTGGCTAGCACTTGAGGTTGGCATGTTACCGGGGTATACTTCAATAGTTGATCCGTGTTTCGTTCTTGGAGCATCACCACACGAGACAAGAAGATTTCTGGAGCTAAGGAGAAAGGTATAACCCTCTTTCCCCTTTGCATGTTGCATTTCTTTACATAGAGTTTGGTCCTCTTTTGGGATTTCTTGTTTTTGTGCTTTGATGGCTTGTACATTGGGCTTTATTTCTTGTACCTTGCTTCCGCTGCTAGCCCACGAAATCCCAACAGTGGTATAAGAGCCACCTCTATGTTAGATTTGCACATGGTGGCCTGAAAAATCCCGAAATCGAAATGTTTGTTTTCTGTTCGAACCGGGTTAGCGGTGCTAACCTCGAGTTAGCGGTGCTAACCTCGAGTTAGCGGCGCTAACTCCTAAACTTAGCGGCGCTAACACGCTGTTACAGATTTTGGTTTCAAGTTAAAAACAGTTTTGGTCTCCGGAAATTTTGGTCTTTTTGTGTTTCTTGAAATTTGTTCCAGATTTTGATTTGGTAACTTTGTTACCATTTTGTTATGTTTGGTTGTATGTGGTTGATATTTGATTGGTAACCTTGCCTTAGACTTTGTGGTTGATTTTGTGTGTTTAGTTGCAATTTGGTGGTTTAAAATCACATATGGGCTGTAATATTTATTAATTCAGATTTGTTTGTAATAATATTGTGGCTTGCATGCCATTTCATTCATCCGTGTAATTGTAATAGATAAATAGGAAATTATTGTGGCTTGCACGCCATTTCAATTTCTATTGTATGTACTGTACAATTTGGATGAAGACACACAAAAGGAGTCAAAAGTAGATGGAGGATGTCCATAGAAGCTGGTGAAATCCATTGGAGATGGCGGTTCTAGTGGGAGCTCGCATCGGACGCCTTTTGTCCCTTAGATTGACCACGTTCTTCCCGTTTTGGCTCACGGGAAGAACGCATAGGACTTTTTGGCAAGGTTTACCAATTTGATATATTTATATGTATTTGATGTGATTTTATTATTCTTGAATGGTTTGCTTAGGATTCGCATGCTAGATAATTTTTCGAAATTAATGAAATCACAAGAGATTTGATAAAAATGGTTTACAACTCTCGCGCGCGCTCATATATAAGATTAACTCACCTAGTGGAAATAGGTTTTGTCACTAAACAAGTTAATCTGTAACCAAACCGGAAACAAAAGCCCGTTTTCATAAAACGTAAATCTTGCACCATCCGTAAGTCGATACCACCCGAATCTAGATTTATGAGTTTTGGTTGTCGAGCTTAGCACGAGCTAACTCTCATAAAACTGTGTGGAAGGTGAGTATGGAAAATTCACAATTTTGGTTGTCGAGCTTAGCACGATCCAATTTTGGTGGGTTTGACATCGTATGTCTTGACGGACGATTTACAATTACAAATTAAAATCCTTGAGTGATTGTCGAGCTTAGCACGAGTCAACCAAGAATTTTAAATTGGAATTGGTGCAAGTAGTGAGCAAACATGCCAAACGACCGATGGTTGTCGTAGGATCCCGCAAGTGTCTAAGAGTTGCAATAGAGATTGCAATCGGTAAAATTGTTATCGGCCTAAATAGCTCCATGAAGTGATCCGTGGCAAACTCGTCATGAATTGGAGTGAAATATGGTTCTTAGCCCTTGTTAAAATATTTTCGAGATGATATGGGTAATTATTTTAACAAGGATTTAATCAAACTAACTATTTCGAGTACTCTCTTCAAATATAGGATGTCGAATCATAACCATACCACGTCGAACTTTTCACTTCGTATGTTCCTGGAAAGGGAGAAACTCACGGGAATGAACTTTGTTGACTGGCTTAGGCAATTGAGAATTGTCCTACGTGCCGAGTCTATGTTGCACATCCTTGAGGAACCCCTTCCTGAACCACCTGCTATCGATGTGGCATGGACCATCCGATACGCATATGAAAAGCGTGTTCGGGATACGCACGATGTTGCTTGTCTCATGTTATCAAGTATGAGCTTGGAACTGCGAAAGCAATTTGTTTGTCCCAAGTGATTCAGGTATCAAAAATGTAATGAAGATCAATGTAACATAATCTTGAATATTAGATAAAGTGATTAACACCATGAAAAGCACACACTTAAGCTTTGATTATGCCAAAGACCTTTCTAAATGTTACATGATTAACACTAACCATATGCTTATATACTCTTTGAGTATATTTACAATTAAGCCCTCTTAGTTTGTATTTTATACAAACTTCACACATAATGTGATCTTCTATTTCTATACAATATAAGATCCTAACAATCTCCCCCTTTGTATTGAAATAGAAGATGTTATATCTTTTTAGCATCTTGTGAAATCTCCTACAATCTTCCCCTTTTGAATCATCAGTGTTTTTACTTGATGTCTTCAGAATGTCTTCTCATCTTGAATGACAGACTCTTATGTTTTGAGAATAGTCTTCACTTCAACATCTTGATGAGAACTTGAATCTTGTAAGCATATATTGACATCCACTTTCTTCAATCTTCAAACTTTCACTAGTAACATTAGGCTTTTCAACCTTTGGTTGTATAAACATTGTGATTTTCAGAATTCACAATCTTCACGATATCTTGATCTTGAGCCTTCAAACAAAATGATTTTAAACTTGCATTGGGAAGAATCTTTTATTCTCTCCCCCTACAATGTACCTCTCGATCGTGAAACACTTTAAACACTCTTGCTCTAAAAAGAAACTGATTTTCTTCAATCTTGTCAAATACAATGTAGTTTTTTTTCTCCCCCTTGGGTTGTCGCTATTTCTTTCTCACTCCCCCTACATACATACATGGGACTTCGTCTTTTTGTCTTCAAAACATCAGAATAATGTTTTCTATGAACAACTCAAACTAATTTTCTTCTCCCCCTGAATATCTTGAATAACGTTTTGCTTTTATATCTCAAAATCAACTATACAATCTTCACTCTTCAAATTTTATTCTCCCCCTCATGATGCTCAGGATTTATCATGAACATCATGTTCAAAAAATTTGCACACAACTTGATTTTGACATGAATGTAAGCACTTTGTGTAAAAAATCCACATCATGATAGACTTGCACTTCTTGAGATGTCACAACAATGATATATCTTGAAAGTATGTGAGAGAGTCTTTAGGGCACTGTCTCAAAGTTCCCTTGGGTAAATTTAACACCGATATCACAAAGATTACTCGTTAACACAACAGTTTAAATAAACTGTGTGACCTACTTTCAGAACTGGCATAGCGTTGATTTTGGTAGGATTTCCATCTAATCATCGTGTATATCACAAAGATATCACTCCAAGATGTTCCGCTAGTCACGAATACTAGATATGTATGACATTTCAAACATGTGTCCTAAGAAATGACTTTAATATATCAATGTGCTCTAGACTTAATATGTGCATGGAAGAAGTCGGGGACCCGAGCAGCATGTCCTACTTGGTTCAATTTTAACAATCTCTTAGTGAGATGTCAATAGGGATGTGCTAATTCTCCGTGTGAAGTTGAAACAATCATCTTTTAAGAGATAATTGAGTAGCTGGGTGGGGTTGTGCATTGCATCACGGGGTACATGATGTCTACTTCAATACCAAATCTCAACACATGAGATCTAGTAGCATATGTGGTTACCCAGATTTATACTGTTTGGTGAGGATCTTTATTTTCTTTTGATCCTATCGCACACCCTCAACTCTCTAAATATTTTTCAACTTCTCCCTCAAACTCTCTTTCCAAATGAAATGTATCATTATTTGGATACATTTAGACACTTATGATAAACAATTCAACATGAATGATTTTCAAGAAATGAGATATTGAAAATGATTGTCAAGAAATATTTGAACAATCAAAGAATATGAGCAATCAAAGAATGAAGTATGAATAACTCAAAGAATTTTGCATTATGAGAATGATGTTTCATTGAATAATTTGCACCGCCATCTCCTGTTCCAACCCTCTCGGTTTCATTTTATCTCTGTACACCAATCAGGATCCCGTGATCACTGATTCTGCTCACCTATACAGCCTAGTAAACCCTTACGATGATTATCTAGAGGTGAACTCCCGGGGCAGGTCCTTCCGGCTCTGGATTGACCATAGGAGTTAAAATACCTACACTCTTTCACTCTTGGTGCATTGTAGTTCACTTTGAAGTATAACCTTGTGATTGAGTGAATCACCGATGGAATGGTTCCAGAAAGAATGATATTAATAAGGAAGAAATTAGAATGATAGCGAGATGAAATACAGGAAATGAAATATGATCATGCGAAGATCATTAATGAAATGAATCAAGAAAGGTATAAGATCGAATCAAAGAATGAATACCTTCTTGAATAAGATCAAAACAAATGAAAATGAGAATCTTTTTGCATTTTAATATTTCTATTGTTTTTGGATTTTCAATTTGTAATGTTTTTGAATTTTCTTTTTGTAATGTTTTTGATTTTTCTGGAAAAAAAATATAAAGCATAAAAAATAAACTCCCCCTAAATTGATGCATGAAAACTTGTTTGACATCAATTAGGTGAAGAAAAAAAATTTGCTCCCCCTGCAAGAAACAATCAGTTAGAATACAAAATAAGCATCTCAGAACATTAGACTCCGGCTAAAGCTGAACAAAATGATTATTAATTGTATTGCAGGGAACTCTTTCTTTCTTGAAGTCATGAGATTTAAAAACAAATCAGCATACTGAACACAGTGATCTTCAATGCATCTGAATGATCTTCATTGTGTTCCAACAATGTCTCTGGCTAATTTGCAAAACAGATTAAGCACACTTTGGTACCCACTTGAAATTAGGTCCAGCAACATTAGGTTTATGAACATATACATTCATTGGTCCTGTGTGCCATTGAGGAATTCCATTTTGGACAACAAATTCATGTTTTGTCCTTAAACTTTGACAAATCTTTTCTTTTGAAAGTCTAATTAAGTGCTTGACTGAGTACACCATGAAAGGATACTTCATGTCAGTTTTAAGCACAAAATTAGCATTTAAATTATGTTTAGAGAAAGATTTGTGTTTGTTTTTGTTCTGAAATGTATGATTTGGCTTATCAGTTCGATTTTCTGTCTTTGGAATCCTTGTTGGAATTGCATTTGACGAAAAATCATCATTAATGACATTGTTTACTCTGAATTTCGACACTCTTGGAGTAGATTCAGAAACATTCTTTTTTGGAGTCCAGGATGATTTGTTTGTCTTTGTAGCTGATTGATCACATAATGAGTTTATGCTGGCTAATTTCTCAGATAAATTTTTCTTAGAAATCCATGCCTTCTTCATCTGCGGTGTGGAATCACCTGTGGTCACAAAACAATCGGAATTAGAATTACTTGAATGGTAAGAATTCTGTTTATATCTGAAATCAGCTTTTGATTTTCTCCTAGAGAATTGATTTGCTTTTAAATTAGGCTTCACTGATTGAGGAGAGTCATTAGATGCTTTCGATGACTCTGGACTCTTTTTGTCTTTTGAAACATAGATGAAACCTTTGTTTGTCTTTTCAAAACCTGCAGTAGAAAAACAATCATTCGAATGGCTACTATCACTAAAAACTGAATCAAAATTGATAATATCAGCGGAAGTCTTTGTTGATTCAGTGGCTTTTTCAGCAAGTAACATAGCCATCTTGAGTTTGGCTAGAAACTGAATTCTCTCTTTCTCCATCCTCTTTCTCTCTTCTTCAAGAATCTGTTCAAGTTCTAAGATTTTATTTTCAAGAACTGAACTCGGAATGTAATAGAGACCAACACTGTGATCTGGGATGTCGGAAATGACTGATAAAAGATAACCAAGATTCAAAAGAAACAAGGGATGGATGACCTAAATCTGGTTTTGAGACCAAAAATTGGTGACACTAAGAAAGAAGACCCAAAATTCAGTTAGGAAAGCACCGGATGACTAGACATAAGGGTACTAGACATTCAACATATGGTAACAATGACCCAAAGCAAACCCGAATCTAGAAACATCAGAATGATAACTGAAACTTTGAGAACATCTGACTTAGCCAAAAAATCCAAACACTTGACTTAGGAATCTAGGTGACAAAATAATTCAGTCACAACAACGACTACGAGGGTTCGGGGGCAGCGCCCCTGATAGCAGGGTCCAAGGGGCAGAGCCCCTGGCTGGTGTCGAGCTGTGGCAAAAATGATCAGAAATCTTAAAAATTTGAAAAATGAGTGTAAATCCGGGTGATCTTGAATTCCGATAAAATTGACAATTCTGAGCACTGAGAGAATTCCGATGAAATAGAGAATTCCGAGAAAATCGAGAATACCGAGAAAATTGAGAATACCGAGAAAATATAGCAATACCGAGAAAGTTGAAATCCGGATTCGGTAATTCTGACTTATTTCTTCTCGGAATTCAACAATTCCGATTCAATTTTCTCGGATTATAGCAATACCGACATATTTCTTCTCGGAATTCGACAATTCCGATACAATTTTCTCGGATTATAGCAATACCGACATATTTCTTCTCGGATTTCGACAATTCCGACCAAATTATTCTTGGAATTCAGCAAATCCAACAGATTCAAAGGGGAAATCCGACACCTTCAAACTTGGAATTCCGACAGCTTTAAGATCTTACCCGCTCATGTTTAAAAATCTCGAATTTTGCCCAAATTTGATAATTTCTTGTCCAGATCACTTTGCCTACCCCCGATTTACACTTCTCAATCAACAATAATCATAAACAACGATCAAATGAGCAGATTCGATCGATTTTCTTCAAGAACTTCACAAACCCGAAAACACAAAAATCCTCAAATTTGGCCACTGATTTGTGATTGAAATGACTCCTTTTTTATCAACGAGTGTTACTATGATCCATGCGACCCTAATCCAACCAATTAACACTCAAAAATTCCATTAAATCTTTACTTTGTTTAAGAACCCGAGAATACCCCTTTTTCTTCAAAAATCTTCAAAAAAATTTGACTTTTGTTGTTGAATTCAGATCTAATCTTCACTCCCTTGGCTCTGATACCACTTGTTAATCCCATTATAACAAGTGATTCAAGTAATATGTAGGATAGATGAAGTATTGCATATGTAGAACTAGAGAGAATGTGTAGAAACACCATGAAAACACATAGTTCTTTATTACATTGTGTGCAAAACCTTACCTATTACAATAGGTCATATACCTATATATACCCCATGGGTATTTTACAATTAAACTCCTATTTCTATACAATATTATGAATTTACACAATTTGAGCACATGACTGTGTATGACATGATTAACAAGCTGAAGGATGTATTCCAACAGCAAGTTAGGCAAGAACATTATGAGTATGTTAAAAGTCTAGCCGGTTGTAAGATGCGGGAAGGCGGGAGTGTTAGTGCCCATGTTTTTAAGATGAAATCATACATGGACCAAATGGAGAGGCTAGGATTTCCTATAGGGAGAGAGCTCAGTGTGAATTTCATACTTCAGTCTCTGCCCGCATCATATGAGCAGTTTGTCAAGAACTATGATATGCATGGAAAGGAAATATCTATAGATGAATTGCATGGAATGTTGAAGGATGTAGAATCTAACATGTCCAAGCATGAATCATCCTCATCCACTCCCATTCTTGGTTCTAAGGAACAACATATGATGAAGAAGAAGAAATCGATCCCATCAGAAGAAGTTGGAATATCCAAGATTGCTTCAAGTTTTGAGTCTATGGACATTGATTATGTGCCTAAGGAGACTCAACAAGGGGTGGTTTGCTACTTCTGCGGTAGATTTGGGGATTGGGCCGTCATGCCTGCCCTTCGTGCCGAGAGGATATAAAACTTCTCAGAAAAAAGAGAGTTAATTTTCCTACTTGAGGTACATTCATGATTATACTTCATTGCTATTCCTTAATAAGCTGGGTTGTTTACCCGAGCTATAAGACTCACGTTTATCACAAATTTATTTTTGTTGCAAAGTGTAGGTCTGTTCGTTGCAAGAAGGAAGAGCTTGAAGAACCGGATCTCTGAAGAAGAAATTTTGTTGATTGTCTTCTACAAGAGAATTGGGAGTGTTGGTCTCACCATTATTTCCGGATTAATTATTACTTTTGTATTTATGCCCTGCGTGGCAAGACTTGCTTTATTGTATGTTCTTTTGAAGATGATGGATGTATTTTGACTTTTGTATTTTGTTGAAAAGATTTTTCATATTAATACTTTCATTTCAAATTTGATCCATGTCAATGCTTATGTGTTATTTTGACCATTTATGGTACACAAATACACATTTGATGACGATGGATATGACTTAGAATCGAAACATTTTGAAAAATTGTTTTGAGATGTTTTTATCAAAACTTATCCATATCATTGCATACATAAAGGCTCGTTATAAGTAATAAGACTATCATGAATAATTGATTCTTAGATCCAAAAGTGGTTTGGATACATTAGCTCTATGGCATAATCAAACTTGACCAAGTAAACAACATTTATATCACTTAGATCCATGTGGTTAAGATCTTTGTAAAAGTTTAACCTTGGGCTAAATGATAGATATAAATATTGTTTATTGGACTAGGGTGATTAAGAAATCCTTCAACAGTGTTGGTAGGAAGGATTATGACTTGTTGGATTTTGATCACACTTGTGTGGATAATCCGTTCAAGTATGCCATATAGAGTGACACTAGTAAAATTCTCCATCACCATTTTTATGATTGTTGTTGGGAGAATGTTTAACTAGGTAAAAGGTTTGTGTCTGAAACCTGGAGGTGTTCGGAACTAACCTGAGGAAAATTAAGAATCAGTAAGGGCATATAGATATAATTTCTTAGATCCAGAGTAGATGCTAAGTTTCCTTATCTATATTGGTTTAAATATGAAGTGAATCATGGGTTTAACCCATAATTCGTTTTCTCTAAGAGACACATTTGTACATGGTGTCACATTAAAGAAAACTAGATATCTTTGTTGATGATCTGGTGAAAGGCATGCCTAAAACATGTATTCAATGTGATTGGTATACATTAATTTTATGAACCAAGTCCTCAATCTAAAGCCCAACATGATGGTCACCTAAGCATCTAATAAGATTTTTACTAGAAAGATTCCTTTGCTTGTCAATCTCATAACTTAAAATTATCCAGTCTACATTCAGTGGGAGATGGATGAATTATAAATTAAGTTGATGCTTATATATATATATATATATATATATATATATATATATATATATATATATTTAAGTAGTTCATCTGAGTTTTGGATAGTTGTCTCTTGAACTTTATGGGAACCATGTTTGGTTGCTCAAAAGGGAGAAGACAATATCCAAAAGCATTCCAGTGGAAGAACGTAAAACTTAAATAAGAGACATAATGTTGACACTAGCATTTAATCAGCATAAAGATGCTGGTAAAACCTGACAATATCCATTGCTTCTTTAAAATCTGATGGAAGTCAATAAGGCTGTTTAGATATGAGGTTGTCATATTTTAGTAATGTTGGTCCCTTTGTGAGAATAACAACAAGCAACAGTGTGTAGAATACACTTTCTGCGGAAATTGAACAAATCAAATAAAAGTGTTACACAAAGTAACTCAAACCACAATCAATTAAATGCTTTTATTAAGAAGATGATTACAATGCTTTGAATAAGAAGATGATTTCAATAACTATCAAGTAAGCAACTCTTGATATATAATCACCTAATATAAATCTCTCAATCTCTCAAACTTAACTATCTATAATCAACTTATGATTATAGATACTGACGACTCTCTAAACAGGATTTACACAGATTGAATCAACTAATGATTACTTACCAATATCACAACTGATGTGACAATTCGAACATACGAATGATTTGGCAATCTGTGAGTTTCTTGATCACGTTGAACTTACAAACAGTGATTCAAGAATCGTAACACATACGATGAGGTGAGGTTTTTGGCTCTGCAACACTTAGTTGTACTCTTTTCAGAATCATAGTCGTACCTCTAAACTTATCAGGAGATAAGTATTTATAATCCTGTTCCTACGGTTCCTAACAAACTGGACTAATCCTAATTTGCTAACTAACTATCGGATAACTCGGAATCTTGAATCTTGAATCTTCTTATCTTGAGTCTTCAATCTTCAATATTGATTCTGGAGTCTTCTTATCCACGTCATAGATATAGAGAATTAAAACATAATTTAAAACACATTTAAATTCTCTTGGACTGACTTCTTTAGTCAGGCTGAGTTACTCAGCTTGAAACTCATCAAGCTGAGTTCTTCGAGAACACACTCGAAAACAAACATGAACAAACATGTATAAATATTAACTCATCCTTAGAAGTCCAAAGAGTTAAATAAAACATATTTAGTAACTCTGTCGAGCTGACTCTGCTTCTGAGCCGAGTCACTCAGCGTGAAACACATCAAGCTGAATACTTGATATATACCTTATGTGACATACACAGCTTATCAAACACATTAATAAACTAACTAAGGTGTAGTATAAACTGGTCGAACATATGCTCAGTTTACATTCAACTTGTACTCAGTCTGAATCACTATGAGTGTTCAGTCTGACTAAGCTTCATAATTCTGTTGGGAAATTGGCTAAGTCATTGAAACTGTTATACATGCAAAAATCAAAACTGTTAAGACTGTTAGTGAAGATTGTAAAAACAGTTGTAACCAACAGTTGCTGTGAACTTCAAAGCTGTTATATAGAGTTCAGAACTTTTAGTACAAACTACTACAACTGTTTGGAGACCTTGAAGCCAAAGACTGTTAGAGGAACCAGAACTGTTGCATCCAATGAACAGTTTCGGTTGAGCTAAATATGGAAAACCCTATCTTTGAAGATATCCCAAAATATTTGGAAGATCATCAAGATTATCTCAGAAGATAGAAGATTACCTAACTATCAGCAAATCAAGGAAGATCAAGGAGTATATAAATGCTAGATTAGAATTTATAATATGTACGTACTCATTGATTAAGTTTTTGCATTCATTTTTAAAATTGTAATTTGCTTTCAGAATAGTGCTAAGCCTCTAAGTTTCTCGTTGAAACCTAAGAACAATCTGTGTTCTTCGTCTAACATAATAAGTTAGATTGGTGGTGAAGTTTGCTATTGTAATCATTCTGGTTGATCAATAAAACTACTGTTTGATTAAATTGCTTTGTGTTCAAAACCTTCATTAATCAATTAAGTGTGATTCCGCAACTTCTTAATTGATTGTGATCATAGGTAAAGATTAACTTTTTATTAAACTCTGATTTGTTATTCAAAAGTTAGTTCTTCTTATTTGATCTAATCTATATCCGATCCTGACAAGTGGTATCAGAGCCTTATCATTAAGGTTCCTTTGATCACCAGTTGAAGGTTTTGCTTCAATCTTGCTTTGTTCTTTAAAACTGTTTTCAAATCACTTTGTTTCAATGGATTCTGGTGGATCTTCTGATAACAATGGCTCTGGGTCAAACATTTGTGTTCTCATGCTCAAACCAACTGATTTTGAGATGTGGAAACTGAGAATTAAGCAGCATGTCCAATTAATGGACTATGCTATTTGGGAAATCATTGAAACTGTTCCCACTACCCCTGTTGATCTGGATGAGACTGGAAAACCAAAGAAGAAGCCACCACCAAAGACAGATGCTGAAAAGAAGGAGAGAGTGATTGAGATGAAAGCTTTTAGCATCCTCCAGATTGCTATTCCCAATGAGTATCAACATCAATTCAAGAAATTTGATGATGCTCATGAACTTTGGAATGCTCTGGAAAAGAGGTTTGCTGGGAATGCTAGCTCTAAGAGAAACCAAAGAGATATCCTAAAACAAGCCTATGAGAACTTCACCAGTGGAAAGAATGAGAGCATCACCCAAATCTTTGATAGGTTTTACAAGCTGGTAAGCCAACTAGAGAGTGCTAAGGTTAGGCTTGATCAAGATGAGATAAATAGAAAGTTTCTTAGGTCTCTAGGTGATGAATGGACTGTGTTTGCTGCACAATGGAGGACTAAGGATTCTCTTGAAGACATAGAGTTAGATGACCTCTATAATAGTTTGATAGTGTTTGAGGGAGAGATAGAGGGAAAAAGAAAAACTGTTGTCCCTAGCCACAATGCTGCTCTCCTGTCAACCTCAGGTATGGAATAAAACCATTCATTAACTAACTCTTTTGATAGTTGTGCAGGTACTAGTTCTGCTGTTGGACTAGATGTGAACATTCCAGATGCTGTACTTGAAGCTTTTCTTGCCAGCCATGCACATTCAACCCTCACCAATGAGGATCTTGAACAAGTGCACCCTGATGATCTTGAGGATATGGATCTCAAATGGCAGATGGCCATGCTTACTGTTAGAGCCAAGAGGCTCATCAAAAGGACTGGAAGGCAAAACATGAATTTCAGAGCTGATGGCAAGGCTGGATTTGACAAGTCAAAGGTGAGATGCTTCAAATGTCAACAGCTTGGCCACTTTGCAAGAGAGTGCAGATTTGGTGGACAAGTCCAGAATCAAGGTCAGAGGCCAACTCAAAATCAAACCTCCTCAGCATTGGTCTCACAAGAAGGCCATGGGTTTGATTGGAGTGATCAAGCAGAAGAGGCTACAAACAACAAAGCTTTGATGGCATTGACTGACTCCTCCATCAAGTTGGATTCACCAGCATCTGAGGACATTCAGGTATCTTCTAAACTATGTCCTGGTGAATGTAGAGCTATTGTTAAAAGGTTTAGAGAGCACAATAAGAAAATGTGTGCTGCTCTAAGCAAAATGGAGGAGAGGAGATATGAATCAAGTGCAGTCATTGAAAGCTTTGAAAAGAAAATAAAAGATTATCAAGCCAATGAACTGCAAATGGATTATGATAGAAAATATCATAAGTGGGAAAAAGAGCAGCTTCAAGAGGAGATTGATAGTCTGAAAAAGAAGCTAAGTGAGAAGGAAAGTAAGGTTGATGAGTTAACCAAGAAGTTGGAGGGTGTTGATATTGATATGAGCATGTTCCAGGCAACAAATCTTAAACTTGAAACCTTGTTACAATCACAAATCAGAGACAAGGTGAAAACTGGTTTAGGATATAAGCAGACCCCACCTCCATACAATCACAACTACATAACTCCCATGTCTGATGTAGCTGATAGGTATGTTAATGAATCATTACCAGTGGAACTGAAGTCAGCTAATCCACAATTTGAAAGTGATGAGGAAGGAGTTGTGTATGGAGTGAGTGATGATAAGAATGAGGGAGTTGTGAAGAAGGATGAAGTTATTCCATATGAAAATCACATCTGTTGTGAGCCCATTCCCACAAAATCATCTTTACAACCTGTGGTGTTTGTAAAAGCATCCACTGAAC
Organism: Pulicaria dysenterica; assembly: GCA_947179395.2. Classification (NCBI taxonomy): domain Eukaryota; kingdom Viridiplantae; phylum Streptophyta; class Magnoliopsida; order Asterales; family Asteraceae; genus Pulicaria; species Pulicaria dysenterica. Next base: position 28,553,162 of record OX359289.1, on the reverse strand, counting down.
CCCTCACCAATGAGCCAAAACCCTCAAAAGCTGTTAACTCCATAAAAAGTTTCACAACTCTAGCCAACAGTTCCCATCTCTACACTAACAGTTCCAAAAAGAACCCAAACAGCTCAACTGTTAGTACCAAGACCAAAGGAAAGGAGAAAGTTGGTGAAGTTGTAGTTGGAAAGCCCAAGAAGGAGGCTGCAAAAGCACAGACTAAACCCAGATCTGTAAAAAGGCATACTAAAATGCCAACATGCACTTGTCAAAAGCATGGTGTACAAAAGTTTCCTCAGTCAGCACCCGTTAGAGGAAATCAAAGAAATAGGAACCAGTTCTGGTCACAAAGAACTGGTTTGCCTATTGTGAAAGCTAAAAAGTGTTATACATGTGTGAGATCCAATTACTTAGCTCAAGACTGTTATTATAACCCACAGCTGTGTAGCACCAAAAAACCAAGTTTCAAAAAGCAAAATAACAGTTCTAAAACTGTTAAGTCAAAGCAGATTAACAGTTCTAAAACTGCTAAGCCAAAACAGGCTAACAGTTCTACAACTGTTACATCCAAACCAACTAACAGTTCCACAACTGTTTTATCAAAACCAAAAACTGTTGGTCTGGCTTGGGTGAAACTGCATAAACAAACAGTTTCTGAATAGGGTAAAACTGGAACTCAAATTGCAAAACAGAATAAGTCACATGATGACTCAACTGTTTTACCATCTACAACAACTGTTTGTTCAAAGGTCTCAAATGTTAATCACAACAATTGGGAACCACATGTTCTTACAAAGTATTCCTCACACAAATTAGAGAAATCTAATTTGGATGAAATCAAAAAGAACCAAACTCTGTTTAAGTATTATGACTTGAATGGTGTACCCAAGACCTACATGGCCTGGGTACTTCCTGCTACTAACTGATTTTATTTGCGCAGAGCATTCATAGGGCCAATCATGGATCTATCTGGCACGTGGATAGTGGATGCTCAAGGCACATGACTGGAAATCCACATTGTTTGAAGGATTTCAGAAGCATCAATGGTGGATTTATAGCATTTGGAGGAAAAATCATGGATCTATCAATGGGTGTATGAGCTAAGTTTTGTTGACAGTTGCACATTTTTTTAACAGTTGTTTGAAATACTACTAACAGTTTTCAACTGTTAGCATATAGCCTGCCCAAATGTTAGGCAAAATCCATGTGCATCTGAGGGGGAGAAACTCGTCCAATAACAGTTGTACTTTCTAAGAAAAACAGTCTTCAACTGTTAGTATGTAGAATACACAACTGTTCGAAAAGGGAGTTATTTCTAAATAACAGTTGTTACATCTTATGAAAACAGTTCTTCAACTGTTAGCGTTATTTTTTTGTCCGTCAACTTTTAAGTTAATAAAGGGTGTTTTGGTCTTTGCAGAATTTTGAAGATGTTTGAATTGCATCTAATATTCGAAACATATATATAAGGAAATTCCCTCCTCATCAGTTCATTCACTCGTTCTGAACTTTGATCAAACGCTAAAACCCTAGAATTTTGCTCTCAAATCAAAATGGCTCCCCTTCCATTTGTCAAAGAACACAATATGCTTGCCTTCCTTACAAAACCTGCTGATCTTACTGCTTTCCACGACATGATTGACTATCTCTCGATGTCAACTCTACACACTGCTCTCACCATAAACCCAACCATTTACACTTCTCATATTGATCAGTTTTGGAAACATGCTACCCTTCGAACAACTGATGAAGTGCAATGGATTGATTCCACTGTTGATGGTTTGAATGTTTCAATCTCTGAGGACTCCATCCGCCAACTTCTTCAACTTCATGATCGCGATGGTGAGTATTCTGATTCTGTTTCCCTAGACTTTGTGCATACCGAGTTGGTTAGGCTTGGGTATGAGGGCCCTAGGGGCAAGGGTACTTTCTACAAGGGACATTTTTGTGCACACTGGAAGTATTTGATTCATACTCTCCAGCAGTGTGTAAGTCCTAAACACACAGGGTGAAACGAGTTTGGAAGCAACATTGCATTGGCCTTAATCTGTTTGGCCAACAATCGTTGTTTCAACTTTTCAAAACTTATTTTTAATGGCATGGTAAAACATCTCAGGACCAAATATGGTCTCTTTTTGATGTACCCGCGATTTGTGCAAGTTTTGTTAAACTTTTTTATGCCAAATCTTAAAGCACACAAGAGGGTCCTAATTCCCTCTGCTCATGTGGCCTCCACATTGAGCAAGTTGATGGTTAATGGGAAGAATTTCTCAGGTGCCATAACTCCACCACTCTATGCAATGGTGGAGTTTCTTTCAAGAAACAGAGCTGCCAGGGGTGAGCATGAAGCCCAACTTATTGCTACACCACCACCTCTGGAACCCACAGCTCACGATACTCAAATAATCCCCTCTGCTACCTTTGAAAGAGCTACAACACAAGCCCCTGCACTAAAAATATTTCAAAAGAAGAGGAAAAGAACTGTTGGTGCTCCTTCCACCACAGTTCATGAAACTGAAACTGTTAGCCCTGCACAGGTGCATTCACCTGTGCAGAATATCGAAAGGGAACAATTCGTGCTGTCTCCCAGGCACAATGAGGAGGTGATCACTCCATAAGAGGGTGATCATGTGGTTTTTGAGGCTGACACTACTGTTTTATCCGCAAGGGATGAACAGGACAGGGTTAACATAACTAAGACCTCAGCCACGACAACAGAGGCTGGTCAAACAGTTTCTGGAAATCCCTAGTACCAAGAACAGAGGGGTACTGGTGAGGGATCTTCTAGAAGTGAACCACCAGTTCTATCTGCCGATGATATGTTCACAGTGGCAACACTGGCTGACATTGAGGCAAATATGAAACTTAAAGCATTGACGAATCCTGATCTTGTACCATTTGTTGCTGCTTTCCTCTATCTCAAAAAGAGGAATTTCCAATATGACAAGCTTCTGACAAAGCATAATGAGGTAATTATCAAGCAGGATCAACAAATCAAATTTTTGTCAGCTTCTTTGAAGAAGGCTACTGATGTCCTTCACGCACATGATCAAATGCTCCAAAAATCTTTTACTCGTGCCAGACCCTCCTCTCAAACAGTTCCAATCAATAAGGGGGAGAAATCTTTAAAGCCAAAAACAGTTGCTGAAACAGTTGCACCAGTTGAACTAACAGTTGCATCTAGTACACAAACAGTTGCAGCTGAAGGCACAACAGTTGCACCAATTGAACAAACAGTTGCAAGTGTTCAACAAGTGGAAGAAGAAGAAGAAAGGTTGTCAGCTGTGGATAGAGTGTTGATTAACAAGATGATCATGACAGGAGACTATCCAACAACCGAGGTTTTTAAAACATGGTCTAAAGTTAAACAAAATCATTTGATTGAAATAGGTGCTCAAACTCTGAATATCAGCACATTCAAGATGGCACAAAAGATTGATGATGGATGGTTGGATGGAAAAGTGTCAAAGCTGAAACCACTTGCACCTAAGCCAATGTTTAAAGGCATTGCAATTATTGAAGGAAAGAAAGATGAAAGGATGCCCCCTGTGCTAGGTAAGGGAAAGGAAGTGGTGGTTGATATTCCCTAGCTCAAGCTCACAAAAGAACAACAAGAAGAGCATGATAGGGAATTAGCACAAAGGTTGAATGTTGAGCTTGTACAGCAAGAAAAGAAAGATCATGATCTAGCTCAACAACTAGCTGCTGAATTTACACAAGAGTTGAATGAAGAAGAAAGGGAGAAGAAGGCTGGTAAGGGAGTAAAAATAAAAAGAGTTGTAAAGAAGAAAACAGTTCCACCTCCCAAGCCAGTAGTTGGAAAGAAAAAGCCAGTTGAAAAGAAAAAGCCCCAAACATTCCAAAAGTCTGAAGAAAAAGCTAAAGCTGAAAAGGTTCAAACCATTCTTCATGACAGACTAAGTGTGGAGATTGCAGAAAGAATTGAAAAATTAGAAAAGGAGCATCTTGGTCAAAAATCTCACATTACTGAGTGGAGATTTGAATTTTTGAGGGTAGAGACTGGAAAGCAAGGATTTACTATTGTCAGGGAACTGGAACCAATTGAAAGTTATTCCAGTTTCTTACATATGATGGATTGTGTGACAAGGAGAGACATACGGGAGATGTATGCATATGGAGTAAGTCACTATGGAGGGGCAGCTGAGGTTGAAATAAAAGTCTTGATGATGCACTTATCTAGTATATGTAATCCACTGGGAGTGATGCCCATGTTGATAAGTGATGAAAGATTTCCAATCATTATTGTGAAAGTATATGAAAGATCAAAGGTGTATCACATGGTGATGGGAAATGCTCAAACTCAGTGGTTTGATCTTGAGTTCATCGAGCACAGTAAACCAAAGCTAATGTATATGTTGAAAGCAAGGTTTTATGGCCCTGCACAAATGAAGGAAGATCTGATGAAGAGATTGAAGAAGAGATTGGAGCTTATACAGTCAAAGAAAATGTAATTTTTCTATCTCTTGAATTTTTGATTGTAACAGTTTGATTTTGCATGAAATGATAAATATGTTCTTTACTTATGTTAATTGGTATATGATTGAACCCTTAAAACAAACAACTTAATTGTATTGTTCAATACTTTAAGTTAGGGGGAGATTGTTGGGAAATTGGCTAAGTCATTGAAACTGTTATACATGCAAAAATCAAAACTGTTAAGACTGTTAGTGAAGATTGTGAAAACAGTTGTAACCAACAGTTGTTGTGAACTTCAAAGCTGTTATATAGAGTTCAGAACTGTTAGTACAAACTACTACAACTGTTTGGAGACCTTGAAGCCAAAGACTGTTAGAAGAACCAGAACTGTTGCATCCAATGAACAGTTTCGGTTGAGCTAAATATGGAAAACCCTATCTTTGAAGATATCTCGAAATATTTGGAAGATCATCAAGATTATCTAAGTTTCTCATTGAAACCTAAGAACAATCTGTGTTCTTCGTCTAACATAATAAGTTAGATTGGGGGTGAAGTTTGCTATTGTAATCATTCTGGTTGATCAATAAAACTACTGTTTGATTAAATTGCTTTGTGTTCAAAACCTTCTTTAATCAATTAAGTGTGATTCCGCAACTTCTTAGTTGATTGTGATCATAGGTAAAGATTAACTTTTTATTCAACTCTGATTTGTTATTCAAACGTTAGTTCTTGTTATTTGATCTAATATATATCCGATCCTGACAAATTCTGTTTAAGTTATATGTAGAACATATCGTACAAACCTAACTTTGTCTCATCAAATCTAAACTGATGAGATCATTTTCCCAACAAACTCCCCCTATTTGATGATGACAAAACCATCAAACATTTAGTAAGTTTTTTTAACAGAATTATTTCTTATGTCTTAAACTTATTAAGATTTTTATATTTGAAGTGATCAAATATTTATTGAACATATCAATTGTAACACCCTAAAATGGGGCCTAGTTGTAAACTGTAGTAACTGTAGCTTAAATAGTTGTACGTTGACTTTAACTGGTGTTTTGTTGCTAAATGTAGTATACATGTTGCTAAATGGTGTCCTAAATGATAATTGGTGTTTTAAACATGAATTGGTGCTAATTGGTGTTAAATGGTGTTAACTGGTGTTAAATGTGGATAAAAATGTAGTATTATTAAAAGTGTCATAAGTTGACCAAGATGATAAATAGTCGAACGGTTTTGGATAATGGTTCCAAAAATATCTTCGTTAGTTGAAACGGATAACCCTAAGTTGTGTTTTAAGTTGAATAGGAGAACAAAATACCCGAGATGGGGTATTAGTTTTGCAAGGTCGGCTTAATAGCCTTCCTTATCCCCTGAGATGAGTCAAAACACACATACTTCATACACACACCCAAAAAAATACGTACAAGCCAAGAACCACACCTAAAACCTTGTTGATTTGAAGAAGAAAACTAAGTTGGATCAAGATTAGAAGCTGGATTCGAGTACTAAAGCTGTTCTTGTTGAGCTGGATCATCATCTTTTGTAAGATTTCTTGTGTAAACTTAGTTCTTGGTGTTCATGATGTAAGGATCCAAATTGGTGGGGTCTAATGTGTTTTGATGTTGTTCTTGTGTCTAAATCATGTTAGTAAGTTCCCATATGTGTTAGAAATCATGTATAAGCAATCAAAAACTGGATTCAAGTCGATTTGTAGATCAAAAACTCGAGAACAGCAACTGTCGGAAAACAGAGCTGTGCGTCACTGTAAATTGGTGCTTACGGCCGCAAGGGAAAGGCCTTGCGACCGTAAGCCTGTGTTGTGTTGTCCTTGCGGTCTCAAGCAAGGGTCTTGCGGTCGCAAGTGGGTCGTTGTTGCGGTTTACCGTCTAAGGACGAAGAAATGATACTTGCGGTCGTAAGTACATAACTTGCGATCGTAAGCCCCAAGATACCACCCTTGCGGTCGCATGGCTATGTCCTTGCGATCACAATCTAGGGTGGGTTGGGTAGGACCCTTGCGGTCGCAAGGAGGGTGTTTAAGTGACCCTTGCGGTCGCATGTAAGACCCTTGCGGTCGCAAGCAGGGGTTTCATGTTGACAGTCTTGTAGCTTTGTAGTTTAAGTGGTGTTAAGTGTTGTTGATTGGTGTCTAAGCCTTAACCTACTGTGTTAGGTGACTCAAACGACTCTGTGTGCTCTTGGGATTCTCGTTTGCATATCTGCCTTTTGTAACTCGAGGTGAGTACCGGTTTCCCATGAGTCTCAGTAGGTAAGTTATCTGTGGTACATGTTGACACGTGATTGGTGTATTGATACGTGAAAATGGAGGTATGTTATGATAGAGTTGTACAAGCATGCTTATTATTGATATGAAAGATATTGTTGTGATTATATGCGCGCATGAACTGGATCCTTATTGGATCAGCTATTTGTTTATGAAGTTTTGTCCGGACAATGAATTGGAGAACACGGAGGTTAGTCAGGTAGACGGGTGTTAGTATCTGGCTGGGTTCCCATGGTCCTTAGGGACTACGAATTGGGGAACTAACGGTACTCAAGTAGTATACACTTGGGTAGGGCTCTGCAGGCCGCCGTTCCTCTATGGAATGGGGTTCCTTGATAGATGGGAACCAGTATGAAAGATATGGTGTACCACGTGGACTGCTGTTGGGTTGTTGAGCGGGGTTGGCTCCCCTGCAACATACGACTACTGCTAACACGTTTGGCTCGCCTCAATATGATAGGATAGCCTTGTGTACTGTTCTGATACATGATAGCCTGCTTATTGTTGCTTATGTGTAATTGGTGCTCACTGGCTAGTTGTAGCTAACGGTGCAAGATTTACTTTTTCGCAGGTTGATGCTAGAGGCCTGGTGAGGCGGGTACTGATGGTAGCTTTTGTTGTATATACCTTTTGGGGAACACGTTGTTTTATGTGTGGATCCGATGGTCGGAAAACTTGTAGGTAACGCTTGTAGAAAACGAACTTGGCTTAACTTTTGATGTAATTAATTAGCCGAGTTAATCAACGTTGTTTTTGTAATTGGTGTTTATTTCCGCTGCAACGCTTTTGATAATCATTGTTTAAAAAGTTTAAATTAACTCTAATTTTAAGCTCGTTAGGGGTGGCGTTACATCAATTTCAATTGAACGTATCAATTTAAATTGGAACACACCAACTTTCAGTTGAACAAACCAACTAATTACATTAATGAATAAGAATTTATCAGTTATTCATTTTGCTGAACTTATCAGACTTATACATATGAACACATCCTAACACAGTTGAACATATCAAACTTTATACTTGTATTAATTGAACTAATCATAATACAAAAGTTGTTGACCACTTAGATCATGCACACATAGTGCTTACAAAAATTAGAACTAATCTAATTTACAAAAGAACTAATCTATTGAGGATGCAGATCTTCAAATTCCTTTATCTCCTTGTATATTTCTTTGAGAATTTCTTGCAGATTAGGAATGTGTTGAAGCTGATCCTTCTGTGATCGTATTGCTCTGTTTATTCTGTATCTGAATCTTGCAGTTTGTTCAGACTTCTCTACAATTTGTCTCGGAGCAAATACTTGAGATACCTCACAAGTGTAAATGTTAGCATCAGGCTGGACTCAAATTGAGAGAGTCAATCTGAGAGGAGAAATGCAGCTTTTCATAACATTGAGATATATCCTCTTCCTCAGTTTGACCTTGAATAGGAAGTTCTTCTTCTTCTTCCTTGGGCACAATAGGCATTCTGAGTTTTGTCAATTCCTCATTCTGCTTTCTGATCTGCTCAGCCCAGTTTTGTTCTCTTCTTGCTTTTTCCTCTGCTAACACAGCTTGAGCATCTGTTTTTCTTCTTCTCAGTTCTTCGACCGAGATCCCAAACTAGTCAGCATCTTCTCTTTCTATCCTTCTTGCTGCCATCAGTGAAGCTCTTTCTTGTAGTGTCATTTTGTCAGCAGAGTCTTCATCTGAGGCTGATGATTCACTAAGAATCATTCTTCTTCTTTTCTGCAAGGGGTTTTCAGATTCATTTGAGCTGAGTACTAAAGGTCTTTTTCCTTTAGCCTTTTCAGTCAGCTCAGGTTCTGTTTGTTTCTCTTTCTCCCCCTCAACCTGATATGCTCCCTTTGCCAGCATAAGTAGAGCTTCAACTTGCTCAGACTCAGCTTCAGCTTCTGGAGTCTTTCCCCCTTTTTGTCATCATCATCAGGGGTGGATGTCCGTTGTTGTTGGAGAGCAGCAACTGCCGACTTCAGCTGCTGAACATCTTCCTCTATAGAATCCAAGATTATTAGCATGGTCTTTTTATCTTGTTTTCTCTTGAGGTGCAGCTTGGGAAACTGACTTTTGAAAAATGTCATTAATTCGTCTAAGTCAGCTTGAGATGGTTGGAAATTAGGTGCATCATTCGAAGATTGGTGTTTACCTTCAAACTCATTTGCACCAGAGTTTGGACCCTGTAAATCATCCTGGTTTAAAGATGAATCATTGCCAGGTCGTGCAATAGGGTGTGAGAAGTGAAGAGAAGTTATTGGGCTCGAGATGTGAAGTGTATGGGTTGGTGGTTGGCTAATTGGTTTAGAGGAAGGTTATTGACCCTGGGGATTGGTCAAATTTTCAATGTTACCTGAGTGTGTCTGTTCAGGAACAGTAACAGGCTCTCCCATGGCTTGAGTAAGTGTGGGCTGAGTAGACACCACACCCGGTATTGGCTGTTGGGTTGATATGAGCCTTGAGGTTGACACCTTAAGAGAAGGCGTCTCCCCCTTAACTCCTGCCTGTGGAGGGATCAGTGTGATCTCAGCTCCAGTGATGCCTTTAGGAGTGGCACCACCTATGGCAGTTTTTCTTTGGTAAGTTTTGATATTCTGCCTAGCAGTAGTGGGCAAACTAGGGGTGGCTTCATAGTGGGATTGTTGATGGAAAAAAGGTGAAGGAGACGGGTTAGACTAAGTTGGGTTTACTGCAGTCTTATCTCCAAAGGTAGATGGAGAAAAATGAGAAGACAGTGAAGGTGGAGAGGTTTTACCTGAAGCAGCTTCTGTATGAGCTGGTTCAGTCTGAGCAGAGTGCTCAGCCTGAACCTCAGTGTCGGCTTGAAAAGCTCCCCCTTGATTAGATCCCTCAGCTTCACTTTCTGAAGACGAAGCCTCAGCAAACAGTAGCATGGGCTCACTCAGACTCTCATGCTCTGGGAAGATGTCATTGTTGAACATCTTAGGGCTGAGTGTTGGCACCAGAGACAGTTCCTGATCAGCTTCGTAGAGTGCTGTCCCTAGCTCGGCTTCAAATGCCAAGGACAGGTACCTTATAAAAGGCACATAAAGATCCCTTGTGGTCTTCATCACTGGGACCTTGAGCTCGTTGAAGATGAGCTGTGCATAGTCTAAATTTCTTCCAAAGTACATGTTGTACAGCAGCTGCATCTCGAACTCATTGACCTGGTCCAGTCCTCCAACCTTGGTACCAAATGAACGGATCACTGTGGACACCATAAAACCCCAACTGGTTGGAAAGGTGGCCTTTTTTATAACACCCTCTGTCTGTGGGTGACCCATTCTGGGAAGAACTGACCTCGCCACCTGTCTCGTCACAGCAGGCTCAAATACATCATGTTGAGGGAGGTGAAGAATCTCCCTTAGCCTGTTAACTGTGAGAGTTATGGTCCTCTCTCCATTCAGCACTGTACCTCTAATTTCTTCGTTGATTTGGTCGTAGGTGCACGTATACCAAAATTCGAGGAAATGCTGAGGAACCACATGTAGAGGTGCGCCAGTGAAAGCAAAAGTCAATGGGCATTTACGGATGTAATTGACCCATGGTTCGTATCCTCTGCCTTGTTTCCTTGGAGGAATAGCAAGACAGGCACGCTGATTGTTGATTTTTATCAGCGGCAAACCGTTGTTCTTAAACGCAGCACCCCGTACCATTCGATCACCTAGAACGAGAATGATTCTTTCCATCATTGAATATGTAGGTTACACTGAGTAATCAATTAGAAATTCGCACTGAGCGATTGTCGATTGCGCACTGAGCGACTTAGGTTTTCGAAATCGATGGAACAGAGATTTGCACTTAGCAAAGAAGGTGAAAGGTATTTGAGAAGTTGAGAAGTCTGGATTGTAAGCATAAACCCTCTAATCCGAATGTGATCGGTATATATACCTTTCCGAGGAGAGAGAAAAGTTACCGTTAGAAATCCCCTTTTTTTTAACTGTTACGCCGTAAAATTTTGATGTAACAGTAAACGGGTAGAACTTATCATCTACCAACGGATACTAATGTAATATAATAATATTGATTTACAATAAGATTATATACACTGATGTATTATACTTATACACAAGTTAGTATAATACGCGATTTGAGACTAACTCAAATACGCAGTAATCATGAAATAATAACACTGAGTAATTAAACATGATGTTGGACACACCAAGCTGAGTAAACTTATTACTCAGTTTAACTCAAGCACTCAGCTTGATTCAAGCATTCAGCTTGAGATGTGCACTCAGCTTGAGTTTGAAACTCAGTTTGAGTAGAGCACACAGCTCATGGGCAATGACACTAAGTCAGTTTCGTCTGAGACTGACTCAAACAAACCTTTTAACCACACTGAGTAGTTAAAGAATGTTTGGAACCTACCAAACGTGTGAACCAATCACACAGCCTGAGTTAAGCACATAGCTCAGACTCAGTGACACTTAGTCATTTTGTTTGAGACTAACTCAAACTATATATTTTTAACTACACTAAGTAGACAAAATAAGTTTGGAACTCACAAAACAAAAGAACTCATTGTTTAGCTTGACAAGATTCAATTTATGAAAATTTATTCATAAACTGTGCACGCAGCTTAAGACACTTAGTCTTTGTCAAACTGAAAACTCAGATTCTAGACACTTAGCTAGGGGTTGAGCATACCCAATTTACTTAGCAGATACATAAACCTCTTCTCATCAAGTGGTTTAGTAAAAATGTTTGCTAATTGGTCATCTGTAGAGATAAAGTTAATGTCAACTTTACCTTTTTCCACGATGTCCCTAATGAATTGATGTCTAATTTCAATGTGTTTGGTTCTTGAGTGTAAGACTGGATTGTAAGTGATGGCTATAGCGCTTTGGTTATCACAGAAGATAGGAGTTTTCTTGAAACTCATACCAAAGTCTTGAAGCTGATGCTGCAACCAAAGGATTTGAGCACAACAGCTTCCTGCTGCAACATACTCAGCTTCAGCAGTTGAAGTAGCCACTGAGTTCTGTTTCTTACTGGTCCAGCTTACTAGCTTCCCTCCAAGCAATTGACATCCTCCAGTAGTTGATTTTCTGTCTAACTTGCACCCAGCATAGTCAGCATCTAAAAAACCAACTAACTCGAATCCAGAGTCCTTTGGATACCAAAGGCCTAAATTTTACAAACCAACTAACTCATCTTACAAACTTAACTTTGTCTCATCAAATTCAAACTGATGAGATCATTTTCCCAACAAACTCCCCCTATTTGATGATGACAAAACCATCAAACAGTTCTTAAGTTTGTTTAACAGAATTATGTTTTAAATCTTAAACTTATTAAGATTTTATTATTTGAACTGATCAAATATTTATTGAACATATCAATATTAATTGAACTTATCAATTTAAATTGGAACACACCAATTTTTAGTTGAACACACCAACTAATTACATAAATGAATAAGAACTTATCATTTATTCATTAAGCTGAACTTATCAGACTTATAGCTATGAACACATCATAATACAGTTGAACATATCAAACTTTATATTTGTATTAATTGAACTGATCATAATACAAAAGTTGTTGATCACATAGATCATGCACACTAAGTGCTTACAAAATTAGAACTAATCTAATAATTACAGTAGAACTAATCTACTCAGGATGCAGCTCTTCAAACTCTTTAATCTCTTCATTTATTTCTTCAAGTATTTCTTGTAGATTAGGTAAGTGTTGAAGCTGATCCTTCTGTGATCGTATTGCCCTGTTTATTCTGTATCTGAACCTTGCAGTCTGTTCAGTTTTCTCAACAATTTGTCTCAGAGCAAATACTTGAGATACCCCACATGTATAAATTGATGCATCAGCCTGGAAGCATTTTTCACCATTTCTATCCAAGTACATGAACCCTTTCTGAGGCTTTTCAACATACGTATTCTCTTGAAACTCCATGCCTTCAGGAAGAGCAAGACTGTCCTTGTTTGCTTTTGCTAAACCAGCTGGTTTTTTATGTTTATCCTTTCCTATTTTGTGAAAGGAAGTCAGTAGGATTGCTATCTCCGACCTGGGTATTAATTGCATCGCATCAGCTCTAGCAAGTAGTCTTAGCAGCTCATCTTTAACTTGATTTCGAGCAGTAGACCTTTTCATCTGCTTAATGAGCACTGCCACTTGCTTCCATTCCTCATAACCCAGTTTGTGTAGTTGATTTAGCTCCATAGAAAGTGTCTCACCATTTCTCAATACAAACTCGAGAATAATGATCCCTTGAGCTGAACTCAACTTAAGTGAGAGAATTTGAGAAGAGAAGAATGATTTTGTATAACAATCCATTATGTTCTCCTCCTCTGGTTGGTCTTCCATCAGAGGTTCTTCTTCCTTTTCTTTCTTAGGCACTATAGGCAGCTTGAGTTTAGCTAACTCTTCATTTTGTTTTCTAATCTGCTCAGCCCAAACCCTTTCTCTCGCTTCCTTTTCACTGACTAACACAGCTTGAGCATTCACTTGTCTTTCTCTTAGCTCAACAACAGATATCCCAAGCTGATCAGCTTCCTCTTGTTCTATTCTTCTAACTGCCAGCAGTGACATTCTTTCTTGTATAGTCATTTTATCTGCAGAATCGTCATCTGAGGCAGATGATTCACTAAGAATCATTTTCCTTTTCTTCTGTTGAGGGAGTTGTTCTGATTCTCCTGAGCTGACCACAGCTGGTCTTTTCCCTTTTGCTTTGTCAGTCAGCTCAGTGTCTTTTTCTGTTGTTTTCTCCCCCTCAAGTTGATCATCTGCTCTCTTTACCAAAAATAATAAAACTTCAGCTTCAGCTTCAGCTTCACCTTCTTGAACCTTCTCCCCCTTTTTGTCATCATCAATAGGGTTTGAAGGTCGTTGTTGATGGAGAGCAGAAACTACAGACTTCAGATTTGCCACTTTAGTATCCAGAGCATCTAGCCTCAGCAATAAATGCTTCTTGGCTTTCTTTCTTTTGAAATGAAGGATCTCAAACTGACTTTTCAAAAATGTGATAATTGAATCAAAGTCAGCTTGTAAAGGTTGATACTTGGGTGCATCATCCAAGGGTTGGTGTGGACCCTCAAATTCATGTGCACCAGAGTTTGGACCCTGTGATTCATCCTGGTTTGAAGATGAAACATTGACAGGTCGTGCACTAGAGTGTGAGAAATGAATAGAATGAATAGGGCTAGAGACGTAAAGTGTATGGGTTGGTGGTTGGCTTTTGGGTATAGAGGGAGGTGATTGACCCTGGGGATTGGTCATATGTTCAATGTAACCTGAATGTGTCTGTTCAGGCACAGAAGTAGGCTCTCCCATGGCACGAGTAAGTGTGGCCTGAGTAGACACCACAGCCGGTTTAGGCTGTTGGGTTTTAAAGAGCCTTGAGGTTGACACCTTAAGAGTAGGCGTCTCCCCCTCAACTCCTGCCGGAGGGATCAATGTGATCGTAGCTCCAGTGATGCCTTTAGGAGTGGCACCACCTTTGGCAGTTTTTCTTTGGTATGTATGGATATTCTCCCTAGCAGCAATGGGCATACTAGGGGTGGCTTCAGATTGGAATTGTAGATGGAAAGAAGGTGGTGGAGATGGGTTAGACTTAGTTGGTTCCACTGCAGTCTTATCTCCAAAGGTAGATGGAGAAAAGTGAGAAGAAAGAGAAAGTGGAGAGGTCTTACCCGAGTTTACTTCAGTATGGACTGGTTCAGCCTGAGCAGAGTGCTCAGCTTGAACTTCTGTGTCAGCTTGAGAGCTCCCCCTTGATTTGATTCCTCTTCTTCACTTTCCGATGAAGCTCCCTCAGCAACCAAGAGCATTGGACCACTTAGACCATCTTGCTCATGAAATATGTCATTGTTAAACATCTTAGAGCTGAGAGTAGGAACAGGGAACACATCCCATCCAGCTACATATAAGTCCCCCAACTCAGCTTCAATCACCAGGGACAAGTACCTTATGAAAGGCACATGAAGATCCCTGGTGGTCTTCAGTACTTGGACCTTGAGCTCATTGAAAATGAGTTGTGCATAGTCGATACGGCGATCAAAGAACATGTTATACAGCAGCTGCATTTCGAACTCGTTCACCTGATCCAAGCCTCCAACCTTCGTTCCCAGTGAACGTACCACTGTGGAAACCATAAAGCCCCAGCTGGTGGGAAAAGTGGCCTTCTTAATCACCCCTTCAATTTGAGGGTGACCCATCTGAGGTAGAACTGACCTCGCCACTTGTCTAGACACAGTTGACTCGAACACATCTTGACCAGGGAGTCGAAGAACATCCCTTAGCCCTTGAACCGTGATGGCCACTGTTTTATCGCCATTAAGAACAGTGCCAATGATCTCTCCTCTATTCTGGTTGAATGTACACGTGTACCAGAACTCCAAAAGGTGCTGTGGAACCATGTGAACAGGCGCTCCAATGAAAGCAAATGCCAAAGGGCATTTCCGAATATAAGCAACCCATGCTTCATATCCTCTCCACTGTTTCCTCGCAGGGATATCAAGACATGCACGCTGATTGTTGATTTTGATCAGTGGTAATCCGTTTTTTTTCAACGCAGCATCACGAACCATTCGATCACTGAGAATGAGAGTGGTTCCTTCCATCGATGAAATTGCAGATTACACTGAGTAACTAATTTCGTTGCACTAAGCAATGATCTTCGCACCGAGCGAGTTAGGGTTTCAAAGTCGATGGAACTGGGAATTTCACGTAGCAAATTAGTTGAAAGGTATATAGGCAGATGAGAGGTTTATAGATGAGAAGTTGAAGCGTAAACCTCTAAAATGCGGTTAAGGTCGTTATATATACCTTTTCGAGGAGAGAGAAAAATTACCGTTGGAATCCCTTTTTAATCCGTTACGCCAAAAAATTACGGCTTGATGTAACAGTTAGAGGGTAGAAACACATCATTCTCCAACAGAGACAAGTGTAAAATAATAATATTAACAAATAATAAGATTATAAACACTTTGTAAATATATCAATACACAATTGATATACGATACGAATTGAAACTGATTCAAATACGTATGGACAGAAAAATTAATAACACTTAGTAATTAATTCATAGATTGGACACACCAAGCTGAGTAAACATATTACTCAGTCTAAGTCAAGCACTCAGCTTGATTCAAGCACTCAGCTTGATTCAAGAACTCAGCTTGAGTGGAGCACTCAACTTGAGATTGATACTTAGCTTGAGTAGAGCACACAGCTCAGGCTTAATGACACTTAGTCATTTATGTTTAAGACTGACTTAAACATGTGATTTTAGCTACACTAAGTAGGTAAAATATGTTTGGAACTTACCAAACGTGTGAACCAATCACACAGTGTGAGTTAAGCACATAGCTCAGACTCAATGACACTTAGTCATTTTGTTCGAGACTAACTCAAACTAACATTTCAACCACACTGAGTAGTTGAATTATGTTTGGAACTGACCAAACGTGTGAACTCATTATTCAGTTTGACATATAGATCAGTTTATGAAAACTTATTTATAAACTGTGCACCCAGCTTAAGACACTTAGTCTCTGTCAAACTGAGAACTCAAATTTTAGACACTTAGCTAGGGGTTGAGCATACCCAATTTACTTAGCAGATACATAACCTCTTTTCATCAAGAGGCTTAGTAAAGATATCTGCTAATTGGTCATCAGTGGAGATAAATTTAATGTCAACTTTACCTTTTTCCACGATGTCCCTTATGAAGTGATGTCTAATTTCAATATGCTTGGTTCTTGAGTGAAATACTGGATTGTAAGTGATGGCTATTGCACTTTGGTTATCACAAAAGATAGAAGTTTTCTTGAAACTCATCCCAAAGTCCTGAAGCTGATGCTGCATCCCCAAGATTTGAGCACAACAGCTCCCTGCTGCAACATACTCAGCTTCAGCAGTTGGAGTAGCCACGGAGTTCTGTTTCTTACTAGTCCAGCTTACTAATTTTCCTCCAAGCAATTGACATCCTCCAGTGGTTGATTTTCTATCTAACTTGCACCCAGCATAGTCAGCATCAGAAAAACCAACTAACTCAAATACAGAATCCTTTGGATACCAAAGACCTAGATTTGGTGTACCTTTAAGGTACTTAAAGATCCTTTTCACAGCTAAAAGATGTGATTCTTTAGGATCTGCCTGATATCTTGCACAAACACATGTAACAAACATGATATCAGGTCTACTAGCTGTCAAATAGAGTAATGAACCTATCATTCCTCTATAGGTAGACTGACACACAGACTTACCATCTGAGTCTTTACTCAGCTTGACAGCTGGTGTCATGGGTGTTCTCATGGATGAACTTGAATCAAAACCATATTTCTTTATCAAATCCAAAACATATTTTCTTTGATTGATGAAAATTCCATCAGGCTTTTGTTGAATTTGTATGCCTAGGAAATATGTCATCTCACCCATCATACTCATCTTGTACTTTTGTGACATTATTTTGGAGAACCAATCACACAGAGACTCATTTGTAGAGCCAAAAATGATGTCATCCACATAGATTTGTACAAGAATTATCTGTCCTTTGCTCTTTTTAAAAAAGAGTGTCTTATCTATATTGCCTCTGGTGAAATTCATGGATATTAGATAAGTGGACAGTGTATCATACCAAGATCTTGGAGCTTGTTTAAGACCATACAAAGCCTTGTCCAACTTATAGACATGATGTGGAAACTTTGAACTTACAAAGTCAGGAGGTTGTTTCACATAGACTTCCTCCTGAAGTTTTCCATTCAGGAAAGCACTTTTCACATCCATTTGATAGACTTTGAAGTCTTTATATGCTGCATAAGCCAGGAACAGCCTTATAGCTTCAATTCTGGCAACAGGGGCAAAGGTCTCATCATAATCAATTCCTTCTTCTTGCCTATACCCTTGTGCTACCAGCCTGGCTTTGTTCCGAACTATCACTCCGTCCTTGTCCATTTTGTTTCTATAGACCCACTTAGTGCCTATATGTTGGTCTCTTGTACGAGAGAGTAACAACAAGCAACAGTGTGTAGAAGGGGCGGTTGAATACACTTTCTGCGGAAATTGAACAAATCAAAGAAAAGTGTCACACACAGTAAATCAAACCACAATCAATCAAATATTTTTATTAATCAGAAGATGATTACAATGACTATCAAGTAAGCAACTCTTGATATATAATCATCTAATATAAATCTCTCAATTCTCTCAAACTTAGATATCTATAATTAACATATAATTATAGACACCGACGACTCTCTAAACCGGATTTTCACAGATTGAATCAACACATGATTACTTACCAATATCACAACTGATGTGATTAATTCGAACACATGAACTTCTTTGGAAATCTGTGATTAAATCTTGATACTGAATCAAGACTCATAACACATACGATGAGGTGAGGTTTGGCTCTGCAATACTTAGTTGTTATTCGATCAAAGTCGTACTGAGTCGTACCTCTAAACTTATCAGGAGATACGTATTTATAATCCTGTTGCTACGGTTCCTAACAAACTAGACTTAGCCTAATTCGCTAACTAACTTTCGGATAAACCGGAATCTTGAATCTTGAATCTTCTTATCTTGAGTCTTCAATCTTCAATCTTGATTCTGGAGTCTTCTTATCCGCGCCGTAGATATAGAGAGATAAAGATGAATTTAAAACATTTTTAAATATCTTTAAACTGACTTCTTCACTCGGGCTGAGTTACTCAGCTTGAAACTCATCAAGCTGAGTTCTTCGAGAACAAACCCGAATTCAAACATGAACTAACATGTATAATTATTAACTCATCCTTAGAAGTCCAAAGAGTTAAATAAAACATATTTGTTAACTCTGTCGAGCTGACTCTGCTTCTGAGCTGAGTCACTCAGCTTGAGACACATCAAGCTGAATACTCGATATATACCTTATGTGACATACACAGATTATCAAACACATTAATAATTTAACTAAGGTATAATATAAACTTGTTGAACATATGCTCAGTTTATATTCAGCTTATACTCAGTCTGAATCACTCTAAGTGTTCAGCCTGACTAAGCTTCATAATTATGTTTAAGTTATATGTAGAACTCATCTTACAACCTTAACTTTGTCTCATCAAATTCAAACTGATGAGATCATTTTCCCAACACTATAATTGTATGATCTTCAGGGGCAGGGACAAGGGTCCAGACTTTATTCCTCTCAAACTCATTTAATTCCTCTTGCATAGCATCAATCCAATCCTCATCTGCTAAGGCTTCCTCAGTCTTCTTTGGTTCCATCTGAGAGAGAAAACCAAAGTGAGCTGCATAGTTAGCTGTAGCCTTAGATCTGGTCATGACTTTCTCTTGGACATTTCCAATGATTTGATCTTTAGGATGATCTTTGAGGAACTTAAATGTGGTAGTTGGAGAGTCTGGTTCTGAATCTGAGTGATGTTGAGGACCTCGAGGTGAACTTATCTCCTCAGTCTCAACAGCAGCATTGTTAACAAACTGATTATCACTAAGATTCTCAGTCTGAGTGACTTCAGCTCCAAAAGAATTGACGAACTCATCATCTTTCTAAGCTTGAGAATCCTTTGAAGCTTGTGATGATTTCATTGATGAACACACATCATCATCACTATCATCTTCTATGACATACATAGGATTTGACATGTTGATTTCCCTTGGCCTTTCAAGCTCACTCAGACTAACGGAGTCAGCTTGACTTTTCTCAGCTTGATCAATACTGTCTTCATCAAATGAAACATGAATTGATTCTTCAATGGCCTTTCTCCTAGAGTTATATACTCTGTATGATTTGGAGATTGAGGAATAACCAACAAATATTCCAGGATCAGCTTTGGGTTCCAACTTATGGAGCTGATCGCTTTGATTCAGCACATAGCATTTTGAACCAAAGATATGGAAATAACCTATATTGGGCTTTCTAGAATTATACATTTCATATGAAGTCTTTCCATGTATTTTGACAATGATTAACCTATTCTGAGTATAGCAGGCTGTACTAACAGCTTCATCCCAGAAATAGAGTTTCAATCCTGCCTCACATAGCATTGTCCTTGCAGCCTCAATTAAGGTTCTATTTCTCCTTTCAGCAACTCCATTTTGTTGTGGAGTTCTGACAGATGAGAAATTTTGTAATATTCCTTTTTGTTCACAGAAGCTTTCAAGGGTTGAGTTCCTGAACTCAGTCCCATGATCACTTCTGAGTTGCTTTACGGACTAACCTTTCTGCAACTCTTCCCTTTTGATGAAACTTATTATCTCCAAGGCAGCCTCACTTTTGGCTTTTATGAATATTACCCAGGTGAATCGTGAGAACTCATCTACTATCACCAGAGTGTACTTCTTGCCACTTAGGCTTGGAGTACTTATGGGTCCAAACAGATCCATAAGCAACATATGCAATGGGTCTGTTATTGAAAAATTTTGCTTTGATTTAAAGGACCCTTTATGGTGTTTCCCTTGTTCACTAGCTGAACACAATTTGTCTTTGACAAATGTGATTTTTGGTAATCCAGAGACTAACTCTTTATTAGACAGCATATTTATATTTTTAAAGTTCAAATGAGACAAACGTCTATGCCATAACCAACTCAGCTTAGGAACAGAATGGGAATACAAGCAGGTTTCATTATTGGGATCAGCAGAATTAAGATCAAGTAGATACACATCTCTTTCTCTTTTAGCTATTAATATAGGCTTTCCCTTAGCATTATAAATTGTTCCTGCTTTCTTCCTAAAAGTAACAACATTGTCCTCATCACACAATTGACTGATACTAATCAGGTTGTGTTTGAGGCCTTTGACATATGCAACTCTCTGGAAAGTGACTTTACCAGCTTGCATCTTCCCATAGACTTTGGTTCTTCCATGGGAGTTGTCACCAAATGTTACTTTAGGACCTTCATCTTCCTAGAAATCACTGAGAAGTCCTTTCCATCCGGTCATGTGCCTTGAACATCCACTATCCAAGTACCATTTACTTGAACCCTGCACATGATATAAAAACTAAACACATTAGTTTTTCTTGGGAACCCACTTCTTGGTGGGTTCAGATGAGGAGCACTTAGCAGTTTCATCTTGTTGAACTGACTGCTCAGCTTGAGAAGGAACTGAATCCTGTGTAGGCTAATCAGTTTGTTCTTGCTTAGGACTTGAGATTTCAGCATCACAGTCCTTAGCCTCATGACCTCTACTTCTGCATTTGTAGCATCTCCTTCTTCCAATGATGACAGGAGGTAGAGTGTCTAACAATCCTTGTGAGAATTTACTCTCAGTTTTAGGATTGTATATGGTGGATAACTTCTCAACTTTCTTTGCAAGCTGATTCACCTGGTGATCACAGACTTTGGACTTACCTTTGTTAGGTCTCTGTTCGTTATCCTGAGAAGATTGACTAACAACCTTCTTCTCCATGACTTTGGACTTACCTTTGTCATGCTTACTGGACTCACCAGTTTCAACAGGTTTTGACTTACCACTGTTGATCTTCTTGTACTTACCAAGATCAATAACTTTGGACTTACCATTGTTGTGATTTGACCTCTGACTTATAGTAGTCTTCGTGTTCTTATAACTTCTCTCCGAGCCAGATAGAGAATTTTGTCTTTTGAAAGGATTTGGGTTAAGCCTTTCTATGACTGAAGTTCTTTGAACAGGCTGAGTGCCTAATCTGTCCAAAACAGACTTACCATGTTGTTTGGATGTTGAGCACTCATTACCATGATCTTTGGCCTTCACAAACATATTGAATTTTAGGCTTGGATCATGTCGTTTCTCTGAGGCTGACTTCTGAGACTTAATCAGTTGTCTATCTTCCTCAGAATCTGTACTTGCTATCTCATCATCAGCTACATAAGCTGCTGTTTGATAGTCACCTCCAAGTACAGCCTTCACCTGTTTAGGTATCTGTTGGTTTATGCACTGTTCAGCAAGCTTTGATGACTTACACCAAGACTCAGTGATCTTTTGATGTTGATCAACTTTGTCTTTAGCTTCTTGAAGTTCTTCACTAAGAAGTTTGTTAATATGTCTTTGACATTCAAGGTCACACTGTGCTTTCTTACCAACATCAATGAGAGATTGATTTTCCTTAATCTCATCTTTAGGTTTAGCTATTTCAGCTTTGAGGTCAGTCTGAGACTTAAGGCTGGTCTTGAAATCATTTAGCAGATAATCGAATGCAAGACCCTTTTCTTCATCAGTGTAAGAGTAGAAATTACTGACCTTATACATGGAAGCAGGATCCCAATCACTGAGCTTGCTATTTTCCTCAGCTTCCTTCATGTCAGCTTCAAATATTGATTCGGACATACCATAATCAACGTCATCGATTTCTATCTCTTCATCTTCTTGAGTCATCAGACATATATCATCATCTGATGTAGATGATTCTGTATCCCATGTTTCAGCAATTAATCCTTTTGCACTAAGTTTGTCTTCAGGCTTTCCTTTCTTGAGCTAAGTATATTTCTTCTTGTATTTATCAGCTCTGTAAGCATTCTTATTAACAACTGATGTTGATTCCACCTTCTTTGATCTGCACTCAACAGCAATGTGTCCCTTTTTCTGACAATTGAAGCACACAGCATTCATGGGATCAAAAGAACTCTTTCCTTTGCCCCTGTCAGATCTTACTCTTCCCCTTTGAGCTCTTCTCAAACGTCTGGCTAACATTGCCATTTGCTCAGTGATATTCTGAACATCATCAGTATCACTTGAGTCTGAGTCTGAGTAGTCAGCTTGAGATTCTGACTCAGTCTCAGATTCAACAACTAGTGCCTTAGGACATTTCTTCTTCTTTTTCTATGCAACTAATGCAATATCAGTTTTATCCAAGGACTCCTTCAGTTGTTGTTGAGAAGATTTCTTGTGTTCAGTGATCTGTTCATGATTCAGCAAGAACCCATAGATAGACTGTAGGTTGTACACGTGTAGTGTTCCTCCAGCCCTCAGTGCCGTAGTTACATCATTAAACCTTTCTGGTAACACATCCAGAAATTTCAGCACCAGTTCAGCTTCATCTTTCTTTACACCCACACTTAGTTGGTCATTTATCAAGCAGTGAAACCTTGTGAACAAATCTGACAAGGTTTCATTCTTCTTTGAAAAGAAGTTTTCATAGGATCTATTCAAATGATTTTTCTTGTGCTGCTTGACCAGATCAGTGCCTTCATACGTGAAACTCAGCGTATCCCAGATATCTTTTGCAGTTTGACACCCAGTCACAGTGTGCAAGCTTTCATTTGGCAGGGCATTCGCTAGAACACTTTTAGCCTTATCATCTAGATTGAAAAGTTTCCAATATTCATCAGTCCATGATGCAACAGGCTTTCTTGTTTCCTTTTCAAAACTGCCAGGAGACGAATCACTGACAGTGGCAGGAATCTTGGGGATAATTGGTCCTTTAGTGACAACATCCGACATACGGTTGTCAATGGACTTGAGAAACAGCATGGCTCTGAACTTCCACATAGGATAGTCAGATCCATCAAATATGGGACAGCTTTTGGCAGACATCTATGGAAAGTTTGAAGAATTGTTACTTGTAGACATTGTCAACTTTCTCAGAATCTAGAACTTTCAACTAATGAAATCGTTCAGCCTGCTCTGATACCAGTTGTTGGTCCCTTGTATGAGAGAGTAACAACAAGCAACAGGTGTGTAGAAGGG
The DNA here is from genome assembly GCA_947179395.2 of Pulicaria dysenterica. Taxonomy (NCBI): domain Eukaryota; kingdom Viridiplantae; phylum Streptophyta; class Magnoliopsida; order Asterales; family Asteraceae; genus Pulicaria; species Pulicaria dysenterica. The sequence goes on along the minus strand of OX359289.1, from coordinate 28,529,813 downwards.
GGGTTGAATACACTTTCTGCGGAAATTGAACAAATCAAATAAAAGTGTTACACACAGTAAATCAAACCACAATCAATCGAATGCTTTTATTAAGAAGATGATTACAATGCTTTGAATAAGAAGATGATTACAATAACTATCAAGTAAGCAACTCTTGATATATAACCACCTAATATAAATCTCTCAATCTCTCAAACTTAGCTATCTATAATCAACTTATGATTATAGATACTGACGACTCTCTAAACAGGATTTCACACAGATTGACAACTTACCAATATCACAACTGATGTGATAGTTCGAACACACGAACACTTGGGCAATCTGCGAGTTTTTCTTGATCATGTTGAACTGGCAAACAGTAATCAATATTCGTAACACATACGGTGAGGTGAGGTTTGGCTCTGCAACACTTAGTTGTTTTTGTATCAAAGTCGTACCTCTAAACTTATCAGGAGATAAGTATTTATAATCATGTGCCTACTGTTCCTAACAAACTAAGACTCAACTTAATTCGCTAACAAACTCTCGGATAATCCGGAATCTTGAATCTTGAATCTTCAATATTGATTCTGGAGTCTTCTTATCCGCGCCGTAGATATAGAGAGAGATAAAGATGAATTTAAAACATATTTAAATTATCTTTAGACTAACTTCTTCACTCGGACTGAGTTACTCAGCTTGAAACTCATCAAGCTGAGTTCTTCGAGAACAAATCCGAATTCATACATGAACTAACACGTACATTGATAAACTCATCCTTAGAAGTCTAACTTAGTTGACTAAAACATATTTAGCAACTCTGTCGAGCTGACTCTGCTTTTGAGCTGAGTCACTCAGCTTGAAACACATCAAGTTGATTACTCGATATATACCTTATGTGACATACACAGATTATTAAACATATTAATAAACAAACTGAGGTATAATATAAACTAATCAACATATGTTCAGCTTATATTCAGCTTATACTCAGTCTGAATCACTCTAAGTGTTCAGTCTAACTAAGCTTCATATTTCTGTTTAGGTTATATGTAGAACTCATCTTACAAACTTAACTTTGTCTCATCAAATTCAAACTGATTAGATCATTTTCCCAACATTCTCACTAAGGGACCAACACACTTTCATCACCACAACAACTCCTTATTCTTATGACATCCTTAGCCTTCAAATAACATATATCAGAAAGCTTAATGAAGCTAGGATTGCCTACCTGATCCTTAAACATGAATCCCTGAACTGGTATATCTGTAATTTCATTTTCTTTTAATGTTACACCTTCAGGTACTTTAAATATGATTTCCCATTGCAGACCAGGAACTGGAACACATCTCAGCTCCTCAGCTCTAGAAATCAGCTTGGAGACTTCAGTTGTAATCTCTTGCTTGATTTTACTCCTTTTAAATTTCTTGAGCATCATAATTATTCTTTTCCACTCAATGTAGCCCATCCTGTGAACATACCTCAGGTCTATTACCACTGTTGAATTATCATCGAATTGGAAGGTGAGAATGATGGCTCCATTTATTCTGCTCAGAGTCATGCTCTTGATTTCCTTGCTGGTGCTTCTTCTGAAGTAGCATTCCTGGATGTCTGCATCTGTATATTGGATTGGATCAGGCCTTTGACCAGAATAGTCAGCTTTAGCTTGAGCTAAAGCTTTTCTTTTTCTCTTTCTTGGTCCCTTACTTCCTTTTCTTTTCTCTTTCTTAGCTCAACAGTAGATATTCCAAGCTCATCAGCTTCTTCTTTTTCGAGCATTTCAATCATTAACCTCGTAGCTTTCTCTTCTTAAGTTTCGGAGACACTGTCAGCTTCAGATTCAGATTCTACAACTTTTCGTCTTTTAGCTGCAGGTTCCTCTTTCATTAACTCTAACTCCCCCTCAATCTGAGCTTGTGTCACTGCTCCTTTGGCTAGCACTAGCAAAGCCTTAGCCTCAGCTTGAACTGATTCAGCTCAAGCGTCAACTTGAACCTTCTCCCCCTTTTTTTCATCATCAACAGCGTTTGAAGTATGTGTTTGTTTTAGAGCTGCAACTGCAGATGTAAGCTCTTTGACATCATTTGTCAGCTTGTCAATCCTCTGATAGATTTTTTGTTTGTTCTTCTTTCTCTTGAGGTGGAATAACACAAACTGAGCTGCAATGTATGTCTTTAACTTTTGAATGCCTGAGCAGGTAGTTTCATCCTGGGGAGACTGAATCCGGCCCTTGAACTCAAAGTTTTGTTCCTCTGAAGTGTAAGAATCAAGGTCCTTAGGAGAGTGTTTGGGTGCATCATCGAAGGGTTGGTGTATACCCTCAAATTCATTTGCACCAGAGGTAGGACCCTGTAACTCACCTTGGTATTTAGGTGAATCATTGACAGGTCATGCAGAAGAGTGTGAGAAGTGAAGAGAATGAGTTGGGCTCAAAATGTGATGAGATTGGGTTGGTGGTTGGCTTATCTGGTGAGTGGGGGGTAATTGACCATGGGGATTGGTCAGAACTTCAATGTTAACTGAGTGTGTCTGCTCAGGCACAGTAACAGGCTCTTCCATGGCTCTAGTAAGTGTGGGCTGAGTAGACACCACACCCTGGTCTGGCTGAAGGGTTTGAATGAGCCTTGAGGTTGGCACCCGAAGAGTAGGTGTCTCCCCCTCAACTCCTGCCGGTGGAGGAATCAGTGTGATTTCAGCTCCAGTGGTACCTTTAGGTGTGGCACCACTTTTGGCAGTATTTCGATTATAGGTTTTGATATTTTCCTTGGTAGCAGTGGGCATACCAAGGTTGGCTTCAGATTGGAGAATATGATGGAAAGAAGGTGGAGGAGTTGGGTTAGACTGGGTTGGGCTTACCACAGTCTTATCTCCAAATGAAGATGGAGGAAAGTAAGAAGAAGAAAGTGGAGAAGTCATACCTGGCGCAACCCCAAGATTGGCTAGCTCAGCTTGAGCAGAGTGCTCAGCTTGAACCTCTTGATCAGCTTGATCCGACTCCTCAGCTCCACTTTCTGATGAAGCTCTCTCAGCAATCCATTGCATAGGCTCACTGAGGCCCTCTTGCTCTGGAAAGATGTCGTTGTTGAACATCTTTGAGCTGAGTGCTGGTGTGAGGAACACATCCTGACCGGCTTCGTACAGTTTAGTCCCCAGCTCAGCTACAAACACCAAGGACAAGTACCTTATAAAAGGCACATGAAGATCCCGTGTGGTTTTCATCACTTAGACCTTGAGTTCGTTAAAGATAAGCAGTGCAAAATCCAGATTTTGTGCAAAGTAGATGTTGTATCGCAGCTGCATCTCGAACTCGTTGACCTGGTCCAATCCTCCAACCTTCGTTCCGAGTGAACATATCACTGTGGATACCATAAAACCCTAACCTATTGGGAAAGTGGCCTTCTTAATTACACCCTTCGTTTGTTGGTGACCCATCCTGGGTAGAACTGACCTCGCCAGTTGTCTTGTCATAGAAGGATCGAACATATCATTTTGAGGAAGTTGGAAAATCTCCCTTAGCCTTTGAACTGTGAGTACCACTATTCTCTCCCTGTTCAGCACGGTGCCTCTGATTTCTCCTCTGTCCTGGTCATAGACACATGTGTACCAGAACTCCAGTAGGTGCTGAGGAATAACGTGACTTGGTGCTCCAGTGAAGGTGAATGCCCATGGGCATTTTCGGATGTAATCCACCCATGCTTCATAACCTCTGCCCCGTTTTCACTCAGGATTAGCAAGGCAGGCATGTTGATTGTTGATCTTAATGAACGGCAATCCATTATTTTTTAACGCAGCACCTCTTATCATCCTATCACTGAGATTTAGAATGATCCCGTCCATTGTAGAGAAATTAAGTTTAACTTCGATTCACACAGAGTAAAATCGTTTATCGCACTGAGCGAGGATTTCAAGTTTGGACAAAGAGTTGATTGCACTTAGCAAAGAGGTGTTTGTAGAAGGTATAGTAAGGATAGCAGAAGTTTAGAGATGGAAGAAAGTAAGCGTAAACTTCTGAATTTCGGTTACAAAAGATATATATACCTTTTTGAGGAGAGAAAAAAGTTACCGTTTTTTAAAATCCCTATTTATCTGTTACTCTAACTAACTTACAGATAGATATAACAGTAATCGAGATGAAGCACATCATATCCCAACGGATAAGTTTGTAAAATAACATTCTTGACTTTCAAGAATATTATTTACACTGTTGTATTATAGTAATACATAATCAGTATAAAACGTAACTTGAGACTGACTCAAACATAATGTCTCATGAATTAATAACACATAGTAATTAAAACATGGTTTAGACATACCAAGCTGAGTAAACTTATCACTCAGCGTGAGTCAAGCACTCAGCTTGATTTTAGAACTCAGCTTGAGATTAACACTCAGCTTGAGTGGAGCACACAGCTCAGAATCAATGACACTTAGTCATTTTTATTTGAGACTGACTCAAACTAATATTTTAACAACACTAAGTAGTTAAAACATGTTTGGAACAAACCAAACGTGTGAACTTATCACTCAGCTTGACCAAGTGAATAGTTTATGAAGACATACCTATAAACTATACGCTCAGCTTAAGACACTTAGTCTTTGTCAAGCTAAAACTCAGTTTTAGAAACTTATCTAAGGGTTGAGCATACCCAATTTACTTAGCAGATAAGAAAACCTTTTCTCTTCAATAGGTTCTGTAAAGATATCTGCTAATTGATCATCTGTGGAGATAAAATTTATGTCAACTTTACCTGTTTCCACGATGTCTCTTATGAAGTGATATCTAATTTCTATATGCTTTGTTCTTGAGTGGAAGACTGGATTATATGTGATGGCTATTGCACTTTGGTTATCACAGAAAATAGGAGTCTTCTTGAAATTCATACCAAAGTCTTGAAGCTGATGTTACATCCACAGGATTTGAGTACAACAGCTTCCTGCAGCAACATACTCAGCTTCAGTAGTTGAAGTAGCCACTGAATTCTATTTCTTACTTATCCAACTTACTAACTTCCCTCCAAGCATTTGACATCCTCCAGTTGTAGATTTTCTGTCTAATTTGCACCTAGCATAATCAGCATCTGAAAATCCAACTAACTCAAATCCAGAGTCCTTTGGATACCAAACACCTAGATTTGGTGTACCTTTAAAGTACCTAAAGATCCTTTTCACAGCTTGAAGATGTGATTCCTTAGGATTTGTCTTATATCTTGCACAAACACATGTAGCAAACATTATATCAGGTCTATTAGCTGTCAAATAGAGTATTGAACCTATCATTCCTCTATAGGTAGACTGACATACAGACTTTCCATCTGAGTCCTTGCTCAGCTTGACAACTGGTGACATGGATGTTTTCATGGTTGAACTAGAATCAAAACCATATTTCTTTATCAAATCAAGAACATACTTGCTTTGATTTATGAATATCCCATCAGGCTTTTGTTGAATCTACAAGCCTAGAAAATATGTCATTTCACCCATCATACTTATCTTGTACCTTTTTGACATAACTTTGGAGAACCATTCACATAGAGATTCATTTGTAGAACCAAATATAATGTCATCTACATAGATCTGTACAAGAATCACCTGTTCTCTATTCTTTTTAATGAAGAGTGTTTTATCAATACTACCTCTGGTAAAGTCCATTGATAGTAGATATTTGGATAGTATATCTGGAGCTTGTTTTAGACCATACAAAGCCTTGTCTAACTTATAGACATGATGTGGATACTTTGAACTTACAAAGCCAGGAGGTTGTTTCACATAGACTTCCTCCTGAATTTTCCATTTAGGAAAGCACTTTTCACATCCATTTGATAGACTTTGAAGTCTTTATATGCTGCATAAGCTAAGAACAGCCTAATGGCTTTAATTCTAGCAACTGGGGAAAATGTCTCATCATAATCTATTCCTTCTTCTTGTCTATACCCTTGTGCTACCAGCCTAGCTTTGTTCCTAACAATCACTCCATCCTTGTCTATCTTGTTTCTATAGACCCACTTAGTGCCTATAATTGTATGATCTTTGGGGGCTGGGACAAGACTCCATACCTTGTTTCTCTCAAACTCATTTAATTCCTCATCCTCTAAGGCTTCTTAAGTCTTCTTTGGTTCTATTTGAGATAGGAAACCAAAGTAAGCAACATAATTTGCAGTTGCCTTTGATCTGGTGGTCACTCTTCCTTGAATGTTACCAATTACTTGATCATGAGGATGATCTTTGAGGAACTTAAATGTTGTAGTAGGAGATTGTGGTTCTGAACTTGAGTGATGTTGAGGACTCTGAGGTGAACTTACATCCTCAGTCTCAATTGCAGCATCAAACGGTTGATCACTAAGATCTTCAGTCTGAGTAATATCCTCTCCAAAGGGATTAATGAACTCATCATCTTTATCGGCTTGAGAGTCCTTTCGAGCTTGTGATGATCTCTTAGATGTACATACATCATCATCACTGTCATCATCTATGACATACATAGGATTTGACATCTTGGTTTCCTCAGGCTTTTCAAGCTCACTCAGACTGACTGAGTCAGCTTGACCTTTGTCAGCTTGATCAATACTGTCTTCATCAAAGGAGACATGAATTGATTCTTCTAGAGCCTTTCTCCTTGACTTATACACTCTGTACGACTTGGAGAATGAGGAATAACCAACAAAAATTCCAGGATCAGCTTTAGGTTCAAACTTATGGAGCTGATCTCTTTGATTCAGCACATAGCATTTGGAACCAAAGACATGGAAGTAACCTATATTGGGCTTTCTTGATTTATACATTTAATATGCAGTTTTGCCATGTCTTTTGACTATGATTGACCTATTTTGGGTATAACACGCTATACTGACAACTTCATCCCAAAAATAGAGTTTCAATCCTGCCTCACACAACATTGTTCTAGCAGCTTCAATTAAGGTTCTATTTCTCCTTTCAGCATTTCCATTTTGTTGAGGAGTTCTAACTGAGGAGAAATTTTGTAATATTCCTTTTTGTTCATAAAAGCCTTCTAGGGTTGAGTTTCTGAACTCAGTCTCATGATCACTTCTGAGTTGCTTAACAGACTTACCTTTTTGCAACTCTTCCTGTTTGATAAAACTTATTATCTCCAGGGCAACTTCACTTTTGGCTTTAAGGAATATTACCCAGGTGAATCTAGAGAGCTCATCTACTATCACCAGGGTGTACTTCTTGCCACTTAGGCTTAGAGTACGTATGGTTCCAAATAGATCCGTGTGCAACATATGCATTGGGTCTGTTATTGAAAAATTTTGGTTTGATTTAAATGACCCTTTGTGATGTTTCCCTTGTTCACAAGCTGAGCACAATTTGTCTTTGACAAATGTGATCTTTGGAAATCCAGAGACTAAATCTTTGTTGGATAGCATATTTATATTCTTGAAATTTAAATGTGACAGCCTTTTATGCCGCAGCCAACACAGCTTAGGAACAGATTGAGAATATAAGCAGGTTTCAGTATTGGGATCAGCAGAATTTAGATCATGTAGATACACATCTCTTTCTCTTTTTGCTATTAGAACTGGCTTACCCTTTGCATTGTATATTGTTCCTGCTTTCTTCCTAAAAGTAACAATATTGTCTTCGTCACACAATTGACTGATACTTATCAGATTGTGTTTAAGACCTTTAACATATGCAACCTTCTGGAAAGTAACCTTTCCAGCATGCATTTTCCCATATCCTTTAGTTCTTCCATGGGAATTATCACTGTTGTGCACAAAACTGCTGGTTTTTATTTATAAAATCTTGGGACACAACCTCGTTTTAAATTTATAAAAACAATGTTACTAAGCAGATACTACACACGACTCAGGTAAGTATAACCTGGTCAATAGTAGTATAGACTCGGTAAGACCGGATATCGTTCCACCAGGACAGGAAGCTACCAATACTTAAGTCGCATTGTTGTTTGATCAGCAGGATTAATTAAAGCAACTAACCAAATTAACTAAATTAAACAGGAAATACAGCAACTAAAACAGGTTAACACTGAAGGCAAACAAACAGGATAACAGATTCACTCAGGCTTTCGAATCATCGAGACTAGTCATGGCAGTGACACAATACAAAACATAATATGAAGACTTGAATAGTTTAAGTGCATAGCATGTTGTTCTAATACTCACAAGACTACATTATCATACATAAATCATCACTCGAGTTATCAAGACTCAGACTTAGCAATTAAACATAATCAGGCAAGCAACGGCATATAAGGATTTAACTACAGATCCACCAGATCACGTTCAAATCAGACTTCAAAGACATACATCTTTTCAAATGACATATCCAGTAGTCCTCAGAACCCAAAAAGGTGTTAAAGTGGTTAAATAAGTTAAAACAAGCAAAAACAGCAAACTGTTGTAAAAATACCTTACTACGGCCGTAGTAAATTGTACAGGTCCTACGGCCGTATGGATTTCTCACTGCGGCCGTAGGAACCAATACGACAGAACATTCAAATCTAACATAAAGGCATTCAACAACAAATTACAATCTAGACTTTAATATCAGATCATAAACACATGTAAACTGGTACAATGGGGTCACAAACTCCTCTAAACTCAAACCACACAATTAAGGGGTTTTAATGATTAGCCACATGATTACTAAAGATATGAACATGTTAAACCTACCATTTCTAGTATAGCCAACACTTCTTAAAACATGAATCATGTGATATACACATTGAACACTAAGACAAGCATAACAAGGGCATACATGTGAGTTCATTTCACCATCTAAACATACCAACAAACATCTTTGTGAACCCTTTTAATTATTTGTAGCATGTTAGACCAATGAATACACCAAATGACAAGATTTTCATCTACAATCACAAGGCATGCATAAAACCAACATATGAGTAAAATGACCAATAATGGATGAACCTACAAGGATTCAAAACATATTCCAATAATGATATCTAAAGACAACCATGCAAGATGTATCATTTCTAATAACAAACTCAACATGGAATTAGTAAAATCATTCTTGAATATCCACATGCTTAAACATGAAGGAGTTATCCTATACATATTATCACACATGAACATGGTAAGATTAAACATACTAAGTTGATAAAACACACTTGTATTCAAGATCAAACATGCATATATGAATCAAGTCATCATAAAAGTCAAATATATTGCCATAACTTAGCCAAGAATCATCTTGGCCCAAGTGAAATGAGTTTAGTTATTCATATACAATAATAGTAGGATTACAACATCTGGAACACATGGGTACATGATTGATATAATAAATGGAAAGAGTATACCCAAGCTAGCAATGATATAACTAATGAATCCAAGCTCCAAATGTTGTTCCAAGCCTTCAAGATCCAAGCTCTCCTCCTTAGAATCACCAAGAGAAGTCCCCTGGAGTGTTAGGATATTTAGAGAGGGTATATGGAAGTGTTTTTCCGGAGTGGAGGTGAAAATGGTAACTCCTTGCAAAATGACAGAAGTATTTAGATCCATATTAGAAGTATTCACCTTGTATTTGGGCTAAGTACGGGGTATTATAACATGTAAAACATGTATAAAAACGCATATATCAAAGTCCCCACACTTAAGTTTTGCTTGTCCTCAAGCAAACTCTAATGCAATAGCTAAAACCAAAGAATTTCTAAAGGCAGCACATAAGTGCAAACATGTATCATTCCGACATAGAAGAGATCTAAAAGCATGACAAACATTTTAAACGCAGAATTAAGAGTTGCTTTCATGTATTGAGATAAAGTAAAGCAGATTCAGCACGCATACAATGAGTTATGACAAGTATCTGACTTTATACCTCACCGGAGATCACTCTAGCACTCAATGTGTATTTGGGTTAAGTATATAAGTGCTCGTGTGCTAGATTGAAGCAAAGACTAGCATAGGCTTGATCACGTATCACATCTCCACCAATCAACATAATCATATGCAATTATCAAGAAGACTTTGTCGGGTTGTAACGTGGCTAGGGCTAAGGGTAGGAATGGGAATATATAAAAGTGGCTAAAATAGAATCCAGAAATCAAGTTCAAAATCGTCAAAGCTGCTATTATTGAAGGAATACAGAATATCACACTATTTCTGGCGAGAATACAGTTCATCAAGTAGAAATGGAATCAGAATTCTCTGAATGATGGCTAACAACCAGGTAATACCGACAAAAAATTACTACTCAATGTATGACAGGCTCAAAAATAGCCAAGGAAAGCATGTCAAGTAACTGAATTTCTCATTTTTCTCTTTTTCTACTTTTTTTGGATTTTCTCAGAAAACTCAGTTGTATGCAGTATAATCAGAACAAACCAAGGTATATATGTATTTTTCATATCCCACTAATCAGTGCATGAACAACTGACGAACAAAATACAACGGAACTAAGCAGCGAGAAAACAGGTCAACTGACTCTGGAAACATAAAAATAAAATAGACTAAAACAGGATAAACATGGGTAATGAAATGAAAGGCTTAGGCTCAAAGATGGATAACTAGGGGTAAATATATAGAAATTGGCTAAAAATAAAAGTATATAGGCTGAATTGGGGTTTCCTAGTGCTTCTATCACTTAACTACAACAGTTTAGTTCATGATCTCGACATGCATACTAGTAAGCAAGTTCTACAATCAAAGCAACAATCAGCATATAATTGGGCAATTCCATGAGCTAATCATGTAAGAAATGAAGTGTAGTGGCTCAAATGCTCAGGAATGCATATCAGGTGTGGCTTGTGCAATTGAAGTCAAACACTTGTTAAAACTCAAGAATTCGTGCAAAATCGACTTCATAAAAGCTGAAATGTTACTTGTTTAAAGTCTATCATGCGAGAAGATCTAAACATGTATAAAATGATATAATTTTGCGAAAAATTTACGCCTAAATCAATTCTACGGTTTAAAGCATAGTTAGCATACAAGAGTTTTCAACAGGACACAGAATAGTAGGCATGTTATATTAATCCCTCCCCACACTTAAAAGTGTACATTGTCCCCAATGTACTAATAATAAGCAATAAAGTGCGAGAAAAGAGCTTTAAAAAAACTCCCTGAACAGCAATTGTGTGTCACCATTTATTAAACTCTGAAGGCGTTGGCTTCCTCCCCACACTTAAGCTGAGCTGCCAAGATATCACGAATATTCTTGCAAAACAACAACTCAACCAAAAGTGAAACATAGAGAGGGACGAAAACATCACAAGTTATGGCAAGCAAAAAGGAAACGAACTACAATAAATACATAGCCAAAATAATGTACAAGTGTATTGATGTCATACAGATAGACAATAAAAGTACAAGAACATCAAACACAACAAAATGGCATGTACCGCAAACAACCAAAATTGTACAGCCAAGCTAATCTAGAAATACATACAAAGAAGAAACTACTAACTAACTAACCCCACAAAAATAACTACGGCGGAGGCGGCTGCGAAGGCCCGGCTTCATTAGTGAAGTCCCGGAGCCTCTGCGGATAAGCTGGCGGCTGTGGCAACTGCTGTGAAGTAGTTAAAGTGTCTGCCGCGATAAGCTGCATCATGCTGATCATGTACTGACGGTGAGCCTCGGCATATGCTAACTCAGCCCGCTGAATATCTCTGGATTCCCGCTGCATGTCGACCAGCTCAGATACTGACCTCTCCAACCTCCCAATCCGAAGGCCCGGCTTCATTAGTGAAGTCCCGGAGCCTGGGCTGGCTGCTGGCGGGGAGGTGGTGTCAACCCAAAGAGCTCCTCAATAGTAAACTCAGGGTGTCCCTGCTCTGGGGCACCTCCACCGGCTACTTCCTCCTCTGCTCCTGCTCCTGCCTCTCCAACACCTGCTGCCTCCTCCTCGACCACTCTAGGAGGCTCCCAAATTGACCCATCAGGGTTGATCAATCTCATCCGGTTCAAAATCCTAGCAGCGACTTTCATACGCTGCAGGACCCCTAAATCTATCCGAGCGGCTCGAGCGGAGCGAACAAGATCATCAGTAATCTCGGCAGTCATGAGGCCCATAGCCTCTGCTAAAATGGTCACGTACCCCCCTCCATAGATAGCCTGCGATACACGATTGGTACGTACCTGGAATAGAAAACGGGCCAGGCACAAAGCGAGCTGGCAGGGCCTCTGGTGAACCATCGTATATAGATAAAACAAGTCAGTGAAAGTAACAGAACCAGAGGACGCGCTGCGAACGGTCATGCTGTGGATGATCGCCCGATGCAGAATGCGGTGCAGAGGATCCCGGAGCTTCGTGCTCTTCGGCACGATGGCGGAGTTGTAGGCGCCAGTGCCAACCTCATCCCAAAAAGAAATCCCGCTCACACCCTCGGGCCAATCAGTGATGCCCTCGGTAAACGCTTGAGTGTCCAACTCCTCGTTCGTATATAAACCCATATAAACGGCAAACTACCGCAACGAAAGCCGCCTCTCCGCCCCTAGTAGGCGGAAGGTCAAGGCGTCTTCCCGCTCATAATCCATCAGCGGGGTAATCACGTGGATGGTGGAGAAAAACTCCAATGCAAGCTCATGGTAGACCGCCCCCTGAAGACTGAAGAGCCTCTGCCAATGAGGGCCACAAGTGGTCTGAGCGCGGCCTCTGATGTGAAGAGTGGCCAAATCATCCCAAACCAGATACCTGATGGGCTCGTATCCGTGACTGTCAGTGCGCCCCATCAGGATATCTCTGTCAGCACAATCCTCCTCACTGTCGAAGCGGAGAAAAGGAGGAAGCGTGGCATCAGCTGGCCGCTCGACCGGAACTCTGTCAGGGTCGACTAAACGTGGGAAATGGCGAGGGTCTATCCGCGGCTCTGGTGAAGCCTGTCTGCGCACACGTCGAGGAGGCATAGCTGAAATGAACAGAAATCAAAGTAAGACGTGCGTACGATGGCTAGACATCCTATTGATCGATACGTGTTTGCTTTGGCATGCTATGGGTCCCCGAGTATTGAAATTGTCCAAAGGATGAACAAATTTGAAAAATAGTTGAAAATGGGGTCATACGACCGTACCATAATGTTACTACGGTCGTAGCAAGCAATACCAAACAAAACCCTAAAAGATACATTGTACGGCCGTAGCACAATTGTACTACGGCCGTAGTAAGCAGTTTATAGCAAAACCCTAAATTGAAGTGCTACGGCCGTACCGTACACCTACTACGGCCGTAGGATAGTTACGAACAGCAGAAAACGGGCGGCTAGGGTTTTGTTCGATCGATCGATATATGGGCTTCTAAAACGAAATCAATGTACTACATATTGAACGCAAGAGTGAGAGGAGCATTTTAATACCTTGTTTGCGAAAAATAGCCGGAAAATGAGGGAGATACGAACGAAAAATCCTTTGCGAGCGTCGGGTGCGTTTTTGAGAGAGAGAGCGTAGAGAGAGAGGGAGAAAGCGTACGTTTGAAACAGATGCTAGGGCTTATAAAGAGAAGTTCCTACGGCCGTAGGAATAGTTCACTACGGCCGCAGAGGGCTCAGAAATGACCTACGGTCGTAGTAGTTATGTACTACGGCCGTATGGGCTATATTTTTCAACTTTACCCATTTTGCATCAGATTTTCAGTTTAAACAACTTTTTGGTACACACTACTCTCTATAGGCCTCTGGAGAATGTACGGGGAACGTGCTAGTAGTACGGAATTGAAAGCACACATCTAGATTAGCGAAAATGCAAACGGAAAGGGAAACGAAAACCCAAAAAGTGGGCACAATATGTACAAGTAACACACTATTAGTACGGTGTGTAAGCGAACACTTTAACGCGTTGAAATGCGGAGTGTTTTCCTGTCTCTCCAGACTAAATGAGATTTGAAATGAGAAAACATGAGGAGCTATACGGCACGAACATAGGCATGACCTAGGGATTCTAATGGGGCTTAGGCTCGAGTTTGCTTAGCCGGAGACTCACCAACTCATCAATCATTGCACCAGCATTACTTTTAGGATGTAAGACCCCCTCGGCTTTTAGCTTAACGGGGTCTTCTCGAAGAGCACTGGCACACTCTGATTGAGATATCGTCGGCAAATTCCTACAAGCGCCCTCATGCAACAGAGCACCACATCTCCAACATTTCCCTACATATTTGGCACGCCTTTTTGCCGCATAGATGGAAGTGCCTCGATGAAATTTGGCAAAGTTTTGGTCTCTCCTCACGTGTTTCTCATGTCTCATGACAATATCGCGCAGAATATCAGAGGGCAGTTGAGTACGCAGAAAAAGGCAAGAAATGAGGGAAAGAGAAGCGGAGGAAAGCATATCCAGTTCTTTAAGGTCTGCCGGTAAAAGACCCAACTCACCCCGCTAAGGTGCGGCGGGGTAAAGCTTCAGAACCTCTCTGGGTTCCTCTGGAGAATGCGGGATACCAATGTATTTCTTGAGTCGGTGGCCGTTGACCTTAAAAGTTACTCCCTCGGAGTTTGTGATGTCAACAGCCCCGTGCGGGTAAACAGTATAGACAACATAGGGGCCTGTCCATCTCGACTTCAGTTTACCAGGAAAGAGACGCAACCTAGAGTTGTACAAGAGTACACTATCGCCAAACTGGAATTGTTTGTCCCTCAGGCGGCTGTCATGGAAGGCCTTCGTCCTTTCCTTGTATATCTTTGAATTTTCATAAGCTTGGAGCCGCAGCTCATCAAGCTCATTGATCTAAAATAAGCGGTTATCACCTACACTAGAGATGTCAAGATTTAACAATTTTAAAGCCCAGTAGGCCTTGTGCTCTAGAGCAACGGGAAGATGACACGCTTTGCCGTAGACCATCCTATAAGGCGTTGTACCTATAGGGGTCTTGAATGCAGTGCGGAATGCCCACAGCGCGTCATCCAGTTTTTCAGCCCAATCCTTCGGGCTACCACCTACTGTCCTTTCCAATATTCTCTTAAGACCTATGTTTGTGACCTCGACTTGGCCACTCGTCTGCGGATGATAAGGAGTTGCGAGTCTATGAGTTACCCCATATCGTTTCAACACCTTCTCGAGTTGAGCATTGCAGAAGTGAGTTCCCTGATCGCTTATGAGTGCTCTCGGAGTACCAAATCGGGAGAATAACTTCTTAAGGAATTTACAGACAACCCTCGCATCATTAGTGGGTAAGGCTTCAGCTTCCGCCCACTTTGACAAATAATCAACGGCTACTAGTATGTACTTGCAACCGTGTGAAGGTGGAAAAGGACCCATGAAATCGATGCCCCAAACATCAAAGATTTCACAAATTTGAATGCTATTATGAGGCATCTCATTTCGTGCTAAAATATTCCCTGCTCTTTGGCAGGCATCACAAGTTTTAACGAATAAATGAGCATCTTTGAATATTGTGGGCCAATAGAAACCAGAATCGAGGACCTTTTTGGCAGTGTAGCCAGGTCCGTTGTGGCCTCCAGTTGGACCCATATGACAGTGTTTTAGAATGCTCTTTGCTTCATCGCTACTCACACATCTTCGAATGATTTGGTCTGATCCGATCCGGAAGAGATAAGGATCATCCCAAAAATAATGTTTCAGTTCAGAGAAAAATCTCTTCTTTTGTTGATGTGAGAGGCCTTTGATCATCACCCCGGCTGCAAGATAATTTGCAAAATCAGCGTACTAGGGGATTTCTTCGGTGCTTATCAAGGCATATAGGAATTCATCAGGAAAGTTATCTTTTATGCCTGATTCATGAAGCACCTCCAAATTTGGATTTTCAAGACGAGACAGATGGACAGCAGCCAGATTTTCTGCTCCCTTTTTGTCTTTGATTTCGATGTCAAATTCCTGCAAGAGCAGAATCCATCGAATGAGACGGGGCTTTGCATCTTGCTTTGCAAAAAGGTAACGAAGAGCAGAGTGGTCAGTGTAGACCACGGTTTTTTATAACACCAGATAGGATCTAAATTTGTCGAACGCAAAGACTACTGCTAACAACTCCTTCTCAGTGACTGTATAATTTTCTTGAGCGTCAGTCAGCGTCTTGCTAGTGTAGTAGATCGGCTGAAAGTGATTATTAATGCGTTGTCCCAAAACAGCACCAACCGCAAAATCACTAGCATCACTCATAAGCTCAAATGGTTGCGACCAATCTGGGCTCGTCAGGATAGGAGCATTGGTTAATTTCTCTTTTAAAAGATTAAACGCATGATCGCACTCAGGAGAAAAAATGAAAGGAGCGTCTTTCTCAAGGAGATGAGTTAACGGCCGGGTGATTTTCGAAAAATCCTTTATGAAGCGCCGGTAAAACCCTGCGTGTCCGAGAAAGCTCCTAATGGCTTTGACATTTGAGGGTGGAGGAAGTTTTGCAATAGCATCGATTTTGGCTTTGTCTACCTCAATCCCCTCGCTAGATATTTTATGACCTAAAACTATACCTTCGCGTACCATAAAATGGCATTTTTCCCAATTAAGCACAAGGTCAGTTTCTTCACAGCAAGACAGCATTTTTTCTATGTTGTGGAGGCATGTATCAAAGGAGTTTTCAAAAACTGAAAAGTCATCCATGAATACCTTGACACAATCCTCAATCATGTCATGAAATATAGCCGTCATGTATCGCTGAAATGTTGCAGGAGCGTTACATAACCCAAAAGGCATACGCCGGTAGGCAAAAGTACCGTAGGGGCATGTGAAAGTTGTCTTCTCTTGGTCCTCCGGTTGGATAGGAATCTGAAAGTATCCGGAGAATCCATCAAGGAAGCAATAAAAGGCGTTTCCAGCCAAACGCTCCAACATTTGGTCGATGAAAGGAAGGGGGAAGTGATCCTTACGTGTGGCATCATTGAGTTTGCGATAATCAATGCACACACGCCACCCCGTGACCGTACGAGTTGGGACTAACTCATTTTTATCATTCAGAATGACGGTCATTCCTCCCTTTTTAGGAACAACCTGGACTGGACTGACCCACGGACTATCAGAGATAGGGTAGATCAAGCCGGCATCCAGTAGCTTTATAACTTCTTTCTTGACTACCTCTTGCATGTTGGGATTTAAACGTCTCTGATGTTGCACACACGGCTTATAATTATCTTCCATGAGAATCTTATGCGTGCAGAAGGATGGACTAATCCCCTTGATATCAGAAATTTTCCATGCAAGGGCAGTTTTGTGATTTTTCAGAACCTGTAATAACTTACTTTTCTCTTCAACAGTAAGGTTAGAAGCTATTATCACAGGCAGCTTCAAATCTTCCTCCAAGAATGCATATTCAAGATGAGAAGGAAGTTTTTTGAGTTCAAGAGAAGGTGGGTCCACAATAGATGGTCGAGAAGCTGAGCTCTAGGATTTTTCAAGGACCTCGAAAACATCTGAGATAGGTGTCTCGTCAGGTGGAATAGTGTTGGTTAGCTCATCGGAGACAAGCTTTACCTGCTCTACATCCAAGACATCCTCATCCAGGATTTGCATGTCAAACGCATCCTTCTCTAGAGTTGGAATAATGTGATCCACGGGATAACGATGAAAGATATCAATGAAATAAAGAGTGTCATCCTGGCTAGCTAAGTGTTTCATTGACTTTTGGATGTCAAAAGTCACTTCATCCTTATCTACTCGAAGCGTAAGCTTTCCGTTGCAAACGTCAATCAATGCTCGAGCAGTAGCTAAAAATGGACGACCAAGAATGAGTGGGACATTTTTGTCCTCGTCCATGTCTAGGATGACAAAATCTGCAAGAAACACAAATTTGTCAACCTTGACCAAGATGTTTTCGACTATCCCTCGTGGATATTTAACTGAACGATCGGCTAGCTGAAGTGACATACGAGTCGGTTTTGGTTCTCCTAGGCCCAGTCTAGAAAATACTGAGTATGGCATCAAGTTGATGCTGGCACCTAGATCAGCTAGAGCGTTGTTTACAGTGAGATTACCAATCAGACATGGGATTGTAAAGCTCCCAGGATCAGTTTTCTTTGCTGGCAACTTATTTTGAAGAATGGCTGAGCACTCCTCGTTTAAAGTCACCAACGACAGGTCCTCTAATTTCTTCTTGTTGCTGAGCAAATCCTTACGAAATTTGGCATATTTAGGCATTTGTGCGAGTGCCTCAACAAATGGAATGTTCACATGGAGCTGTTTTAATAGCTCTAGGAACTTACCACATTGTTCCTCCGTTTTCTCTTTCCTTAATCTCTGGGGAAAAGGAATGGAAGGTTGAAATATTTTTACCGGAGGTTCGACTTGTGCGGTACTTGCTGGGTCTAGCCTATTATGCGCCTCGTCAGAATTCTTCGATTAGACCTGTTTTTCGGTTTCTTTGGATTGAGAGGGAAACGGTGGTGGTACCGTGGTCATCCCACTACGCAAAGTGATTGCCTTCATGTGTGCTCTCGGATTTGCATCCGTATTGCTTGGGAGACCTCCCGGTGGTCGCTCTGACAAGAGCTTAGATATCTGGCCAACTTGATTTTCTAGATTTTGCAATGAAGCTTGTTGATTTCTCAGAGTTGCTTCCGTTTGATTGAGTCTAACATCTGTTTGGTTGAATCGCAACTCGGATTGTGACAGATATTGTTTCACAAGATCCTCCAGATTGGAAGATACTGAAGAAGATGATGATGATGCAGATTGATTGGGAAGCGGTGGTTGAGTGTTATATTGACGTGGCTGCTCATATGGTTGCGGTTGTCGATTAAACTGCTAAGGCTGATGATCGTACTGCTAAGCTGACATGGTCTCTGTGGGTATGGAATCCCTGGAGGGGGTTTAGTGGTTTGGTTATGATAACTGAAGTTCGCGTGATCCCTCCATGCATGATTATAGTTGGTTGCATTGGGATTATACTAAGACCTCGGCTGATTAGTAATGAAATCGACCTCCTCATGAGCAGGAGTTTCCTCCTGGCATTGATCACTAGGATGTGGCCCTGAGCAGAAATTACAAGTAGCCTATTTAGAAGCACACATCTGATCCATTTTCTTTGTCAACTTCTCTACCTGAGCAGAAAGATCAGATAAAGCGTCTACATTGAACACTCCACCGTTCTTTGGCGGTTTCAGTCTCGTGGAGGGGTTCCATTGGTAGCTGTTGGTTGCCATATCTTCGATAAGATCATAGCACGCTTGTGGGTCTTTGCTACCCAATGCACCTCCTGCGGCAGCATCTATCATCTGCCGAGTGACAACGGATAAGCCATTATAAAATATGAAAATTTGATTCCATAGCTCATATCCGTGTGAAGGACATCTCCTCATGAGATCCTTGTATCTCTCCCAGGCATCATAAAGACCTTCCCCGTCAGTCTGCTGAAACGATGAGATATCATTACACAGTTTGGCCGTTTTGGCTGGCGGGTAGTATTTAGCTAAGAATTTGGCAACAAGATCATTCCATGTAGTGATGGAATTTACCTGGAGAGAATTAAGCCACAGCTTGGCTTTGTCTTTTAAGGAAAACGGGAATAAACGCAAACGAATGGCGTCATCAGTAACACCATTGATTTTAAACATATCGCAGATTTCGAGAAAATTTCGGATGTGAGCGTTAGCATCCTCATCGAGTAATCCATGAAATTGAACAGAATTTTGAACCATTTGAATTACATTTGGTTTGATTTCAAAATTGTTCGCTGCCACCCTAGGTTGAATGATGGTGTTCTGGATATTGTTAATATCCGGACAAACATAATCGTTAAGTGTTCTAGGTGGTGGTGGTTGGTCTTCCGCCATGTTTAGTAAACGTTCTCTTTGGCGTTGGCGTTGAAGGCGTCGGCGTCGTCGAAACTCACGCTCCGGTTCTTGAAAAGGCTCAATTTGTTCAGAATAGAATAAACTGACAGAGGGTGCGGGAAAGAGGTAGAAAAAGCAAGTGACTACCTAATCAGGCACACCTAACTTAAGTAACAAGTAACAATATCAAATCAACAATTAAACTATTTCTTAGAATTTCCTGTCCCCGGCAGCGGCGCCAAAAACTTGTTGTGCACAAAACTGCTGGTTTTTATTTATTAAATCTTGGGACACAACCTCGTTTTAAATTTATAAAAACGATGTTACTAAGCAGATACTACACACGACTCAGGAAAGTATAACATGGTCAATAGTAGTATAGACTCGGTAAGACCGGATATCGTTCCACCAGGACAGGAAGCTACCAATACTTAAGTCTCATTGTTGTTTGATCAGCAGGATTAATTAAAACAAGTAACCAAATTAACTAAATTAAACAGGAAATACAGAAACTAAAACAGGTTAACACTGAAGGCAAACAGACAGGATAACAGATTCACTCAGGCTTTCGAATCATCGAGACTAGTCATGGCAGTGACACAATACAAAACATAATATGAAGACTTGAATAGTTTAAGTGCATAACATGTTGTTCTAATACTCACAAGACTACATTATCATACATAAATCATCACTCGAGTTATCAAGACTCAGACTTAGCAATTAAACATAATCAGGCAAGCAACGGCATATAAGGATTTAACTACAGATCCACCAGATCACGTTCAAATCAGACTTCAAAGACATACATCTTTTCAAATGACATATCCAGTAGTCCTCAGAACCCAAAAAGGTGTTAAAGTGGTTAAATAAGTTAAAACAAGCAAAAACAGCAAACTGTTGTGAAAATACCTTACTACGGCCGTACGGATTTATTACTACGGCCGTAGTAAATTGTACAGGTCCTACGGCCGTATGGATTTCTCACTGCGGCCGTAGGAACCAATACGACAGAACATTCAAATCTAACATAAAGACATTCAACAACAAATTACAATCTAGACTTTAATATCAGATCATAAACACATGTAAACTGGTACAATGGGGTCACAAACTCCTCTAAACTCAAACCACACAATTAAGCGGTTTTAATGATTAGCCACATGATTACTAAAGATATGAACATGTTAAACCTACCATTTCTAGTATAGCCAACACTTCTTAAAACATGAATCATGTGATATGCACATTGAACACTAAGACAAGCATAACAAGGGCATACATGTGAGTTCATTTCACCATCTAAACATACCAACAAACATCTTTGTGAACCCTTTAATTATTTGTAGCATGTTAGACCAATGAATACACCAAATGACAATATTTTCATCTACAATCACAAGGCATGCATAAAACCAACATATGAGTAAAATGACCAATGATGGATGAACCTACAAGGATTCAAAACATATTCCAATAATGATATCTAAAGGCAACCATGCAAGATGTATCATTTCTAATAACAAACTCAACATGGAATTAGTAAAATCAACCATCATTCTTGAATATCCACATGCTTAAACATGAAGGAGTTATCCTATACATATTATCACACATGAACATGGTAAGATTAAACATACTAAGTTGATAAAACACACTTGTATTCAAGATCAAACATGCATATATGAATCAAGTCATCATAAAAGTCAAATATATTGCCATAACTTAGCCAAGAATCATCTTGGCCCAAGTGAAATGAGTTTAGTTATCCATATACAATAATAGTAGCATTACAACATCTGGAACACATGGGTACATGATTGATATAATAAATGGAAAGAGTATACCCAAGCTAGCAATGATATAACTAATGAATCCAAGCTCCAAATGTTGTTCCAAGCTTTCAAGATCCAAGCTCACCTCCTTAGAATCACCAAGAGAAGTCCCTTGGAGTGTTTGGATATTTAGAGAGGGTATATGGAAGTGTTTTTCCGGAGTGGAGGTGAAAATGGTAACTCCTTGCAAAATGGCAGAATTCTGAATTTAATCTGCTGTAAGTGGACTTCCTACGACCGTAGGAATAAGCTACTACGGCCATAGGAAATCATGACTGGATTTTCTACACACGCAACGCTAAACCACTTGTCCGGGACACGCAAGATCTGGCAGGCAATGATGGATTCTAGAAGATGGCCTCCTACGGCCGTAGGGATTATATCCTACGGCCGTAGTGATCATTTTTTCACTATTCTTCTATTTTCTTCAATTCTTTCCTTGTTTTGCCCATTTATCTTGCTTAAAGCTCTTTGTAACCTACATGGTGAATGTTAAACATATTATATCCATATTAGAAGTATTCACCTTGTATTTGGGCTAAGTACGGGGTATTCTAACATGTAAAACATGTATAAAAACGCATATATCAATCACCAAATGTTACTTTAGGACCTTCATCTTCCTGGAATTCACTGAGAAGTCCTTTCCATCCTGTCATGTGCCTTGAGCATCCACTGTCCAAGTACCATTTACTTGAACCCTACACATGAAAAACTAAACATATTAGTTTCGTTTGGGAACCCACTTTGTAGTAGGTTCAGATGATGAGCACTTAGCCGTTTCATCTTGTGGAGCTGACCGGTCAGCTTGAGCAGGTGTTGAGTCTTGCGTAGGCTGATCAGCATGTTCCTTTTCAGGCCTTAAAATATCACTATCACAGTCCTTGGCCTCATGTCCTCTACCTCCACACTTGTAGCACTTCCTTCTACCAATGACTACAGGAGGTAGGTTTTCCAATAATCCATTTTGAGAATTTGCTCTCAGTTTTAGGATTATAGGTTGGGATAATTTATCAACTTTCTTTGCAAGCTGATTCACCTGATGCTCATTGACTTTAGACTTACCTTTGTCATATCTAGGTTTATTATCCTTGTGATCAGAAGTTTGACCAACAAACTTCTTTTCATTGACTTTGGACTTACCATTGTCATGTTTTCTGGACTTACCAGTTTCAACTGCTTTGGACTTACCACTGTTACGTTCTTTGGAGTTACCAGTTTCAACAACTTTGGACTTACCATTGTTGTGATATCACCTCTGACTTACATTTGTCTTCCTATTCTTGAAACTTCTCTCTGAACTGTACAGAGAGTGTTATCTTTTGAAAGGATTTGGATTCAACCTTTCAATAACAGACATTCTTTGAATAGGCTGAGTGCCTAATCTATCATGCACAGACTTACTATGCTGTCTAGAAGTTGAACACTCATTCCTATGATCCTTTGCCCTTACAAACTTATTGTATTTAAGGCTTTGATCATGTCTCTTTTCTGAGGCTGACTTCTGAGACTCAATCAGTTGTCTATCTTCCTCAGAATCTGTATTTGCTATCTCATCATCATCAGCTGCATAAGCTGCGGATTGATAGTCACCTCTAAGTATAGCTTTTACCTGTTTAGGAATCTGCTAGTTGATGCACTTTTCAGCAAGCTTTGATGACTTACACCAGGATTCAGTGACCTTTTGAAGTTGGTCAGCTTTATCCTTAGCTTCATGAATTTCTTCACTTAGAAGTTTGTTAATGTGTCTTTGACATTCAAGATCACATTGTACTTTCTTTCCAGCAGTAATGAGAGTTTGATTTTCCTTAATCTCATTCTTAAGCTTAGTGATTTCAGCTTTGAGGTCGGCTTGAATCTTAAGGCTGGTCTTAAAATCGTTAACAAATAACCAAATGTAAGACCTTTTTCTTTATCGGTGTAAGAGTTGAAATTACTAACCTTGTACATGGAGGAAGGATCCCAGTCACTTAGTTTGTTGTTTTCCTCAGCTTCCTTCATGTCAGCTTCAAAAGTTGATTCAGACAGACCATAATCAACTTCATCTATTTCAAACTCTTCATCTTCTTGAGCCATCAGACACTTGTCATCATCATCTGAGGTAGATGATTTTGTATCCCAAGTTTCAGCATAAAGTCCTTTAGTATTGGACTTGTCTTTAGGCTTTCCTTTCTTGAGTTTAGTATATTTCTATTTATACTTATCAGCTCTGTAAGCATTCTTGTCAGCTACTGAAGCTGTTTCACCCTTCTTCACTCTGCACTTAGCAACAATGTGTCCCTTCTTCTGACAGTTGTAGCACACAACTTTCTTGGGGTCAAAAGAACTCTTTCCTTTGCCTCTGTCAGATCTTCCTATTCCCCTTTGTGCCCTTCTCAACCTTCTGGAAAGCATAGCCATTTGTTTAGTGATTGTCTGAACATCATCAGTATCACTTGAGTCTGAGTCTGAGTGGTCAGCTTGTGAATCTGACTCAGTCTCAGATTCAGCTATGAAGTCTTTTGAACTCTTTTTCTTCTTCTCTGCAACTAATTCAATTTCATGTTTATCAAGAGAGTCCTTCATTTGTTGTTGAGAAGATTTCTTGTGTTCTATGATCTGTTCATGATTAAGCAAGAACCCATATATGGACTGTAGGTTATACATATGTAATGTACCTTCAGCCCTTAATGCTATGGTCACCTCATTAAATTTCTCTGGTAACACATCCAGAAATTTCAGCACTAGGTCAGTTTCATCCTTTTTAATGCCTACACTTAGCAGGTCATTAATCAAGCAGTGAAACCTTGTGAACACATCAGATAAGGTTTCATTCTTCTTAAAAAAGAAGTTTTCATAAGATCTGTTGAGATGATTATTCTTTTGCTTCTTGACCATATCTGTATCCTCATATGTAATACTTAGAGTATCCCATATCTCTTTTGCAGATTGACACCCAGTCACAGTATGCAAGTTCTCATTGGTCAGGGCATTTGCCAGAACACTCTTTGCTTTGTCATCCAGAGAATGTAATTTCCAATCTTCTTCAGTCCAGGATGCCAAAGGATTCTTGACTTTCTTTTCAGTTTTGTCAGGAGACTTATCACTGACGGCTGCAGGAATCTTGGGGATAATTGGTCCACGAGTTATGACATCGTACATTTTGATGTCAATGGACTTCAGGAAGAGCATGGCTCTGAATTTCCACATAGGATAATCAGATCCATCAAATATGGGACATCCTTTAGCAGCCATCTGAGGAAAGTTTGATGAATTGTTGCTTGTCGACATATTATACTTTCTTAGAATCTTAAACTCCAACTTATGAATAGTTCAGCCTGCTCTGATACCAGTTGTTGGTCCCTTGGTGAGAGTATCAACAAGCAAGTAATGTGTAGTAGGGGGTTGAATACACTTTCTGCAGAAAATTGAACAAATCAATAAAAAGTGTTACACAAATCAAACCACATAAAATCGAATGCTTTCATTAATAAGAAGATGATTACAATGACTATCAAGTAAGCAACACTTGATATGTAAACACCTAATGTAAATCAAATCTCTCAATCTCTCTGGCTATCTATAATCAACTTATGATTATAGATACAGACTAACTCTCTAAATAGGATTTATTCACAGATTGAATACTTACCAACTTCACAACAAACGCGAAGATCGAACACACGAACTATGTTGGCAATCTGAGAATTTCTTGATCACGTTGAACACACAAACAATGTATCAAGATTCGTAGCACATACGATGGTGAGGTTAGGTTGAGGTGTTGAGGTCCTCTAAACTTATCAGGAGATAAGTATTTATAATCCTGTTCCTACGGATCCTAACAAACTAGAACTTATCCTAATCTGCTAACAAACTAACGAATAACCCGGAATCTTGAATCTTCTATCTTGAGTCTTCAATCTTCAATCTTGATTCTAGAATCTTCTTATCCATACCGTAGATATGGAGAATTACAGATTTTAAAACATATTTAAATTCTCTTAAATTGATTTCTTTTGTCAGGCTGAGTTACTCAGCTTGAAACTCATCAAGCTGAGTCCTTCGAGAACAAACTCGAAATCAAACATGTACTAACATGTATAATGACTAACTCGTCCTTAGAAGTCATAAGAGTTAGCTAGAACTTACTTAGAAACTCTGTTGAGCTGACTCAGTCTAGAAGCTGAGTCACTCAGCTCGAAACGCATCAAGCTGAATACTCAACCTATACCTTAGGTGACACACACAGCTTATCAAACATATTGATAAACTAACTAAGATATAGTCTAAGCTGATCAACTATATGCTCAGCTTATGCTCAGTCTGAAGCACTATAAGTACTCAGTCTGATCAAGCTTCATAATTCAGTTTAAGTTATTTTCAGAATATATCTTACAAACTTAACTTTGTCTCATCAAATCTTAACTAATAAGATCATTTGACCAACAGACATCATAGAAAAAGTTGAAGCAGAATGAGAAGAAAGACGACTCAAAGGTGACTCAGTGTGGTAAGTGTGGGAGAGCTCACCTAGGGGTATGTAGATTGGGGCTCCCAGGCTGCTATAAATGTGGGAAGCCAGGACATAGTGCCAAAGACTGCTCACCAACCATTAAAGTGTGCTACAAGTGCTATCAACCGGGGCACACAAAACATCAATGCCCAAAACTGTTAACAACTTAAATGAAACCTGCAACAGCCTTACCCCCTTTGAGGATAACTGAAGGTAAGGAGAAATAGCAGCAAGCACCGAAAGCTAGGGGTAGAGCTTTCTAGTTAACTGTGGAGGAGGCTAAAACAGAACCTGATGTTGTGGCAAGTACATTAATTGTAAATAATACACCTGCCTTAGTTTTATTTGATTCTCGAGCTAGTAAATCCTTCGTGTTCACTTCTTTTTGCAAGAATTTTATGCATGCTCCTGTATTACTTGATATGCCTTTAGAGGTCCAAATTGCTGATAATAAAGCTGTTATAGTAAATAAAGTATATATAAACAATGTAATAGAGATAGAAAATGTACGATTTCCTATTGACCTCATTCCTATGACGATGAAAGAATTTCAAGTAGTAGTGGGTATGGATTGGCAAAGTCTTCACCAGGCCACAATCTCGTGCGGGTAGCAAAGAATACAAGTTCAAACCCCAAGTGGGGAAGAACTTGTCATACAAGGTGAAGTCAAGAGGAAAAAAGATAGCAATTTGTTCTGTAGTAAAAGCAAAGAAGTATCTATAGCATGGTTGTACTGCTTTTCTAGTCAATGTGGTGGATACCCAGGAAGACAAGAGAAAGGTAAATCTCGCTGATGTTTGTTAACGAATTTCCTGAGGTTTTTCCTGATGATTTACCTTGGATTCCCCCGGATAGACAAGTAGAGTTTAGGATCGACTTGATCCCAGAGCTGCTCCCATAGCTAAAACGCCATATCGTTTAGCTCCACCAGAAATGTAGGAATTAATGAAGCAGTTGCAAGAATTGTTAGACAAGGGGTTCATTAGACCCAGTAGTTCACCTTGGGGAGCACCTATCTTGTTTGTAAAGAAGAAAGATGGAACGTTCAGAATGTGTATTGACTACAGAGAGTTGAATAAGGTTATAGTTAAGAATAGATATCCACTTCCTAGAATTGATGATCTGTTTGACCAACCGTAAGGATCATAGTGGTTCTCGAAGATAGACTTGCGTTCGTGTTATCAACAGTTAAAGATCAAGGAAGAAGATATACCCAAGACCGCATTTAGAACTAGATACGAGCATTTTTTAGTTCGTAGTAATGCCTTTTGGGCTAACGAACGCACCAGCAGCTTTCATGGATCTGATGAATCGAATTTGTAGACCAATGTTGGATAAATCAATCATAGTTTTTAGAGTTAATTATTGAAATGGTCCCTAAACTTTGCCAAAAATATCTGATTTAGTCCCTACACTTTAAAAAGTACGCAGATGGTCCCTACTGTAGCAAATAAGTCCCATACTCAGTCCCTCAAACTAACCTCCGTCTAAATTGGCCGTTATCACTATTCTATAAGGGGTATTTTAGTTTTTGATGTTATGAGGGACCATTTCAGTAATTAAGTTTGTGTTCTCTTCCATTCTTTATTCTCCCTCAAACCCTAATCCATTCTTCATTCTCTCTCAACGTCGTCATCGCACAAGGCCTCAACGTCGCCTTCGCACAAGGCACTCGTCGCACAGTAGCCTCCACCTTCTGGTTGGGTGATGCAGGACATCGATTGGGTTTCTTCATGTCAAGAATTCAAGAATGCAGAACAGCAACAACAATGGCTGCCACCAAATTCGTTCACAGTAATACCAACAAATTTGCCCTAAAATCAACACCCAAAAACCCTTCATCGTTTCTTCAAACCCCAAATCATAAAAAAAGTTAGCGAAGATCACTGACTTATGTGGAGATTGTTTTTCATCTCATCTGGGTTTTCAATCGGAGGTGAAACAGAGTGATGGGTTTTCATCTCATCTGGGTTTCCGTTCTAGGGTTCTGCCCAAATCATGTCGTTTGCAACCACTGAACCATGTAGCCTCAACAAGAAGAACAGGTTTGTTTTGAAATTTGATATTGTTATGTTTAGAGTTTATAAAATTACAATTAAGTTTTTTTTGACTTTTTCTGTTTTTTCTCGAAGGCTTCAATAAGTTCACCGATTGTCCAACTATTTTGATATTTAATGAATTCTGATTTAGCTTCCATATAAACTTTGTTGCCAAACATGCTTTGATGAATCTTCTTGGGATTTCTTTTCCATGAATATCATCTAGTTTCTTTTTAAATTAATCACTTTTGCTTGTTGACTTTCTTGAAGAGTCATTTGAGTTTTATGGTGCTTCCGAAGTTTGATCCTAGTAAAAGCAGTTCTGGAGCAAAAATTACAGGCTTTGGATATTAATTTGTCCAATTGCATCACTTAAATGGTAGCTAATTGTCTAATTTTGCAAGGTGGGTTGTCTTTTTTATGGATGGATAGATTAATGAGCTCTTCATACTAAAGATAGGGGCTGCTGTTATGAGGTGTTTTTGATAATTATCTGGTCCATATATTATAAGCTTCAATGATTTTCTTCTATCTTATAGTTGTATTTGAGATAAGTATTTTATGTGTGTTTTTCAGACTTTTCTAATAATACCTTTCTGTTTAAAAAACTGAATGTTTATAGTTTAAATGTGGGGCATTAAACGAGCTCATATATTTGTTGCTTATGTTTGGGGTGCATTCAAGGGTCAAGGATATGGAGAATTTAGCGATGTAGGTTCAATCACCATGTTTTTCAGAATTTAGCGATGTTTGGGGTGCATTCAAGACCTACAATTTCTTGAAGAAGAAGGAGGCAAATGGGTGCTTCAAGAACACCTGCAATTTCTTGAAGAAGATGTAGTAAGGTGTGGGTAAGTGGGTCCTGTAGTGTAAAAAGACCAAGATGCCCCTCCTAAAAAGGAGGTTAACGGCCAATTTAGACGGAGGTTAGTTTGAGGGACTGAGTATGGGACTTATTTGCTACAGTAGGGACCATCTACGTAATTTTTAAAGTCTAGGGACTAAATCAGATACTTTTGGCAAAGTTCAGGGACCATTTCAGTAATTAACTCTAGTTTTTATTGACGATATTCTTATTTATTCTAAGTCGAAAGCAGACCACGAATGCCATCTTAGAGAAGTTTTGGAGACGCTTAGAAAAGAGAAACTGTATGCCAAATTTTCAAAATGTGAATTTTGGCTACAGGAAGTACAATTTTTAGGCCATCTCGTTAACAAAGATGGTGTAAAAGTAGATCCAGCTAAGGTGGAAGCGGTGATGAAGTGGGAACCCCCTCAAAATCCCACGGAGGTGAGAAGTTTTCTTGGGTTAACTGGATATTATCGAAGATTTATTCAAAAAATTTCAAAGATAGTCGTACCCTTAACACAGCTGACCAAGAAAAATGTTGAATTTAAATGGGGAAAAGATCAACAGCAAGCTTTTGAAACACTGAAACAAAAGTTATGTGAAGCACAAATCCTAACAGTGCCTGATGGAATTGAAGACATGGTAATCTATTGTGATGCTTCTTACCATGGATTGGGATGCGTATTGATGCAGAGAGGAAGAGTAATTGCTTATGCTTCCAGACAGCTCAAGGGTCTTGAACAAAATTATCCTACACATGATCTAGAGCTAGCAGCAGTAGTTTTTGCACTCAATATTTGGAGGCATTATTTGTATGGAGTAAAATGCACAGTCTACCCCGATCACAAAAGCTTAAAATACTTTGCTGAGCAAAAGAACTTGAATATGAGACAGAGGAGATCTTTGGAGTTGTTGAAGGACTACGATTGTGAAATACTTTACCATCCTGGTAAAGCTAATGTTGTAGCTGATGCGTTGAGCAGAAAAGCATGTGCTAATCAGCTAAAAATTCAGTCTTTACGAATGTCTATTACTACACCTATACTGGATTTAATCCGAGAAGTACAAAGTGAAGCAATTAAAGCAGAAAATCAGAACAAAGAACGAATCAAAGGCCAGATTGTTAATTTTCAAGCAGATAGCAGGGGATTGCTGAATCGCTATGGTCGTATTTGGGTGCCTAGTCATGGTAATGTTAGGCAAATGCTTCTAGATGTTGCTCACAAGTCTAAACTTTCAATACACCCTGGCACCACTAAAATGTATAGAGATTTGAAGCGAGATTACTGGTGGCCAGGTATCAAACGCGATGTCACTCGATATGTTGAAAAGTGTCTAACCTGCTTGCAGGTTAAAGCAGAACACCAAAGGCCTCACAGCAAGCTTCAGTCATTAGAAATTCTTGTATGGAAATAGGAACATATTACCATGGATCTTATTACAAAGCTTCCTAGAACACCGAGAGGATTTGATTCAATTTCGGTGGTAGTTGGTCGGTTAACTAAGAGTGCTCACTTCATACCGATCAAGGAAGCTTACACTTCCGAAAGAATGGAGGATGTTTATGTGAAATAGATTGTATCCAGGCATGGAGTACCAGTGTCTATAATATCTGATAGAGATACTCGTTTCACAACAAGATTCTGGAGTAAGTTTCATACTGATATGGGAACGAAATTGCATCTCAGTACTTCCTATCACCCTCAAACTAATGGGCAGAGTGAGAGAACTATACAGACTTTAGAAGATATGCTTAGAGCCTATATTATTGATTTCGGTGGCAACTGGGATACCTATCTACCATAAGCAGAATTCTCATACAATAACAGCTATCACTCGAGTTTTGGCATGCCACCGTATGAAATGCTTTATGGTAGAAAATGCAGAACTCCCGTTTGTTAAGGGAGATTGGTCAGAAAGAACTGGGAAGTACAAAATTTGTTCAGAAGACAATCGAACAGATCCAACAGATACATGAACGATTGAAAGCAGCTCAGAGCAGACAGAAAAGTTATGCTGATAAAAGGAGATCACCGCTAGAGTTTCAAGTGGGAGATCACGTTTTGTTGAAAGTTTCACCCTGGAAAGGCGTTATTAGATTTAGAAAGAGAGGAAAGCTAAGTTCTGGATTTATTGGTCCTTTTAAAGTAATTCAACGCATTGGGAAGGTTGCATACAGATTAGAGCTACCTGAAGAGCTGTCAAGAATTCAAAGCACCTTCCATGTGTCACTTCTTAGAAAATGTTTAGCTGACGAATCAGCTTATGTTCCGTTAGAAGATGTGACTATTTATGAGAAGTTAAATTATATTGAAAAGCCAGTAGCTATACTCGATAAAAATGTCAAACAGCTGCGAATTAAGTAAGTTGGATTAGTGGAAGTGCAATGGCAACATAGAAAGGGTTCTGAATACACTTGGGAACCTGAAGATGAGATGATGAAAGAATATCCGCAACTGTTTAGCAATTAGATTTCGGGGACGAAATCTTTCAAGTGGGGAAGAGTTGTAACGTCCCAAGGTTAGAAATATTAATTTTAATTATTTTTGGTTTTTAAATTTTTTTTTGTGTTGTTTCTTAAGTAAAAGACATGAATAGAAAATAGAATGACTAAATGTAGCAAAAATAAAAAAAGAGGCATTATTACCCATTATGTGGAAACCACTATTTAAGGGGAAAGGAAGTTATAACACACTTTAAGTGTGTGATCTGGAGTGTGAAGTTAGTGTGTGTTCTTGTGAAGGTAGAGAGAGAAAATAAAGAGAAAAGCAAGGTTTAGTGAGAGAAAGTGAAGAATCAAGTAAGATTAAGCTATGATTATGCAAGATTAAGTATAAATCAAGAGTTATTCTTATTTTAGCACAAGATTTGGGAGCTTTCTTCGTCATATTCAGATCTGGAAAACGTGTGTGTTCTTGGTGAGAGAGAAAGCTAAAGAGAGAAAGTGCTCGAATTGAGGATTTAAGCAAGGATTTTTGTATGCATGCGATGATCTACTATTTTTAGCAAATAGTTCAGATTCAAACAAGTTTCTAACGCAAGAAACCGAGGTAAGAAAACTCTAAACTTTTATGTTCTTGAGTTTTAGAGAGAGAAAGTTTAGATTAATGCATAAAAGGAGTTGCATGTCATGTTTTATGGTTCAAATGACCATATAAACAGTAGATCAACATAAATATATCATTGCATGTGGTTAGATCGTAGTTAATATGCAAGAAATTAAGATTTGGTAACGGAAGAACAGGATAAAGGAAGAACGGTACGTCTACGGACGCGATGCGTTCGTAGTGATAGTGTTGAGGTTCTAGTTTTTAACGCATTTCGATCTTTGGATTGTTATTGTAGGATATTATATGATTAAAGAACATTGTTAGGAGAGATTGTAGCAATACTTGTACATCAAGGTGAGTATGCTGATACTTATGTGTAAATGTATTGCATGTATGCTTTGTTAATGTACTTGAAAGGCATTTATGCCAAGGGAATGCTTTAAAAAGGGAATGCTTAAATGGGAATGCTTGCTTGGTACCTTGCAAATAATTAAGGATTAGCATTCGTTGTTAATCATGTTGAGTGATGCTAATGAATTGCGTAAGCTTGCATTAACAAATATGTTATAAGTATGCTCACTAAGCTTTTGCTTATTAGTGGATATTTAAATGTTTTTCAGGTACTTCCGGAAAAGATAAAGGGAAGGCTCCAATGGATTGAAGTTTAAGGATGACTCCTACTTTTGTTTAAAAATGTTCTGTTATTTGAAAATGATGTTGATGCTCTAAACTTGTTTATAACTTTCATGGTTTGAACTAGATCTCTGTTTTGTATTCTCGGTTTTTAAGCTTTAATAATATCGAAAGCATTTTTAAATTGTTTAAAAAAAATTTGGGTCTTTATATTGATAACATGTGTAGTTTGATGATTAATCAACTGGTTTTATGATATGTAATCGTTGATTTGATTTGTGCACATGATGTTGGAGGTCAGCTTTGACTTGGTGAGTGGCTGGGCTTATTAGTCATCGGCTAATCAGTATTAGATCTTTTGATGCATTTGTTGCAACTTAAGGGATTTTACGGTGCGAGAACAAATAGGCTATCGGTAAACATTTGCTGGGCCGGCACTGGTTGCAGGTTCTGCAGAACCGCCGGTCCTCTGTGTTGCTGGCTTAATTGATATTGTTATATCATTACTTGTTGTATCTGATTCTTTTTGTTTTTTAATTTTCCATTCACTTAGCTTAAAGTTAATCCCCTACCTTTAACTCCATTTTTGCAGGTTTTGGTATGTCCTGCTGTTAGCTGGGATTTGTGGTTGCTTTTGGGGAATATTTGAACAAGCACTCTGATATATTTTTGATCGATGAGCCATTTTGTAAACTTAGTAACACTGGCTTTCGAGTTACTGATTTTTTGTGTCAGTTGTTTATTATTATTTTATACTACCTATGTGAATAGGTTTGTTTTGTATTGCAATTGCTTCCGCAGTGAAACCTTTAAACAAAATATCAGTGTTACATTTTGGCAGAAATTTCACGAGGATTTAGGGACACAGGTCAACCTCACCCCAGACGGGCGGGCAAAGTGAAAAAACGACACAGACATTAGAGGATATGCTATGGGCTTGCGTGATAGATTTTGGAGGAACCTGGGATTCGTATTTGTGGTTAGCAAGATTCTCATACAACAATAGTTACCACGCAAGTATCAGTATGCCGCCGTATGAAATGCTATATGGGAGAAAGTGCAGAACCCTAATCCGTTGGGGAGAAGTGGGTCGTCAAACACCCAGAGATTGTAGAAAACGACGGAGTACGTACAACAATTTCGAGAGAGATTTTTAGCTGCTCAAAGCCAACAAAAGAGTTACACAGATAAACGACGGTTGTTACTTGAATTTCAGGTTGGAGACATCATCTTGTTGAAGTATCGTCTTGAAAAGGGGTGATCCAGTTTCAAAAGCGAGGAAAAATGAATCCGAGGTACATAGGACCTTTCAGGGTCATCGTGAGAGTTGGAAAAGTTGCTCACTAGAGTTAAAATTCACAAGTTCCATGTGTTGTATCTGAGGAATGTGCTTAGTTGACAAGTCTACTTGCTGAAAAATATTATCTGAGGAAGTGCTTAGCTAAAAAGAAAAAAAGCATTAGATTTGTTAATTTTTTTTAAAATTATTGTATTTGTGAACAAAATTCCTAAAAAAGATTCTCATGTGTGTAATGTTGATGAGATTTTTCTTATTGTTCAAAAATATTATCGTGAAGATTTTACATAACAAGAGAGGATTTAATTGAGTAGTAGTTGAAACTTTTCAAAGTTGAAATGCCAAAAAACTCAATCCTAAGTGGTGTTTCCAGTATTGCACCATTGTGCACAAGTCTTGAGGAAACTAAGAAATTCGGGACTTATCATTTGCTCAGTCGATTGATTCGACTCTTCTTGACACTACGTTTCAACTGATATGACTGAGCGAGGAGTTTCAACAATGAAAAATTTGCAAAAATTGATTTCGTAACAAAATGCTAGATGTTTTTCTTGCAAATATCGTGGTAGTTCATATAGAAAATGAAATTACCGAAATAATTGATTTACAATATGTCATTGATGAATTTAAAAATCTTAAGGGTCGTCAAGCTGTATTATACTTTTACTTTTTAATTTGTAAAGTATATTTGGTCTTTTTATATAACTTTAATTATTTTAAGTAGAGAATGGATCAACATAGAACCACCCTTTAACCATAGAACCTAAAGAACCAATATGAACCCTTAGATATTTATCATCAAGGGCTGTGATTAAAAGCTTAATATATATGGAAACTAATAAATTATTAGGATTAAAGATATTGTTCAAGGGTATTATAGGAACTAAAGAAAAAAAGACCTTTTGTCTCATTCTTGAAAGTCTGGAACGTAAGTCTCTTCCCCCCTCCTACATTTTCTCTTTTCCCCAAGTTTCTATCTTCCTCCATTTTTCTTCCTTCCACCATTTCTCTTCCAAACTAAAAAAAAAAGACTCACCACCACCACATGGTTTTTCTTCCATCACTGAGCTTCCCTACCGCCGACCAAGAAAAATCGCCGACCACCGCTGCTTGCATGATGTAAGCAACCGTCGACTACAACTTTAAAAACGCATGCCCCGGATGTGAGCAACTGACCACGCTTCTTCTCTACCGCCGGATGTGAGAAAGGTTTTTTGTTTTGTGAGTTTTGATGTTTCTAGCATTTTCAGAGAATATGATCTCATCTGAGTTTTTTATTTGTTTCTTGCATTTTCAGCATGTAAATTTTTTTAAAAATGCATATCATCTTCTGGGTTTTGATGTTGTTTTTTGCATTTTTAATATGTTACTTTAAAAATGTATATGATGTGAAGATGCTGTTTAGGTTTCTGCATTTTCGTTCTTGATTTGTTAGGTTTCTGCATTTTTGTTCTTCATTTGCTGGGTTTTTGCATTTTCTACATGGTATTTTTATCATTTTGCATTTTGTATTTTGGTTTTGTTGAAATTGATGCTGAATCTCTACATTAATTGCAAGATATTATCATTTTGCATTTCTGGAATTTTGCATTGTAATGTTTGTATAGACTTTTTGCATTTTTGGATTAAATAAGTATTTTGTATTTTTGCATTTTCATTTTGAATCTGATTGTGTGAAATGTAATTTGCATTTTACATTTTCATTTGCATTTTTGCATTTCATTTGAATCATACTATTGAAATATAATTTGAATTTTGCATGTTGGATATTGAATATGTAATTTGCATTTTGCATTTTCATTTGAATCAGGGTGTTAAAATGCAAATCACAGTTGTGGAAACATATACATGACACGCATCTTCGATTTTTTGCATTTTGGCATCTTGAAAATGAAACCCAGATAAACATGCAAATATTCTGAAACATTTGCATTTTCAAAAATAATTTTTTTTTCAGAAATATATCAAGCCTAGTCTTGTTTAAAAGAGGACGAAAAACTGAATCCAATGATATAATTTGTTTGCTTAAACTCTTAAAAACAAATAAGTTATGATAATTTAAATGTTTGAGTGGATTTTTTTTTTTTAAATTTGTTTGCCTGAAGTTTGAAGGGAGGAAGCGCGTGGGTAAGTCTTTTTGACGTCATTTTCCAGTTTTGTCCTTATTCCTTCTTGCCACGTGTCACCACCTAAGGTGGTTCTTTAGGTTCTATTTATAAGGGTGGTTCTATGTGTAACCTTACCCATTTTAAGTATAAGTTAGATATCTTTACTATAATTCCTTAATTGCTTTATAATGATTTCGACCTTTAATTATTTTTTCAAGTTCCTCCACCAGATTATTTTTTCAAGTTCCGGACATATTATTTAGGCCTGTAAACGAACCGAACGAACACGAACGAGGGCATGTTCATGTTCGTTCGTTTAATTTTAACCGAACACGAACACGAACACGAACGGTTAACCGAATGAAAATTCCTGTTCGTGTTCGTTCGTCTAAGAAATGAAGATGTTCATGTTCGTTTGTGTTCGTTCATTTAAATGCTAAACAAACATAAACGAACATAAACGGACATGAACGAACATAAATGAACACATACGAACATGAACATAAAGGAACATAAATGAACATAAACGAACACAAACAAACACAAACGAACAGAAATACACAACTTAAAACAGACATTCAGGTACAACAACCAGCCAACAAAATTCATCAAGTAGCAAAACACATGTTCAAATTACAAAATATAAATATATGTATTATATAAATAAACGAACGAACGAACATAAATATACAAACATAAATGAACGAACATAAACGAACAGTTCGCGAACATAAACGAACAGATAACCGAACAGTTCACGAACATAAATGAACGAACGAGAGCTTTGTTCATGTTCGTTCGTTTAACTAAACGAACGAAAAATTTTGTTCGTATTCGTTCGTTTAATAAACAAACGAACATAAACGAACTTTCCGCCGAACAATTTCACGAACGGTTTATGAACGTTCGGTTCGTTTACGGCCCTAATATTATTAGGCTAACCCAAACACCCATCTAAAGCGGGGGGCTAAACTACATTATGATCCACATTACCATGCCGTGTTGAACCCTAAAGCAGTCGTATTGTCTCCAAAGTCCACAGCCAAAGCTCAAAACCCCAAACTTTTGGAGGGAAAACGAATATAATAATCACTGTTGATTTTCCATTTTGCACATTTTTTCCCTGAAGATATTAAGATCAAAAGTTTGCCCTTGTTTGATAATAGCGAAGCACAGAACAGAAATCGATTTTAAGAGAGCTTGCGTAATCAATTGAAGAAAATGGGTACGAAACGGAGAAGAGGAGGGGATGGAGGAATGGAAGAGAATACAATGGCCATTATCGACACTTCTAGTTTCACTAAATCTACTCAACATATTGCCGATGACAGTACGTACCCGTCTTGGTGTTCATCTATTCTTGATCGTTCATATTGTATCAGTTTATTTCTTGAGGGATTTACGATTTTGTAAATTTTGTTTTGTATTGTTTTGTTTGCAGGGCTAGCTTTTCTTGAAGCTGTTAGTTCTGGATTCCTTGTCACTGAAAATGCTTCTGCACCCACAAAGTAATCTCATTCCCTTTTTCTTACAGTTTGCAACTTTTATGCCCACCAACTGTTCGATAAATTTACACTGTTACACACTTACGCTAGAGTTATCTGGTCGAAGAATTCCTGCTTCGATACCTGAATTGGGTTTTGTTACCGTTTCAAGATGGCTTCTTTAGTTTATTTCTTTGTTTTTCCAGGCACATAAAGGCACAGAAAATATAAGACAACTTGGATGTGCTGTTCTAGTGTTCTTTACTGATTACTGTAACATGAAAATTGAGATATATATAATTAAATATTCACACTATTATTTTGATATTTTTTAATGTATTGTATAACTATGATAACTCATATTTTGTGCCACAGAAAAATGTACAAAGCGATATTCAAGATACTCAAAGTTGAGAATTCACTGGATTTGATAATACTAAGCTATCAACTTTTACTTGATTTAGATAAGGTATTAAATTGTGCTCTTAAACCTTCTGTTTGTTTATTTTTTGTAATAATCTCATTTGTGAACATTAACATTTCCTTCATTGCAGCGTTTCCCTCACGTGTATCTGTCGGAGGCTGAAAATTCAGAATCATCCTCACCTTCTTCCCTTCTGCATCATGAATTAGTTGTGGTGGAAGAGGTCTCATGATACCTCCAAGAAATTTGGTCAATTATATTTTATAAACTAATGTCATTGACTCATTGTAAATTAACTGTGAACTTTTTGCAAGTCAGGCATGGTCTCCATTTTCACTTGGCACAGATGTATTTTCTTCTTCTAGTGAGAAACAAGAAGATAATGACAAAATTAGTAGATCACTTGATGCTACTGTGAGTTACAATTATCGGTTCATATGATCATACCTAATGATAGATCGATTTTAAGGCTGTAACTATATCGAGTCATGTATATTTATATATGCGTATGCTTCTGTTTATGGTTCAGGCTTTTCATCTTCTAATAGAAGATCTTGCTAAAGTGCCAGATGAAGTACTAGGCATAAAGGTTATCTCTCTGCTATTCATCACCTTGCTATCCATAATTCTTAAAGATGGTAACACAAATTGGGTAACGAGTCAACTCATATTCGGGTCAAAATGGGTCGGGCTAAACTTCTCCAATAGCCCAATTAGTCCATCAAAAATGACTTTAGTTTAAGAATTTCCTAAAGATTCTTTTTCACACGTCACAACAAATTTACCATGTTATTATCAGATGTTAACCAAATCAAATCTAATTTTCAAAGTTCTAAAAAAATCAAACCTTTAGTCTCTAGACATGTAATTAGTCTAATCATCTCCTTTAGTTCTTTATGTTTTGACTGGTGGCCTTTGCATCCAGACATTGACTGGGAGCACTGTTACAAATTTCTTGAAAATTCCCCTATGTCGGTTGACTATTTGCTATAAAAGATGCAACAATTTGATCATTACTTGCTCAAATTGTTGATCGTCATCATTTTTGTACAATCTTCTTTAGCACATGTATGTTAACGTGTTTGTAAATCGAAAGATTAATCTCACTATATTTCTTTAACGTGACTTTATTGCAGCCTTTTAGGAATATGTTACTATTTCAGTATCTTGTTAATGTACTTGAAGGGGACTTTGTACCTCGGAATTCGGTATTTAATGGTAAACTTTATTTTACTGGTTCATAAGTAATTATTGCATTATATATGATTAGGGAAACTATATTGTTTCTACAGCATTATAATAATTTCGAATAAAATGTGTTTCTTGATGCAGAAAGCTCAGAGTGGATCTGTTTGAGGGAGTCTTTGCTCAATATGATTCTGGTATCGCGGAAGATAATCTACAAAGGACTAATTAAAGATTGTTTATCAACTATGTGTGAATTATCTCGATTTTCAACACATTCTACACATGATGTGAGACCTGCTGAAACCAAATCAACAGATATAACTGAAAATGGTCAAACTGCTCTTGCCATAGCCCTACCTGAAGTAGCAAAATGTACATGTGATGCTGTTCAGAAACTTCTGTTAATGGTAAATAATTATCGGCCTTTATTTATGTGATAGCATGTATTGCGAAATTACATTTTAATATTGGATATTGTGAAATTTATAGATCATTGAACTGGATTCATCTAAAAAGGCTGCAGATCTAAAAGGTTGGACCACCAGAGCTGATGGTACTAGGTAAATTTTCATTTTTTTCATTTTTTTTCACTTCAAGTCAAAATTTCGACCATTTTCATGCATTTAAGTATGAACTGGTCGATTTGGGCTAAGTTTTTATCTCAAATGTCTG
This sequence comes from Pulicaria dysenterica, assembly GCA_947179395.2. Lineage (NCBI taxonomy): Eukaryota > Viridiplantae > Streptophyta > Magnoliopsida > Asterales > Asteraceae > Pulicaria > Pulicaria dysenterica. The sequence goes on along the minus strand of OX359289.1, from coordinate 28,490,108 downwards.
TTCAAAAAATTCAGCTAAATAGGGAACATGATCAAGTAGGTAGAACAGGTTGAAAGTTACCTAAAGTTCTATCTTATTGCATTAGTCTTGTAATAATATTGTTTAGTGATTTAACACGTTACCTTTCTATAAGTAAAATTCAAATTATTGACAAAATAGTGTTTGCCGGCTAACACAAACCCAGCGGCCCGGTTTGAACCTAAAATTTGGCGGATTTTGCAGAACCCCTGCAATGGATATTATCCTGGATGAACTTACGTATGACAAGGATATATTGTTACCGTTTTTTCAGGTATTCTCTCTCTCTCTCTCTCTCTCTCATTCCAATGCAAATTGCAAGAAAACATATTTTGATGTGCAAGTTTATCCAGTTTCTAGCCAATCTAATATTTGATCAAAAAATTTGTTTTGGGCTTAAATTATGTGTTTGAATATCTTGAGATTATGTTAATATGAGATCTGAGACTATGTTAACAATTTGTTTTAGGCTTTGGATAAACCAAAACTGAAACTGGATATGATTGTTCAGTATCTCCAAAAGTACATTCCCAAGGTAATTTAGCACTTTCGCAACTATTTGTTGATTATATTCCCATTTTTTTCAATATTTTAAATCACCATTTTAACAAGCCACATTGCAGACGTCTGTTCGCACGAGGAGATCCAATGGGTTGACAAATGATTCAACATTTGGTGGAGTTTTAAAGTGTTTTTCAAATGCAAACAGTACAAAAAGCATTATAAAGAAGATCAGTACAGAAGTAGTTCAATTGCTTTTATCACATGCTTTTCAGGTGAATTCTGGTGTCGTTTATTGTAGAATTTGAAAAAAAGAAACGAAATTAACATGAAGTTTTGTTCTCTATGATCAGGCGTATATATTATTACCATCTCCGGATTCAACCGAATCCAAGGAACACATTGCTGAGAATTCTCTTCCAGAGATTTGCAATCATATGATTTCATTCTTCAGATGTCTTAAAAAGACAGATGAGTAAGCTACTTCTCTATTAAGATAATCTTTTATCTTTCATATAATAATTAAAATTATTATATAGTTTATATTTATCTAATATTAGATTGAGTTTAATGACTTCTTTTTCTTTTTTTGTTTGTTATTTTATTACGGGCAAACTGCACCATAATACAACGAACTTTTGCTAAGCTACCAATCTATACAACGACTTTAAAAATTTTTAAAAAATAGAATGAACTTACAAAATCCTACCATTATATACAAAAAGTAATCTAATGAGCAGGTAACAGGTCTTCTTTTGATTTTCTAATTATTTTTTAGTTTTTATGATTATTTGTTCTTAATGATGAACATCTGGAAGAACATCTTCAACTACAATTTCAAGAACATCATATAACACTTTATTTTTTAAAATTTTTTAAAGTTCATTGTATTTTTTTAAAATTTTAAAAGTTCGTTGTATAGATTGGTAGCTTAGCAAAAGTTCGTTGTATTATGGTGCAGTTTGTCCTTTTATTACTGCTAATAATTTTCAAGAAGTTTACAATAAAAGTAAATGTAAAGTTTAATTAGAATTAAACAAATTTTTTTGAATATATAGTTTTTGCATGTAAATAGACCTTATTAGTTTTGGAAGTATGATTGACTGATTGTTTCTTTTCGTGAATTGTTTTCCGAAATTATAAATGCTTGATATTTAGAAAGTTGTGGCAATTTTTAGTCCTAGAGAAAAGTACATCTGCTGCAAATTTCTTAAAGATGATCAATAATAAGAAAATTAATGGTCGATTCGACGTGAAAATAGTCAATATATGAGGAGTGTTACTAGATTACTAATAAATTCTTATTATAATTGCAAATTATTTCATGATGGTTTTCAGGCACACTGGGATACTACCATTTGGGAAAGAGGCACTTTTCACAGCTGCAATTTTGCTCTCAAGAAGCTCATAGGAGTTTGATCTCTTTTTGATTTATGGTAAAGCTGTAGACCGTAGCGACAAATAGTCTGCACTATTATATGAAGACTGTTATGTTAGGACCTCTAAATCTATACTCTGGATTTTGTCATTTTGGACTCTAAATATGGTAGCAACTTGTAAAGGGTGTGTTATAATTATTAGAGTTAGATAAATATGGATTGCATATTATGTAGGGGATGTTATTTATTCTTGTAGGATTATGTCTCCATCATGTCTTTTCTCATCTTGGTCCCTAGGGCAGGGGTGGGCCGGGTAGCACACCTCTTGTACTACTTTCCATATGTGTCTCCAACACTTGGTTGAAACACCATTGAGGGTATGATTGGCGAAACTAGCTGAAGCTGATTAATTGATAATCTTAAGCTTAATTCATAAGCTACTTGGAAAGACTTTTACAATAGGGGATTATGAGGGAGTGTGTTTTTGATAATCCCCTTGAAATTTTAACACCTAAACGACGCTTGGGGGTTGGAGATTATGAAACTAAAATTTCTAACCCCTATAATCCTCAATAAGCTTGTTGCCGAACACATTGAAAGGGATTGGATGAAGGGTACTGCTAGATCCCTTGTTCTCTTTAGCCCTTGAGCCTTCAATTTGTTGAAGATGAGTTGTGCATATTCCACATTTTTGTTGTGGTTGAGAACACTTCATGTGAAATTAGCTGTTAGCAATTGAGAATTTGGTAAAGTTGGGGTTCAAAAGTAGATGAGGACACTTGCAGAAGGAGAAGATAAATTTTTTGGGTAATATTTTGTAAGGGCAAGCGGTTTTTATATGATTTTAGGGGGAAAAAGTTAAATGGGAAAAGGATGTGTGCAGTTAGAAGTATCTATCTTAGGTGTTTTTATACTTACAAACATTTAAATGAGTAAATGTTGAAATGACTAACATACCTCTTATTTTAGTTGTCTGTGGGTGTGAAAATACCTAAGATAGGTGCTGCAAGAATTATATATATCATATTCCAAATTATTTTTGTACTGATCTGTATATTCGTTATAGTGATCACCGATTAATGGTCAATGGTTCAACTTTATATTTTTTTTAACAATATAATTGATAAAGTGATGTCTGAACTCAAATGCTTGATTGCTGAGTGAATGATTGATGGATATGACACTCTGGTTATCATAAAAGATTGTGTTTTTATTATATGCATGTCAAATTCATGAAACTGCTGATGCTTTTAAAGGCTTTGGGCACAACAACTTCATGTTGTTACATATTCAATGGACTATTTTTCCACCAAACATTTGACATCATCATATTGTACTTTTCTTGTCAAGCTTATGTCTAGCATAAGTGTCAGAATACTTGTCTAACTTAAATTCAGAGTCTTTAGGATACCGAAAACATTTATTTGAAGTTTTTTTTTAGATATCTAATTATCCTCTTGATAGCTTGAATATGAAATTATGTGGGTCAGATTGATAACGTGATATACATATGGAAAAAATAATACTATGCCTACTAGCTATTAAGTATAATGATGAGCCTATCATCTTTCTATGTGTAGTCTGACACACGGACAATCTAGAATCTAGACAACTCTTCTTGTATCTAGATTTTAATCATTTAGAATCTAGACAACTTTTCTTGGATTGCTTCACTCCATATTTATCCATATTGTGCCTGCAGTATTAAGGACTAAAAGGTCAAAAAAGAGAAATACTAAGGATTAAGCTTGTTATTTAGGAGCTAATCATGTATTAGGGTTAACCTCCTTCTCATTTGTTCATCGACACACACATACGACAGTTCTTCCCTCTCCAATCTTGATCGATACCGATCTCAAGGATTCAAGGCTTTGCTTCAAAGAATCATTCAAGTAATTTACCTAAAACCTTGTTGTAACTAGTAGATGTATTTTATGTGGGGTAATTGCTTGAAATCGACAGCTTTAAGGGGGTTTACAATCGCAGTTTCATAAGAAAGGTATGAAATTGATTAGGCGGTGGCTAGTAAAACTCAAAATTCATGCTAGGGTATAATTTGTAAAGTATTGTATATTGTCTTGAATAATGTGTTACAATAGGAGGACATATATACAGAATAATAATCCTCTAAAACTAGAAACAATCATTAACATATATAAACATAATCTTGGTTTAATATCCCCCCTCAAGCTAATGCCGGGAAGCGACTTTTAGCTTGGACCTAAGAGATAAAAATCGTTGTGAGGGTAGAGGTTTTGTAAACACGTCTGCAATTTGATCATCCGTCTTGATAAACTGTATTGAGAGATGTTTTCGGGCAACCCTTTCTCTGACAAAATGAAAGTCAATCTCCACATGTTTTGTGCACGCATGAAAGACAGGGTTGGCTGAAAGATAGGTGGCGCCTAGGTTATCACACCATAAAATAGGTGGAGATGTCACAGAAACATGTAGCTCCTTTAGAAGAGCTTCAAGCCAAGTTAGCTCAGCAACGGTGTCGGCAAGAGCTTTGTATTCAGATTCTGTAGATGATCGGGAGACGATGCGTTGTTTACGAGCACGCCAGGAAATAAGGTTGGACCCAAGGTAGATGGCAAATCCCCCCGTGGACCGACGGTCATCTTGTGAGCCAGCCCAATCAGCATCAGAAAAGGCAGTGAGAGATTGTTTGTGAGAATCAGTGTAGGCATGAAGCACAGGAGCCGATTGATGTTGAATCAGTAGACCAAGACCGGATGTTCCTTGAAGATATCGAAGAATTCTTTTGACAGCAGACCAATGATTTTCTGTTGGGGAGTGCATGAACTGACAAACTTTGTTGACCGCAAAAGTTATGTCTGGTCTGGTAAGAGTGAGGTATTGAAGAGCCCCAACTGTTTGCCTGAATTTCACCGGATTGTCAAACAAAGGGCTGTCTCCAAGGGCTAACTCAGAGTTGGAAGCCATGGGAGAGTCAACCGGTTTTGATTGAGATAGACCTGCTTTCTGAATAATATCTGCAATGTATTTTTTTTGCGAGAGAATCAGATCAAGACCGTTAAATATTACCTCAATACCCAAAAAATATGATAACCGACCCATGTCTTGGATGGCAAGGGTAGTGCTTAACCGTTGAATGATCTGATCAATTAGCTGGGAATTGTTCCCAGTGATAATGATGTCATCCACATAAACAAGCATATATACTAAGTGGCCATTGTGAGAATAGATAAACAGTGAAGGATCTGTTGTTGACCCTTGAAAACCAAGTTGTAATAAGATGCTTGAAAGGCGATTGAACCAGGCTCGCGGAGCCTGTTTGAGGCCATATAAGGACTTGTGAAGCAGACAAACGTGATTTGGCTTTTGTGGATCAACGAAGCCTTGTGGTTGTCTTAAGTACACGGTTTCCTTGAGATCTCCGTGAAGGAAGGCATTCTGAACGTCTAATTGGCGAAGAGGCCATTGCCTTGTAACAGCAAGACACAAAACTACACGAACCGTGGTGGATTTTACCACCGGACTGAATGTCTCGTGATAATCAATTCCCGGTTGTTGGTTAAAGCCTTTGGCCACTAAACGGGCTTTATAACGTTTGATATTCCCATTTTCATCATGTTTCAACCTGTAAACCCACTTACAATCAACAACATTAGCATTAGGAACTGGTTGTACTAAAGTCCAGGTACCGTTTCTCATTAAAGCATTGTACTCCTCTGTCATGGCAGCGCGCCATTGAGGGCTTTTGTTAGCAATGGCAAAGGTGGATGGTTCGATGGAAGAGTCAACAGAAGTATGAAAAGCAAAGGCATTGTAGGGAGTCCTTTGCCTGGGATTTTGATGAAGATTGGGAGGGCGAGAGCGGGGTTGGGTGTCAGAAGATGATGGAGGTTGTGGTTGAACGGGTGTGCTAGTAGAAGGGTTTGTCCCAGCAGATTGTTGGTAGGTTTGATAGGCTGGAAGGGTAGGGTGGGGAGCCGTAGTGGAGTGTCGTTGATAGGTGACAGTGGGTGGATCGGGTGGGGATGGGATGGTTTGTGGAGCCTGGGTAGTGGGTGGTTGAGTAGAATTGGTTTGGTCCGAGGTAGTGGGTTGTTGGATAGTAGTAGGTTGGGTAGAGGGTGTAGATGGTTCAGTTTGGTCGGAAGCTGGAGAGTTAGGTTGTGGGTTGATTGTGTAAAAGGGAGGTTGTGCATGTGATGTGGGAAAGGATGAGAAATAAGGATCGGGAGTAGGTGGGAAAGGTGAGAAGGTAGATGATTGAAGGAAGGGAAAATAGGTTTCATTAAACCGTACGTGTCGGGCAATGTAAATGCGATTTGTGGTGGCATCAAGACATTGATATCCATGATGTGAGGGGCTATACCCTAGAAAGATACATGGTGATGAACGGAAATCCATTTTGTGTGGATGATATGGATGAAGATGAGGAAAACATTGACACCCGAAGACACGTAAGAAGGAAAGATCGGGTTTGCGTTTGAAAAGGTGCTCAAAGGGAGAGATGTGAGAGGAAGTGCGTGATGGCATACGATTAATCAAGTATGTGGCGGTTTCAAAGGCAAAGTTCCAAAAAAGCGTTGGAACACCAGATTGTGCTAGAAGTGTGAGGCCAGTTTCGACCACATGACGATGTCGTCTCTCAACAAAGCCATTTTGTTCGCTTGTATGAGGACAAGATAGGCGGTGTAGAATTCCAAGTTTAGCAAAGAAAGAAGATAAGTTTCGAAATTCCCCTCCCCAATCCGTTTGAACGGATTTGAGTTGTGTTTTGAATTGTCTTTCTGCCATTGTGTGAAATTGTGTGAAGGTGCTAAAAACATCAGATTTTTGTTTGATGGGGAATATCCACATGTATCTAGTGTGATGATCAACACAAAGCAAAAAGTATCTATGACCATAAAAAGAAGCAACAGGAGCAGGTCCCCAAACATCACAAAAAACTAAATCCAATATATTATTGCTTTTATGATTTGAAGTGGACAAATGTAGTTTTGAAGATTTTCCCATGGGACAAGAATGACAAAAAGGTAAAACAGAATTATTAGTAATAGGAAGACAATTCTTAGTAATCATAGATTGTAAAAGTTGCAAGTGAGGATGTCCAAGTCTTTGGTGCCAAGTTGTAGGAGAAGCTCGAGTGGTAGAAAAGGCAACATGTGATGTTGGAGAGTTCTTTGGTAGATGAAGAGGGTAGAGACCATCTTTACTTGGACCCGTGAGGAGGATAGTTTTGGTAGCCGAATCCTTCACACAAAAAAATGTAGAGTGAAACTCAAAGAACACATTGTTATCTTGACAAAAATGTTGAACAGAAAGAAGGTTGCGTTTAAGGTGTGGAACATGTAGCATATTTTTAAGAGAAAGATGTTTGATTGGTGAGTGAACAGTGGTGGAACCAATGTGAAGAATAGGTAACCTATTGCCATTACCAACAAGAAGCGCGTCCTTACCGAAATAAGGTTCAGCAGTGTCAAAGCTTGTGAGATCAGGTGTGGCTGTACTGTTTGAACCAGTGTCGGGCAGCCAAGATGATGATGCTTGTGATCGATTATCAGCATAGTTTGCTTGGGGAGCGTGTCGTGGTGGACGAATGGTTGCTGGATCACGGTTAGGACATTGTGAAGGAACATGCCCAATACCACACCTGTTGCAAGAACCATAGACAGTATTCTGATTAGATGCCCAAGCAAATCTAGAATGGTTACCTGACGAGGAGCCTGTGTTACGGTTGTTGCCTCGTCCTCGACGTTGGTTGTTGTTTCAGTCACGATTGAATTGTCCACGACTGCTGTAATAAGCTTGATTCTGTAGCTGTGCAGGCTGCACATGAAAGCCTAATTGTGTCATCAGCTGTTGAAGCGATTGAATTGTTTCAGGTGCCAGTTGAAGGCTGGTCTGTGAGGTTAAATCACGTCTGGTTGTAGCCGTGAAAGCCTGGGTAACAGCAGAGAGAGTAGGATCAGCTTTCTTTGTCATGTATTCATGGTCAGCAAGAAGTCCAGGTAACTCCAGAAGGGTTACGGGAGGATGTCGTGCAACAAGAGTGGGTTTTAAGATGTTATATTCTTCCCGAAGACCCGAAATTATCAGCATAACAACGTCTTTTTCCTGCATAGCTGCACCAATATTTGCCAAAGCATCATTATACTCTTGGGCTCTTGTGATATAAGCAGCAGATGTTTCATCAGATTGCATCTCCATCTTGAGAAGTTGGGTTCTGAGTGTGTATTCTCTAGAAGAGTGTGTGGTGCGTAGGTGCGTTCCAGTGAAAGCCAAAGGTCACGAGAGGTTTCACCTTGAACATGTTTGAAGGAGTTTTCAGAGATGGTGGACAGCAGAAGCATTCAAACATGGGCATCATTGGAAACCCAATTCAAGTATTCAGGATTTGGTTGTGGTGATGATTCTTTGTCAGATGAGGAAGAAGTAACATCGATGGTCTGAGAGGGACAAGAAAGAGAGCCATCAATATAAGCAAACAGGCCATTAGTAACGAGAAAAGGCTTAATCATGGTTTTCCAGTGTCCATGATTGGTAGGGTTTAATTTGAAACCGAATTTGTGAGAATTGTGGATGGTTTTCTCTGATGCAGTGAAGGGAGTAATAGTCATTGTTGACTGTGTAGTTGTTATCGGAAAACAGAGAGCAGCAACTCACGATTGCAGCGATTAATAAAGGGTCGCGACTGTAGGTCAGCGATTAATTACTATCGGAAAGCACAGAGGATGTATCGGCGACTGTAGGGCAGCGCTTGAATGTTGTCGGAAAAACAGGGGAGGCGATAGGGTGTTTATCGGAAAGCAGAAGGAGGGTATCGGAGAGCGTCTAGCTCTGATACCATATAATTTGTAAAGGATTGTATATTGTCTTGAATAATGTGTTACAATAGGAGGACATATATACAGAATAACAATCCTCTAAAACTAGAAACAATCATTAACATATATAAACATAATCTTGGTTTAATATAGGGTTTTAATCCTCAATGATTTCTTAGAACATTGATCGCTAAATCATGGTTTTTGATAATTTTTCTAATCTAATTATTTGAATCGGAAACTTCCATACGACGAGACTGTGGTCGGCGCAAGGGAAAATGGCGAGGGTGAGAGTGGCTACGACATCCCCCTTTCCACTTCGTGATTCCCTTTGACGATCCTCTCTTCGCGATCTGCTAATGGTGAGACTTTCGCGATCCGTCCTTTGGCGAGGCCAAGGATGGCATGAGCTTTGATGGTGTTTTTAGTGCAATCGCGACTTGTTTCTTATGTTATCTTCGTATTCGGTTCGGTTACTTGATTTTATTCATTAGGCTTCGGTTATTCTTCTAGGTTTCTCAGTAGACCTTTCGACGGTTCTCTTGGTTGCTACTCTCAGATCTCAAGTGAGTTCAATAGTTTTATAAAACCGAATACATAGACAAATATATACTTTCTAATGGTTTAAACGAAAATGAATTTAACGGTTTAATGTGCTAAGTGTTTTACTTGCAAATATATATAATTTAAGTATGCTTACAAGGTTGTGATAGCATGCTATGATTATTTACGTTTATACAATTAATCTTTTGGTTATATACATGTACATGGCTTGATGGTCGGGGTAGTAACCTTACATGCTTACCTATAGATTTACTGCCTAGTTGACATTTGATGACCTTGTAGGTATAAGGGTTATCCCCATACGGAGTTGCAGGGTTTCTAGATACACTTAGCAACACAAGGTATGAGAGTACAATTGTTTGCTCGAGTACTAGAGTGATGTATGACAGCAGATGATAACATCACACAAGTGTTTGGAGAGGTAGATAACGGTAGCCCCCTTGTACTTACACTTGAATGACAACATAGTAATTGTACTTGCATAGTCGGGAGTAGCTACTCAATCGATGCACAAGTTGCTTAGTGTGTGATTAGTTAAAGGGTTACCTACCTGGCCATGACCCAACGCCTGGGGAAAACTTGGTGGGTAGATATACGGACCACGGTATACGGGTATGTGAACGGTTATGATGTTATGTAACTAATATGGTTATTTGACCTGTATATATGATATATGTTATACGAGATTCACGGGATAGGTTAACTATATATACAGGGCGGGTACGGTTATTTGATAATTGTATTAATGTTTTATCTTTAATACCTTTTTACGATTTTTTTTATCTTTCTTTTTTTGAACAACTACAATAACATTGCATTAATCATCAAGGTTTTTAGTGCTCAATTAAAAAAAGCACCTCTACATTGCCCATACGCATGACACCCTTCAAACTCTCACATAGCAATTCCACACTATTTCTCACCATAGAAATCACAGCAGCTCTCGATTGTTTTTTCGAACAGCAGATCCACATCTCTTACTTGTAACCGTCTAGCGACCAACGGGTGCATCCTCTTTTATTGAACAGATTCATTATATTCTTCAAATCCAGGCCTCCACACTTGGATTCTTCATCACGCACTAGAATACAACTTGCAGCAACTTCTTCATTACTTGAAAACTGCACACATAACAGTACAGCAACTCGTTCCTTCCTTAATGACCCAACCGACTTACGAAAACAAAGCTGCATAAAACGTGTTGTAACTCCATTCAGTCCACATGTATTACCACCCTCCCCCCACCCTAGATAACAGTCAAGGATGTTTAATATACACACACGTCTTGGAATTAAACATCCGTGACCAAAAGACTCTGTTGTGGCTCAACAGGGTAATCATAAATTTATGGCGTGGTTATAGGATCCTATCTTCCCACCTCTCACTCAACAAATTATCCTACCTATGCACTCCACTACGAGATATGTAAGAAAGAACTCGGTGGCTCTATGGTGTTAAACAGGGTAGGTTATCACCAAACACGCCATCCTTCCTCCAATCCTCCATGTACTCCGAACGCACACTGACACCCCCCTTATACCCCCAAAAGGCCTATGATGACCCCCCTCATCACCTGGTCACTACCATTCACCACGATATACACCATCCCCGCCCATAACCCTCCCACTTGATGCTGAACCATATTGCTACACCTACGACTCACTCACACTGGTTTCTGCACACACACACATAACAAAGCCATTATAACTGTCATACTCACTCACACACGCAAACCACATCCACCCACTACTAGACTAGTCCATTTAATGATACCACAGTGACCACACGCACCCATTACTAGACTCACTCAAACACACACACCGTTCCTCTACAAACACAGCCAGTTGCTCAACGTTTAGTGACCACAACAACATGAAACACACACATATACCCACACACCCCAACTGCCACATAATTATGTACACCAGACGATTATTTTTATCTAACTCTATTGACTCACGAGGCATAAGCTAACATTTGTTCTTTTGCAATGTGTGTACTCGTGCAGGTGGCTTAAACCTTTGGCTAGGTGAGTTGGGTTGCACTTTGGGTAGATAGTAAATATTGACGATTGATACCAATGAACATTTAATATTTTATTTATTGTTTGGAATTGTAACGGTTTTTACTGCTGTTCACGGTGTGACATTGTGATATTTTATCGGTACGTATTTATAACACATATGTTAAGTCATCCATTGCTAATGAATGCTTTATATTTATAAACTTTTGTTAAACTGTATTTATAGAAATCACGATGTTACAATTTTGAAGATATGAAAGATCACCTAGCCAGTTAATTAGGTAAATATTACATACAATACAATTTTCGGATAGTTAATTATGCATGTTTTTTATATTTAATTCAATGCACATAATATTAGAAAGAGCAAAAGTCAATAAATTTTCATGCAAGTAACACTATAATGTAATCATTGCTGTAATATAATAAATGTAATCTTCTAATATATATTAAACATTAACTTCAATTATATCTATTAAATAATCTTAATTATTATATTTAGATAAAAATTTTAATTATTAAATCCTAGGCATCCATTTTGATAAAATTAAAATCGAATTTTGACTTTTCTTGGTCAAAATTGGATTCAATTTTGACTTTAATTTAAATCAAACTTCTTAAATATAATTTTATATATGCTCTATTTAAATGAATCGAGCTACTCGCGAGTTATTCGAGCTCAGATCGTTAAAAGCTCGAAACGAGACGAGCCTTAATGAGCTCGAGCCTAGATTATAGCTCATTTAATAAACGAGCCGAGCTCGAGCTCTAAAAAGTGGGTTCTCGAGCTTAAACGAGCCTAACGAGCTCCATATATAATATAATTTATATATACTAGCTTAACACCCCGTGTATAAACACGGAGAATGATTAAAGTCAGTTTTAAATTTTTTAGGTTTTTAAGAGTATTAACACGTATAAATATACAATTGCAAAACATACATTGTAATATAAAACGTATTATTAACATAACTGTTTTCTCTAAAGTTTCTTAATCGTGATTTCTTCCTAGAAATTGAATATTGTTCCAATAAAAATCTCTTTGAAGATGATGAAGATGATTGTTAATTATCCGTAATTGATAACTATCAAAATGAAGAAGAATCATAGCAACATGTGTGATGTCGAAATGCAGTAATGTTTATAGATTTAAGATATAAATGCCTACAATAGTTACGATCCTCCCGTTAATAAATATCTATATTTAAAAAGTAATTAAAAATAATAATGAGCTGCTAATGTTTCAATTCATATTTTGGTGAATTTAAACATTTTTAATTATTTTTAAAATAAACATGTTTTTAACTAATAGATAATGGCATTACAAAGTTTCTAACTTAATGTTACTATTTACACATATCTTGTAGGATAATTAACATATATTGTTTTTATATATTATATGTTTATCAAAACTAATCACATACAAATATGGAAAGTTTAAAAATTTTAAAAACTTTAGTATCTAAAATTATTTTCGACTTTTAACTAATCACTCTTGATATAAGAAAAGTAAATATATTGAAAATAGAATATGTTAGTGCATACATGGTCACACATTAAAAAATGCATCCTTATTTTGATGATAAAAATATGAACAAGTAATATTATTGCTTATCAAATTTATTCATATGTTACATTCTTTACATGTTAACAAACCTAAAATTAAGATGATCAAGTGAAGGACAAATAATTGAAGACTTCAAATCAACAAGCAAAGAAGAAAACAAGATAAAAGCAAACATTCAACTTTCACGGTCGATCCCACGGTCGACCGTGAATCAACCATCGCCGCACAAACGTCATCTCTTAACATCGTCTTTCTTGATGTCAACTGATCTCATACTCGACAATTGAAGATGGAATCTTTAAAGGCGATTAATAAATATAAGGGTTCACAAATAATTTTGACAAAAGAATATTTTATCAAATCTTTTGTAAATATGTCACACATATAGTTTATAAAAGTAATTCCAAACTTTTATTTAATTTGTCTTGTAAGACAAATTATAATAAAACAAATTATTTCTTATTGTGGCAAAAACTAAACATGATTTTGCATTGAATTGCCACAAGACTAAAATTAGAAAAACATCTTCTATATGTGGTAAATATCCAACATCATTTTTGTAACATCCTCAAAATGGGCCTAGTAGTACCTATTTGTACTTCTTGCTCAGGGGATTGTACCTTGACTTTAAATAAGTATTTTAATGGTTGTTTTATGTTTTAGTTAGTTAAAGGGGATATATGAGGTGTTATATAAAAGTTAGAGTTAATGTACAAAAGTGATAAAATGTTAAATGGTTTCGCGTAATGGTTCCGTAGATATCCCCGTTGGTTGAAACGGATAAATCTAAGTTGAGTTTTAAGTTGAATAGGAGAACAAAATACCCGAGATGGGGTATTGATTGTTGAGTCGGTCTTTGACTCTTTCTTACTCCTTGGAAGCTTCATGTACACACACACAAACACATAGCCTCTACGTGAGAAACACACACATATCTTGAAGATTTTGAGGAGCAAATCAAGAAGCAATAGATTTCAAGTGATTCCAGAATTGAAAAACGAGTTCTACCTGCTGTGTTTCTTCTGATTTGTAAGTGTTTTCAAGGTTTAAACCTAGTTTTGTGTTCTTGGTGAGAATACACCATTTTGTGGTGTATGATTGTGTTCCAAGTGTTGTTATTGTGTCCAAGTGTGTTAGTAAGTGTTTAAGGGTGTCAAGCAACATGTACAAACGATTGAATCTGGTTTCAATCGAGTTTTGGTGTTAAAAATCGCGGTTGACAGCAACTGTGCGAAACAGGGACGAAGAACTGCTGTGCAGGTATTTCCTACGGGCGTAGGAGGTATTTCCTACGGCCGTAGGAGGCCTTGTGTATCTACTACGGCCGTAGGCAGGGTTTCTGCGGCCGTAGGATGTGTTTTTGTGTAGATTACCGTCTACGGACGATGAAATAAGGACTACGGGTGTAGGTACGTAACCTACGGTCGTAGTTCACCAAAGAATAGCCACTACGGGTGTAGGAATAGATTCCTACGGCCGTAGTGCATGTTTCCTTGAAAAGAAACTCTGCGTGCGTAGTGGTTGGACCCTACGGCCGTAGTAGGGTTTTGTTAGGTGTCCTACGGCCGTAGGACATGTTCACTGCGGCCGTAGTAAGCTGTTTTATGTTGACAGCTTATGTAGCTTGTGTTCTAACCTATGTGTGCTATGTGTAGGTTATAACTAAGTCTGAACCTAGTGTGTTAGGTGATTCGGACGACTCAGTGTGTTTTTGGGATTTCTCGGATTCATATCTGCCTCTTGTGATATCAAGGTGAGTACCGGTTTCCCATGAGGCTCAGTAAGTAGTGCTAACCCTTGTGTGTTTTTAATGTGTAATTGGTGCTCCCACATGTGTGTGCGTAAGGTATGTTATAACGTGATATGCCATGCTACAGTGTTATATTGACAGTGACTAAAAGTATGTAACGTGAATCATGTGGTAAGTGTATGTTATGATTAAGTTATACTCGCATGTTCTGTTCACTAGTATGAACAGTATTTGCTGTGACTATATGCGCGCATGATATTGGATCCTGATTGGATCACTTATTGTTTGTGTATTTATGTCCGGACACTCGGGAAACTGCTTATAGTTTCCAACTCGGTTGAGGTCAGCTGGCTATATTGCGGCTGGATCCCTTGAGGGCCTAGATGGCTGGTTATTCGGGATCAACGGTGACTCGGTGGTGCACGCTGGGTCGTAGGTTCTGCAGGACCGCCGTTCCTTGACAAACAGTGGGGTCTTGGTTTGTAACTAAGGCCTAATTGAGCCCAGGTGGCTCCGCAACGTGCTCAGGGGGTTGCTCTTTGCTTCCCCACCAACACGGATTGGTGTTGCTGATTTCTCAGTTGGATTTGTTGAGCGGGATTTGCAACCCCGCAAGATATGACTCCCTCTGATATGTTGGCACTCCACGATGTGATAGGATAGCCTTGTGTGCTTTTCTTGTGTTGTGATAGCATGCTTATTGGTACTTATGTGCAACCTGTACTCACTAGCTAGTGTAGCTAACCGGTTCATGTTTTACCCTTTTACAGGTAAAGATTTAGGCAGCCTAGCGAGGCGGGTGCTTGTGGGTAAATATATTTAGCTTTTCTGGAACACTTTGTTGTTGTAAATTATTTGTGATCCGATGGTCGGTTGGTAGTACGGTAATACCGGTTTGTTTTGTTACTTGGCTTTTCATGTTTATAATCGCCAAGTTGGATAATAACACTTTATATTTTATAATTAGTATTTAGTTTCTGCTGCACGTCTTGATAGTTATACTTAAAAAGTTTTAAATATTACTGATTTTAAGCTCGTGAAACCCGGTGTTACAATTAGGTATCAGAGCCTAAGTTTGAGGGAATCGAACACTTGTAAAAGTATTCGATCTCAAACTCGGGCCCGACCATCGTTAGGTGTTCCTTGCGGGATGATTGGGTTGAGTGTGAGTGTTATGTGATTATTGTGTGCTGTGAACTAACTTGTTGTGTTAATAGTTCGAAAGTAAGTCGCGTGTCATATAGTTCTTTCTTTACCCGTAATAGACTACAATGTCGGAGCAGCGAAATAGTGTTGAGCAAGATGTTGTACTAGCGGGAGATAGAATGGCTCGTCTTCGCCTTGAAGTAGGAGAAGAGGTTTTTCGCTACTACTCCGAGGACTTGAAGCGTGAGCAAGAGCGAGAGGCTTATGTCCGACATTTAGAAGAGGAGTTGCGGCTGACCAAAGAAATGTTGTCTCATTCGATTAAGAGTAGAGATGATAAGTATAACGTTTTCCAAGAATTTCTTTTCTGTAAACCTCCTAGTTTTAGTGGTAGTGATGACCCTTCTGTTGCTACTCGATGGCTTCGAGAGTTGGAGGAGATTTTTGAGTTTTGTGTTACTGCACCGGAATATCGGGTGGACTACGCAATACACATGTTGAAAGATGGTGCTGCTTCATGGTGGAACGCTGTGGAAGTTTCGGTCGGTAAGAAAGTGTTAGATACAGTGACTTGGGAACAATTTCGAGAGAAGTTGATGAACAAGTATTGCACTGAATTCAATGAAGAGTACGTAGAGCAGGAACTTAATAAGCTCCAAAAAGGAAGACAATCCATGAGAGACTTGATTAAGTTTTTAAAGATAAAATAGAGTTTCTCCCGAGGTTGCTTCCTGATGAACACTCTAAGATACAGAAATTTGCAAGCCTATTGCCGATCGGACATCGTGTTTGCGTTAAAACCGCTACAAGCTTGAAACAAGCATTTCAGATAGCATTGCAGATAGAAGGAGAATGTCTTCGCTATGAAAGGGATCAAGCGAATAAGAGTAAGAAGAGAAAATTACCGCTGTTTGTTTCCTTAGAAGGACAGTCCTCTGCGGTAAAGAAAGCTGATTCCTCAAAAAAGGCCGAGGTCTAATGGTCCTTGGTGCTGTAAATGTCACACTTATCACACTGGAGAATGTACAGAAGCTACTACCAGATGTATGGGATGTGGACGTATGGGGCATGTGGGAGATGAATGCGAGTTTAAAGAAAGTGTGTGTTTTAAATGTCTTAAGTCGGGGCACAAGATTATGGATTGTACTGCAAGACGAGGCAAAGGAGTAAACGAATCTTCCTCTGGTCAAAGGATAAAAATGCTCCCGGTGACAACTGAAAGGCGTTCTCAGTGATGACATAGAAAGCCAGCAGGAAAGGAAGGATAGTTATAAGTGTTTTCTTTAGTAGTTTTGTTGTAACTGTGTTAGTAAGTTTACGAGTCAGAGATTTTGTTTGTAATGTTGTAAATTAGTGGTTTTGTAAAAGGTTGTGAGTGTCCGTTCTGTGTGTTCTGACTCGTGTAAAGTAAGGTTTATTGATACCAAGTAGTAATAGTTGTTAATTATGTTTTTGAGGTTATTATTGATACTGACGAGATTATATGAGATATTCGCTTTAGTCCGTGAAATATAGTAAGAGAGTGGTAGTTGTATAAGCTTGTTGTTTAAAGTGTAAAAGATAAGCTAAGGAAGTA
This sequence comes from Pulicaria dysenterica, assembly GCA_947179395.2. NCBI lineage: Eukaryota > Viridiplantae > Streptophyta > Magnoliopsida > Asterales > Asteraceae > Pulicaria > Pulicaria dysenterica. The sequence continues at coordinate 28,472,784 of OX359289.1, read as the reverse complement.
ATCAATAAATCCAAATAAATGGTGTGAAGATATAGTTAGAATACTAACGAGTGAAACTTAAACGGTTTGTTAAGAAAGTATGTGTAAAGTGAAGTTGTATTTGTACTAATTAAGAGTTCTTTTGTTGCAGAGATATGAATAGAAACATAAATCAACAAGCTGAGAATGAGGAAACCCGTGAGGAGGCTTTGGATCTGACTGCTATAGGCGAACTTCAAGATCATATCTCTGTATATGGAAGTAGACGTGGAGCCATACCTACGCAACACCTCCGAGAAGTGATGACTGATCAATTCGATAAGTGTTTTAAGAAAAATATGCCTCCCATTATAGCGGGCATAAGAAATGAGGTGAAAGAAGAAATGAAGGGCGAGATGAGAGAAGCGGTACGAGAAGAATTTCGTACAATGAAAGAGGAACGAAATGAAGATGGCCAAAAGACGAAAACTCAGGCTGAGGCCGGAGGGTCTAGACGTCGAGTTACGTGTGAAACTTGCGGAAAGAACCATGCCGGGGAGTGCAAGTACAAAGACAGAGTGTGTTATAAATGTGGACTCCCAGGACATTATGCCAAAGAGTGTTTGGGTAAGTTCTGTTACAAGTGTAGCCAGTACGGGCACGACTCTTCGGAGTGTCCTAATTAGTTGGAAGTGTTATGTAGGTCCTCAAACGGTTGTGGCAAGTGTCATGTGGTTTAGGTGAAGCGCGTGTAAGTGTAATGTGTGTGTTGTGTGTACAGAAATGTTGCGTTTAGTTGGAATAAATATAGTTTTGGTGTTAGTAACTTTTGTATTAATTGTGGTTGCGTCTCAGTGTAGGATAATTGTGGTGGCATGTAACCATGTTTATGATCGAAGGTGGATTCCGAGGACGGAATCCTCTTTAAGGAGGGTAGATTTGTAACATCCTCAAAATGGGCTAGTAGTACCTATTTGTACTTCTTGCTCAGGGGATTGTACCTTGACTTTAAATAAGTATTTTAATGGTTGTTTTATGTTTTAGTTAGTTAAAGGGGATATATGAGGTGTTATATAAAAGTTAGAGTTAATGTACAAAAGTGATAAAATGTTAAATGGTTTCGCGTAATGGTTCCGTAGATATCCCCGTTGGTTGAAACGGATAAATCTAAGTTGAGTTTTAAGTTGAATAGGAGAACAAAATACCCGAGATGGGGTATTGATTGTTGAGTCGGTCTTTGACTCTTTCTTACTCCTTGGAAGCTTCATGTACACACACACAAACACATAGCCTCTACGTGAGAAACACACACATATCTTGAAGATTTTGAGGAGCAAATCAAGAAGCAATAGATTTCAAGTGATTCCAGAATTGAAAAACGAGTTCTACCTGCTGTGTTTCTTCTGATTTGTAAGTGTTTTCAAGGTTTAAACCTAGTTTTGTGTTCTTGGTGAGAATACACCATTTTGTGGTGTATGATTGTGTTCCAAGTGTTGTTATTGTGTCCAAGTGTGTTAGTAAGTGTTTAAGGGTGTCAAGCAACATGTACAAACGATTGAATCTGGTTTCAATCGAGTTTTGGTGTTAAAAATCGCGGTTGACAGCAACTGTGCGAAACAGGGACGAAGAACTGCTGTGCAGGTATTTCCTACGGGCGTAGGAGGTATTTCCTACGGCCGTAGGAGGCCTTGTGTATCTACTACGGCCGTAGGCAGGGTTTCTGCGGCCGTAGGATGTGTTTTTGTGTAGATTACCGTCTACGGATGATGAAATAAGGACTACGGGTGTAGGTACGTAACCTACGGTCGTAGTTCACCAAAGAATAGCCACTACGGGTGTAGGAATAGATTCCTACGGCCGTAGTGCATGTTTCCTTGAAAAGAAACTCTGCGGGCGTAGTGGTTGGACCCTACGGCCGTAGTAGGGTATTGTTAGGTGTCCTACGGCCGTAGGACATGTGCACTGCGGCCGTAGTAAGCTGTTTTATGTTGACAGCTTATGTAGCTTGTGTTCTAACCTATGTGTGCTATGTGTAGGTGATAACTAAGTCTGAACCTAGTGTGTTAGGTGATTCGGACGACTCAGTGTGTTCTTGGGATTTCTCGGATTCATATCTGCCTCTTGTGATATCAAGGTGAGTACCGGTTTCCCATGAGGCTCAGTAAGTAGTGCTAACCCTTGTGTGTTTTTAATGTGTAATTGGTGCTCCCACATGTGTGTGCGTAAGGTATGTTATAACGTGATATGCCATGCTACAGTGTTATATTGACAGTGACTAAAAGTATGTAACGTGAATCATGTGGTAAGTGTATGTTATGATTAAGTTATACTCGCATGTTCTGTTCACTAGTATGAACAGTATTTGCTGTGACTATATGCGCGCATGATATTGGATCCTGATTGGATCACTTATGGTTTGTGTATTTATGTCCGGACACTCGGGAAACTGCTTATAGTTTCCAACTCGGTTGAGGTCAGCTGGCTATATTGCGGCTGGATCCCTTGAGGGCCTAGATGGCTGGTTATTCGGGATCAACGGTGACTCGGTGGTGCACGCTGGGTCGTAGGTTCTGCAGGACCGCCGTTCCTTGACAAACAGTAGGGTCTTGGTTTGTAACTAAGGCCTAATTGAGCCCAGGTGGCTCCGCAACGTGCTCAGGGGGTTGCTCTTTGCTTCCCCACCAGCACGGATTGGTGTTGCTGATTTCTCAGTTGGATTTGTTGAGCGGGATTTGCAACCCCGCAAGATATGAATCCCTCTGATATGTTGGCACTCCACGATGTGATAGGATAGCGTTGTGTGCTTTTCCTGTGTTGTGATAGCATGCTTATTGGTACTTATGTGCAACCTGTACTCACTAGCTAGTGTAGCTAACCGGTTCATGTTTTACCCTTTTACAGGTAAAGATTTAGGCAGCCTAGCGAGGCGGGTGCTTGTGGGTAAATATATTTAGCTTTTCTGGAACACTTTGTTGTTGTAAATTATTTGTGATCCGATGGTCGGTTGGTAGTATGGTAATACCGGTTTGTTTTGTTACTTGGCTTTTCATGTTTATAATCGCCAAGTTGGATAATAACACTTTATATTTTATAATTAGTATTTAGTTTCTGCTGCACATCTTGATAAGTATACTTAAAAAGTTTTAAATATTACTGATTTTAAGCTCGTGAAACCCGGTGTTACAATTTTTGCAAATCCTTCCAACCTTCCAAATTTGCATAAAGAATTCAAACTCTTTTGGTAGGTCAACTTGAGACTTTTTTAAATGTTTTTTCTAATGATTTTTTATGGCAAAAAATGTTTGAGTATGGTTTTATACAAAGTGCAACGTTCATATTTTGAACTTCCAAAAAGCTGTCCAGACCTGCGACGGAAGATGCACGGTCGACCGTGGCTTCTTCCGTGGGGCATCCGGACAAAATTTTATTTTGTCATTCCTTGGTTATTTAAACTAGCTAATGTCTTCATTTCAAACCAACTCTTGAAATCTGAAAAATATAGAAAATATACAAGATCTTGTGAGCTTATATTCCACACAAAAAGACCATCTTCAAGATCAAGATCAAGATCAAGAGAAAAAGTGCAAAATCTTCAAGAGCAAATCTTCATCTCTATATATTATGTTATTTGTATAAGTGAGTAAGGATCATCTCTAGCCTTTAGAATTAGAGAGAAGTAAGGATCAACTCTAGCCTATAGAATTAGAGTGAAACAAGGTTATCTTTACCTTACTTGCAAGTTTGAAGTGTTAATTCTTGCAAGTGAAAAAAAAGAGAAGTGTAAAAGGTTTATCTCTACCTTCAAAGAGAGAAGCTAGTGGAGCAAACTCTTAGTGGGTGAGGCCAAGGAGTGGATGTAGTGCAAGTTTGTTAACACTTGCATGAACCACTATAAATCTCTTGTCTTCTAATTGGTGATATCTCTCTACCCTTATACTCTTTATTTCAAGTATATATATTTGTTGTGTTATAAACTTCAAGAAAAATCTTTTTAACACAACTTACAATTTTTATAAGTGTAAAAATTGGTAAACTAAGTTAAAGAACCTATTCACCCCCCTCTAGGTTCCAACAGAATATTGTTATCGGTAATTATAGGAGGTTATTAAGAAAATTTGTGAAATAGAATGTTGTAATTGATAATTGATATAATTAAGGGATAATTATGAGGGGGTTATTAAGAATATTTGTAAAATATAAGGTTATAAATGATAAAAATTTGCTATAATTAACGATGATGATGTCATTATCTTTTTTCTTTTAGTAAGGATGATGACATCATCATCCTTTTTTTAATAATATTATTAGATATGTTTAATTTTTAATAATTATATATATCATTTTAGTAAAAATATTAAAATAATACCCGAGCATAAACAAGCCTAAACGAGCCGGCCCAAGTCTCATAAATATTAAATGAGCCGAGCTCGCGCTCAACTTTATAAGCTCTAAACGAGCCGCGCTCGAGCTCGAGCTTAAAGAGGCTTAATTAAACAAGCCCGGTTCGATAAGTGTGTGGCTCGACTCGGCTCGGCTAGTTTACATCCCTATTTACAAATATCACATTTACACTTTATAATTATATAATATATTTTTACTAATATTTATTATTTATTATTTTTTAAACATTCATGTATTAAACAGAGATTTGATCTAGCTATATTATATTACAATATCACTGTGTTTAATTGTATAAATTTATAACTAATATATATTAATATGGTACGTACTTATGCTATACAACTATACTACGGCAATAAATAGAGAGGAAAGTTAAAAGTTTGGGTGTTTAATTGTGCAATGAAAGAGAATATTGTGAAAGATTTGATATTCAATAAGTTCTTTTTTGTATGCGCGTTACGTCGGGATAAAAACAAATTAAAATATTATTTCACTATGTGCATTAAAAAGTGCTTAAAATAACATAATAGTAATGAACTTTTAGTGTTGTTGCATGAAAATCATAAAAAAAAATTTCTTAAAGACGAAAACAACTTAAGTTTTAATATTTTTTACTAATTATTTTAGCTACACAATTTGCGACTCTGATACAGTTTTTAAGAATATTTCACATGATATGTATTTAACGTAGATATTTTATTTAGAAAAAATAAACCGATAATATAACAAAGTAAAGAACTAAGATTCATTTTATTTTTATTAAATAAAATGAAAAAACTAAAAGAATCAAGATTTTATAATATTTAAATCTTTTCATATAATAAAAAATGAAAATTTCTTATTGCCTTATTTAATACGTTAATAGCATCATCTACCATCCTACCTACCACTATAAATCATCCTTACTGCTTAGTCAGCTTCCCTAGAAAAAACTTTAACATCCATAAGATGTTCTCCCCAAATTGGTCTCGGCATCGTCGTTTCCTCGATCATAACTATTTCAACGAACACAGCTGATTCTTACACTTCTTAGTACTCTGCAACAACGACGGATAACAACTATCTCCATGACCAAAAAATATATCATTTCTTAATTGAAATTAAAAAAAGGTCTTTTATTGTAATTATAATAAAGCAAAATAGACAAAAAAAAAAGAAAGGAAAAAGACGAATGGAATGCAAGGAAAAAAAGAAAAGATAATATGTGGTGGTGAATAGATCACATGATAGAATATCATGAGATTTTAATATCTTATGGTTTTTGATAAATTTACCAAAATACCCTTTAAAATCTCATGATATTTTATCACTTTGTAAACGTGATTAGGGTTTCTAAGGAGATTAGAGTTTGATCATAGCAATTTGAGGAAAAAATAAATCATGATTGAGTTTTCATATTTTAGTCATAGAATCGATTAAATAAAAGATAATATAAAAACCTATTATAAATACTAACATTTTACAGGATGAAGTGAACAGTAACAATTTTAGATTTCCATATATAATTAATAGGTAAGCAATTTAAGTAAAATATCATTTTGCTTGGTGGTTGGGAAGTCATTTTGTAACCCTATGATACTGGGTTTCGACTCTCAGTATATCCAATACGCTATTTTTTTATTGTTTTATATTGAATTGAATAGATTGATCTTAATTTATAATTTTAAGTGATGAATTTTATTAATAGTTCCCGAATAATTTTGTTCTTTTCTCGATACTCTACTTTTTTATTATATATATTACTATATAGATATTTTTAGCAAATTATTTATTTGTTCTCAACTTTAATATTTATGCAAAATAAGTTCTCAACTTTTTAAAATTATACATTAAGTATCATAAGTTGTGTTCAATAAAATTTATATAAAAAAATATAGTTCTGAAATTTTAATATTCAATCACAAGTGATTCAGTATACAATCACATGTGATTGTAAAAACATCACATGTGAATTACGAAAGTGTCGTTCCGTCCAAAATTTTAAAATTCAATTCGGACTATTAATGAGGCTGATTAAAAGACTAAAATTTGTCCCTCAGGACTATGGATTAAGTATGGATTATATTGAACATTTCACTAAGTATCATACTATAAATATGTGTGCTTAGATAGTTTCTATACCCGCTGCAGCGCGCGGGTCAAATATAACTCGTTATATATATATATATATATATATATATATATATTAGTACTCTGCAACAACGACGGATAACAACTATCTCCATGACCAAAAAATATATCATTTCTTAATTATAATTACAATAGGATGACCTATCCGGGATTTGGGACTTTGACAAATTCTCTAACACTTTGATCGGTTTTTTGCACTTATGATGATAAAACCGCATGACAAGGAAACCGCATGAAGGCTTGTTCGGTTTTGATGAATGACTTGGATTTCTTTAACAAATATGGTCATAACTTATGGAATGAACATTATGTATTGCCTAAGCTATGGAGTTAGGGGATTTTACCAAGTGATATGATGATGCGGTATTTGTGAAGAAACCGTATGTGAATTTGGATTTACATCAAATGATGTAGAGATATTATACAAGATATATATATATGTGCTCATGTGATTTATTATAATTGTGTATATATATATATCTTGAATCAGTATTTTGAAACATATACTGACTGGTGTTTACCTGTTCTCAGGAAACGAGAAGACTCAGTGATTTAGACTCCTGAGTGTTAAGCTGTTCAAACTTTGGTGAGTGGATTCATATCTTTGGATATGCAGGATGTGATATCGTGATTGTAACTATGCTCATTGGACTTTATGTCTTGTTAATATGTATACATGTTGTTTTCGGAGATCAGCTTGGTGATTTCGGCTGGGCCTGTTGCTTAGGGATTAACAGTATCTGATCTTAATGTGCATTTGTTGTACTCAAAGGTGCTGGTACTGTTGTCCATGTTAGTAGGACTATCGGTAAACCTATGTTTTGGCCGACATATAGTTGTAGGTGGTTGCAACACCGTCGGTTCTCTTGGTGATATGAGCTATGTGTTTGGGCTGTTTGCCTTGTACATGGTAAGATATATTTTCCTTCACTTAGCTTTGTGCTAATTCCCCGCTATCATTTTTTGCAGATAACTTTTGGTAAGCTTTCTGGTGAAGTATGGCTGGGAATTTGGACAAACCATCCATTCTGATGTCTATATTTTGTTTAGAGCATGTTTTGTTATTAACACTGTAGAAAGAATTTTGTAATGTCAAAATTAGAAAAGATGTATTTATATTATGTTTATAATGTAATTATGTTAATTAAGCTTCCGCACGCAGTTTTATGTTAATCTAAAAGTACAGTGTTACAATAAAACCCGCCGCAAAGGGGGTTGCGACCTCGAGGTTTGGCCCGCAGGGCCGCCGTGAAGCTGCCGCCTCCGTCCGCCGGAACGCCGCTGGAAAACCGCCGAGAACCACCGTGTGTGGTGGTCCGGCCAAACGGAGAGAGAGAGAGAGAGAGAGAGAGAGAGGAGGCTTGTGTGTTTAGGATTAGATAACCTCAATTAATTTGAATTAGGTTTAAACTAATGTTTAAACCCCCTTTTATAGATATTTTCCTAGGCCTAAGCCCTTGGATCTTAAAGCCCGGTCCATAATCTATAACTTTAATCCTATTACAAAACAAGCCCTCCAAGTTCAGTTTTTTTTAATTAAGCAACTGTTAATTAATAATTTTCCAACTAAAATTTATTTATTAAATATTTAACTAATATTTAATATCCTTTCTCATTATTAATAAATATCCATTTATTAATTTTCTTTCCTGATAATTAATTAACTATTAATTGTCTATTTTATACACACTGAATTATTCCTGGTTCATGAGTTGGGTGTGCAGTTATGTGACCCTTTAGTGACTCATAGTGTCCATGGATGTGATGACACGTGTACATTATCCCTGCTCATAATCTATCAATTGGTATGATTAATAATGTTATGGATCCTATGTACGATGTTGTAGATGTGCTGAAGAGAATTGATGGGGGCCTGGAGTTAAAGAAATGGTCGATACTTTAGGAGAAGAATAAAACGGCAAAAGACGTGCAGACTGATGTACAACTGAAGGTTTTCAAGTGAGCGCTGGATCATGTATGAGAGGTTATGTCTTTGGGTGCTGCTATGTTTTGATGTGTTAATACTATTATGTTTAATGCGAGGTGTAGTGTTTATGAGCTTTATTAGGATGAGTAATATAATAGAGTGGTTAAGCTGCCATGCGAGACAGTGTGTATGGGCTCTAATTTAGACCCAATGTATGATGACTACTATAAGTACATATAGATAACATATTATTATATTAAGGATTCATCATTCAAGGTATGAGGAGGAAAATATATGTATGAGTCTAATCTTGGTGGTGTTAATTCAGGCCGGCCCTGGGCCTGGGCCTGGGTCACAGGGGCAGCCGCCCAGGGCCCAATAATTTGAGAGGCCCACTACAAAGTTTAAGTTTGTATATATATACGTATGTATTTAGCCCAAGAAAAAAAATGGTATTAAGTCCATAGAAGAGAGGCCCAACCATTTAACTGTTACCGAAAGTGACGCATAGTCTCAGTGCCATCATCAATGGTAGCGACGGAAACGATGCAAACAACGCCGGGAACCGAAATCGATGCCGTCTGGAGAAAGAAAACAACGCTGCTGGAGAAAACAAATCGACGCCTTGGGAAATGGTAAGGATTCAGGTCTGCCGTCTTCCCTTCATCCATTCAATTGACTATTAGTTCTTCCCGAACCATGATTTCCCTTTACCCTTTCGATCGTCAAAATTTCAAAATCGAACGAAATAACAAATGATCGGGAAATCAAACCGTCGCTCGGAAATCAAACCCTCACTCGAAGAAACAACCGATGGCTCAATCCATTACCTTCTTTCAATCACATGGATATGTCAATCTACCATTGTTCATCAAACAGTTCAAGTTTCAAAATTTCTCTTGCACCTCTGCCCAGCCACAATCTACTATGGTCGTAAGTTTTTTTTAACTCCTTTATGTTCAGAATGTGAATCTGTGAATACTTCCATCATGGCATCATAATGCAGTACTTTTTGTATGAGATTATGAAATGTTGGTAGTTTGTTACTTGTAAGACTAATTCCTAATTGTCTGATTCAAAATTGAAAGAAGAATTCTTATTTTATTGGTGATATGGTTCGATTACACTGTCCACAATGTTTAAATTTTATTAGTTTGAATATAGAATACTAATTCAGAGTTCATTACAAATGATATTGAAATGGGTTCTTAGGGGTTCTGATTATATGTAGAATGTTTTATTTGTAACACTATGCTATTTTATTTAGCTTGTTAAGCATGAAGTTATGTCTATGTAGAAGTTTGCCCATTGTTTGTTGGTTTTGAGTTCCATACTAATTTATTAGACATTTCTACTAATGTGTTTATATATATTCATAATAGACTAACAGGATTGTATTGGATTCAATTTTTAGTTGACATAATGGTTAGTGCATGGTTTAGGTTGCAAATGTTGATATAATTAGGAAGTTTTTGAAGTTCACCACTTGTAGATTTGATGGTGGTTTTATTCTACTTTATGTGGTTTTGTAATTCATTAGCATACATAACATACTTTTTAATATTTTAGGGGCTCTCTTTTTTTTTTGCCCCAGGCCCCTAAAATCTTTGGACCGGCCCTGTGTAAATTAAAAGGTTTAGTTCATTAAAATGTATTAAACTTGTCACGTTTTGCTATTTTGTGTATCGAACTTTAAAAATTTCTATTGTGTGTATCAAACTTTTAATTTGTTCCTATTATATGTATTTTGAATACATAAAAAAGGAAAAAAATTATAAGTTAGTACATAAAATAAGCATAAATTTACAAAATATTTAATAGGAGGTTGTTTGGCTTGTTATGGAGGTAAGAACTGAGTCTTTGGGTTAAAGAATTAAGTATTCTAGATCCAATAAGTTTATTCTTTGCATTAAGCATCACCAAATTGATGTCGTAATTCAATTTGGAATTAGTAAACTTGTATAATGTCATAAACAATTAAACGATGGGTATATGCGTCATTACGTACAGTATTTATATCCCAACTGTACCTATTAAGTAGCTAGAGGTGTAAAACAACTAGTGTAATACCCGTGCGATGCTCGGGTAGGTTTCAAAAACTTTTATATGTAATTATTTTTTTCACTTATACATACTTTTTTTGAACAATACATAAATTTTGAAAGCTTTTGTTACAACACATAGCTATAAATTTATACATGCAATATATTCATCACAAATATGTTCAACATGTTACAATAGATAATATTTATACTTAAACGACATGTAATATAAAAAGTTTATTTTCAGAAAAGTGAAAACAAAGATAACATCAGATATTATTTAATTTTAGCCAACTCAAACATCAATGGCTTGATAATGATACATGTTCATCCGTTGTCATTTGTCACCAGTATATTCACCGTATATTTTAAAGAGGTTATAAGAATGAAGCGTTTTATGGCGGCATATATGTATAAATGTAGAAAGGGCAAAAAAATTCCATGAATGAGTTTAACTCTAGATACAAATATTTCGGATTTATTTCTTTCTACAAGAAGGAAGGTAATTAGACGTATCTTTTTAGTATCATATACAAGCAAATTTAGACGCGAGCTATATAAATATTACAGAATTGATCTCTTATGTTCATTATGTTAATAATACTTGTAGGATTAATTATACTATATTCTGTTATGACTATTTTATTTTAATTTTTAGTGTCATAAAAGAACTTAATAAAATTTAATTATTAATTTGATAATATTGAATCAAACTTACTTCGAGGTCCTAAAAGCTGCTAAACTCTTCAAGGTAATACCACAATCGAGCTAGTAAATGCTATTACTCTTCTTGATGAAAAAAATAAAAATAAAATGAACTGGGTATACAGTCGAGTTCTTGTGGGGTTTAATAGTTATGCATACTTCATAAGAGTAATAACATATACATATGTTTATGCTGTTTTATATTGTCTTTAGTACTGTTTATATCATAAATTCATAACATTATAAATCATTTCTATAAACCGGTAAATCTTACCTTTAAATTCAATCCAAAAACTATGAAGACAAAGCTCTGCTCTTCAACTGTTGGATAAAGCCTTCAAAAAAATTTCAAGAGAAGGAGATAAAAAACCATGTAACTATTCTTAAATCAAAGTAATTGTTCAGATATTGCAAATTATACAACATATTATATTCTTAATTACGTTTAAAGGTTAAACTTTATTGCTAGCTTTTTAGCGCAATCCAAAAGCTTTTAACTTCACAAACTTGTTTTGAAGGACCAAGGAACCTATTATATAATAGGTAAATAACATCAAAACCGTAGATTAACATTAGTAATTAAAAGAAAAACCTGCTGAAAAAAATCACCTTGGAAAAAGCTCTGGATTTTTATGATCAGGTGAGACAGTGATAGTTTATATATTTCTTTCACTCCATGACGCAAGTTTCAAATTATTTTAAAATTTATATATCTATTTTTTGTTTTGAAATTTATATACGTGAGTTTGTTTTTTAAATATTGAAAAAAATGTGATAAGGATAACAAATTCCTTTTTTTGTTCATTGTTTCAATCACTGTTCTAAAAAACGCGCCATGGCGTGAGGCGTGGCTCCGACGTTAAGAAATGGACCATGGCGTGAACATTAGGCGTGGCGTGCGCCAAGGCGCGCCTTTACCCGCCAAATTACGAGTTTTTTAAGGCGTGGCGTGAAAAAAATTTAAAAATTTTAAAAAATTAACTTTTTTGTGTCGGATTTGCGATCGTGTATATTGGACTTTTATAAATTTGATTTTTGTAATTTATATAATGTTACTTTGCTCTCAATTTGTGTGATAAATATAAGTATACACTACATACATATAATTATAAAATACAGACAAAAATACCGCGTTAAGTCACGCCTTAGAAAACGCCATGGCTTCGCCATGGCTTCTATAACTTGAGGCTTGACCATGCCGCCACGCCGCACATTACGTTATTTAGAACCTTGGTTTCAATACCCTCCCAGATGCGAAGATTATAAAGATTTTGCAGATTTTGAGGAATAAGGTGGGTTCTACAACGCAGAAAAGTTCAAATTAGTTCCACGGATTACTGCTTCACAGCCGTAAATTTTGGGATTGATTTTCAGCATGTGAATAATTTTTTATAAAACGTGTAATTTAGATAAGATTTGAATGTGTTTTCTGCCGTTTTTATGTTGACTAATTCAAGGATGATTTAACACGGCTTTGATCTAATGGCTACAAATCAAAGTTTATTTTTTCTTTCTAGACTCATCGTCGGTAATACATATATATAATTTTAAATCTAAAACTTCTATCCGAAAATTCAATCTAATGTTATCCGAAAATTTAGAAATCTGAATTTTCAGATTCGGATATTAATATTTTAGAATTTCCAAATGTTGGAAAAAAAATTAGTTATTTTTTTATATACTTCATATTTTATATTGTTTATATTTTTTATTTTCTTAATATGAGTTGTGTCAACTAAAGTTCATATAAAAAAATAGTACTAGAATTTTAAAATTTAATCACAGATAATTCAGTATACAATCATATCTGATTATAAAAGCATCATATGTAAATTATGAAAATGTCACTCTGCCCAAAAATTTAAAATGCAATCTGAACCATTGATGCAATTTATCCAAAGGCTAAAATTAGTCATTTGATACTATGAATTAGGTATGGACTATATTAAACATTCTTGTTCTTAATATATATTGCTTTTTGATACATGTATTTTTCATTTAAAGGTAGATTTGAGCTGTTTTTTTATGACGGAAGTTCAAAATATGTTCTTTCAAGCATACAAGTATATCTATTTGTAACTTTAAACATTTAAGTAACCTTTTTCATATGATTACAAATAGATAAAAAATCAAAGTTGGGTGATATTTATTTCAATAAAATTATTTAAACGTGGTACTAAATAATAGATACTTAATAAAATATATGTGTGTATTTTGGGTATTTCAGATAATCAGATATCAAAATTTTCAGATATCCTGTTTTAGAATAACAACACCACAACGAGGTTTTAGACTTTGTTTGCGGCATATATGATTTCCCTGTTGTGTTTTAAATTTTGTGTTTGCGGGTCATATTTAACGATTATCACAACATATTGTCAAGCCCACGTCCACAAAAATATAGAAGAAATTATCATAGAACAAAGAGTATAACGTAATCCACATATAAAGTTAGGCTTTTTAAAATTCTAGAGTATGTAGGATTTTCTCATGTTTGAGTCAAATATATCAAAAACATGAGGGTTTCTTATTTTAGTCAAGAACGTATCTCATTTGTAAGGTTCACTAGAGAACATAATCATGTTTGATCGAACTTAAGAGGATCTTAACCCATCAAGTTATACCTCAAAGAGAGTAATTTAGACAACCAAATTGACCGCCCATTGATCATATCTAACTCTTCACAACCGCAACAAGAAGATTGTCAAGAAAACAATCTATCATTAAATAATATCAAACACCTAATACTATATATTAACTAGAGATAACTAAACAATAGAACCTAACTAAATAAATTAAATAAAACAAAAGAATTATATATATTATAATTGTATATATGAATAATGAATTAATTAAAGAGTACCACCACCACGTCGAAGTCGAGTGGATTCCTTTTGGATATTATAATCGGTTAAAGTTGTGCCGTTATCTATTGAAGAATTATCATTAGCCTAATCAAGAACGGTCTAGAATGTCCTAGAATACTCTGAAATATTCAAGAATGTCGTGAAAGAACCTGAAAGGTTATGGAACATTTTAGAAAGCCGTGGAAGACGCTGGAATGTCCTAGAGTTATCTACAATATGGTAGAACATTCTAGAAACATATAAAAGATTGTAATAGATATAGATGATGGTAGATTAATGTTCTACAATATTAACAAGTGTATAGGAAGATTTAGAATCTTCAAAATGAGGAGGTGATAAACACCTATAAATAGACATGAAGCTCATTTGCTCCATACCAACCAACAAACCACCAAACCAACTAAAGAATCAGAAACACAATCTAAGAGAGCACAAGTGTAGTAGTCTCCAAAGAAAGTGTACACTCTTCTTAAAGTGGTCTTAATAAAAAGAGTGTTTGTTGTTGCAAAAGAAGTTTCATACTCAACATTATCCAACTGCTTACCGGCAAAAATTAGACGTTGGTTCTCTACTAAGACCCTTCTTTGTCCTTTATCTTCATCATCATGTTCTTAAACGTATCAGAGCTTTCAACCTATAAAGTAATCACTTTTCTAGTCAATATTTTCACAAAACATCTGCATTCCACCACGAAGTCGGAGGATCAGATGCAAAGTAGATTTCTTCTGGATATTGTAATCGGCTAGGGTTCTGTCGTCTTCCAGCTACTTGCCGGCGAAGATCAGTCACTGCGCTTCCGGATGAATACCCTCCTTGTCATAAATTTTGGTTTTCAGATTCTCGACAGTATCAGAAGCTTCTACTTCCAACACAATCATCTTTCCTGTTAGTGTTTTCGCAAAGATCTTCATGACGATTATATGAATTCTTCAATTCACGGTTTTCACGAATAATCAATAAGCCAATTACGACTCAATTTATAGATGTGAGGCCGGTGGTGATAAACACCCGATTTAAAATATACGGGACTCAAACTCTTAGATAACTACGAACTATAACAAACTAATTAATAAATCATATCTATATATAACAACAAAATGAATTATTAAGAGAATCTTGAAATTAATTAATAAGAGTTATAATGATTGATTTATGATGTTACATATAAATTAGGATTCTCATTAAATAGTTATTGAAGTTAACTATTAATAAATAACATTATTAATTACATATATTTTTGAAGATACTTAACATTCATGAAAAATATATAATGGTTTGATATTTGGTTATGAAATAAATTGTTATTTAATTAATATAAATAATAAAATTATATTTTATTACTTCTTAATTAACATAAATAATCAAATTCTTTTTCACTATAATTAATTAACCGTGTAATTATTTTCAAAATTTTAAGTATTATAGATCAAATCTTTTGTAATTATCTAGTAATTTTAATCATAACATTATATATGTTGAGCATTCTTCTTAGAATATCTCGATTCTCGGCATCTTTTAATATATATAAAAGACTAATTTAAAAAAAGTTATTAGATGATCAGGACTCTTCATTTAATAAAAAATTTAATCTTAGCCATTGATTCTTTTGATTGTAAAATTTTAATTTTGACTTTCTTGGAGTCAAGCTAAATTGAATCGGCTACTTCAACAACCTATATGAAAAGCTACGGATAAGATGTTGAGTATATTAATATAATCAAATTATATTACTAATTAGATATGTTGAGTATATTATCCTTCAAAATAGTTCTAATATTTATTTCGATAAATATTATTACGGTTATATATTTAATACGGTTACAATTCTTAAGGATGTAGAGTATTTAATATCTGGTATCTACAAGCCCCTCCCATTTCCTTAATTTGAAGTGTTTGAAGGGTTGTTGAAGTTTTATATTAACCTAACAAACTTTTAGATAATTATTAATTCTATCTACTTTGACTAAGAGATAAGTTTCAAATTTATTAAATTGTACTTATCAAAATATTTGCTCTTACCCTTATATATATATAATCTTTTGGTACTGACGAAAAAACTATCTACTTCTCTAATTAAATTGTTTGCATCTGATCTCCGACTTCTCTTCATCATTATGTCTCCATCCACTCAATTCAATTCTATTGCTAAAATTGATGAAGAATATGAGAATTTGACTCTCAAAGTTAAAATTATATTGCTTTGGAAATCATATTACCACAATAGTAATATGTCAAATCTTGCAAGCATAGATGTGATACTAATAGATGAGAAGACACCTTAAATGAATCATTGTACTCACCTGAAATTCTTAACTCATTCAAAGTATCCGGTTATCCAAATCATAAACTAACATTGAAAAATGGAGTACCAGTTATGTTGCTGAGAAATATCGACCAGGCAAATGGTTTATGCAATGGCATAAGGTTACAGGTTATTAGACTTGGTGATCATGTTATTGAAGCTAAAGTTATTTCTGGGAAGAAAGTCGGTTCCGTAACCTTACATTCCTATAATGAAAATAATTTGTTCGGACACACGAATTCCTCTCAAAGTTCAAAGGCGGCAGTTTCCACTTTTAGTCTGTTTCGCAATAATCCTTGTCTGAAGTTGGGCTAATCCTTAGAAGACCGGTTTTTTTCTTATAGTCAGTTATATGTTGCTATATCTCGTGTCACCAGTAAGAAGGGATTGGAAGTGCTTATACTTGATGATGATGGTATACCCACTTCAAAAACGATGAATGTGGTATACAAAGAAGTGATACAAAAAATTTGATTTAATTTGTACTATAAATACTATTTATGATTTACGTTCCTTACTATTTTGCAATACGTATGTTACAATATTTTCCTCTCTAATATAAATAATATATTTTAACTACGTAACTTACTATTTTGTATCAGTTCTTTATACTCTTCACGTCAATTATTTATACTCACCGGCCCGTCTACACGGGTTATGTATCTAGTATATTTATGTAAGAATAAATAAAACCAAAATAAACACCCCTATTCACACTCAAATTACAAATTTGAGGAGAAAATGCCGAAGAGATATGATGGTATTTGTTGACTGCTTGACCTGTCGACTTTAACAAATGAGATATTATATATATATATAGGGGAGGGTTCCATCGAGAACCAAAAAAAATACGAGAACTGCGAGAACTGATCCCTATCTTTTTAAAACTAAAATATCTACCAAACGGAAAGATATTAAATTATGAAAATTATACCAAATTAACGACAAAAATATGCTCTTTAATATGACATCTATATTGCTATATTTTTTTCAACAAAAAAATTCGTTACATATATGTAACATACCTTATAGTACTGATTACAGATATGTTAAGTACCGATTACATATATGTAACATATCTTATAGTGATAGAAAAAAAACCCGGCAAAAACGAAATTTTTTTGTTGAAAAAAATATAGCAATATGAATGTCATGTTAAAGAGCATATTTGGTATAATTTTCATAATTTAATATCTTGGCGTTTGGTAGATATTTTACGATTTAAATCGGTTCTCGCAGTTCTCTCATTTTTTTTGGTTCTCGATGGAACTTCCCTATATATATATATATATATATATATATATATACATATATATATATATATATATATATATATATATATAACAGAAACAACTATATCACCGTTGATTAAAAACCTTCTTTTTAAAAATCTTCGCATAATCATCACAAATAAACAAATTAACAAAAACTAAGAATTTAAGACATTAATTAATTGAATTTCCAAGAGTTGTGTTCAACATGTTAATTACGAAAATGTCACTCCGCCCAAATTTTTAAAATTCAATCTGGACCATTGATGAGGCTGATCCAAGGGCTAAGATTAGTCCCTCGAGACTATGCAATAAGTATGGACTATATTGAACATTTCTCGAATTTCCAAACCCATAATTAAATCTCATTTGAATTATCACCTAAGGCAGTGAAACATGGCAATGGCATCATCTTTGAATGCCATGATTTGTTGGTGTTGTTTATTGCTTCTCGTTTGTAAACAATATTCAAGAATTATCTCTATTTATTGCTCTTCAAGGTTTATCCAAACTAGTTTTATATCAAACTTTGGATTGTGTTTTGATTTTCAAAATTAATTTAAATTATATTTTAATATTAACTATTGATTTCGTTGACACGTGTGTTTTATTTAAAATGTGTGTAACAAACCACCTATCAGACGATATATATCAATGTTTTTTAACGAGCGTTTTAGATAATATTTTTATATTTTTCTAAAATAAACTTTTAAAAGCTTTAAAACAAAAGATTGCTCTAGGTACTTTTTAAAAATTGCTAAAGCTTTTGATGAACTTAATCAAATAAGAACTTCATAAATAATTTTGTTTATTATTTAAAGTTTTATTTTTTTGTTTTGTTATTTCATTTTATATTTTAGACATAAGAACTGCGTTTTTGGGGTAACGAATGAAGTATTCTTGGATCCAATAAGTTTATTTTTTGCATTAAGCATCACTAAATTGATGTTGTAATTCAATTTGGAATTAGTAAACTTGTATAATGTCATAAAATTAAAATTTAACGATTGATATGTGCAACATTCCAGTATTTATAGCACTACTCTACCTATTAGGTAGCTAGAGGTGTAAAATTTCTTCGAATTTGAATCTTCTATCCGAAAATTCGATCTAATGTTATCCGAAAGTTCAGATATCTGAATTTTCAGATTCTATTATATTGTTTATATATATTATATTGTTTATATCTTTTTTTTCTTAATATGAGTTATGTTCACTAAAATCCATATAAAAAACATAGTACTATAATTATAATATTTAATCACAGATGATTTAGTATACCATTACATCTTATTGTAAAAGCAACACATGTAAATTATGAAAATGTCACTCCGCCCAAATTTAAAACACAATCTGGACCATTGATGTAATGTAATTGATTCAAAGACTAAAATTAGTCACTCATCACTATGAATTAGACATATACTATAAACATTTTCTTCTTAATATATATTGTTTTTTGATACGTGTATTATTCATTTAGAGATATATTTGAGCTGTTTTTTTATGACGGAAGGTTAAAATATGTTCTTTCAAGCATACAAGTATATCTATTTGTAACTATAAAATGTACGTAACTTAATTTTTTTTATTATGATCACATATAGATACAAAAATCAAAGTTGGGTGATATTCATTTCAATAAAATTATTTAAACGTGATAGTAAATAATAGATAATTTATAAAATATATATTAATTTGTATTTTAGATATTTCGGATAATCTGATATTAGAAATTTCAGATATCATGTTTTAAACAACCCAACTGTTGGAAAAGATAAAGTAATGTTTAAGAATAACACCACACCAAGGTTTTAGATTTTATTTGCAGCATATATGATTTCCCTGATGTGTTTTTAATTTTCTGTTCACGGCCTCACGGGTCATACTTAATGATTATCACAACATATTGTCAAACCCACGTCTACAAAAAACGTAGAAGAATTTATCATAGAATAAAGAGTATAACATAATCCACATATAACGTTAAGCTATTTATAATTCTAGAGTGGATAAGATTCTCTTATATTTGGATCAAATATATCACAAACATAAGGGTCTCTTATTTTGTTATTTTTTTTGAAAGGCAATAATTGTATTATAATACTTATAAAGAGAAATGTACAATGGTTAACCTGCAACAACTTAAAACAGCCCCTAAGAGGATTGTTAAACCCCTAAATGTATCGAGATTGGTACAATTAAAGGTTTAACAACCACCAAAGTGATCTAATTTTATTATTTCAGCTCTATTCGTGGAACTACCCGAATTTTTTTATGCTCCTCGGAAATGTAGCCATTCGTCCCACCTTAGCTCGTGATCACGTTTCGGCCGTCCTCTTAACCATTGGAACAAGTTGAGTTGGATTTCGAAACGACGTGGTCTAAGTCTTGAGTTCCCGAAGCGAAAATTAACGCATTTCTGTTTTTCCATATAAAATATCCCGCTGTTCTAATTACTAACCTCCATACTTGACCACACCCCGACGGGTTTAGGGTTTAGGGAACTCTTATTATATTTGGTACAAACATGAGGGTCTCTTATTATATTCAAGGACGTGCCTCCTTTATAGGATTCACCGGAGAACATTATCATATTGTACCAAATATAAAAGGATCTTAACCTATCAAGTTAAACCTCGAAAACGGTAATTTAGACAACCAATTTGACTGCCAATTGATCATATCTAATTCTTCACAACCGCAACAAGAAGATTGTCAAGAAAACAATCTATCATCAAATAGTATCAAACACCTAATACTATATACTAAACTAAACAGTAGAACCTAAGTAAAAAAATTAAACAAAGCAAACGATATATATATATATATATATATATATAGGGGAGGGTTCCATCGAGAACAAAAAAAAATGCGAGAACTGCGAAAACTGATCCCCATCTTTTTAAAACTAAAATATCTACCAAACGGAAAGATATTAAATTATGAAAATTATACCAAATTAACGACAAAAATATGCTCTTTAATATGACATCCATATTGCTATATTTTTTTCAACAAAAAAAATTCGTTACATATATGTAACATACCTTATAGTACTGATTACAAATATGTTAAGTACTGATTACATATATGTAACATACCTTATAGTGATAGAAAAAAAACCCGGCAAAACGAATTTTTTTTGTTGAAAAAAATATAGTAATATGAATGTCATGTTAAAGAGCATATTTGGTATAATTTTCATAATTTAATATCTTGGCGTTTGGTAGATATTTTACGGTTTAGATCGGTTCTCGCAGTTCTCGCATTTTTTTTGGTTCTCGATGGAACCCTCCCCTATATATATATATATATACATACATATATATATATATACATACATATATATATATATACATACATATATATATATATATATTATATATATATAATGCGGTTCAAGCGAAAACTGTTTTTTGTACGAAAACTGCGAGAACCATTTCTATCAATCATTTAATGTCCAGTATTTTTTATTTAATTTAAATAGGAAAGAGTAGTATGAATATTTGTACATTTCCTCCACTTTTTTAAAACTAATATATCGATCAAACGAAAATGTGTTAAATTACGAAAAATATATCAAATTAACAACAAAATTATACTCTTTAATTTAAGACCGATCTTGCTATATTTTTTTGGAAAGAAAAATTCATGTTTGTTGGTTTTTTTTTAGTACAGCTCGAAATTTGCACTAATGCAAAATTTGCACATGTGCATATCTATACCTGTGCTAAAAAACCAGGTAAATATGTGCAAAATAGTGCAAATTTCGAGCTGTACATAAAAAAAACCAGCAAAATTTGCACTAGTGCAAATTTCGAGCTGTAAAAAAAAACTAGCAAACACAAAAATAAAACTGAAAAATATGTCAAGACCGGTCTCAAATTAAAGAACATAATTTTCTCGTTAATTATGTATAATTTTTGTAATTTAACACTTTTTCGTTTGATGTATATATTAGTTTAAAAAATACGGTGGTAATGTAAAAATGTCCAAACCACTCTTGATTAATTAATGATAAGTTTGATTAATCAATGGCTGTAATTGGTTCTCACAAGTCTCGTACGAAAAACGGTTATCGTTTGAACCGTCCCCTATAAATATATATATATATATATATATATATATATATATATATTAATTATATATATAATTTAATTTAAGAGTACCACCACCACCTCGAAGTCGAAGAACGAGATGCAATGTAGATTCCTTTTGGATGTTATAATTAGCCAAAGTTGTGTCATTATCCAGCTGCTTACCAGCAAAGATTAAATGTTGGTTTTCTGGTAAGATCCCCTCTTTGTCCTGTATCTTAAACTTCACGTTCACAATCGTATCGGAGCTTTCGACCTCTAAAGTAATCGCTTTTCCAGTCAATATTTTCACAAAAATCTGCGTTCCACCGCGAAGTCGAAGGATTAGATGCAGAGTAGATTCTTTCTGGATATTGTAATTGGCTAGGGTTCTACCGTCTTCCATCTACTTGCCGTTCCGGATGAATACCTTTCTTGTCATAAATTTTAAGGCTTTCAGATTCTTGACTGTATCGGAAGCTTCTACTTCTAACATAATCACCTTTCATGTTAACGTTTTCGCAAAGATCTTCATGTTGATTATATGAATTCTTTAATTCAGGGTTTTAACGAATAATCAAAAAGCTAATTACGAGCTGTTAAAAAAAAGCTAATTACGACTCAAATTATAGATATGAGGCTGGTGGTGATAATAACCCGAATCAAAACATACGTACTATAACAAACTAATTAATTAATTATATCTATAGATAACAACAAACTAAATTATTAGGAAAATCTTGAAATTAGTTATCATGATTGATTTTTGA
The DNA here is from genome assembly GCA_947179395.2 of Pulicaria dysenterica. Lineage (NCBI taxonomy): Eukaryota > Viridiplantae > Streptophyta > Magnoliopsida > Asterales > Asteraceae > Pulicaria > Pulicaria dysenterica. The sequence continues at coordinate 28,450,332 of OX359289.1, read as the reverse complement.
TAATAGATATAAATTACAAATATTTTAGAAGATACTTATTATTTCTGAAAAAATATATAATGGTTTGATTTTCATTATGAAATAATGTGATATTTAATTAAATAATAAAATTATATTTTATGATTAATTAATTAACATAAAATATTCAAACTCATTTTTCACTATAATTGATTAAACGTGTAATTATTTTCAAAAATTTGAAGTATATTTATACATTCTAGATCAAATTTTTTGTAATTATCTAGTAATTATATATAATAACAGATATCAAGAAATATGAGAAGTGTCAAATTTGTCTTATGTTTAATATATATATATATATATATATATATATATATATATATATATATATATATATATATATATTTGTATTCCACCAGAATAAAAGTTTAATATATATATTTGGAATCTATGGGATTGTGTGGGAATTGGAAACCAATTTCTTAGAAATCTCATATTTGGTTTAACTTAGTCATGGGAATTGGATTTCTAAATGAAATTCAAATTCCTTCATGTGACAGATTTCAGAATCCTTTCAAGATAGGATCTATGGATTTTAAATTTCTTCAACCCCACCTACACCCACCTCACCCCCACCCCTCCCCACACCCTACCCTTACCGTCCCCTACCCCACCCCATCCCACACCAACCCCACCCACCCTACCTTACCTACCTTATACCCCATACCTAACCCCACCCTACCCCTACCTCCACGCTACCAACCCTACCTTACCCATACCCTACCACTACCTTACCCCTACCCTACCCCACCCCTACCCTACCCTACCCCTACCCAACCCCATCCAACCCACACACCACCCTACCCTACCCTACCTACACCCTACCCCTACCCCTACCCATACCCTACCCTACCCCACTACACCCTACCCTTACCTACTTCTACCTACCCACACCCCTTACCCTACCCTACCCTACCCTACCCACCCTACCCCCTACCCTACACATACCCTACCCCTACGTACACCCCTACACCCTACCCTACCCCACCCATCATCCTATCCCTACCACCCAAGCCTACCTTACTTACACCCTGATAGGAAGCTACTGGATCAGGCAGCCCACCAGAGTTTGACAACGAGCCCAATTCAGAAATGGACTACTCTGATTCATTTAGCCTCTGCCAGTAACTAGTTGTTTGAAGCCTATTACTTACCCTAAGCCCAACACCGGCCCAAAAGAAACCACCTCCGTTCCTGTAACACCGTAATTTTTATAAAACAAATTACCACGAGCGGAAGCTAATTATATTTGTAAACCAAAGTTAACTACAAACTTTCATAATTTTATAATTACAAAATACTATTACGGTGTTAATTTACAAACAAGCTCTAACAAAATCTTGGAAATCAGAGTTGTGGTCCGTCCATATTCCCAGCCTTCCATATAAACCAACTTACAAAAGTTTATCTGCAAAACAAACTAGTAGGGAATTAGCACAAAGCTAAGTGAGGGAACTAACATCTAAGCACATACAAAACAATCAATCCAAACACATATAGCTCATCAGTCAAAGAGAACCGGCGGTGATGCAACAACCCAAAACCAAGATCGGCCACCAAAACCAAGGTTCATAGTTGCAATCACCCTTAACCAAGGTCGGCCACCAAAACCAAGGTTTACCGATAGCTCTGCTACTTGGATAACAATACCAGCACCCTTGATTGCAACAAATGCAACTCAAGATCTGATACGGTAAATCCCTAAGCAAAAGCCCAGCCGCCCCGCTAAAGCTGATCTCCCATCCAAACACATATACAGTTATTCATAACACAATAACTATCAGACTATCATATCCTGCATATCCGAAGATATCAATCCACTCACCAAGATCTTCCAACTCTGACCACTCAGTAATCTATTTACCGAGTCTTGTCACCTCCTGAGAAGACAATTACAAATCAGTATTTGCTTAATAATGCTCAATAAGCATAATACTATAATTATCATTTTTTGTACATAAAATCAGCAAGTACACATATCTGCATATAACCTGTATCCAAAATCTACCTTACATTTTCATCAAGGTGTTCTTAGTTCAATCCTTCATTTAAGTTCATTATTGAATCCCAATTCCAAGCATAGACAAATCCGATTAAAAATCCCAAATCCGAGTAAAGGGTTCAATTCCGAGAAACCTGAAATCCGATTAACTCTATCGGATTCCGACCAACCAGTCGGATATTGCAAATTCCGATCAAATCTCTCGGATTTCACCAAATCCGATTAAACTTATCGGATTCCGACCCTTCCAGCCGGATTTCACCAAATCCGATTAAATCTTCTCGGAATCCGATCAATTCAATCGGTTTTCACCAAATCCAATCACTTCAGTCGGATTTCTCCAATTACGACTGATTCAATCCTCAAATCCGATCTATTCATATGCTCATCCCTAAATTCTGATTTTACCACAATTCTCTACTGAATTTAAACATGCATGTTCTCATACTTTCCAGAAATGATTATAAACATAATATAAACATACTTGAACATAAATCTCTAGCATGCAACAACCTAAGATCATCAATTCATTATCTAACATTTAATCGGAATTCATCATATATGTCTAAAACCGAAATTAAACATCAATTATCACATTGATACTGAATTCTAACCTTGCTATAAGTTATGAATCTTAATTGTATACAAGATTAACAGGTTACTTTATTAAATTCTTTTCTTCTTCTTCTCCCTTTGCTCTCGGCCGAAGTTAACAAAACACACACACACTCTTTCTAATTTTGCATGAAATGTGTTGTGTAGGTGTATAAGTTGGTGACTAATCACCCAATTTGGCCAACTCATGAGTCCACTAACTCACTTAAATTAATTATAAATAACATATATAATTAAAACAATTAAATAACATAATAATAAACATATCATTATTTAATAACACAACAATTAATCAATCATAATTCCCAAGTTAATTAAGTTAATTACCTAATTATACTAAGCCATATTAGGGGGTGTTACAGTTCCCATACCTTCGCCTGTGAATTCTCATTCCAAACCAGAAAGTACCAGGGCACCTCGCCGTTGTTTTCGATGTTAGGGGTTGGGACACATGGCATCGGAATGTCCAAATAAGCGACTAGTATCACTAGCCGATTTCGAGTCTGCAGGGGGTTACGAGTTCGAGGTTGACGATGTCAACGTCCTGGCATCGATAGCTGCAGATGAAGGGGAATTGGTCGGTCCCGACGAGGGCCCCTGCTTGGTTGTACGACGAACCCTCAATACCACCCCTGTGCGAAATACAGAGCTACAACGCAAAGCAATTTTTCACACCCGCTGCACAGTTGCTCAAAAGGTATGTACCGTTATAATTGATGGAGGTAGCTGCACTAACGCGGCCTCTCAAACCTTGGTTTCCAAGCTGGAGCTTCCCACTCAACCGCACCCTTCCCCTTATGTTATTCAGTGGCTCAATCAGGGAAAGGGAATACGTGTATCCCATCGCGTTTTGGTCTCTTTCAGTATTGGAAAATGCTACAGTGATGAGTTGTGGTGTGATGTGATTCCCATGGACGCGTGTCACATTTTATTAGGGCGACCGTGGCAGTTCGACAGACGCGTGGTTCATGATGGGTACCGGAATACGTATTCATTTATTCATAACAACACGAAGATCACCTTAACCCCCATTACCCCCTCCACTAATAATCCTACACACACCACTACTTTAAGCACAATTTTGCAATCTGACCACCATGAGTTCTAGTCAATCAGGGAATTTCTATTGCTAGAGGTTGATGATGATGACAAGAAAATTCAGTCAACTATCTCTCCTCTCGTACAAAACTTGCTGGACTCGTATGCCCAAGTTTTCCTACTGAAATCCCTTCTGGTCTACCACCAAAGCGTTCCATACAACATAAAATTGATTTCATTCCTGGTTCCATATTACCCAATAAACCAACTTATCGATCCAATCCATAGGAAACTATCGAGATACGAAACCAAGTCGAAAAGCTAATACAAAAGGGTCTTATTAGAGAGTCCCTCAGCCCCTGTGCAGTCCCTACCTTACTTGTTCCAAAGAAAAACGGGGAATGGCGAATGTGTATGGACAGCCGCTCGATTAATCGAATTACTATCAAGTACCGGTTCCCAATACCACGATTAAACGATCTGCTAGATGAGTTACACGGTTAGTCTGTGTTCTCCAAGATCGATCTGCGAAGTGGGTACCACCAGATTCGGATTTTTGAAGGGGATGAGTGGAAAACTGCTTTCAAGACCAAAGAAGGATTATATGAATGGCTCGTTATGCCCTTTGGGTTGTCAAACGCACCAAGTACCTTCATGCGGCTGATGAATCATGTCTTGAAACCATTTTTGGGGCGTTTTATTGTTGTATATTTTGATGATATCCTTGTGTACAGCCGTACCCAGGATGAACATCAGTCTCATTTGTTGGAGCTGTTTCGAGTTCTTGATCATGAGAAATTATACGGGAACCTAGCCAAGTGTGAGTTTTTAACTGACCAAGTTACCTTTCTTGGCTATCTTGTTTCTGCACAGGGTATACAAGTGGATGACAAGAAGGTACAAGCGATTCGAGACTGGCCGGTACCACAATCCATCCAACAAGTGCGTAGCTTTCATGGTCTTGCGTCATTTTATCGTCGTTTCATTAAGAATTTCAGTACAATTGTGGCCCCAATGACTGAAATCACCAGGTTCAAATCCTTCACATGGTCACCTCAAGCTCAACAAGCTTTCGAAGAGATCAAACACCAATTAACTTCCACCCCGGTCTTAGCATTGCCAAATTTTCAGGAGGTGTTTGAAGTCGAGTGTGATGCTTCAGGCGTCGGAATTGGCGCTGTATTGTCACAGCTAAACCGACCTATTGCTTATTTTAGTGAAAAGCTTAATGACGCGAAACAAAAATACTCAACGTATGATAAGGAGTTCTATGCTATTATTCGTGCTTTGGATCATTGACAGCACTACTTGATTTCCAAAGAATTCATTTTGCATTCCGATCACGAGGCATTGAAGTACATACAGGGGCAACTTAAGTTACAACCGCGCCATGCTAAGTGGGTCGAGTTCCTTCAAGCTTTCACTTTTAACATTAAACACAAGTCAGGAAAGTTCAATAAGGGGGTTGATGCGTTATCTCGTAAGTACTCCTTTCTCACTTCCTTGCAACCCAAGATTATTGGGTTTGAGCTTTTGCAACAGGATTATCCATCAGACCCAGACTTTGGTGACATATACCATAAGTGTTGCACGCGTGCTACTGGTAAATTTCACATTTATAATGGGTTTCTGTTCTATAATCAGCAGCTGTGTGTGCCTCGACACAACGTACGTTTGGTTATTATCCAGGAAGCACATGAAGGAGGGCTAGCTGGTCATTTGGGTGTTGACAAGACTACTCACATTCTGCGCAGTAATTTTTTCTGGCCACGATTAAACCGAGATGTTGAGCATTATATTAAACGTTGTTTGCAGTGTCATAAGGCCAAGGGTCAATCCAACCCCCATGGTTTATATATGCCACTCCCGGTTCCCGTAGCACCTTGGGAAGACGTTTGCCTCGATTTTATCACCGGCCTGCCTCGTACACAACGTCAAAAGGATTCTATTATGGTCGTGGTTGATCGCTTCTCCAAGATGGCTCATTTTCTAGCATGTCACACCACTTATGATGTCGTCCAGGTAGCCACCTTGTATTTTAAGGAAATTGTCCGCCTGCATGGAGTCCCAAAAACCATGGTTAGTGATCGTGATGTCAAGTTTTTAAGTCATTTTTGGCTGACTTTGTGGAGAAAGCTGGGCACAAAACTCAAATTTAGTACCTCGAGCCATCCACAAACTGATGGACAAACAGAAGTTACTAACCGGACCCTGGGCTCTTTACTACGATCCCTCATTTCATCCAATCTGAAGAACTGGGATGATTTGTTACCACGTGCTGAATTTGCCTACAATCGAGCACCTAGCAAAACCACTTGTATTAGTCCCTTCATGGCTGTCTACGGGATGAATCCTACTACTCCTCTCGATCTTGCTGCTCTCGACACTTCTACCAAGTTTAGCAAGGACGCTAGTGATCTGGCCACTCATATAAAAGCATTGCATCAGCGAATCCATGACAAGATTGCACACACAAATGAGCTTATTAAATATCGGCGGGATAAAAATCGGAAGCATGTTTTTTTCAACCCGGCGACCTGGTGTGGCTGCATTTTTGAAAGGAAAGATTTCCTGCCAAGCGTCGTTCTAAGCTGAGTCCTCGTTCAGATGGGCCTTACAAGATTCTTGCTAAAGTTAATGACAATGCCTATGAAGTCGACCTGTCCGGCAACTCCACTGTTTCAGCTACCATCAATGTTGCTGATCTGCAACCTTATTACGATCCAGACGAACTCCTTCCAAGTTTGAGGCCAAACTTTTCCGATGCAAGGGAGAATGATAGGAAGCTACTGGATCAGGCAGCCCAACAGAGTTTGACAACGAGCCCAATTCAGAAATGGACTACTCTGATTCATTTAGCCTCTGCCAGTAACTAGTTGTTTGAATTCTTTGTTTGGCAATATCCCACGTTACTTTATTTATTGCTGTTTAGTATTTTGCTTTATTTTATTTTTCTGAACTTGTCAAGTATTAGTGGTCTATTTTAGGAGAACGTGGGAAAGTAGTATCTTGGTAGTTATTTTATTTCTGCTTTATGTACTGCGAAGTGAAAGGAAATACACACTTTTGACTTTGAATTATTCCAATTATCCTTTTCGTGGGTTTCCTTTTGTTCCCTGCTATCCTCACTCGCAGGGCAGAGTTAGGAGGTGATCTGGGATCGCTAAATTCCATCCTTGTGGTGTAACTGTATCAAGGGTTGAGTTAGTTATTCTGCCTTATCTTCATTCGATTACTACATAATTCGGGTAAAGACAATCCGTATAGTAGCTGATTGCCATCACCCTACCTCTAGCTCACCCCTACCATGCCCTACACCTACCCCACCGCCACCCTACCCCCACCCTATCACCCAACCCAACCCAACCCACCCCTACCTTACCCTAACCAAACCCTACACTACCCTACCCCACCCCACCTTACCCCTACCTACTTCTACCTACCCACCCTACCCATACCCACATCCTACCCGACCCTTCCCACACCCTACACCCTTCCCTACCCCACCCTACCTCTACCTCCTACCCTACACACACTACCCCTACCCTTACCGCACCCTACCCCTACCCCCTATCCTACCCATACTACCCCACCTACCTACCCTACCTACACTACCCTATACCCTACCCTATCCCACCTATCATCCTATCCCTACCAACCCCTACCTATCCCCAACCCACCTTCATCCCACACATACCCTACCCCACCTTACCATTGATAGGATTTATGTGCATAACCGTCGAACCCTGATGACACGTCCAATGTTATAAGTCAATCAAGGGTCACAGCTGGGAGGGTATGTAATCCTAGATGTGATGCAACCACGGGTGGGAGAACGGTTATGTAACTAGTTAGTTACAAACCAGTAAAAGTAAGTTATGCTTTTGACTTACGGAAAGGATTAATTGCCAAGTTATTAATTAGCAAGGAAATATATATTTATTAGTTAAATAAATATATATTGTTAATTAATAATATTCAAAATTAATAATTTAAGTTTAATTTATTAATTGGATAAGGATTATTATTTAATAATTAATAAAGGAAATTGATATATATATATATATATATATATAGAGAGAGAGAGAGAGAGAGAGAGAGAGAGAGAGAGGAAGGTTCATGCGAGAAGTGTTTTTATTGCGAGAAGTGCGAGAAGCATTTTCGATTGTTGGATGATAAAATTAATGATTAAGATTGGTTGTGGCATATTGGTAAATAAATTAAACCTTAAGGAAAATAGATAAATTGGTTAAGGGTAAATATGACATTATAAAGATGATCCCTCCTAAAATACCTCATTCTCTTTCTATTTTTACGATTTAACATGATTTAATTTCCTTATTTATTCAAAGCCCTTTATTTACATTATTCTTTCTCTTTATGGTGGAGTCCGTCGAAGAAGAAAACTATTAAATCAAACCACAACCCATTGTCATTAATCTTTTAATTCTCATGCAAACCATAAAACTACAAAAATTAAAGGTATGTTTTTTACTCTTGCACCACTAGCGATATAATCCTCCATCATTCCTAGCAACTATGTACTTGATTCGGTTTTAATATTCAAATCCATATTTGGAATATGCATGGACAGCAAATCGAGGAATGAATGTCTTGATTAACCCCTTGTTTTAGTTAGCGTTTTCTTTTGATTTTTTTAAATACAAATCCAAATTGAGTTTTGCAATGATTAAAGTTTTTTATTTTGGATTTTAATATGTGTTCATTTTTGCCATGGAAACATTTATTTTTGTAAGTTGTGCAACTAACATATGGCATGAAAAACTTATATTTTCTCGGTTCATAGATGTATGAATATACAATCTATAGACATCTTCGAGTTCCTTAACTATTGTGCATAATTCAACAGTGAACAATAACAATTTGTTAGTTGTAATGGTCGAGATCTCCTCCATAGTGTTAAAATAAAATATTCACTAGTGAACAAACAGAGAAATATATTTATTCGTAAGTATTCACTAGTGACCAAGCATGAAAATATGTCTACTTCCGATAGTGCACTAATGAAATTTATATGACATTAAAAAATTAAAAGTTTGTACTCTTTCAAATGTTCACTAATGCATTTAGTGTAATTTTGAAAAAAAAAACTAAGCAGGTTTGAAAAAAAGAAAATATAAACATCTAAATATACTCAAGCGTTGATTTAATGAAAATAATTAATTTTAAATTGTTTCTTTTTAATATTGTTAGTTTGTAAGGAAACTAATATCGTTTTTCAATAAATTTACGCATTGAGAATTTATTAAATTAATATCATTAATTTTTATTAGTTATTAAACTAGGACTAAATTAATATAAATAAAAAACAGAAAAAACGGATAGAGAATTTGATTGGAAAATCTATAATATAACAAACGGAGAGAAATTAAAGGAATTGCTAAATTTAAATTAATAGTAAATTAATTACAATAATTCTAAAGGACATAAATACCTTTTGACTAAGATCTTGACTTATAAAAATCTAATGGTCAGAAATGCTTCTTGCACTTCTCGCAATAAAAACACTTCTCGTATGAACCCTCCCCTATATATATATATATATATATATATATATATATATATATATATATATATATGTAAAATGTTTTTCAATTTATTAATTATTAATAATAATAGTTTAACTTGGTAATTAAGTTACCTAATTTAAGATAAGAAAATATTCAAAAGGTTTCCTAATATGATCCTAATTCCTATTATTATAAATAGGAGATCATATGGAGAATTTGAGGTTAATCATTCTAATACATACAATAAGAAAAACATCTATCCTCTCATCTCTCTCTCTTAACCTTCGGCCGAGATAGGCAAAGGAAGAACCGGTTTCAGTTCTTGATGATATCGATTACAAGGTGTGATCGTGAAGTGTGGAGGAAACCTTTCTAACGGGATCTTGTCTTGCCTCATTACGGGTGGACTACAACTTGAGCAACCCTAAGAAAAGGTAAAAAGGTATAATCTTCTATTTTCTACTTGTTCTTGATTGTCAATCATGATATATATATATATATATATATATATATATATATATATATATATATATATATATATATATATATATATATCTATATATAGGGTTAGGTTTAACAAAGACCCTTCCTTAAACAAAGACCTCAAGGGCTTAATCTCATCCACCCATTTAAAAGGGCAAGATGAGAAATGAATAATTTGAATAACTCACGCATGATCCTTCCAGCCATTCTAAAAATCCATTTTTTTACTTCTCAAATCTTTAAATGACCATAATTATTTCAATTATATGAATTTGAGCAAAAAAAATTATACCAATCTACTCATTTTTTAATCCTCTTTCAAACGAGACAATTCTTCCTATATTTCTGAATTTTTTTTACGAAAATGACGAAAATGATAAATTTTTCATTTTCATCATTTTCGTGTCCCTTTATATCACGTAAATAGCAGGTCCCGAAAATGATAAAAAGACGAAATTTATCATTTTCGTCACCTGCTGTTACGTGATATACAAGGGGCACGAAAATGATGAAAAATGACGAAATTTATCATTTTCGGCTGCCCCTTATATATCACGTGACAGTAGGTCCCCGAAAATGATAAATTTCGTCATTTTCATCATTTTCATCATTTTCGTGCCCCCTATATGTCACGTAACAGCAAGTGATGAAAATGATAAAATTTTGTCATTTTCATCATTTTCGTGCCCCTTATATGTCACGTAACAGCAGGTCCCGAAAAAGATAACTTTCGTCATAAATTTATCATTTTCGGTCGCCCCTTATATATCACGTAACAGCAACAGCAACAGCAACAGCAGGTGATGAAAATGATGAATTTCATCATTTTCGTCATTTTCGTCGAATTTTTTTTCCAGAAATATAGGAAGAGTGGTCTCGTTTGAAAGAGGATTAAAAAACGAGAAGATTGGTATAATATTTTTGCTCAAACTCAAAATATTTAAATAGTTATGGTCATATAATGATCTAAGAGGTAAAAAAAATTAAAAAAAAAGAGTTTTGACCATAATACCCTTCATTCTAGAATTAAATCTTATAATTGTTTAATTAATTACAATAATACCATAATAGATCTTGACCATTGATTTGATGAATCTAATGACAGAGATTGAGACTTTAGGGACTTTGTTTAAGGGGGGTCTTTGTTGATCTAAGATATATATATATATATATATATATATATATATATATATATATATATATATATATATATATATATATATATATATATATATATATATATATATATATATATATATATATATATATATAGGGGAGGGTTCATGCGAGAACCGTTGTTAGTGAGAGAACCGCGAGAACCAATCTCAGCCGTTCCTTGGATATGGGAAGTATCATGGATGGAGAGTGTGGAGAGATAGGGTGTGGCAGGGTGCATGTGAGGAATTCATGGGTGGGCAATGACATAGAAGGAGGGAGAATTGGATGACTTAGATTGGTTCTCGCGGTTCTCGCGCTAACAACGGTTCTCGCATGAACTTTTGTCTATATATATATATATATATATACAAGTTTGTATATAGTTCTTCTATAATAATATGAATGTTCTTATTACCATATTCACATTATTATTGATATACATACATACATGCTATTCGACTTATATACATACTGTTGTGATTAAACAAGATCCTAACCCTCTAGGGTTTTTTGGTGGTTAATCTTTCAAGTTCCGCATTTATGAAAGATTAATCAGTTTCATCCTTGAGTCAAACTAGTTTGAGTTTTGAATCAGTATGACATAAGGAGGTGCATTATTTATGCTATAAAACCTAAAACCAATACCCTACCCCTACCCAAACCCACCACCCTACCACTACAATACCCTACCACACCCACCCCTACCCCGACCCTACCTACCCTACTCACCCCACCCTCACCCGTGACAGTGGTGGTGGAGGAAATGGCGGCAGCGACAGCGGTCGTGATGGTGTTGGTGGCGGCCGTAGGTGGTGGTCAACGACGGCGGTGAGGTGGTGGTGGTGGCGGCGGCGGTGGCGGTGGCGGTTATTGGTGGTGATTGACAGAGATGTTAACGGTGTCGGCGACGGCGGTTGTTGGTGTTCGGCGGTGGTAGTGACGGTGGCGGTTGGTGGTGGTCAGCGGCGGTGAAGGTTAGTGGTGGTCGGCGGCTGTGGTGGCGATGACGGCTGGTGGTGGTCGGCGACGGTGGTGAAGGCGGTGGCGGTTGGTGGTGGTCGGCATCGGTGGTGGTGATGACGGTTGGTGGTGGTCGGTGGTGGTGGTGCGGTGACGGTTAGTTGTGGTGGTGACGGTGGCGGTTGGTTGTGGTGGAGACGGTGGTGACAGTTAGTTGTGGTCGGCGGCGGTGGACTTCAATGGTGGTGGGCAAACAGATATGAATTCCAATTTCATAGGTGTAGGTAACCAAACACAATCTAATTCCTTCAAAAAACAATCTATCCAACCAAACACCACCTAAGAGTTTGGTCTTCTTACTCTTGGTCGTGAGTTTGAAGCTGGGCTTGTGTATTTTTTTTACTTGCAAGCACTAATTTATTTAAAGTTGTAATTTTTTCTATTATTATTATTATATTAAATAAATTTCAAATGGTATGTATTTTCTCTTATTTTTAACATAAATTAATTTTAAATGGTATTTATTTTTCTCTTTTTTTAACATATAATGTTTAATGTTAAAACAATATGTCTTTATCATCTCATTTTAATCTACGTTCCGATATAAATTTTATTGTGATACAAAATTATCTATAATGTATTCTTTGAAATAGTAAAATAAAAAAAATACATTTTGTTTGATAAATATCATAGTACGTTAAATCATACATCGAAATATAGATTTGAAATGAATTGGTACTAGATACGTATTTAATAGCCTTTTTTATTTTCCGATATTAACAAAGATAACCTATTATAATCGGTGTACCTTAAAATCTATTATTAACTTTTAATTATAAAGTCAAATGATGTTAAATGTTAAACTGAACGTGTTGGGAGATAATTAAACCTAGATATATTTAAATTCGAATTAGATGTTGCGAACACACTATGAATTAGTCAACATAAAAGTTCATCATCTACCTGATTTAACCTATCTATGTTTAAAAGTTCGGTTTTATACTATTTATTTTTATCGTTTGCTTCCCGCCGCAACATGCGGGACAATGATACCTTGTTTAAAAACAATATTCAAGAATTATGTCTAGATTTTCTATTAACTCTGTAAAAAATTTGATTATTTATTGCTCTTCAAGGTTTATCCAAACTTGTTTTATATCAAACTTTGGATTATAATTGGTTTTCAATTTTTTTTTTAAATTTTATTCTAATCTTAACTATTGATTTCGTTGACACGTGCATTCCATTTAAAATGTGTGTAACAAACCACTTAGGCCATGAGTATAGCATGGAGTGAACTCAAACCAATCTAAAGCCATATTAGCTGTCATATAAGGTTTTTCACCTTTTTCTTCCCAACGCAACTCAACCCAAAACACTAGTAGCATCCAACCTTCAACCCAAATCAATTCAAAAATTTTCCCACTTTTTAATTATTTATTTAATTATTTTTTGCAAGATAACAATATCAAACCATAATCAAACTATATATTAATTAAAATAAGATTTGATGTTGACAAAATCATATATTCAGTTTAGGACTTAGAACATTGAAAAACATGTGTTGTTTTTCAATTAGACTTAGAGAATTTACTAAGTATAAAAGATCAGCAGAGGATCAGCTGAGCTCTGAGTATCAGATGATGGACCAGCTTCAAGAAGATCAGCCAAGAAGAAAAGACAAGTATAGAAGCATCAGCTGAGTACCAACAAGCATCAGCTGACGATCTACAACCATCAGCTGAGGAACAAACTTGATCAGCTGAGCAGTGCATTAGCTAAAGTCTCAAAGTGAATAAGCTGAGGCCTGTCTTCTATTAGATAAGAAGTTCCAATTTACCAAGTTTTTTATATGCTTATCACTCCGGATGATCAGCTGAGCTTTCTTGATCAGCTGATCATATAGGTTGATTAGCTTATGCATATCTGAGTCTTTCATTTATCCTTCATCTGAGCAAAAATACATTTTCCGTTTAGATTTATTTCATCAGTTGAGTCGTGAAATGTTTTAAACACTTAGCTGTTTTTCTTTGTACTTGTTCTTAAGTTTAAGACAGAACATGTGTTATTCTATTATGCCTTTTAGATATGTCTTTGTAAAAGTATAAGCACTTTTTGGATCTGCAAGAGACAAAAAGGTTGATCTTGACCCTCTGGAAAAGGTGAAAAATACTTTACAAGAAGATCTAGAAGATATGGTTCAACAACTAAGTATAGCTGGCAACTCCATACTTGGTTAAGTCAAATCTTCAGAAATCATGGTGTTGTATAAAGTACAAGCATGGAAAGAGAAACTTGCAATTCTAAGACAAAAGGTAGTAGTTTAATAATATAATAATAGATAGTGGGATGTACTTTACAGAAAAGTACATTCACTTTATACATTGCTTGTATAAAGTGTCTTTGCTTTTAACCCACTAACTTTATCTATTATAATATTATTATACCAAGTACTTTTGTCTCCTTCTTCTTTCCACCAACCGGACACCAAGAAGATTATATATACTCATGCATGAAAATATGCTAAGTACGCTGAAATCTCATAAGGTGATAACTACACAGAAATGAAGAGTTAGCATTTTTTTCAGTGTAGAGCAAACTTCTTCATGTGTTGAACATCCTAAACATTAGTTGGTTAGGATTAGCTTTGTCTATGTGTTAGACTGTTTACTTACCACCTATATTGAGCTTGGATTTTTCACATCCTGTTCATATAATTCTTGATTCAATCCAATAAGAATTATATAAAGTATAACTGTGTGTCTTTAAATTTTGACAAACTAAAGTTTGTATTCAATCCCTCCTCTTTCTACAAACATTTGTTGAAAAGCTAAAGTTTGTATTCAAACCAATGCACAACCAACCTCACCCAGTCCATTACTTCTACTGAATGATGTGAATGATGATTCAACATCACTGGGTTCAAATTCCATATCTGATATTCCATCATCAGTAGAGTTACCCAATGATTGCTCAAATGAAAATACCTTAGCTGACCAAACAGAGGTTACATTAGGTCTTCATAACTAAGGATCTTCAACTCCCCAAATCCAAATAAATCCCATCTCTCCCATAATCCAAACTGCCTACAAATACCTTAAAGATCATCCTCATGATCAGGTCATAGGTAACATAGAGGATCCTGTACTAACCCGATCAAAAGCATGTAATTTTTGTTTATATACAGGTTTTGTCTCTATGATTGAACCAAAGAAGGTTGATAAAGCTCTCAATGATCCCCATTGGGTGAATGCCATGCAAGAAGAATTGGCAGAATTCACCAGAAACAATGTATGGACTTTTGTGCCAAGACCAAAGGATAAATCTATCATTGGAACAAAGTGGTTGTTCAGAAACAAAATGGGTGAACAAGGGATGATCATAAAAAATAAAGCTAGGCTAGTTACCCATGTTGCAAGACTTAAAGCAATCAGACTATTCCTAGCCTATGCCGCCTTCAAAGACTTCAAAGTTTTTCAAATGGATGTTAAGAGTGCTTTCCTCAATGGTGAATTGAAGGAAGAGGTGTATGTCAAACAACTTCCTGGTTTTGAGGATACAAGCTGTCCTGATCATGTTTACTTTCTAAACAAATCCTTATATGGTCTTAAGCAAACTCCAAGAGCCTGGTGGGATACCCTCTCTTCTTTTCTAACCACAAAAGGATTTACTAGAGGAAGCATAGATAGCACTTTGTTCATAAGGAAATTCAAGGGTGATGTAATATTTGTGCAGATATATGTAGATGACATAATATTTGGGTCTACAAATTTGGATCTTTGCAAAAAGTTTTCTAAACTCGTGTCTGATAATTATCAGATGTGCATGATGGGTGAACTAAACTATTTTCTTGGTCTTCAAATAAAACAAGAGGTTGATGGAATTTTCTTTCATCAAAAAAATTATCTCAATGATTTACTTAAGAAAATTGAGTTTGAAAATTGTTCTTCCATGAAAACACCCATGTCCACTGCCTTAAAGTTAGAAAAGAACACTGATGACAAATCAGTAAACATCACTGCTTATAGAGGTATGATATGGTCTCTTTTATACCTCACTACAAGTAGACTGGATATAATGTTCTCAACATGACTCTGTGCAAGATATCAAGCAGATCCCAATGAATCACACCTTGCTGCTGTTAAACGATTTTTCAGGTATCTTAAAGGAACTCCTAATCTAGGTCTTTCATACCCCAAGGACTCAGATTTTGAGTTAGTTAGATACACTTATTCTGATTTTACACGTTGCACATTGGACAGAAAGAGTATATATGGTAGATGTCAATTGCTAGGTGGAAGATTAGTCAGCTGGTCCAGCAAGAAACAAAATTTTGTTTCCACAACTACAACTGAGGCAGAATACATTGTTGTGGGTAGCTGTTGTGCTCAATTGCTGTGGTTGCAAAACCAACTACTAAACTATGACCTATAGTTTGAAAACTCTCCAATCCTGTGTGACAACACTAGTGCTATATCTATCTCTAACAGTCTTTTTTTGTACTAAAAAACTAAGCATATTAAAATCAGACACCATTTTTTGTTGGTCACATGATCTCATCAGTTGAAATTTGATGAGACAAAGTTAAGTTTGTAAGATATGTTATGAATATAACTTAAACAGATTTATGAAGCTTGATCAGACTGAGCACTTATAGTGTTTCAGACTGAGCATAAGCCGAATATAAGCTGAGCATATATTCGATCAGCTTAGACTATATCTTAGTAAGATTATCAATGTGTTTGATAAGCTGTGTGTGTCACCTAAGATATAGGTTGAGTATTCAGCTTGATATGTTTCGAACTGAGTGGCTCAGCTTATAGACTGAGTCAGCTCAACAGAGTTGCTAAGTAAGTTCTAACTAACTCTTATGACTCTAAGGATGAGTTAATCATTATACGTGTTAGTACATGATTGTTTTCGGGTTTGTTCTCGAAGAACTCAGCTTGATGAGTTTCAAGTTGAGTAGCTCAGTCCGATTAAAGAAGTCAGTTTAAGAGAATTTAAATATGTTTTAAATTCCTTTTTATCTCTCTACATCTACGGCAAGGATAAGAAGATTCCAGAATCAAGATTGAAGATTGAAGACTCAAGATAAGAAGATTCAAGATTCCGGGTTATCCGTTAGTTTGTTAGTAGATTATGATAAGTTCTAGTTTGTTAGGATCCGTAGGAACATGATTATAAATACTTATCTTCTGATAAGTTTAGAGGTACCAGAATGAGTTACTGAGCCAATACTCAATTCACCTCAACCTACTGATTGTATGTGTTATGAATCTTGATACACAGTTTGTAAGTTCAACGTGATCAAGAAATTCACAGATTTCCAGTTGTTCGTGTGTTCGAATTTTCACGTCTGTTGTGAAGTTGGTAAGTATTCAATGTGTGAATAAATCCTATTTAGAGAGTCGTTCCGTATCGATAATCATCTTATGATTATAGATAGCAAAGTTTGAGAGATTGAGAGACTTGATTTACATTAGGTGTTTGCATATCAAGTGTTGCTTACTTAGTTGTTACTGTAATCATCTTCTTATTAATGAAAGCAAAGCATTCGATTGTTTGTGGTTTGATGTGTGTTAACACTTTTTATTGATTTGTTCAATTTTTCGCAGAAAGTGTATTCAACCCCCCTTCTACACATTACTTGCTTGTTGATCTTTTAACCAAGGGACCAACAACTGGTATCAGAGCAGGCTGAACGATTTCATAAGTTGAAAGTTCAAGATTCTGAGAAAGTATACAATGTCGACAAGCAACAATTCATCAAACTTTCCTCGATGTTTACTAAGGGTTGTCCTATATTCGATGGATTTGATTATCCTATGTGGAAATTCAGAGCCATGCTTTTCCTCAAGTCCATTGACAATCGTATGTACAATGTCATTACTAAAGGACCAATCATCCCCAAGATTCCTGCTGTTGTCAGTGATACGTCTATCGACAAAACTGAAAAGGAAGTAAAGAAGCCTGTTGCATCCTGGACTGAAGAAGATTGGAAACTGTATTCTCTGGATGACAAGGCAAAGAGTGTTTTGGCCAATGCCCTGACAAATGAGATCTTGCATACTGTGACTGTGTGTCAATTTACAAAAGAGATCTGGGATACGCTAAGTATTACATATGAGGGCACAGATCTGGTCAAGCAGCAGAAGAAAAATCATTGGAACAGATCTTATGAAAACTTCTTCTCTAAGAAGAATGAAACCTTGGCTAATGTGTTTACCAGGTTTCACTGCTTGATTAATGCCCTGCTAGGTTTAGGCATTAAAAAGAATGAAGCTGAACTTGTGCTGAAGTTTCTGGATGTGTTACCAGAAAAGTTCAATGAAGTAACTACATCACTAAGGCCTGGAGGAACATTACACATGTATAACCTACAGTCCATATATGGGTTCTTGCTCAATCATGAACAGATCACCAAACACAAGAGAACTTCTCAACAACAACTGAAGGACTCTCTTGATAAAACTGATATTGCATTAGTTGCACAGAAAAAGAAGAAAAGTTCAAAAGCCTTAGTTGTTGAATCTGAGACTGAGTCAGACTCTCAAACTGACCACTCAGACTCAGACTCAAGTGATGTTGATGATGTTCAGACAATCACTGAGCAGATGGCCATGCTAGCCAGACGTTTGAGAAGAGCTCAAAGGGGAAGAGGAAGATCTGACAAGGGCAAAGGAAAGAGTTCTTTTGATCCCAAGAAAGCTGTGTGCTTCAATTGTCAGAGAAAGGGACATATTGGTGTAGAGTGCAGATCAAGGAAGGATGAATCAGCTTCAGTAGCTGATAAGAATGCTTACAGAGCTGATAAGTATAAAAAGAAATATACTCAGCTCAAGAAAGGAAGACCTGAAGACAAGCCCAATGCAAAAGGACTCTATGCTGAAACTTGGGATATAGAATCATCTACCTCAGATGATGATGATAAATGTGTGATGGCTCAAGAAGATGAAGAGTTTGAATTAAACGAAGTTGATTACGGTCTGTCTGAATCAACTTTTGAAGCTGACATGAAGGAAGCTAAGGAAAACAACAAACTTAGTGACTGGGATCCTTCTTCCATGTACAAGGTTAGTAATTTCAACTTTTACACCGATGAAGAAAAAGGTCATGCGTTTGATTATCTGCTAAATGATTTCAAGACCAGCCTTAAGTCTCAAAATGACCTCAAAGCTGAGATAGCTAAACTAAAAAATGAGATTAAGGAAAATCAATCTCTCATTGATGTTGGTAAAAAGGCACAATGTGATCTTGAATGTCAAAGACACATTAATAAACTTCTAAGTGAAGAACTTCAGGAAGCCAAGGATAAAGCTGACCAACTTCAAAAGGTCATTGAATCATGGTGTAAGTCATCAAGGCTTACTGAAAAGTGCATCAACCAACAAATCCCTAAACATGTACAAGCTGTACTTTGAGGTGACTATCAATCCGCAACGTATACAGCTGATGATGATGAGATAGCAAGTACAGACTCTGAGGAAGATAGAAAATTGATTGATTCTCAGAAGTAAGCCTCAGAGAAGAAACATGGTCAAAATGTTAAATACAATATGTTTTTAAAGGCAAAATATCATGGAAATGAGCGTTCGACATCTAAACAGCACAGTAAGTCTGTGCTGGACAGATTAGGCACTCAGCCTATTCAAAGAACTTCTGTCATAGAAAGGCTTAATCCAAATCCTTTCAAAAGACAACACTCTCTATTTGGCTCAGAGAGAAGTTACAAGAATAGGAAGACCACTGTAAGTCAGAGGTCATATCACAACAATGGTAAGTCCAAAGTTGTTGACATTGGTAAGTCTAAAGAGCTCAACAGTGGTAAGTCAAAGACTGTTGAAACTGGTAAGTCCAGGAAACATGACAATGGTAAGTCCAAAGTCATCGAAAAGAAGTTTGTTGGTCAAGCTTCTAATTAAAAGGATAATAAACGTAGACCTGACAAAGGTAAGTCCAAAGTCAATGAGGATCAGGTAAATCAACTTGCTAAGAAAGTTGAGTTATCCACCACCCATAATCCTAAAACTGAGGATAAGTTCCCTAAAGGATTATCGGATGATCTATCTCCTGTAGTCATTGGTAGAAGAAAATGCTACAAGTGCAGAGGTAGAGGATATGAGGCCAAGGACTGTGAGAATGAAATCTTAAGGCCTGAAAAGTAACAAGCTGATCAGCCTACGCAGAACTCAATAGCTGCTCAAGCTGACCAGTCAGTTCCAAAAGATGAAGCTGCTAAGTGCTCATCATCTAAACCTACTATGAAGTGGGTTCCCAAACAAAACTATTGTGTTTAGTTTTCTTATCATGTGCAGGGTTCAAATAAATGGTACTTGGATAGTGGATGTTCAAGGCACATGACTGGGTGGAAAGGACTTCTTAGTGATTTACAGAAAGATGAAGGTCCTAAAGTAACATTTGGTGATAACTCCCATGGAAGAACCAAAGGATATGGGAAGATGCATGCTGGCAAGGTGACTTTCCAGAAAGTTGCATATGTTAAAGGTCTTAAACACAATCAGATAAGTATCAGCCAATTATGTGATGAAAACAATATTGTTACTTTTAGGATGAAAGCAGGGACTATATATAATGCTAAGGGTAAGCCTGTATTAATAGCAAAAAGGGAAAGAGATGTGTATCTACTTGATTTTAACTTTGTTGATCCTTATACTGAAACCTGCTTATATTCTCAATCTGTTCCTAAACTGAGTTGGCTGTGGCATAAAAGATTATCACATTTAAATTTCAAGAATATAAATATGCTATCAAACAAAGAGTTAGTCTCTGGATTGCCAAAGATCACATTTGTCAAGGACAAATTGTGCTCAGCTTGTGAACAGGGAAAACATCATAAAGGGTCCTTCAAGTCAATGCAAAATTTCTCAATAACAGACCCACTGCATATGTTACATATGGATCTGTTTGGACCCATAAGTACTCCAAGCCTAAGTGGCAAGAAGTACACTCTGGTGATAGTAGATGAGTTCTCACGATTCACCTGGGTAATATTCCTCAAAGCCAAAAGTGAAACTGCCCTGGAGATAATAAGTTTTATCAAACAGGAAGAGTTGCAAAAAGGTAAGTCTGTTAAGCAACTCAGAAGTGATCATGTGACTGAGTTAAAAAACACAACCCTAGAAGGATTTTATGAACAAAAAGGAATATTACAAAATTTCTCCTCAATCAGAACTCCTCAACAAAATGGAGTTGCTGAAAGGAGAAACATAACCTTAATTGAGGCTGCAAGAACAATGCTATGTGAGGCAGGATTGAAACTCTATTTCTGGGATGAAGCTGTAAGTACAACATGCTATACCCAGAATAGGTCAATCATTGTTAAAAGACATGGCAAAACAGCATATGAGATGTATAAATCAAGAAAGCCCAATATAGGTTACTTCCATGTCTTTGGTTCAAAATGCTATGTGCTGAATCAAAGAGATCAGCTCCATAAGTTGGAACCTAAAGCTGATCCTGGAATTTTTGTTGGTTATTCCTCAATCTCCAAATCTTACAGAGTATATAATACAAGGAGAAAGGCTATAGAAGAATCTATTCATGTCTCATTTGATGAAGACAACTTTGATCAAGCGGATAAAAGACAAGCTGACTTGGTCAGTCTGAGTGAGCTTGAAAAGCCTGAGGAAACCAATCTGTAAAATCCTATGTATCTCATGGATGATGACAATGATGATGATGTGTGTCCATCAAAGAAATCATCACAAGCTCCAAAGGACTCTCAAGCTGAGAAAGATGATGAGTTCATTATTCCCTTTGGAGCTGATACTACTCAGACTAAAGATCTTGGTGATCAACAGTTAGATGACAATGCTGCAACTGAGACTGAGGATGTAAGTTCACCTCAGAACTCTCAGTATCACTCAGATCCAAAACCACAATCTCCTACTACAACATTTAAATTCCTCAAAGATCATCCTCAAGATCATCCTCAAGATCAAATAATTGGAAATATTCAAGAAAGAGTAATGACCAGATCGAAGGCAACAACAAACTATGCTGCTTACTTTGGATTCCTATCTCAAATGGAACCAAAGAAGACTGAAGAAGCCTTAGAGGATGAAGATTAGATTGAAGCTATGCAAGAGGAATTAAATGAGTTCGAGAGAAAAAAAGTTTGGAGCCTTGTTCTAGCCCCTAAAGATCATACAATTATAGGCACTAAGTGGGTCTATAGAAATAAAATGGACAAGGATGGAGTGATTGTTAGGAACAAAGCCAGGCTGGTAGCACAAGGGTATAAACAAGAAGAAGGACTTGATTATGATGAGACCTTTGCCCCTGTTGCTAGAATTGGGGCCATAAGGTTGTTTTTAGCCTATGCAGCATATAAAGACTTCAAAGTCTATCAAATGGATGTGAAGAGTGCTTTCCTAAATGGAAAACTTCAGGAGGAAGTCTATGTGAAACAACCTCCTGGATTTGTCAGTTCAAAGTTTCCATATCATGTCTATAAGTTAGACATGGCTTTGTATGGTCTTAACCAAGCTCCAAGAGCTTGGTATGATACCATGTCCAACTATCTACTATCAGGATGTCAGGATCGGATATGTCGAATATAAAAAACAAGAACTATCTTTTAAATTGAATCAAAGTTGTTTTAAAGATAATCTTAAAGTTTGATCACAATCAACTAAGAAGTTGCGGAATCACACTTAATCGATTAAAAGGTTTTTAACACAATAGCAATTCAAATCAATCAACACAATAAGAATACTTTCAACCGTCAGATGTTTATTAATAACCAATGATGATTACAATATTCACCTACACCTCTAATCTAACTTTTGTGTTAGACGAAGAACACAAACTATTCTTAGGATTCAATGAAACTTAGAGGCTAAACACTTTCAGAAAATAACAATAAGAACAAATGCTTTGAATAATAAGATCAAGCCGTCATACTAAATTGATCATCTAATGAAGTATATATAGACTCTTGATCCTCCTTGAATTGTTGACAGTTAGGTAATCTTCTATCTTCCGAGATAATCTTGATAATCTTCAATTCTGATAACAAAGATCCTCAAAGATAGCATCTTCCATGATTCGCTCAACAGAAACTATTTGTTGATGAAACAGTTCTGCATGTCTTCTAACAGTCTTCACTTTAAGGCCTTCTAACAGTTTTGACTTTGTGAACTAACAGTTCTGAGCTTTTGTACTAACAGTTGTAAGCCTTCCAGCAACTGTTAGTTACAACTGTTTTCGTATCCATCTAACAGTTTTCAACTGTTATCCCCAAAATACTCTAACAGTTTTACCTTTGCATGTTTAACAGTTTCAATGACTTAGCAAATTTCCCAACAATCTCCCCCTAACTTAAAGTATTGAACAATACACTTAAGTTGTTTTATAGGGTTCAACCATAGAAACATTCACATAAGCAAAGAACATATTAACATTAATTATGCAAAGTAAAATTGTTACAATCAAAATATGAAAGAAAAATTACATTTTCTTTTTCTCTATCAGCTCCAACCTTTCTTTCAGTCTTTTTCTCAGATCTTCCCTTATCTTTACAGGACCATAATACTTTGCCTTCACCATGCACATCAACTTGGTCTTACTATGATCAACAAAATTAAGATCAAACCATTGGGTTTTAGCATTGTTTGTCACAAGATTATACACCCTTGATCTTTCAAAAACTTTCACAGTCAATATTGGAAATCTTTCATCATTTGTCAGTATTGACATCACTCTCTGTGGATTGCATATACTCGATAAATGCACCAACAATACTTTTATCTCAATTACAGCATCCTTTCCAAAATGACTTACCCCATATTCATACATTTCTTGTACATCTCTCCTAGTCACACTATCCATCATTGCAACAAAACTGACATAGCTTTCAATTGGTTCCACCTCTCTAACAATGGTGACTCCCTGCTTTCCAGTTTCCACTCTCAGCATTTCAAACCTCCATTATTTGATATGTGACTTTTGAGCTTCAAGTTTGTCAATTCTTTCTTTTATCTCCATTGAGAGTCTATCTTGCAAAATAGTTTTGACCAAGCCTGTTTTGGCTTTTTCTTCAGACTGTTGGGGTTTTTGGACTGGTTGGGGTTTCTTCTTTTCCACTACTGGCTTGGGAGATGGAACTGTTTTCTTCTTTACAACTCTTTTTCTTTTTACTCCCTTACCAGCAGCTTCCTTCTCCTTTTTCTCTTCTTCTTCTAAATCTTTTGTCATTTGAGCACCTATCTTTTTAGCTAGTTCAAAATCTGATTGTTCTTGCAACTCAAGCTCAGCTTTCAATCTCTGTGCATATTCCCTATCCCGTTCTTCTTGCTGTTCTTTAGAAAGTTTCAGCTTGGGAATAACAACCATCACTTCCTTTCCTTTTACTGATACAGGAGGCATCTTTTCTTCTTTATTTTCTTCTTTTTGTTTCTCAGCAAAAGCAATGCCTTTAAACCCTGCTTTAGGAGGAAGTGGTTCCAACTTCTTTACCTTCCCTTCTAGCCATCCATCATCGATCCTTTGAGCCATTTTAAATGTGCTGATGTTGAGAGTTTGAGCACCTATTTCAATTAAGTAATCTTGTTTGACTTTGGACCATGATCTGAAAGCTTCAGTGGTTGGATAGTCACCTTGCATAACCATTCTGTTAATCATCACTCTATCCACCGCTGATAACCTTTCTTCTTCAACTACAGCTGTTTGCACACCTTCAACAACAGTTTCATCAACTTCAGCAACTGTTTCAGCAACTTCAACAACTGTTTCAGCAACTTCAGCATCAACTGTTGGTTCATTCTGCACAACTGTTTGTTTAGGTTTGGCAACTGTTTTTGGAATGGCAGAAGTTCTCTCCCCCTTTTTGATTGGAACAGTTTTAGAGGGAGGTCTGACAGAAGATTTGGACTTTTGGAGCAATTGATCGTGAACCTGAAGAACATCAGTTGCCTTCTTTAAGGTTTCTGTCAAGAATCGAATTTGCCTATCTTGCTTGATGAGTAATTCGTTGTGTTTGGCAAGAAGCTTTTCCCGTTGAGAATTCTTATGTTTGAGATGAAGAAAAGCAGCAACAAATGGTACCAATTCAGGATTCGTCAATGCTTTTTGTTTCATGCTAGCCTCAATGTCATCCAATGTTGCCATTGTAAACATATCATCGGCAGATTGAACTAGTGGATCACTTGTAAAAGTTCCCTCACTAGCACCCCTTTGTTCTTGGTACTGGGGATTTCCATAAAAACTGTTTTACCAGTCTCTGTTGCCGTGGTTGAGGTCTTAATAATGTTGGCACTGTCCTGCTCATCCCTTGCGAATGAAACAGTAGTGTCAGCCTCATGAACCACATGATCACCCTCTTGAGGAATGATCACCTCCTCATTGTGCCTGGGAGACAGCACCAAAGGTTCCCTTTCGATATTCTGCACAGGTGAATGCACCTGTGCAGGGCTAACAGTTTGGGGTTCTCTAACTGTGGCGGAAGGAGCACCAACAGTTTTCCTCTTCTTTCTAAATGTTTTCAGTGTAGGGGCTTGTGTTGTAGCTATTCGAATGGTAGCAGAAGGGGATGTTTGTGTATCTTGAGTTGTGGGTTCCAAAGGTGGTGGAGTAGCAATAGTGTGGGCTTCATGCTCACCCCTGGCAACTCTCTTTCTTGACAAGAACTCCACCATTACAGAGAGTGGTGGAGTTATGGCGCCTGAGAAGTTCTTCCCATTAACCAACAACTTGCTCAATGTGGAAGCCACATGAGCATAGGGAATAATGACCCTCTTGTGTATATTTAGATTTGGCATCAAAAAGTTTAACAAAACTTGCAAAAATCGAGGATACATCAAAAAGAGACCATACTTGGTCCCTAGATGTTTTACCATGCCATTGAAAATTAATTTTGAAAAGTTGAAGCAACGATTGTTGGCCAAACAGATTAAGGCCAAAGCAATGTTGCTTCCAAACTCGTTCCATCCTGTTCTTTTAGGACTAATGCACTGCTGGAGAGTATGGATCAAATACTTCCAGTGAGCACAAAATTGTCCCTTATAGAATGTACCCTTCCCTGAAGGGCCCTCATACCCAAGCTTAACAAGCTCGGCATGCAAAAAATCTAGTGAAACTGAATCAGAATACTCACCCTCAATATCATTGAGTTGTAGGAGGTGGCGAATGGTGTCCTCAGAGATCGAGACATTCAAATCATCAATGGTAGAATCAATCCATTGCACGTCATCAATTGTTCGAAGTTGAGCATGTTTCCAAAACTGATCAATGTGTGAAGTGTATATGGTAGGGTTGATGGTGAGAGCAATGTTGAGATTGGACATTGAGAGATAATCAATCATATCGTGAAACGTGTGAAGATCATCGGGTTTTGAAAGAAAAGCAAGTATGTTATGTTCCTTGACGAATGGAAGGGGAGCCATGGCGATTTGATAGCAAAATTCTAGGGTTTTAGCGTTCAAACGAAGTTCAGTATGCGTAAAGAAACCTCTGAGGAGGGAATGGTTTATATATGTTTCGAATATTAAATGCATTTCAAACATCCTCAGAGTTGTTGCAAAGACTAAAATACCCCTAACAGTTGAAGACAATGAAGAACTAACAGTTGTGAACTGTTTTTGAAATGAACTTCAACTGTTATTGAAATGAAATACTCCCCCTCAAATGAACATGCAATTTGCTTAACAGTTGTGGACTCCAAGTACTAACAGTTGAGAACTGTTAGTTGAATCACTCACATCTGTTCCCGTAATCCAGAAGCTGATTCTGAATCCACAACACTTGTGAACAACAACTCGAAGCAACAACATATTCAGCCTCAGCTGTTGAAGTTGAAACTGTTGTTTGTTTCTTGCACTGCCACGAGACCAACCTTGAGCCAAAGAATTGACAGCCTCCAGAGGTTGATTTTCTGTCCATATTTGCTCCTCCATAGTCACTGTCAGAGTATGCCACCAAATCAAATGGTGAATCCTTAGGATACCAAAGACCCAACTTTTGTTGACCTTTGAGATACCGAAAGATCCTCTTTACAGCAAATAGGTGTGACATCTTTGGACTGCATTGAAACCTGGCACAAACACACACAGCAAACATTATATCTGGTCTAGAAGCAGTTAAGTACATTAAAGAACCTATCATAGACCTATACAAGTGTATGTCTACATCCTCCCCCTCAGGGTCTGCTACCAACTGTTTGTGTGTTTCCATTGGAGTACTGGCCAGCTTCACATCTTGATAACCAAATTTGTCCAAAATGTCTTTGACATACTTAGACTGACTAAGGAATATACCTGTTGGCATCTACTTAACTTGTAATCCCAAGAAGAAGGTAAGTTCTCCCATGGAACTCATTTGGAATTTCTTTTGCATGATACCTTCAAACTCTTTGCACAAACTGTCATTTGTTGATCCAAAGATTATATCATCAACATAGATTTGAACAAGCAAGATCTGTGTTTTAACAACCTTTGTAAACAAAGTCTTATCAATGGTGCCTCTTTTGAATCCATTCTCAAGTAGATATGAGGATAATGTCTCATACCAAGCTCTAGGAGCCTGATGTAGCCCATACAAGGCCTTATCCAACCTATACACCCTATCAGGATATTTTGGGTCTTCAAAACCAGGTGGTTGACACACATACACCTCTTCATCGATAGTACCATAGAGAAATGCTGATTTGACATCCATTTGATAGACTTTAAACCCTTTAAAACTTGCAAAGGCAAGAAATATTCTAATGGCTTCTATCCTTGCAACAGGTGCAAACACATCATCATAATCAATGCCTTCTTCCTGTGTATAACCCTGGGCAACTAGCCTAGCCTTGTTCTTGATGACAATCCCTCTCTCATCCTTCTTATTTCTGAACACCCACTTGGTGCCAATTGCTCTTTTGCCTCGTGGAAGTTCAACTAGCTTCCAAACTTGTTGAATTTGGAACTGTAACAGTTCCTCTTGCATAGCTTCCACCCATGAAGGGTATTTTAATGCCTCTATTGCTTTCTTTGGTTCTATCTGAGATAGAAAGCAGGCATTCACATCAAATTGGTCAAGATTCACACCACTACCTTTACTTTGCAGCATACTTCTAGTTCGAACAGGAGTGGTTGGATCACCAATGATCTGTTCTATGGGATGATTCTTGTGAACTATTGAAGTAGGGATGTTTTCTTCAGTCAGTACATGCCCTAAATTTGACAAATCAATTTCAAATTCACTATCATTCACAGAAGAATTACTTACCTGATCTGCAACTGTTTGATTTTCAGGTTCAGTGCATTGTTGAGAAACAGGAGATTCCAAATCCTTTGAAGAGTCAGCAGCATCATTCATTGGATTACCAGCATTGGACAAATCATTTTGAAGCACAGGGATCACTACAAAGTCTTCAGTGGCTTTGTTTTCACCAACAGTTGTTGGTCTTGTGCTAACAGTTGCAGAACTGTTTAAAACTGTTTGTGAATCTTCACTAACAGTTGTAAGAGTACCTGCAACTGTTTCTGCCTCAACAGCTCCTTTACCTGTGATCCTTCCTCCCTTTGGATTTCCTCCAAATGCTACAAATCCTCCATTGATTCTTTTGAAATCCTTCAAACATTGTGGATTTCCAGTCATGTTCCTTGAGCATCCACTATCCACATGCCAAATTCCTCCTTGATTGGCCCTATGAATGCTCTGCACAAGTAAACATTTAATTAGTAGCAGGAAGTACCCAGGCCATGCAGGTCTTAGGTACACCATTTGAATCATAATATTTAAACACAGTTCGAGTTTGTTTGATTTCATCCCAATTAGATTTCTCTAAATTGTGGGAAGAGTATTTAGTGAGAACATGTGGTTTCCAACTGTTGTGATTGACAGTTGAATCTTTGGAACAAACAGCATTTGAATCATTGAGAATAACAGTTTTTGGTTTCCAAGCAAGGCCAACAGTTTTTGGTTCAACAGGCACAACAGTCTTTGGTTCTAGTCTAACAGTTGTAGGACTGTTAGGTTTTGGCTGAACAGTTGTGGAACTGTTGGGTTTTGGCCTAACAGTTGTAGAACTGTTAGTCTGTTTTCTGTACTTTGGCTTCTGGGGGCTATAGACCTGTGGGTTATGATAACAGTTTTGAGCCAAATGATTTGCTCTCCCACAAATATGACATCTTTTGGTTTTGACAATAGGCACACCAGTTCTTTGTGCCCACAGTTGGTTCCTGTTTCTTTGATTTCCTCTCACATGAGCTGAAGAAGGAAATTTTTGCACACCATGCTGTTTGCATGTGCAAATAGGCTTTTCAGTATGCCTTTTTACTGATTTGGGTTAAACCTGTGGTTTTGAGGCTTTCAACCTTGGTTTCTCAACTTCAAATTCAATCACCTTTTCTTTTCCCTTGGTTTTCATACTAACAGCTGAGGTTTTTGGCTTAGAACTGTTTGGGTTCTGTTTGGAACTGTTAGTGTAAAGTTGGGGACTGTTTGCAACAGTTGTAGAACTGTTTATAGCAAACACTTCTTTGAATGGTTTTGGTTCACTGCTGAATGGGTTAGAGGATGCTTTTACAAACATCACAGGTTGTAAAGAGGATTTTGGTGCTTCAGGTTCACAACAGATGTGATTTTCATAAGGAATGACTTCATCTTTCTTCACAACTCCCTCATCATCACTTACATCATCCACTGACACTTCCTCTTCACTATCAAATTGTGGATCAGCTGACTTCAATCCATCTTCCAATGGTTCATTGACATACCTATCAGCTATATCAGACATGGGTGTGATGTAATTGTGGTTGTATGGAGGTTGGGTTTCTTTGTATCCTAAACCTGTCTTAACTTTATCCCTGATTTGAGATTGTAGCAAGGTTTCAAGCTTAAGATTTGTAGCTTTAAACATACTCAAGTCCATATCCACACCATCCAACTTC
The DNA here is from genome assembly GCA_947179395.2 of Pulicaria dysenterica. Classification (NCBI taxonomy): domain Eukaryota; kingdom Viridiplantae; phylum Streptophyta; class Magnoliopsida; order Asterales; family Asteraceae; genus Pulicaria; species Pulicaria dysenterica. The sequence goes on along the minus strand of OX359289.1, from coordinate 28,420,624 downwards.
TTTGTTAGCTCCTCTACTTTACTTTCTTTCTCAATCAACTTCTTCTTAAGGTTGTCAATCTCTTCTTGAAGTTGCTCCTTCTCCCACTTATGATACTTTCTATCATAATCCATCTGCAGTTCATTAGCTTGATAATCTTTGATTTTCTGTTCAAAGCTTTCAATAACAGCACTTGTTTCATACCTTCTTTCCTCCATTTTGCTTAGAGCAGCACACACCTTTTTATTATGCTCCCTAAACCTTTTAACAATAGCCCTACATTCACCTGGACATAATTTAGAAGATACCTGTATTTCTTCTGATTCTGGTGAATCCAGTTTGATGGAGGAGTCAGTCAAAGCCATCAAAGCAGCATTATGAGTAGCTTCCTCTGCTTGATCACTCCAATCAAATCCATGACCTTCCTGTGAGACCAATGCAGTTGAGGTTTGATTTGGCCTTTGTACGTGATTCTGACCTTGTCCACCAGATTTGCATTCTCTTGCAAAGTGACCTGGTTGTTGACATTTGAAGCATTTGACCTTGGATTTGTCAAACCCAGCCTTACCATCAGCCCTGAAGTTCATGTTTTTCCTGCCAGTTCTTTTAATGAACCTTTTTGCTCTGACAGTTAACATGGCCATTTGCCACTTGAGGTCCATCTCCTCAAGATCATCAGGATGCACTTGCTCAAGATCCTAATTGGTGAGGGTTGAATTTGCATGGCTGGCAAGGAATGCTTCAAGCACAGCATCAGGGGTATTTACATCAACAGCTGCAGAACTGTTACCTGCACACACATCAACAGTTTTAGATAATGAATGGTTAGAGTCCATACCTGAGGATGAAAGGAGAGCAGCATTGTGACTTGAAGTCATTGACTTTCTTTTTCCTTCTATCTCTCCCTCAAACACAATTAGACTGTTATATAAATCATCTAACTCTATATCTTCCAAAGAATCTTTGGTTCTCCATTGTGCAGCATACACAGTCCACTCTTCACTCTAAGACCTAAGGAACTTCCTATTAATCTCATCTTGTTCTAGCCTAACCTTAGCACTTTCAAGTTGGTTCACCAGCTTATAGAACCTATCAAAAATCTGAGTTATACTCTCATTCTTTCCACTAGCAAAGTTCTCATAAGCCTGTTTCAGAAGATCCTTTTGGTTCCTTTTGGAACTTGCATTCCCTGCAAACCTCTTCTCCAATGCGTTCCACAGTTCATGAGCATTATCAAACTTCTTAAACTGATGTTGATACTCATTTGGAATAGCAATTTGAAGGATGCTGAGTGCTTTCATCTCGATCATTCTCTCTTTCTTCTCAGCATCAGTCTTTGGTGGTGGTTTCTTCTTTGGTTTTCCTGTTTCATCAAGATCAGCAGTAGCAGTAGGAACACTTTCGATGATATCCCAAACAACATAGTCCATTAATTGGACATGCTGCTTGATCCTCAACTTCCACATCTCAAAGTCAGTTGGTTTGAGCATGGGAACACGAATGTTTGACCCAGATCCAGTGTTATCAGATGATCCACCGGATTCCATTGTAGTAAATTGATTGAAAAAGACAATTGAAAAACAAACACAGCAGATCTGTGAAAAACCTTTAACTGGTGATCAAAGGAACCTTAATGATAAGGCTCTGATACCACTTGTCAGGATTGGATATGTCGAATATCAAAAACAAGAACTATCTTTTAAATTGAATCAAAGTTGTTTTAAAGATAATCTTAAAGTTTGATCACAATCAACTAAGAAGTTGCGGAATCACACTTAATCGATTAAAAGGTTTTTAACACAATAGCAATTCAAATCAATCAACACAATAAGAATACTTTCAACCGTCAGATGTTTATTAATAACCAATGATGATTACAATATTCACCTACACCTCTAATCTAACTTTTGTGTTAGACGAAGAACACAAACTGTTCTTAGGATTCAATGAAACTTAGAGGCTAAACACTTTCAGAAAATAACAATAAGAACAAATGCTTTGAATAATAAGATCAAGCCGTCATACTAAATTGATCATCTAATGAAGTATATATAGACTCTTGATCCTCCTTGAATTGTTGACAGTTAGGTAATCTTCTATCTTCCGAGATAATCTTGATAATCTTCAATTCTGATAACAAAGATCCTCAAAGATAGCATCTTCCATGATTCGCTCAACAGAAACTATTTGTTGATGAAACAGTTCTGCATGTCTTCTAACAGTCTTCACTTTAAGGCCTTCTAACAGTTTTGACTTTGTGAACTAACAGTTCTGAGCTTTTGTACTAACAGTTGTAAGCCTTCCAGCAACTGTTAGTTACAACTGTTTTCGTATCCATCTAACAGTTTTCAACTGTTATCCCCAAAATACTCTAACAGTTTTACCTTTGCATGTTTAACAGTTTCAATGACTTAGCAAATTTCCCAACACAGGACTTCACCAGAGGTAGTATAGATAAGACACTCTTTATTAAAAATAGTAAAGGACATGTGATTCTTGTACAAATCTATGTAGATGACATTATTTTTGGTTCTACAAATGAATCTCTGTGTGAATGGTTCTCCAAAGTTATGTCAAAAAGGTACAAGATGAGTATGATGAGTGAAATGACATATTTCCTAGGCTTACAAATTCAACAAAAGCCTAATGGAATATTCATAAATCAAAGCAAGTATGTTCTTGATTTGATAAAGAAATATGGTTTTGATTCTAGTTCAACCATGAAAACACCTATGTCACCAGCTGTCAAGCTGAGCAAAGACTCAAATGGTAAGTCTGTATGTCAGTCTACCTATAGAGGAATGATAGGTTCACTACTCTATTTGACAGCTAGTAGACCTGATATCATGTTTGCTACATGTGTTTATACAAGATATCAGGCAGATCCTAAGGAATCACATCTTCAAGCTGTGAAAAGGATCTTTAGGTACCTTAAAGGTACACCAAATCTAGGTCTTTGGTATCCAAAGGACTCTGGATTTGACTTAGTTGCTTTCTCAGATGCTGACTATGCTGGGTGCAAGTTAGATAGAAAATCGACAACAGGAGGATGTCAAATGCTTGGAGGGAAGTTAGTAAGCTGGACTAGTAAGAAACAGAACTCCGTGCCTACTTCAACTGCTGAAGCTGAGTATGTTGCAGCAGGAAGCTGTTGTGCTCAAATTCTGTGGATGCAACATCAGCTTCAAGACTTCAGTATGAATTTTAGGAAAACTCCTATCTTTTGTTATAACCAAAGTGTAATAGCCATCACTTACAATCCAGTCTTCCACTCAAGAACCAAGCATATTGAAATTCGACATCACTTCATCAGGGACATCGTGGAAAAAGGTAAATTCGAAATCAAATTTATCTCCACTGATGACCAACTAGCAGACATCTTCACAAAACCACTTGATGAAAAGAGGTTTATGTATCTGCTAAGTGAATTGGGTATGCTCAACCCCTAGCTAAGTGTCTAGAATTTGAGTTTCAGTTTGACAAAGACTAAGTGTCTTCAGTTGAGTGCACAGTTTATAAATAAGTTTTCATTAACTGAATTTCTTGTCAAGCTGAATGATGAGTTCATAAGTTTGGTGCGTCCCAAACATGTTTTAACTGCTAAGTGTGGTTAAAATATCAATTTGAGTAAGCCTCAAATAAAAATGACTAAGTGTCATTGACTCTGGGCTGTGTACTCCACACAAGCTGAGTGCTCAAATCAAGCTGAGTGCTTGACTTACGCTGAGTGATAAGTTTACTCAGCTTGGTGTGTCCAAACCATATTTTAATTACTATATATTATTAATTCATGAGTCATGGTGAATTTGAGTCGGTCTCAAATCACGTTTTATACCGATTGCGTATTGGTGTAGTACAACAGTGTAAATAATGTCTTTGTAAGTCAAGGATATTATTTTACATACTTATCCGTTGTGAGTTGATGTGTTTCTACTCTATTACTATTACATCAAGCCGAAATTTCGTTAAAGTAACGGATAAATAGGGATTTACAACGATAACTTTTCTCTCTCCTAAAAAATGTATATATATCGGTTGTAACCGAAGTTCAGTTGTTTACGCTTACTAAACTTCTGAAATTCTCTCTATACCTTCTACAACCACTAGCTGCTAAGTGCAGTTCTTCGTCTCATCGATCACGAAACCCAAAATCGCTCAGTGCGATTTCAAAATTTACTCAGTGTGAATTAACGAAATAAACGATGGACGGAACCATTCTCAATCTAGGTGATAGAATGGTAAGGAGTGCTGTTATAAAAAACAATGGATTGCCACTGCTCAAAATCAATAATCAAAGAGCGTGCCTTGCCATTCCTAAACGCAAGAGAAACAGAGGATACGAAGTGTGGGTGGATTACATCCGCAAATGCCCGCTGGCATTCGTTTTCACTGGCGCACCGTTAAATGTGGTTCCTCAGCATCTACTGGAGTTTTGGTACACATGTGTCTATGACCAAAACAACAGCGAAATTCGGGGCACGGTGCTGAACGGAGAGAGGACCATTGCTCTCACAGCGCAAAGGCTAAGGGAGGTTCTTCAACTTCCTCAATCTGATGAGTTCGAGCCTGCTGTGACGAGGCTGGTGGCTAGGTCAGTCCTACCCAGAATGGATCACCCACAAACAGAGGGTGTTATTAAAAAGGCCACCTTTCCAACCGGATGGGGTTTCATGATGTCCACAGTGATTCATTCACGTGGTACCAAGGTTGGAGGACTGGACCAAGTCAATGAGTTCGAGATGTAGCTGCTCTACAACATGTACTACGCGCGCAACTTGGATTATGCACAGCTCATCTTCAATGAACTCAAGGTCCAAGTGATGAAGACCACAAGAGATCTTCATGTACCATTCATAAGGTACCTGTCCTTGGCATTTGAAGCCAAGCTGGGGACAACACTATACGAGGATGATCAGGATGTGTTTCTATCACAAACACTCAGCTCAAAGATGTTCAATAATGACATCTTTCCAGGGTCTGAGTGATCCCTTGCTTTTGATAACTAATGGAGCTTCCTCTGAAAGTGAAGCTGAGGGATCGAATTAAGGGGGAGCAGCTCACGCTGATCAAGAGGTTCAAGCTGAGCACCCTGCTCAGGCTGAGCCAGCCACTACTGAAGCTGCTTCTGGTAAGATCTCCCCACTTTCTTCTTCTTCTCATTATTCTCCATCCACATTTAGAGACAAGACTGCAATAAACCCAACTCAGTCTAACCTATCTCCTCCACCTTTCCATCAACAATCCCACTCTGAAGCCAACCTTGGTGTGCCCACTGCTGCCAAGGTAAATCTCCAAACATATAATCGCAAAACTGCCAAAAGTGGTACTACACCTAAAGGTACCACTGGAGCTGAAGTCCCACTGACTCCTCCACTGGCAGGAGTTGAGGGGGAGACATCTACTCTTCAGGTGTCAACCTCGAGGCTCATTTTAACCCAACAGCCTAAACCGGGTGTGGTGTCTACCCAGCCCACACTCTCTAGTGCCATGGGAGAGCCCACTGCTGTGCCTGAGCAGACACACTCAGGTTACATTGAATTAATGACCAATCCCCAGGGTCAATCACCGTCCTTCTCAAGCAGATCTGGATGACTTATTGACATTCATTAAAAGTTAGTTTGACACGTTGCATCTCAAAAGAAAGCAGACAAAGAAGCATGTGTTGCTGATTCTAGATTCTCTGAATGAAGAGGTGCTGATATTAAAATCTGCAGTAGCTGCCCTATCACAAACACAGACTTCGAACCCTATTGATGATGACAAAAAGGGGGAGAAGGTTCAAGAGGCTGAAGCTGAATCTGTCCAAGCTAAAGCATTGTTACTACTAGCTAAGGGAGCAGCTCAGATTGAGGGGGAGGAAGAAAAAGAGACTGAGCTAACTGAAAAAGCAAAAGGGAAAAGACCTGTGATAGTCAGTTCAGATGATTCAGAAGCCCCCAAGCAGAAAAGAAGGAAAATGATTCTTAGTGAATCAGCCTCAGATGAAGACTCTGCAGACAAAATGACCTTACAAGAAAGAGCTTCTCTGTTGGCAGTGAGAAGAATGGAACAACAAGATGCTGACCAGCTTGGGATGTCAATGAACGAATTAAGAAGAAGGCAAATGAACGTACAAGCTGAGTTAGCACATGAGAAAGAAGCAAGGGAACAGGCCTGGGCTGAACAGATTAAAAAGCAGAATGAGGAACTAGCAAAACTCAGACTGCCTATTATGCCCAAAGAGGAAGAGGTTGAGGAGATTCAAGTTGAGAATCAACAAGAGGAAGAAGATATAACTCAATGTTATACCAAGACACACTTCTCCTCTCAAATAAAATCACTCAAGCTGAGCTCAGTCTAAGGGATCGTCATTCTAGAGTTTGTCTTAAGAAATGGTGAAACACCTTCCTTGGAGCTGAATCAACTTCACAGACTGGGGTATGAGGAATGGAAGCAAGTAGCTATACTTATCAAGTAGAAGGAAAAGTCCTCTGCTAGAAATTAAGTGAAGGATGAAATACTAAGGCTGCTTGCAAGAGCTGATGCAATGGAAATCATTCCCAGATCTGAGATAGCAACCCTACTGACTTCCTTTCACAAATGGGGAAATAAAAGTTGACAAAGCCAGCTGGATTAGCAAATGCAAACAAGTACAGTCTAGATCTTCTTGAAGGCATGGAATTTAAAGAAAATACTTACGTTGGAAAGCCTCAGAAAGGATTTATGTACTTAGATAGAAATGGTGAACAATGCTTCTAGGCTGATGCAAGTATATATACATGTGGGATATCTCAAGTGTTTGCTCTGAGATTACTGGTGGCAAAGACTGAACAGAATGCCAGGTTTAGATACAGGCTAAACAGAGCAATAAGATCACAAAAGGATCAGCTTCAACACTTGCCAAACTTACAAGAACTTCTTGAAGAAATCAACAAGAAGATTAAAGAGTTTGAAGAGCTGCATCCTGAATAGATTAGTTCTATTTATAATTATTAGATTAGTTCTAATAATTTGTAAGCACTAAGTGTACATGATCTTAGTGATCAAAATTTTGTACTCTGATATGTTTAATGAATACAAAGATTTGTTTGATATGTTCAACTGTTTATGATGTGTTCATAATTCTTAGTCTGATTAGTTCAGCTTGAATGAATAACTGATTAGTTCTTGTTCATTAATATGATTGGTTGGTTTGTTCAACTTATAATTGATAAGTTCAATTAATATTTGATAAGTTCAAAAATTAAAATCTTGGTAAGTCTAGGATTTAAAACATAATTCTTTTTAACAAACTTAAGAACGGTTTGATGGTTTTGTCATCATCATAAAGGGGGAGTTTGTTGGTCAAATGATCTCATCAGTTGAAATTTGATTAGACAAAGTTATGTTTGTAAGATATGTTATGAATATAACTTAAACAAAATTATGAAGCTTGATCAGACTGAGCACTTATAGTGTTTCAAGACTGAGCATAAGTTGAATATAAGCTGAGCATATATTCGATCAGCTTAGACTATATCTTAGTAAGATTATCAATGTGTTTGATAAGTTGTGTGTGTCACCTAAGATATATGTTGAGTATTCAGCTTGATATGTTTCGAGCTGAGTGACTCATCTTATAGACTGAGTCAGCTCAACAGAGTTGCTAAGTAAGTTCTAGCTAACTCTTATGACTTCTAAGGATGAGTTAATCATTATACGTGTTAGTACATGTTTGTTTTTGGGTTTGTTCTCGAAGAACTCATCTGGATGAATTTCAAGCTGAGTAGCTTAGTCCGATTAAAGAAGTCAGTTTAAGAGAATTTAAATATGTTTTAAATTCCTTTTTATCTCTCTACATCTACGACAAGGATAAGAAGATTCTAGAATCATGATTGAAGATTGAAGACTCAAGATAAGAAGATTCAAGATTCAAGATTCCAAGTTATCCGTTAGTTTGTTAGCAGATTATGATAAGTTCTAGTTTGTTAGGATCCGTAGGAACAAGATTATAAATACTTATCTTCTGATATGTTTAGAGGTACCAGAACGAGTTATTGAGCCAATACTCAATTCACCTCAACCTACTGATCGTATGTGTTACGAACCTTGATACACAGTTTGTAAGTTCAACGTGATCAAGAAATTCACAGATTGCCAGTTGTTCGTGTGTTCAAATCTTCACGTCTATTGTGAAGTTGGTAAGTATTCAATCTGTGAATAAATCATGTTTAGAGAGTCATTCCGTATCTATAATCATCTTATGATTATAGAGAGCAAAGTTTGAGAGATTGAGAGACTTGATTTACATTAGGTGTTTACATATCAAGTGTTGCTTACTTGGTTGTTACTGTAATCATCTTCTTATTAATGAAAGCAAAGCATTCAATTGTTTGTGGTTTGATGTGTGTTAACACTTTTTATTGATTTGTTTAATTTTCCGCAGAAAGTGTATTCAACCCCCCTTCTACACATTACTTGCTTGTTGATCTTTTCACCAACGGACCAACATTTTCTAAGAGATAATGTGCAGAAAAAGAAATGTTTCGATGCACTATATTAGTACTAATTTGCAACTAGCTGATCTGTTTACAAAACCTTTAGATGAGTCAAGGTTCAACTTCCTAATATCCAAACTTAGTATGATAAATTTGTAGTCTTTGTGTGTTGTAGTTAGGTAGTTAACTTGTTGTGTGCAAATGATTCTATTTTGTGTGTGATCTCAATGTATTACTTATCTATCCATTTCTATATCTTACTGAATTGTGATAAAGCTAAGTAAATTTGCTCAGCTGATGAAATGCCTCAGCTGATCTCTATCAGCTAAGGAAGAAATGCGCAGCTAAATGCATACATTAGCTGATACTTATTCTTTGAAAAAGAGCAGCGGATACTTTTTCCTCATCAGCTAATGTCTCTCTCCGAGTCAACTATATGTCCCCATACTTATCATATTAAAAGCACATTTGTATTAAATTCATTTCCTAGGTTTATTTTAATGCCATTTATTTGTCCGTTAGTTGTCCATCCATTTATTACCTTTCCGTTATCTCATTTTTTTGGCAGATGTGACAGGTACTTTTTGAAAAAGAAATCTCAGTGTCAGGATTCAATTTCCAAAAAGATATTAATGATGATATTGGTGATTTTTCAACTTCACTTTTTAAAAACCTCCAAATATTTTCTTCTCTCTACAAAAGAAACCTCCCATCCTGCATTGTTCATCTTCTTCTCCGTCTGGTTAAACAACAATGGTGACCTACAATCCTTCTGCTACTCCAAACGCCATTGCAGGTGATAATGTTACTCCTAACTCCATCATGACCATTCGTCTAAACAACATTTTGATTAACACCGATATACCACCGAGCAAGGTAAACCAGGGTTATGAACCCATTGTAGCATTCATAACTACTCATCCCATATTTCGATGCCTCTCTGCTCATCCTCTATTCATCTTCCTACAAATTATTGGGGAGATGTGGTATACTGCCAGATATCATATCAATGAACAAACCATTACTTGCTCATGTTTGAACTCCACTGTAAACATAGCCATTACAATTGATACCCTTAGCCAAGCTATCTCAATTCCAAACCTTGTCCCATTTACTCCTTTTCCCACTCATGAACAAACTCTTGAGGTTTTATGTAACACCGCAAAATACAAGCCATATTTTTTTTATCACAGCGGAAGTAATACGTCATAAATCTTAAAAGGAAATAGCATTAAAAGTTAAAACCAACACTGTACAAACATACAGCACCTCGTTTAGTGTTACAAAACATTTCATAAAGTATGGCTCATTCTTTCTAAACCCAAAATATCAGAGCTACGGTCAAACTTTCCCTATACACAAAAGCTGCAACCTACCATGCTCTCAAAAACCTGCAACAGAGAGTTAGGGTGGGGAATTAGCACAAAGCTAAGTGAATGGAAATCAAGTCACAAACAATTAAAGCAGAACCACAACGATCACAAAAACAGTTTATCTCAAATATCAAAGGACCGGCGGCTCTGCCGAGCCTACGACCAATGCTGGCCATAGCAATGATCTACCGATAGCCATCTGCTAACTGGCACAGTTAAACCCCCTCTGCTACAACAAATGCAACAGAGGATCTAAAACTGCCTAACCAGAAGCAACTGACCCAGCCCCAAACCAGACAAACAATCATATCAAGTAACCAGACAAACAATCATATCAGACTAAACAGTCTATCGCATGATTAATCGTATAAAATTCAAGTAACCATAACGGTTAAAACTAAAACCGCCAGTGAATTAAAGTCCACTCACCTGTGTCCTCGACACACACCAAGCCCAGTTGTCTAATTTCAGTGAGGCTTCAGATTTCCTGAGAACACAACACAACTAGATTAGTGAATCAAATCCCAATTAACTCAATAATTCAAGTTCAATAGTAAATGGTTCAAAACTAAGCCATTACACAAAACTCATATAATCAATATGGAAAACTTCCAAAACCAATTAAGATATCCATATATGTTACCAACAAGGTGTAGCAACCAACAAAACACATTTAAAGTCCATATACCACAACTTAACTTACTAACGGGTCAAACCCAACCCGTTTGGTTTAAAAATACTAAACTAACTTGTCATACATGTTCAATACTATAAAAATATCATATATAATATATAAAAATGTATGAATTACTGGAACATGAATACAAGTCATCTACGTCCAATTCTTGCAATTAAAGTGAGCATTTAACAACAATTTAGCATACAAAGTTCATGACCCTTCTAATCATATTTCATCAACAAAAGACTTCCATAAATATCTTATAAATACATACTTAACCTGTACTAACATCAAACAACAGCATACGAGAGACTACGACACGAAACAGATCAAAAAACCACAAAGTACTGAGCTGTGTAGAGGAAACCGCGCCGCGGTCCTCTACTTTTTACGCACCGCGGAATTTTGCGAACAGCAGTAGTGAGGTCTGTTCTTCCCTGTTTGTTCCAGCCTACACATACAGCTCTTGTACTTCGATTTGCAGCAGTATGTAACAACTAAAATCAGTTCTAAAACACTTGTATACTACAACTAACATGTATTTAACCTCAAACTACATACAAGAACATCAATTTATAAATCTTTAATTCTAAATTCATCAAATCCACCATTAATGGGTTTGAAGCTCATGATCATCAAAACACATAAATTAACATGATTCCTACTCTAAATCAGTAAATAGAACTTCAAAAACTTGCAGGAACATGAATCAAATTCGGATTGGGTATAAACCCACATAATCTTGAACCCTAAAATTTTCAAACAAGATATTGAACAAAAGAACTCATCAAGGGTTGATCAAGAACAATTCAAATCAGATTGCAAGATGAAAAATTACTTTACTTTCAGCTAAGAATCACTTAAAATCAGTAATCAAGGGCTGGAGTAAATTTCTCTTTGGGGGTTTTCTCTTTCACAAAGCAAAGAGACAAGAACAGGAATTTTAACACAAATATTTGACTTCTCAAAGTCAAAAGTATACATAAGTCGGCTGGAGAATTTATTTAAATACTACACAGTGTGAAATACAGTTATCTAACAAACAGGAACCTAAATAAAGCGGTCCTACTCAAGTCATTAACAAGCAACGAGGTATTATTCGGGACCCTCGTATAAAAACGAATCATATGGTACCAACTAACATATAAAATATTAAACTAATATTTTTACCTCTTATCTCGCGCTCCAATTAAATACGAAGTAATCATCAAACAAATATATAAATAAATAGCAAATAACTATAAACAATTAAATACACAAATATAAACAATTAAATAACACTTACCACCGCCACGAACGACTAGGCCCTAAACGCGAGTGTTACATTTTACCCCTAATTGGTTATAATGAGCTTGTTACTCATGGAAAATACAAGCTCTCTGTGTTAGGACATCCCTGGAAATACTTGGCAAGTGTCATAATTCGATGCTTTAGCCACAAATATGGAAGTCATGATTTGCTCAACCAAATTGAACTCATGGTTATGCATGCATTAGTCATTGGGTGTAACATTGACTTTGCCCAAGTGATCTTCACTGAGATGGTTGACAAGATCAATTAAGTACTACAAAGAAATCAATAAAGACCCATGTGCCTTACATCCGGTACTTATGCTTATTGGCTCTTCAGAGTCTTCAATGGGAAAACTATGCAGGCTTGGCTGTTATCTGAATACCATGGAGATTCCCCAAATGGCCCAAAAAGTTTTCCATCTAATAAGGGAATTTCAAGGTCCTGACATCACTCCAGGAATGCAAGAATTGATTGATGAAGCTGCCAATCAAAGTGATGCTGAAGGGGAAGGCAATAATGATGATGTTCCTGTGAATGTTGAGGGTGTTGCTGAACAACCTGAGGAATCCCATCACTCTGCTAATTCTAATGCTAAGCCATACACTGAACTATATGAGAGCTCTGAACATATTGATGCTGATTCTCACACTGTAGTTGCTTTATTGCCCTGCTCAGATGATGGTGATAGTGATAATGATGATGGTGATGATGATAAGGCTGGTGGTGGTAGAGCAGTTACTTTAAGCTTTGGCTCTAGGGGTAATGCACCCATTGGTGATGATGATGCTGGTTCACTTTGTGGTGAAGGTGATGAAGGGTTTTGATCTGGCCAAACCACCCTTAGATACAAACTGGTCAAGTCCTGGGTTTGATTCTACTGGTTCAATCCTAAAGCGGAAATAGATTGAACACAACCCTCTAAACCCTAAAAGGGTTAGGATCTTTCTTATGATCATTTCAGTTTCTTATCTACAATCCAGATAAAAGGTTAAGAAAACAATACCTCTTGTGATCTTGGGATTGCTAAAGATAGTCCACCACTACTGCACCTCCAACGAACTGGCTGCTAGACCGCTCGTGGAATTACCCGGAAAAACAGCACGCGAACTTTGCGTGTGGTGTGGTGATCGACGCAAGCAAAACCAAGAACACCCCTTGGGTGTTGGTCGAACTCGACGCAGAGAGAGAGGGAGAGGTCGACGCAGGGAGGAGAGGTGGAGGCTAGGGTTTTTCCTTTTCTTTTTTAATGTTATCTCACTTGGAAAAATAAGCTTTACAAGGTTTAAATACTTTTAAACCTTATCCAAGCCCAAGCCCATTTAATCAAAGCCCATGGCTTAAATTAAAGTTTCATTCCTTGCATTTTGACCCCCTGGACTTTAGTAGTTAATTAATTAACTATTAATTAATTAACTGGTCCGTTAAATATTAAACTTAATATTTAATTTTCCTTGATAATAAATAACTATTTATTATTTATTTCCTTCTAATAATTAATCTAACTGATTAATTATTTATTTCTCCCTTAAATAATTAATTCAACTGATTAATTATTTCCACACGAAAATACTGGTAAATTCCAAACTGTTCTAATTGGGTGTGTAACAGTGTGACCCTTTAGTCTCTTATAACATTGGACACAATGTACCCATTAATTATCTCTGCACATAATCCAACAGACTCCCACTTGTGCAAGATAAGTAATAGTTACTGTACATTGTTAGCCTAAGGAGGTCCCTAGCCAGACACTTAGGATAACCAGGTTATAAGAACTCTTATACCCCAAAGTAACGTGTGATAATGTAAACTCTCATAAAATGACTGTTTATGAGCAATAATAAACTAACTGTTCATGAACCAACTATCATAAACTACCTGTTTATGAATGGGTACACTTATTATAGGTTTGTCCCTTGCAGCACGATATTTCAATTTTGAGCATGAGCATGGAGAGTGTCAACTCAAAATCTCAAGAATTATTTCATGGCATACTTGATTTCAAAAACTGCGTGATAAACGACAAAGAACAAATCAGTTTGTTTGGGCACGGCCATGCACTTACCAGTTTTTCTAATCAGTCAAGGGGCCCAGAAATATCTCTCCTAAAAAGGAGGTGCAAATACCTTCTTGCATATTTGCATTTGGCAATACATCTCACACTGAATCTAGATACGCCCCTTATATCCACCCTGTTACGGCGTGGCGTTAGGACGCACTAAGGAGACAACAGTCACCGCATCCCAAACCAAATACCTCAGGTTTAACGATAACCTATGTGATAAATACTTTTGACACGAATCCATGAAGTATTTTTCACGGTGGGTCAATCCAATATTCGTAGCCCTAACGAATATCCGTCAATTTTGGTCCGCAAAAACCTTTTGCAGCTATATTCAATATACCATCGAATCTACCCCAAAATTACGATGACTTTACAACCCTATCAAGGTTCCCACCAAGATAAGTAGTCACGGATAATGTTTTGAATAAACCAACTTTATTCCTGGATGATCTAAAACATACAAAATGGTGAAGAACAATGAAACTAAATTCTGCACCCTCCATATTCCACACTGGAATAAAGATGCATAATTTATACCAGTTCATTGACTCAATTCACAGTGTTTATCTGAATTACTTATTATTTTACATTGCAACTTATCACGGATTACAAAGAAAATAATGTGCCTATAAACCCAAAAACTCAAGACTAGTACCTTGAAGCACTCCTTCTTGGTTTTGCTAGAAATCGTTTTCGCAACCTAAAAACAATTCTAGACTTACTCATTTTATAAATTCCTTAAACTTAGAGAACTGGAAATAACTCCAAAGTTTCTGAGTTGATAAAATAATCCCCTTGTAATTAAAACTCTAATTACACGTGTAGATGTGTTAAATCTTACTAGATTCATACCCTTTTTTGAAACAATAAATCCATTTACACATACTTGTAAACTTGAGATTAGATCCCCAGTGTACACCAACACTTATCTAATTTCATTACTAAGGATATCGAAAAATATCCTATTTTATCACCTCTAACGTTAATCAACTACCAAAATTAATTATTTTGACATTTGAACCTTTTAAATCATATATAATTCTTTTTAAGTCATAACTTGACTTAAAAAAAACTTTGTAATGACATCCTTATTGAGAACATTTCAATAAGTCATGCATTCCTCGGATTAGTTCCCTTTCAAGAACCTTTTATTTTAGACCACTTCCAAAATCATCCGACAATTATATACTTTAAAAGTTCATACTTGTATTTATCATACTAGTTATGAAAAAGTGTATTACCTTAAAACACCCTTTTAGACTCAGTCAATCCTTGACTAATACGCCTAAAACTTGTGTTTTAAACACTTGCTCTTAAAATAGTTTTTGTGAGAAATTTAAACGTTTTATGAAACCAGAACTTGGATTTCTCATATATCCACCTTTCCAATTATGGAAGACGGTTTCATTAAACCCAAAACACGATTACAAGTATGAAACACTTGTAAAAGTATTTTAAATTTCTTTGCCTAAAACATTTGGTATAAAACAACCTTGATCATAATAACTATTATAATCACCTTTATACTTTCTCAAATGTTTTCTCCAAAAACTTTTATCTAGAAATAATAACTATTATTTCTTATCTGATCATGTTCATTGCCTTGAACATTTATCTTTCATAAAATCCTTAAATACTTGCAAATTAGAAAGACTTTCTAATTTCATAAACACAACTTGTTTATCCAAGTATTTATATAGTGAGATTTAATGTAACTATAACAATTTATGCATAAGATCACTATGAATCATCTATTAAGTCAAAACTTGACTTATAGTAACCTTTAGTCACAACTGAACTAACTTGATTCATTAAAAAAACATACGTGCACGGATATTAGTCAAATAATTCAGTTTTCTAAGAAAAACTCAAACCATAAAGTTAACCAATTGTTTAAAACCAAAACAATCAAATCCAAAAACTTTAAAAGTTTAACAACTAAGAAAAAGAATTATTAAATATCCGGATAAAGCACGTAGGATCTTGAATGCTCGGTCGATTCACTTTCCATCACCTCCTGCAATAAACGATTGCAAGATATTAGAAAACTCGTAAGAAACTTTAAAAGTGGAAATGACAAAGAGCTAGTCACACGATACCTGAGGAGCCAGACTTGCCTCCTGCTTCGTGACCCTTCGGACAATCTCTTTTCCAGTGTCCGGTCTCGCCGCACTTGAAGCACCGATTCTCGGTTCTTGCCTTGTTCGGCTTTGGCTTCTTGCCCTTGTTGTTATCACTAGCCTTTGGTGCATTCTGGCTGGGCTGGGTCTTAACCTTTCCCTTTCCGTTGTGCCCCTTCCTCTTCTTATAACCGCCATTGCCCATCATGAGACCGTCCTTAGACTTGGTCCCGATACTCTGCTCCGCGGTCTTAAGCATAGAATGCAGTTCCGCCACGTATTTCTCCATGTTGTTTATTTTGTAGTTGACTATGAAAGGCTTATAGTCGTTTGACAACGAATTGAGTATCATGTCCGTTGCTAGCTGCAACGGTACTGGGTGCCCAAGCCTCTCTAGGTGGTCCATGTACCCCTTCATTTTCATGACATGGGTACTGACCGATGTCCCCTTGACCATCTTGCACGAGTTGAATGCCCTAGTAGCATCATAACGCTCCGTGCGGGCTTGCTCCTGGAACATGTCCCTCAGCTGGCAGATCATGTCGTAAGTAGGAGTTTCCATCATGCTTGACTGCAACTCAGGACTCATCGTTGCAAGCATGAGGCAACTCACGTCTACGGCATCATTGGAGCGCTTCTGAAAAGCCTCCCTGACGTCTGCCCTGGCATTGTTGGCAGGGGGATTTCCCAGAGGTTGTTCTAGGATGTACCACTTTCTCTTGTGCCTTAGAACAATCAAGAGATTTCTCTCCCAAGTGAGAAAGTTTGGCCCGGTGAGCTTATCCTTCTCTAGGATAGAGCAAAGAGAGAGGTTGTTAGTGTTGGTAACGTTGGTTGCCATCTACAAATTAAACTCTGTTTAATTAGTAATTGCAAATAAACTTTTCTAACATATATCATTAAACCCATAAATAATATATATCAGACCTAGGACCCATATTTCACATACTTGACGCAAGGTTTGGTCACTTCCCGCCAAGTCATGCTATTTCTGGTAGGTAACACCCTGTACCAATCGTACCTAGCTGATACGACTCCTAGAACCTCGTAGAGCACTTAGACCCAGTCTAGTATGTTTAACTCTACTATAGTGCATTTTGGGCCGGGACTCCCGATTATCACCAAAATAGATCGTACCACCTAAGACAGTATGAATTCTGGCCGGGACTCCCGATTATCGCAGAATCTTTCATACCCTTTGCCGTAATGGTTTGAACCCGGATGCCCAAGGTTTGGGCACTTCCGATACCCGAGTACCGTTTAACAGCAAAGGTGTACCATTAGATGGGTAGCACACTGATCTAAGATTTTCTTGGGTTTTATAATTAAGTTTAAAAGAAAAACTTAACTTTCCAGTTTTTGAAAAAAACGTTTTAAAACTATCTGTTTTAAAAATACGATTTGCATGTGTACCTATACTAGGTGCACAAAATAGCTTTATAACTTCCAAACTTATAACCTTGACAAAACTTTAAATTTATAAAAAATATAACTAATACGACTTGCAAACTGAAGTCTTATTCTAGTTTGTCATAAACCGTGGTTTTTCACTGTTTAATAATTGCCTATTATTAAACCCTTTTTCACAGCATCACATACAAATATGAATAAGCATAAAACGATCACAACCACGCAGATAATAAGAAGATAAAAACCTATAATTTTGCCAACTAATCCTAAGGGTCAATCCTAAGGATATAAACAACTTGGATTCACCTTCATGATGCATTGCTCCCACTTGCCTTGACACCTCCTCTGAAGTACCCGAGCACTATGCAAGCCATCATCTTGAAAATCTCCTTGAACTCCATTTTGATCATGGGACAAAACTACAACTACTCTACTACAAATACAATGAAGAAAGGGTTGTAAGTGGCACGCAGGCCTCCCCGAACTAGTACATTATTACAATTGAAAAAGGGATTGTAATTGGCACGCAGGCCTTTCCAAAACCAAAAATAAAAGAAGAATAAAAAAGCGAGTCCTAAGTTGGCAAAACTATAGCTATATATCACAACCACGCAATATATATAAACAACATATATATATACAACCACGCAGTTAAAAAAATATATAAAAGCGATAAACACAGAACCTGATTCGTTTAACTATTCTCATCTACCCTTTTGACTAATAGTTATTAATTAAAAAGAGAATTATAATCATCTAAGTTATTTAAATTAACCTGATCAAAATAGTTCTTCAATAAATTTGAAAAACATAACCTTATTCAAAAAGAATAATTCCTATGTCGAGTTTTTTCTAGTTTTTCCAAAAAACTAAAACACGACAAAACTTTATCATAATTTAAATAACAACATCTTGTCTCAATTCCTTTTATATAAACTTACTTTTGGAGTTTATATATAACGTCTAAACTAGTCGTAATAAACATCCAAAAATATATATACTTTAATTAGACTAATTAAAATATATAATACTAGTTTATATAAACGTTATTAATTTCAACGCTTAAAATTAATAACTTTTTATTTAATCGGAAAACTTATTTGGGCCAATAACCCTTTGGGCTGAGAACCCTCGTGGGCCGATTGCCCTCCTGGTCCGTTTGCCTCCTTCGTCTGAATGCCCTCTTGGGCCGAAACACCTACCCGGGCCGAGAGCTACCTGGACCGGGACCCACATGGGCCGAGAACCATCTGAGCCGAGAGCCACCTGGGCCAAGAGCCACCTAGGCCGTCGACTACCTGGGCTGAGGGCTACCTGAGCCGAGAGCCACCTGGGCCGAGAGCCACCTGGGCCGTGAGCCACCTGGGCCTCCGATCGGCCTGCGACCGCCGCACCTGGGCTGTTGCCGCCGTCTACCACCTCCGTGCCTGGGCTGCTGACCGGCCTGCGACCGCCGTCGCCACCAGCGGTGGTGGTGGTGGTCTTGGTTTATCCGATCAAAAACAAAAATAATCCCTTTTAATCCCAATTCTTTTAACCTATTAAAAACAACCTTGTTTTTAATGTCCTGATTAAAAAAAAGGATTTAATCAAAAACCAAGAACTTTTGATTATTAATAATAATCAATAATTCTAAAACTAGATTTTAACCTTTTAAACAAAAACTTGCTTAAAAAACTGGTCAAAATCAGTTTTTAAATAAAAGACTTACCTTTTAATCATTTAAACAGAGCCTTGTTTAAACTTATCTGATTAAAGTTGAACCTTTTATATTTTAGAAAAACAGAAACTTGTTTTTCTTATCCCTCTTGGTTTTCGATCTTTTACAAGGAGAAACAAGATGAAGATGAAGATTAATATAATTTAAGCGAATCAACCAACTAGATTTAACTAGGATTTATCAATCAAACTGTTTAATTTTTCTTTCTTGATCAAGAACTTGTTTCCTTAAAAGTTGTAATCGATCAATTGTTCAAACTAACTGTTTAAACTTTCTGATCAAAAGGATTAAAGCTTTTAATAACTGGGTAACAAAAACAAACTGTTTTGTTGCCCTTCTTGATTTTCGAAAAACACTAGAAGCAAGTTGGAGATCAAGAACAAACCTTTAATCTAAAAACATATAAAGCTAGAAACTTTAGATCATAGAGCCGAGGCTCTGATACCACTGAAGGCTTTTAATCTGACCAAACCACCCTTAGACACAAACTGGTCAAGCCCTAGGTTTGATTCTACTGGTTCAATCCTAAAGCGGAAACAGATTGAACACAACCCTCTAAACCCTAAAAGGGTTAGGATCTTTCTTATGATCATATCAGTTTCTTATCTACAATCCAGATAAAAGGTTAAGAAAACAATACCTCTTGTGATCTTGGGATTGCTAAAGATAGTCCACCACTACTGCACCTCCAACGAACTGGCTGCTAGACCGCTCCTGGAATTACCCGGAAAAACAACACGCGAACTTTGCATGTGTGTGTGGTGATTGACGTAAGCAAAACCGAGAACACCCCTTGGGTGTTGGTCGAACTCGACGCAGAGAGAGAGGGATAGGTCGACGCAGGGAGGAGAGGTGGAGGCTAGGGTTTTTCCTTTTCTTTTTTAATGTTATCTCACTTGGAAAAATATGCTTTACAAGGTTTAAATACTTTTAAACCTTATCCAAGCCCAAACCCATTTAATCAAAGCCCATGTCTTTAATTAAAGTTCCATTCCTTGCATTTTGACCCCCTTGACTTTACTAGTTAATTAATTAACTATTAATTAACTGGTCCGTTAAATATTAAACTTAATATTTAATTTTCCTTAATAATAAATAACTATTTATTATTTATTTCCTTCTAATAATTAATCCAACTGATTAATTATTTATTTCTCCCTTAAATAATTAATTCAACTGATTAATTATTTCCACACGAAAATATTGGTAAATTCTAAATTGTTCTAATTGGGTGTGTAGTAGTGTGACTCTTTAGTCTCTTATAACATTGGACACAATGTACCCATTAATTATCTCTGCACATAATCCAACAGGTGAAGTGAAGGTGCTGCTGATGATTAAACTACTGGGTCCTCTAAGCCCAACTATCAACCTTTTATTAAATTTAACTCAAGCTCCTTTCAAAAATCCTCTCATCCTGATCAATCAGAAGGTGATACACTATATTACAGTTATGAGAGTCCAATAGTAGGTGGATATGTTGCCCCTACTCCTCCACAAGGTAGTGATAATGGTGAAGACTTCATAAGTACTGGTACTGGTGGTGAAACCAAGGAGGAAACTGATGATGAAGATGTGGTCTCAGACAAGCTCCTTCAACTTATTGAAATTAGCAGAAAGACACATCCTTCCAGTAACATTGCTTCAACCTTTGAGGACACTCATATGGAAGACCCAACCAATGAGATCTAATCCTCACTCCTAGTTGTTCCATCCCAACATAAGCCAAGCTAAAATGAACCTCCACTGGTCATTTGTTCTACTCCCTTTGTAACCCAAATAGAGTCAAGGTCAGTTGAGCATGTGCACTTTACACATGTCTCAGAGGATGTGCCTATCACACATCAGACCTCAACTCCAAAGATTCCCTCTCATGTTGAGAGGGAGCCAATGGATGTTGCTCAGTTCCTTAAGCCAGTCGATGCATCCTCCCAACAGGATGTATTTGTAAATATGGGACTCCACCTATCTGGGTCACCCTCCCAACAGGGTGATACCATTGAAAGATAGACCCCATCCCAGGGTCATACTGTGTCTTACCCCTATTTGAGTCTGCCTATGCCCTCAACGAGCTCACAACAACTCATTGATGTACCAAGGGGAACCCAAGTGAGTGTAACCCCCACTCAAACACACTTACTTGTACCTACTATTGATTACATTCTTACACATTATTTGACAATGCTAATGATACAAACTAATCATTAGTACATGGCACAACTTCCACTCCAAGTGATCTTAGGCTTATACACCAAAGCCTAAGTGAGGGACCAACTCCTATTCCTGATATTGGTGCTTTACCTCAATCATCTCACCCTCACACCTCAACTTCCATCCTAACAGAACCTACCCCTCTTTTACTTCAAACCATATTCTAAATCTCTCAAAAGATTGATGAGTTGACCACCTCCTTCACCATATTCTATACTAAAACAGAAACTCAACTTCAAACCCTTACCCTAGAGGTTGAGTGACTAAAATCTTCCTAATCCCAACCTCAACCCACCCCTGAACCTGTTGATCTTCACCACATTCTAACCAAACTTGATCAAATGTTATCCCAAAGCTCTATCCCTACCCCTACACCTTCTCATATTCTGCAACACACCCTCTCTAATCTAAACCACACCATCTCTAACCTGCTCACAACCTTCACACCATCAAACCTACCATTCCTCCTATTTCTATTAATTTCCCAGAAACCATTCTCCGAGTTCCCGTTCATCTTAGGAACTTGGATGAAACCTTAACCCGCCTTTCTTACCTTACCCGTGAGAAACATATCGAAACTCTCAAAGAATTTAGAACCCTTCGTAATGTTGTCAACTCTTTTAGACTTTCTACTTCTACCTTTCAACCTCATTTCTCACCTATACCAACCCATCTCAGACCTACCCAACCTACATTCTCTCAGCCTCCCATTCCTCCTTCCTTTACTCCATATTCTCCCACTTCTAACCCTATGCCTATCGAAGCCACTCGTCCACCGTTTACACCCTCCACCTTAATACCTGCTTCCCTTGCTAAAATCTTTATTCCTTCGAGTGGCTTTCTCTCTGCACCTTTTGATGATGACAAAAAGGGGGAGAGATCACTAAACTCAAGCCTAAATCAGTCCTCTTCCAGCTCATCTGATGCAACATTTAACTTGTACAAAGAAGCTGTTGTAAGACTTTTTGGTGCCAAGCCT
Source organism: Pulicaria dysenterica (assembly GCA_947179395.2). Taxonomy (NCBI): domain Eukaryota; kingdom Viridiplantae; phylum Streptophyta; class Magnoliopsida; order Asterales; family Asteraceae; genus Pulicaria; species Pulicaria dysenterica. The sequence goes on along the minus strand of OX359289.1, from coordinate 28,398,342 downwards.
GATCAACTAAAGGAAGGAATTCCTTCCAATGAAGCAGAAAAACAAACCAATCATCTGCTGAGGGGGTAAAAAGGTCAAAGAGGAGATTAAAGCAAATGGCAAGAAAGAAGAGTGCCAAAAAGCAAAAGCAAGGTGAAGCCTGTGCTCCCATCAATATTCTTTCGGATGATGAATCAGAAGAAGATGATGATGATGTGCCTCTTTCTTCACTACTCGGAACAAGATATCAAGGTCCCACTCCTCAAGCTTCATCAGTCCAATCATCTCCCAAAGTCCAAGAAAAGTCCTCTACTCCAAGGTCTGATTCAAAAAGAAAAGGTAAATCAGCTATGACCTCTGCTGAAGTAGAAGAGGTAGAAAGAAAAGAAAAAGAAAAAGATCAATCAGATGATGAACTAAGAAAAAAGAAAGAGCTTGCTGCCATCTTAGGAGTCACTATTGAAGAAATGCTACAATCTAAAGCTAGACATGAAGAACTTCAAACTCCTCAAGATAAGGATTTTGCAACTGTCCTAGGAGTATCAGAAGAGGAAATTGATCAAGTTAGAGTTAAAAAAGAAGCCCTTTCTGACTACTAAATCTCCTACCTCAACTGGGCAAGTTGCACAGCAAGAAGCTCCTCATTATCCTCCTGCCAAGAAAGATTTAAAGAAGGGCAGATCTCACAAAGAAGCAATTCAAAGCCTACTGGTCTAGAGTTCTCCAAAACACTTAAAGTATTTGGCTATAGTGCCACTGAATTCAACAAGTATAAAACTCGCTTGGCTAATAGATCAGATCTTCATACCATCTCAAGAGTGACTACACATAAAGGTGGTGGTGATCCCTACATCAGACTTGTTAGAAAAGATGAAGCAAGAACTTCTGAGGATGCCCACCTGGAACAAGTGCCAACTTTTAACTTCTTTGAGATGATTGAAATTTTATATCATCTCCTCAAATCCAAAAGTCCCAATGCTTCAACCTTTGTTCAACCTTTCGACTACTGGATCAGACAAACAGTTGTCAACAACTTTTCACTCTGGATCATATCAATCAGCATGTCAAAGTGGTAGATGACCTATTCAGAAAGAGCTTAAAGCCCTTTGTTCCACCTAAACAAAGAGAAATCATAGTTGACCACCCCTTCTTCACAGAATATGAGAACCTGAACACAATACTTCCACCTAACACCACTCCTCAAATGTTCAAGTACATAACTGAACTTGAGAAAAGAATATTCTTCATGAACAGAGCTGGTGATTGGAGGTTCTTAAGAGAGTCTGAGCTAAGAAAAGCAAAGAACGATGTCATCTTCCATGCAGTTACAAGTACAAAAGATATGACAGGAAGTGACTACTTTGAACAATTGCTACGATCTAGAGCTGAGGAAATCATTGCTGCAAATCCAACACTCAAGTTTGTTGAAGTCAAGGAAGAACCCTAGTGGGAAGAAACTTCATAACTAGTGTAGCCTTGTAATTTTCATTTCTTAGACTAAGCTTAGCTGTGTAACATAGTTTCTTTTCTGCAATTTCTGTACAAACTCTTGTTATTCTGTTATCAAGCTTGAAACCTTGATCATGGACTACTTAGCTAACTGCTAGTATAGATGATTCTTAGTAAAAAGCTCACATAGTGTAAATATAGAAAAAATACCACAAAAATAAAAATATGATACTTCATAAATGAAAAGATTCCCAAAAATAGAACTATAAGGGAACATATTAAAAGTGTTACCAAAAATAGAAAGCTAGGTAACCAAACATGTACTTCAAATTTTTATCTTTAACATATTCGAGTTAAACTTATTCTTCCATTTAAGATAAGGTTTTGCCATCATCAAATAGGGGGAGATTGTTGGCGAGATAGCAATATCAAACCATAATCAAACCTATCTATTAGTTAAAATAGGATTTGATGTTAACAAAACCATATATTCAGTTTAGGACTTAGAACATTGAAAAACATGTGTTAGTTTTCAATTAGACTTAGGGAATTTACTAAGTATAAAAGATCAGCTGAGGATCAACTGAACTCTCACATGATGGACCTGCTTCAAGAATATCAGCCAAGAAGAAAAGACAAGTATATAAGCATCAGCTGAGTACCTACAAGCTTCAGTCGATGATCTACAACCATCAGCTGAGGAACAAAGTTGATCAGCTGAGCAGTCAAAAGCATCAGCTGAAGTCTCAAAGTGAACAACTGAGTCTTGTCTTCTATCAGATAAGAAGTTCCAATTTACCAAATTTTTTATAAGATTATCACTCTGGATGATCAGCTGAGCTTTCTTGATCAACTGATCATATAGGTTGATTATCTTATGCATATATGAGTTTTTCAATTATCCTTCATCTGAGCAAAAATACATTTTCAGGTTTAGAGTTATTTTATCAGATGAGTCGTGAAATGTTTTAAACACTTAGCTATTTTTCTTTGTACTTGTTCTTAAGTCTAAGGCAGAACATTTGTTGTTCTATTATGCCTTTTAGATCTGTCTTTGTAAAAGTATAAGCACTTTTTGGATCTGCAAGAGACAAAAATGATTGATCTTGATGCTTTGGAAAAGGTGTAAGATACTTTATTAGAAGAAGCTCTCGAAGATATGGTTCAACAACTAAGTATGGCTGGCAACTCCATAGTTGGTTAAGTTAAATCTTCAAAAATCATGGTGTTGTATAAAGTACAAGCATGGAAAGAGAAACTTGGAATTCCAAGGCAAAATGTAGTAGTTTAATAATATAATAATATATAGTGGTATGTACTTTTACATAAAAGTACATTCACTTTATATAGTGCTTGTATAAAGTGTCTTTGCTTTTCACCCACTAACTTTATCTATTATAATATTATTATATCAAGTACTTTTGTCTCCTGCTCCTTTCCACCAACCTGACACCAAGAAGCTTATATATACTCATGCATGGAAACATGCTAAGTACGCTGAATCTCATAAGTTGAGAACTATACAGAACCGAAGAGTTAGCATATTTCAGTGTAGAGCAAACTTGTTCATGTGTTGAACATCCTAAACATAAGTTGGTTAGGATTAGTTTTGTCTATGTGTTAAACTGTTTACTTACCACCTTTATTGAGCTTGGATTTTCCACATCCAGATCATGTAATTCTTGATTCAAACCAATAAGAGTTATATAAAGTATAACTGTGTGTCTTTAAATTTTGAAAAGCTAAAGTTTGTATTCAACCCCCGCCCTCCTCTTTCTACAAACATTTGTTGTTGTAGTATCCATTCGGGACCAACAATTATATATTTATATTTTAAACAAAATAAAATAATTAGTAAATAATATAAATAATAATAAAAATTTCCTTAATAATAAAAATAAATAAAAATTACAAAACTATAATTCAAAATTAATAAATAATAAAAACATCTACTCGTCTTTATTGTCGGAAGGTTGGATACGTGAAATATGCTCGACCAAATCCAACCGAAGGTTATTATGCGTGTCCCGGTTTTTCAATTCTCGTACGTTCGTAGTGCATGGTTGTTCACTTATTTGTGTCTCGATATCCGACGATAGAATGTCATTCGGGTATAAACTACTAATGGCATTGTCTTCGTCTTCAAGTATCATATTGTGTAAAACTATACAAGCGTGCATGCTGTTTCCTAGTCTTCGTGGATACCATGCGCATGCCGGATGGTGAAGAATGTACCAACGTTGTTTGTGTACCCCAAATGCACGCTCAACATCTTTCTGTGCCGACTGACTTGAATTTTTTCGGCTTATCATCTTGTGGGCGCGTAAATGATTTTACAAATGTAGCCCACTCCGGATATCTACCATTAGTTAGATAATATCCGTGCTTGTAGGTGACTCCGTTCACCTCAAATGAACACTTGGGTGCTATTCCGTCATAGATATCGTTAAAGATGGGTGCTCGTGATCACCTCTCATGAATTGTCACCACCATGCAGCCGTGCACAACGCCCACAACCAATGAGTACTTCTACGATTCCGAGCATGCCGGTAAATTCGTGGTACTCTTCAGGCGTGGTGTATAGCTCATGAATATCAATATAAGTAGGTTTCCGTAAATAAACTCTACCATAAAGCTCAATAATACCGCTGCAGAAATTGTGAAGGCAATCTCGTGCCGCTTTATCTTCCATTTTCAAGTACTCGTTAAGCGAGTCGGAAGCTACCCCGTACGCCAATTGCCGAATAGCGGAAGTACACTTTTGTATCGAAGAAAAACTTCTTTTCCCCTAGCATCGTAATGCTCTCTAAAATAATGAAATTCCGCTTGTAGATCGGTAAAAATTCTTTCGAATAGTCACATGCTCATACGGAACCGCCTTCTAAACAACTCCGCTGAATAAATGGGGTGATCGCCAAAATAGTCATTAACAACAGCTCGTTTGTAGCTACCCGGCCTCTCTTGACGTTTCCACTTCTTATTCTGGTTGCCACCTACGCGGTACTAGCAAAAAGCAGGTTTGTAGCTTCCATAACCAAACCTGCATAAATTTCTTCTTCTTGCCTCATCTGCTCATCGGTTGATACGGAATCCGACGCACTGCTCGATGAAACATGTGGTGGTCATTCCATATTTTTTAAAACAAGAAGTAATATTTAAAAGAAATAAGGTAAATTAGAGAGAATAATAGGATGAGTTTTGGATAAAAGAAAAAATAAGTTAGAGAGTATGATATTTATAGGAATATGGTTGAATAATAAAAAAATTAAGATATATATATATATATATATATATATATATATATATATATATATATATATATATATATATATATATATATATATATATATATCTGTTTTACCTAGGAAATGAAAAAAAATTCGAATTTTTATATTAAACTAGCCGTTATTGTAGAAAAGTAAAAAAAAAAGTTTTTGGGTTGCTCGGTTTGGGTTGCCCGGTGGGGTGGGAACCCAAGAGAGGGTATGGGTGTTTGGGTTGGGAGCCGATGATGTGGAGGGGAGCCCGAAATTGAAACCGAAAGCCATACTCATGGCCTTATCAAATGATATATATCCAAGTAATTTTTAAAAGCTGCTAAAGCTTTTGATAAACTAAATCAAATGAGAACTTCATAAATAGTTTTCTTTATTACTCAAAGTTTTATTTTTATATTTTGTTATGTCATTCTATATTTTTAAGCTACAACTAAATTATTTTGTGAAAAACCTTCATACAAATAAAAATTATAGCTTCTACTTCTATGTAAAAGATCCTGTTCTAGTCATTTACGTTAAACATACCATTATTACATAATTTTTATATTTATTGTATTTAAATATAGCCATTCTGGTTTGTTAATCTACACTTATAATAATATAGAAAATAAATGAAGTGAAAAAAACTTCTTATTTCTTACATAAGAAAGAGAAAACATCTGACGGAAAGAAAGAAAGTAAAGAAGAAAGGACCAATAAATATCATAAAAGAAGAGAAAAAAATAAAAGAAAGATATAGAAAGCAGATTATTAACCATCTTTGTTACATCATTATTAAGTTATGTTTATGTAATATTCAATATACCTTAAAAAAAGAGAATACAAGAGGATTCGAAAACAATAGCGTTATTCATAATAATAATAATAATAATAATAATAATAATAATAATAATAATAATTATAATAATAACAAAAATAATAATAAAAAATAATAATATTATATTTTACAAATCAAAGTGACATGTAAACCTGATATTGCAGGTCACATTACATTAATTGAAAATTTTCGTTTAGTTTAATACATTTTTGTGAAGAAAATTTAGTTCATTACACAATATTAAATTCGACATAGTCTTTTATATTTCGGTGTACTTAACCCAATTAATAAATGGAACTTTGTTAGCTAGATTCCAGATTAATGTACGCCCAAGATCTTATTTACCGTTTTCACTATTTGTTCCTGTGATATTTTCAAAATGATTTATGACTTTCATGTATAGTAATTATATATATATATATATATATATATATATATATATATATATATATATATATATATATATATATTGATGTGCGTTTTACGTACTAGTTTTTTATTTATAAATCCGCGTTAAATTGTACCAAAAAACGACACGAATAGGCAAGTGTACCTAATTGGTTTTTATAGTATAATAGTAAGCACGGGTGTCGAACTCAAGGGGAACGTGAGTGATTTGATAAGATTATAATGATTTAAATATTAAACACAACTAAACTAATCTAAACTAAACTAAAAAGCAATAAAATCTAAACTAATGGCAATAAAATAAATAAAGCAATTAAATGGGGATTTGTTGTGAAAATGAGAACTTGGAACCAATCAAACTACTAAATTATCTAAAAACACTAAAAGCATGCAAAAAGGACAAAAAAGCGATTAACTCGAAGAATTAAATAATAATGAAGATGTTCCCTCCCTAGATTCAACTCAACTCAATTCATGACAATAAATTCATGGCAAGATAAGCTAAAGATACTCAAAGTATTCATGCATCGATTTCTAAAGTAGCTACAACCTTGATCCAGTAATAACCGTCTAATTACCCTAATTAATTACCTTTATGGTCAAAAGTGCAATTAAATAGTTAAATTAGCAATAATTCGATTAACAGGTTAAGCCACAATCCTAATGTTTGTATGATCAACAAAACATCAAACTAACATATAAATGGTCATTATATGGACATCACATGCAAAAGACTCTAACTTTAATTGCTCAAAAACATAGGATTAATCAATCACTATTCCTCAATCACCTATTGGCCCTAGATAATCAAGATGCAAACTTTATGATTCAAGTGGTCTCTCAAAACATAAATATCAGATTATAAGCAATTAAGAAAGATTCATAAACATAGATTAGGCAAAACCAAGAACAAACATGAATAAAGTATCAAAAACCATGAATTAAACTAAGTCATTACATGAGTTTCATCTCCTCTAGGGAGGAAAACAGAAGATCTAGCCTCTAATGTTCATGATAAAGTTCTAGAAATCAAGAAATAAGTAGAACATTAAAAACTGTAAAAAAGCCGAATGATCTTCACTTTAATCTTCACTTTTGAGCTCCAATCCTTCCAAGCAATTGCTCCAAGCTTCCTATGCTTCTTAATGGTGTTTTCTGATGGTTTTAGGTCCAAAAGTCGGAACCAGAAGCTGCCCAACCGAATGGAGATCAAATCAATTTATAAAGCTGTCAAAGAGCCCTTTAGCGACGCTAAGTCACATTTAGCGACGCTAAGTGGTGGCTTTTAGCGACGCTAGCGACCATTTAGTGACAGAATTTCGGAAATTTCAAACTTTGATGCTTATCTCCGAATTTTAGCCTTTTTTATCCATATATATCCTCAAATATCAGAATTTGAACCTGAAAAAGAATATATAATGATATTAAACATATATTTAACATATTCTCATGATTTTTATCCAAAAATAATTAAATATCGCATTAAATATATATATAAAAATCACGATATCAAAATACCCCACACTTGAACTTTGTTTGTCCTCAAGCAAATCACAATTTTATCCAGGCTAGGGTATTTAAATAAATAATATCATTCTTATAAATACTAAATACCGCTGAAAAATGTCAACACGTTTGATTAGAAACAAGTCATCGATTACACTCATATTTATGCATATACCCGTGTTGTGGTCCTCTCTTAACTTCTCACCATCCCAAATGCATTCTCTTTTTATCAATAACCAATCTTTAATTAAAGAATTTTTTATGGTTAATTTACCCCTTAAGATCCCCCCAACCTCAAGACATATCGCAGATTTCTCAATTCTACTCGACACATGCTTTTATTATTGCTCATATAAGCCTATGACTTTCGATGGAACCCATGTAGCGAACTTTCTGCCCAACCGATCCCAAAGCAATTGGCTTTAGGTGATTAGGTGTAGAATACCCCTCAGAGCTTACTTGTTCGAGTCCTAAAGGCCACATGGTTGACTTATAGACTAGCCTTTTGGCTTTATTGTTGCTCTATTTTTTTTTTCTTTTCTAATTTCTCAAAATAGCAGGCACATGATTAGTAAAAGAGGAAATTCACACTCAGCCTATTTTTGTCGAGCTTAGATTCAGAAAGGGCTTAACCATTTATTAAAATTCAAAAATTAAAAGTTGGTTACCATAAATGGAACTTTCTTTGGAACGGTGAAAAGCCACTAAATATTATGCATAAACACTAAGTATAACCTCTGAACTTGTTCACAAATCAAACATTTGACACCTTCAACAAATACCTAACACTTACTCGAATGATATTAAAATTTTAAAAATTATAGCCCAAATAACATCATGATTTAATCAAGGACAAATGAAGTTCAAGCTAGGAATAGGAATCTTTTTCTAATCCCCTACCCCACACTTAAATCGTACAATGTCCCCATTTTACATAAAATCAAACACTAAGGTAGAAAAAGTTTAGAGAAAACTCCCTTCGGGTATCCACACATGGAGCAATACAAGATAATACTGAGCAAAAGCCAGCATAAGCACGTGCTCCATAACCACCTGCAAGAAAAACACTCGGGGCAAAATGATAAGATAGACCTCGGCAAAGAATCAAACAACTAAACAGACAAAAAGAAAAACAAACCTAACTCACTTTCGTAGGAATCACGGTTGCATTTAGCGCATGCAACAAGCCTTTAAACCTCTCGGTAGCCCGAGTGGACGAGTTGTAGTCTCGTGAGGGTTTCTAGACAACACACCCACAAAGTTGGAAACAGAAACAAACGGAAACCTAAACTAAACACGTGTTGCCTCCCGAGAAGCGCTTGTTTTTGAAGAGTCACTAGCTTGACTCCTAACCCCACACTTATGGTTTTGGCCCGGAGTGGCCTTCGTCCTCACCTCCTCTCTTGTCGGTGTCTCCCTCCGAGTAGTGTTTCACTCGGTTCCTGCTCACCTTGAAGGTCCTCCCTTTAGGATCAAGTAACTTGACGGTGTTATTCGGGAATACCTCCTTCACCTCATATGGTCCGTACCACCGGGTCTTCAGATAACCCGGACACTTTTTCAACCTCGAATTAAACAGCATAATTTTATCCCCAGGGTCGAAGTGTTTACCCTTCTCTCACGAGCCTTTGGTCGGTCTTTCTTGGGGTTTGAGAGGACTCTCTTCTTTCGGCTTCGGGCTCTCGGCCTCTTCGGCTTTCTCCTCGCGCAGCTTCTTCTCTCGTAGATTATCGGAAACTCCCATAAAGAAGGCAGAATCCTCGAGACATTTAGAATATCTCACAGGCTCGTTAAGTCCAAAAGTGATGACATCGGACCCTACCCTGAGCGTCAATTGTGACTCGTGAATGTCAACTAGAGCTCTAGCTGTACTCAGGAAAGGTCTGCCCAGAATAATAGGGACTTGATCATCTTCCTCCATGTCTAAAATAATGAAGTCCGTAGGGAAGATGAATTTATCTACCTTCACTAATAAATCCTCAACTATCCCTCGCGGATGAGTGACGGATTTATCTGCCAGATGAATGGACATGCGAATGGGCTTGGGCTCGGGCAGGCCCAGTTTGGAAAAGAAGGAGTATGGCATTAAATTCACGCTTGCACCTGAATCAGCCAATGCTTGAGTAATGGGCAAGTTGCCCAACTGGCAAGGTAGAGTAAGACTCCCGGGATCAGTCATTTTCTTCGGGATCTTTCGGAGCATAGTTGCGGAGCACTGATCGTTGAGCGTGACGCTCGAGACCTCTTCAAGTTTCTTATGATTAGCAAGCAGGTCTTTCATGAACTTTGCATACTTTGGCATTTGAGCCATCGCTTCAACGAAAGGGATGTTGATATGCAGAGATTTCAAGTGCTCTAAGAATTTCCGATATTGAGCATCCTGATAGTCTTTTATCAGACGCTGCGGATAGGGTATCGGTGGACGGTACGGTTTCACAGGTGGTGGAACAGGAGGTGGATTCAATGGAGCAGCAGGTGATGCAGCTGGAGGTTCAGGAGTCACCTCCTTCTCTTTTTCTGGCTCAGGCTGTGGAGGCGGCGGCACCTCGGAATCAGTGTTGAGACTACTAGGTGAAGGATCATGTAGTGTTTGATTCATAGTAGACACTGCTTTAAGATCGGCTTTAGGATTAGTCTCGGTGTTGCTTGGAAGAGTCCCAGGGAAGCGGTCCTGGAGAACCCGAGAGATTTGCCCGATTTGGGTCTCAATGTTATGGATCGAAGCCTGCTGATTCCTGAGTGCTGCCTCTGTATTCGATCCGATCCTCTTAACTAACTCTTCAGTTTCCTTGTGCCTCTGATCGGACGCTGCTGCGAAGCGGCTGAGCATCTCCTCGAAATTAGGCGTCTTTGCCGGCTCCTTCGGTTGTTCTCGTTGATAAAGTCCCGGGCCCTGCTGCCTATATTTCGCCTCCATTTCCTTTCGGTATTCGGGATAAGGTTTCCAATTCGCCTTACGGTTGCGAAAATATGCCTCGTCCTCTGGATAATCAAACCTATCCCCTGAAGAATAACACGCAGATTCCTTCAGATTTCCACTCTCGTCGTATGGGCAATCTTTCGGAAGATGGGGCCCGCTGCAATTTTCGCAACCGACTTGCATGGCATGCATGTTTTTCTGCACTGTCTTCATATCTCGCCCTAATGCATCCAGCTTGGCATTAAGGGCTGCCATGTGGTCCGTCCTGTCGGTGGAGGAGGAAGTGTTTCTACAAAAGGAATGGTCCCTCGCAGAATGCCACTGATGGGAGTGCTGAGCCAACTCCTCAATGATGGTTAATACCATTATAGAACATTTGGACAACCTGGTGACGATTTAGATCGTGCTGCGGGCAGTTCTGCAGCATCTCTTTATAGCGGTCCCAGGCTTCATAAAGAGTCTCGCCCTCCAATTGCGTGAAATTTTGAATTTGCATTTTCATTTTAGCAATCTTAGAAGGAGGGCTAAACTGTTTTATGAATTTCGATTTGAGCACATCCTATGTACAGATGGGTGGCTCGGATCTTAGCCAACGTTTGGCTGCGCCCTGGAGTGTTATCGGGAACACTCGCAGCATGACGGCATCTTTAGTTACTCCCGGGATGTGGAAGTAATCGGCGATTTCGAGAACGGACTCGACATGCTGGATGGCGTCTTCATAATCCTTTCCGGTGAAAGGAGTCTCACGCAAGATATGGAGAAACTGCCCCTTGATCTCAAAGTTTGTTTGCTCGGGAATTTCAGGACGGTGAATACCGGCGGCGTTTCCTTCGTGAAGTCGACTCGCATACTCCTCCAAGGACAAATTTGCCAAATCTTCAGCCATTCTACGTAAGCGTTCTCTCTCGCGTGCAACTCTCCTCAAACGGTTAAACTCGCGCTCCGGTTCTCCAAATGGTTCAACTAGCTCGGCCGAAGAAACGCGGGACATACACCAAGAAAACCTAAGAGGGGGGGGGGGTCTAAAGAGAAGAAAACACTACCCTAACAAGCCCGGAAAAAAAAACAGAAAAGGAAACTAAAACTAAAACTAAAACAGAAAGCACGAAAAACGAAAACCGGGCAAACTGCCAGCGGCGATAGCGCCGCTAACCAAAAGGGGTTAGCGCCGCTAACCGCAGCAGTTAGCGCCGCTAACTAACAAACAACGAACAGAAACGAACACTAAGCAAACAGAAAGTTTAATAAATAAATCACTATAATAATATCAAATGCAACCGTTCCCCGGCAACGGCGCCAAAAACTTGATGTGCATTTTATGTACTAGTTTTTTATTTATAAATCCGCGTTAAATTGTACCAAAAACGAAACGAATAGGCAAGTGTACCTAATCGGTTTTTATAGTATAATAGTAAGCACGGGTGTCGAACTCAAGGGGAACGTGAGTGATTTGATAAGATTATAATGATTTAAATATTAAACATAACTAAACTAATCTAAACTAAACTAAAAAGCAATAAAATCTAAACTAATGACAATAAAATAAATAAAGCAATTAAATGGGGATTTGTTGTGAAAATGAGAACTTGGAACCAATCAAACTACTAAATTATCTAAAAACACTAAAAGCATGCAAAAAGGACAAAGAAGCGATTAACTCGAAGAATTATATAATAATGAAGATTTTCCCTCCCTAGATTCAACTCAACTCAATTCATGGCAATAAATTCATGGCAAGATAAGCTAAAGATACTCAAACTATTCATGCATCGATTTCTAAAGTAGCTACAACCTTGATCCAGTTATAACCGTCTGATTACCCTAATTAATTACCTTTATGGTTAAAAGTGTAATTAAATAGTTAAATTAGCAATAATTCGATTAACAGGTTAAGCCACAATCCTAATGTTTGTATGATCAACAAAACATCAAACTAACATATAAATGGTCATTATATGAACATCACATGCAAAAGACTCTAACTTTAATTGCTCAAAAACATATGATTAATCAATCACTATTCCTCAATCACCTATTGATCCTAGATAATCAAGATGTAAACTTTATGATTCAAGTGGTCTCTCAAAACATAAATATCAGATTCTAAGCTATCAAGAGAGATTCATAAACATGGATAAACATAGATTAGGCAAAACCAAGAACAAACATGAATAAAGTATCAAAAACCATGAATTAAACTAAGCCATTACATGAGTTTCATCTCCTCTAGGGAGGAAAACAGAAGATCTAGCCTCTAATGTTCATGATAAAGTTCTGGAAATCAAGAAATAAGAAGAACATGATGAAGTAGAACATTAAAAACCGTAAAAAAACCGAATGATCTTCACTTTAATCTTCACTTTTGAGCTCCAATCCTTACAAGCAATTGCTCCAAGCTTCCTATGCTTCTTAATGGTGTTTTCTGATGGTTTTAGGTCCAAAAGTCAGAACCAAAAGCTGCCCAACCGAATGGAGATCAAATCAATTTATAAAGCTGTCAAAGGGCCCTTTAGCGACGCTAAGTGGTGGCTTTTAGCGACGCTAGCGACCATTTAGTGAAAGAATTTCGAAAATTTCAAACTTTGATGATTATTTTCGAATTTTAGCCTTTTTTATCCATATATATCCTCAAATATCCGAATTTGAACCTGAAAAAGAATATATAATGATATTAAACATATATTTAACATATTCTCATGATTTTTATTCAAAAATAATTAAATATCGCATTAAATATATATATAAAAATCGCGATATCAATATATATATATATATATATCTTAAGTTTTACCTATTAGGAAATATATATATATATATATATATATATATATATATATATATATATATAACACTGATACTCATATTTTATTAATATATATATATATATATATATATATATATATATATATATATATATATATATATATAGGGTGTGGTTAAACAAAGAACCTCTCTTAAACAAAGAACCTAAAGAATCTCCCTGGTGATAACATGTGGCACATTGTTTAGGGACAAAAAAGGAAATTAAAAAAAAAAATCGGCGCCTACAGCACACAAAGGAAAAACTTATCAACAAACTTAAAAAAAAACCCATTTACTTTAAATAATCATAACTCGTTCGTTCTTAACAATTTTAACATAAAAATTATACCGTTAGATTCAGTTTTTCGTCCTCTTTCAAACAAGACCAGACTTGATATATTTCTGAAACTTTTTTTTTTTGAAATGCAAAGTTTGCATTTTGAGTTGGGTTCATTAAAACTCAAAATGCAAAATCCGTAGTTTGCATTTTGAGCTGGGTTCATTCAAGCCCAAAATGCAAAATCCGTACTTTGCATTTTGAGCTGGGTAATTCAAGCCTAAATGCAAAATCCGTAGTTTGCATTTTGAGCTGTGTAATTCAAGCCTAAATGCAAAATCCGTAGTTTACATTTTGAGCTGGGTAATTCAAGCCTAAATGCAAAATTCGTAGTTTGCATTTTGAGCTGGGTTCATTCAAGCCTAAATGCAAAATCCGTAGTTTACATTTTGAGCTGTGTTCATTCAAACCTAAATACAAAATGCAAAAAACGAAAACGTACATGCTACCCAAATGCAAACAAAATTTTCATGTTAAAAAAATTTTAGAAAAATATGGGAAGAGTGATCTTGTTTGAAAGAGGATTAAAAAACTAAAAGATTGGTATAATTTTTTTGTTCAAATTCACAAAACTGAAAAAGTTATGACAATTTAAAATTTTTGGGGGGTTTTTTTTAAAAAAATCGAGATTGTTGGGGGGGAATTTTCCATGTTTACCTTTTTCTTCATTAATTAATACATAATAATTACAGTTTTGACACCAATCAATCTCATCCATTGATTTTGATGATCCAAGGGTCCAGATTGGTTCTTTAGGTTCTTTGTCTAACACATGGTTCTTTATTGATCCAATTTATATATATATATATATATATATATATATATATATATATATATATATATATATAATTGGCACGTACTTAAACTACACCCTTTACTGTTCATTACAGAGAAATGATAACATGCACACTTCTATTTTTATATATTTAATGTGTTCCGCCTACTTTTTGTTTTGTAAAGTTGCCCCAATGGTAAAAGCACATGTTTATTCTTTCCCTTAATCATAAGTTCGATCCACTCTCTACTATATACATTTTTAGTTTTCCCTCTACGTTTCTCTCTCATCACGTGTCTTTTTTTTATAGTAATTTCTTTTAATCAAATCCTGTGACGTCCACTTAATTTTAAGTATATATATTTTTTTATCTTTTAACTCTTAAGGATACATTTGACACTTTTTTCAACTTATATATTATATCATATAATTAAAAAGCGTCGTCTCCTATAGATCCTTGCCCGGATCCGGGTTTGGGTGAGAAACCGAGTTTGGGCCGGATCTTAGTTTTGGGCTTTTTGGTTTTTTGACGATTGTGATTTCCTGGTCGGACATGGCGTGCGACAGTAGTGGCCACCGGTGATGTGATGGTTGGTGTCAGATCTGGACGGCGAGGGGCGGTGCTCCGATGACGATTGTGATTTCGTGGTCGGAAGTCTGACGAGGTGGCGCAAACCTGGTGCGATGACGATGATGACGCTATATAGCCAAAAGTCAGGTGGAGGTTAGTGTGTGTGTGGTCGGACCTCCGGACTCCGGTGGAGGTCGACGATCATACAGAGAGAAACGGGAGAAATGGTTTTGGTGTGGGTATATGTGTGTGAGAGAGAGAAAACAGTGGACGGGAGAGAGAGAGATAGAGCAAAAAAGAAACCATTGAGGCTCAATAGTATAGCCATACATATTCCAACTTCCAAGACAATTAAAACACTTTTATTATTCCAAGACAATTAAAACACTTTTATTTCTCAATTTTGTTTGTTTACTGTGATTCATAATTTCATTTATCTTCTCTTTTTTGAATAATTCATATCTTAAATTGTTAAAATAATATAAATATTATTATATACAGTAGTTTTATTTTTTTAGATATAAATGTCAAATTATACGACGTCCGTTTTTTATATCACTTCTTAATATTACTACAAGATTATATTATTAACTTTTACAATGTGAGCTTTGCAATGAATTTCTAAAAAAGGTAATAATATCCCTCAATTAGAAATCGAGTAAACGCAATGAATAAAATTGATCCAAATAATTTTTTATTTAGACATTAAGATTCGATAACTTGCTTATTATCAATATTACAACAAATTATTAAAGATATTTTACAAAATAATTAATTAATAAAGGTGTGATAATATTGAAATTGGTAATTATAATGTGAAATTTATTTAGAAAAAATGAATCTATATAAAAGATTAAAAAAAAAATTTCATCCCAACGCGAACGCGTGGGCCGTTGCCTATGGTTTTGTGCCCGGATCCGGGTTTGGGTGAGAAACCCGGTTTGGGCCGGATTTCATTTTTGGGCTTTTTGTTTTTTTTTCGAATTTGTTTTTGGGCCGGGCATATATTGGGCCAAATTTTTTTGGGGCCGAACCAATTGTTTGTTTTTTTTTTTTTAAATAATTTTATTTTTTTGGCGGGCCGGTTACGGGGTCGGTTACGGGTTTGAGTTTTGAATTATAATTTTTTTTATCGTGCTCTTGTGGTACCGGGTCGGTTTTTTATTCTTTTTTTTTTGGTCGGATAAGAGCCGGGTTTAGAATGGGTAGGGTCGGTCAACCCAAGACCCGTGCACTCTTTTCACAAACCGGGTTTACGTTTTCAGCCACGATCAGATTTTAGCCCTCAAACTAGTTCTATTTAATGGAGGACAATATCATAACTACTTTTATACAAACTTTATTTTTTGATATTTCTTACGTATTATCTGGGTAAATAATTATTTTTTGTCACACTAATAAAATAAGTTTACTTAAAGTCTTAAATTTTTTTATTATAAAGTTAAGTTTTAAAGATGTAAATTTGAAAATGTTTTAACATGCAGCGCAACGCTCGTTACATATATGTATCAAAGGAGAATCTTATTTTTTTTTAATCAGCCAAAATACGATTTCATACAACAGAGATACGGTCTGGGAACATGCTCACATAAACATAACATACTAAACAACTCAAAACGACTCACATATACCATACTAATAGAACCTACACAGCAGCTCTATGGCAACATGTATTGAGCAGGAGACAGCTCGGCAGATTGCACCACACACCAGATTCCACAACATATCAGATTGCACCAAAACTACCACTCGATGTGTAATCTTGACACAGCTTTCAGCGAAACAGCTCGACAACATAGAAACACAGAAAGCATCAATCATGAACTAGCATTAAGAACCATATTAGATTCCGAATGAGATCATCTCAACACAACATCAGCGCAGACAAGTATGACTTGGTCAGTAGTAGTATAGATAGGGTAAGACCAAGTGTCGAACCACAGGGATTAAAGTGACTTTCTGGCAGTACTAGAACTCAAACTTCATTATTGTTTGGTGAAATAAAAACATGTGATTTTTAGATTTTTATTTAAAACTAATGAAATAAACAAGTTACACTATCAAAATAATAACAAGCGATTAGACAATCAGAGAAAGGATCACTTAGGCTTCAGAATCATTCTGATTAGTTAGCAATATTTATTTTGGTTTAATTGTTGATGACTTGATGAAATGCATTAAGCTCACAGTATGCTGTTCTATCTAATACTCACAAGTCATATTATCATATAAATCATCACTCGAGTTATCAAGACTCAGATTTACAATCAAATATAGCATGTAAGCATAGAATCATAAGATAATCACAGATCCACTTAACCATGTTTAAATCCAGCTACAAGCCATACATTCTTGGTCAAATGATATGTCTCATAGCTTTCAAAATATAAGAAAGGTGTTAAAGTGATTTAAGAATGGTTAGAATAAAAGAAACAACAAACTGATTCTGGAACAGGGCTTAATGCGATCGCATGTAAGGGACATGCGATCACATAGAATGACAGACCCATGCGGTCGCATGCATATGTCATGCGATCGCATGGTATCTAGTTACAGCAAATTTCACTTTTACCCAAAGATTAAACACAAACAACCTGGACTTTCATCCAAGGTTATAAGTAGATAGTAAATGAACACTATGATGTTCTGAACCCAACAAGACTCAAACCACGTGCATTGGATTTAAGATCAAGCCTTATGTTATTTCTTTTAGATATCATCATGTTATGTACTATTTCTAGCACATAACACATGCAAAGCATGAAATACATAAGCATGCACATAGAATCAAAAGATACAGACTCTTAATGACATTATGGAATTCATTTCAACCTTAACATGTTCAAAAACATCTTTTTAATCCTTTTTATACTTTTGTAGTATTAATGATCAAATAATATACGTACACAATTAAACTATTATTTGAGATGTGAAACATGTGAGAAACCAAAATATGATAAACATGGTCAACTTGTTAAGATCTGAAATGATCAAAGACAAGTTCCAAAAATGCTTTTCAAATGACAATCTTGCTTGTTACACCATTTCTAGTGATAACTACACAAGATCTTAAGATTAAACCAACATTCTTGAATATGCATGCAATATAACCTTGAGGTTTTCACACAAAAGGTTACCAAAACATGAACATGAACAAATATATCACATGAATATGATTAAACACATTTATATTAATGATCAAAACATACTTTTATATCAAATCATCAAGAAAAGGTTTATATTGTCATAACTTGGCCAAGAATCATCTTGGCCTAAGTGAAATAGTTTAATTACACATGGTTACAAGTAAAACAACAAGATAAACACTTGGATACATATTAAAATAGAAAATGATAAGATTATACCAAGCTTTCCTGAGTGTATACGTGATCAGAACCTCCACTTAGTTTCTACACCTTTGGAACGGAGTTTGGGGTGCTACCACCAAATCGAAACCCAAGTGTGAAGACACCTTAGTCTGTGTGTGTTGTGTGTGTGTTACAGAGAGAATTCGTGTGTGTATGTTTCTCTTGCTGCTTCTGATTGTTTTCTGTATATTTTGAGCAGAGAATGAGCTTCCTTAAATAGGCCTGATTCGGGGGTCTTTGCGATCGCATGGACCCTGCCATGCGATCTCATGGCTTGGTTTTGGGTGGTTGACAAGACAACCTAGCTTGCAGAAGCTGCCAAGTGCCAAAGCTAGATTCGCCCCTACCTTGCGATCGCATAGTAGGTGCATGCGATCGCATGGCTTTGTCATTTTCAACAGTTCTTTATTTTTCTTCTGTTTTGTACTCGTTTTACTCGAAATCTTCACTTTTAGTCTTTCTAACCTGCAATGGTGAAAATAAAGCATTTGGGGTAATAATTCGTACATTTCACCTTAATTACGGATTAAATGCGAGGGTTTTTGGTGTGTAAAACATGTATAAATATGGATATATCAATCTCCCCACACGTAAACTTTGCTTGTCCTCAAGCAAACTCTTAATGCAACTTAAAATATCCATTGACTTAAATTAATGCAAAAGTATATACTTCTGACATGAAAAGGTCTAAAGGCATAATAGATATTTAATCAGAGTAACGAGGACAAAATTCCATGCGAGAGATATGGCAAAATCAAAGCAAACTTTGCAAGTGTACCTGAATCAAGACCAATATCTGAATTCATACCTCACCAGGTGGTCACTCAAGCACTCAATATGTATATCAGGGTATGTGTATAAGTGCAAAAATGCAAGATTTGAGACCAAGATTAGCATAATCTTGATCACATATCAAATCTCCACCAATTAACATAAACATATGCAAATATCAAGAGGACTTTATTTGGATTGTAACGTGGCTAAGGTTTTTCGGGTAGGAATGGGAAGATATAAAGGTGACTAAAATAGTATTCAGGAACCAAGTTAATGCTGCTATGTTTTTGTGTTAGATCCACCATTAATCCTATGGATCCTTAGGATTGGTAAAACTTTTAGATCCTGTAGTTTCTGTAGATCAAGACAGGTATTTGTATGGACAGGAATTTAAACATATTTTTGGTGAGAATACAGTTCATCAAGCTGTAGTGGAATTAGAATAGTCTGAGTGATGGCCAACACCCGGATAACTGACAAAAAACTACTACTCAATGTATGATAAGCTTCAAAAATAGCCAAGGAACAATTAATCAAACAACCGATCTTCTTATATTTTTTTCTTTTTTCTTTTTTTTATCAGTTTTTTACGTTTTGTTTTTCTCTAAGCTATCTTTTTGGAGATCAAATCAGCAGTATGCAACCTAATTGTTACAAATCTAAGAGGAACACTTGAATTTCGTGTCCAGCTAATGCAGTGCATGAGCAACTGAAGATCTGGCAAAATCTTGTATAACAGCAATTAACAGTAAAATTGGTTCTGAAATCTTAAAAATAAGATAGAATTAAAACAGGTGTTATTATTGGGGGTTTTGAAATAAAAGGCTAAGGCTCAAAGTGGTGAACTAGGGGTAAATATATAAAAATTGGCTAAAAATAAAAGTGTATTGGCTAAAATGGGTTATACTAAATGCCTCTATCATTTAATTTGTAGTAGTTTAGTTCATGGTTCCGAAATACATAGTTATGAGCAAGTTCTATAATCAAAGCACAATCTGCATATAAATGTGATAATTCCATGAGCTACTCGAATAAGAAATTGAAATGTTGTGGCTCAAATACTCAGGAATTATAGTGTCGAGGTGTGGTTTGTGCAATTGAAGTCAAACATTAGGCAAAACTGAAGTACTTGTGCTAAGCTAACTTCATGAAAGTTATACACAACAGGGTCCTCATAATGTTACTTGCTTATAATCTATCATGCGAGAGGATCTAAACATGTCAAAAATGATATAAATTTGCGAAAAATTTACGACAAAATTTAATTCTAAGATTTTAAAGCATTAGAGTTTTCAAGAGAACAAGACTATAGCAGGCATGTATATCTCTTTCCCCACACTTAAAATTGTACATTGTCCTCAATGTACAGACAATGTATGTAAACAGTGATGTAGCGTGATCAGTGTAAGAGAGGAGATAAGAAAACTCCCTGAATCGGTGTTAGTAACCGATTTTATTTAAATGAAGGCTCAG
Organism: Pulicaria dysenterica; assembly: GCA_947179395.2. Taxonomy (NCBI): domain Eukaryota; kingdom Viridiplantae; phylum Streptophyta; class Magnoliopsida; order Asterales; family Asteraceae; genus Pulicaria; species Pulicaria dysenterica. The sequence continues at coordinate 28,377,885 of OX359289.1, read as the reverse complement.
GAATCTCCCCACACTTGGATGTGGCGGGGAAGAACAAAAGGAAATTAAAATGCAAGAGAGAAGCACACAAGTAAAATATAAAAAGAAAGGAAATAAAATGAAACAGTCGACCACTAAGAAAGGAAATGATTTCTCCAAAGTCTGTCAATGGTGTTTTGAGAAGTACCAATTTTCCTATGAAGGTTTTCTGGATGAACACACATGATCAAAGGGAAAGGACTGAAAGAAAATTTCAAATACTAAGGAGTGTGAACAGTCCTTAATTTATAAGTAATATGACGTTGAGAACATTCCTTCATGTATTCACAATGATTGATTTCGATTTCAATTTGTTTCAATTCCTGATAGTCGGTGGTAGATTCTGCCCTTATCTCAAGTTCATCTATATTTTGGTCATAAATTTTGAGAATGTTACGGTAATACTTAATTAATTTTCGAAAATTTTCAAAATAGACACACACGAGTGAAACAAATTTTAAAAGAAAACAAGAGATTTCAGAAACCTAAAAAGTTAGAGTACGAGCCATGGTTCTTCGGATGAAAGTTTGATTGAGAAAAATCAAAATTTGTTCGTGGTTAATGCGATCTCTCAATCGTTTGATTTCTTAGGGGTCGGTTTCGGAGAGCAAAGCTTCTTCGAAAGATTTTAAGAGGATTTCAGAATTTTTGATTCAATTGCTGTACTCTTTAATCCTTCTTCGAAGTTCAGCCGAATAAATACACATAAAAGAAAAAAAAATAATAAAATGCAATAATAAAAAAAACTAAGCTAAGCTAATATAAAAGACGAGAAGTAGAGAACAATTGGGACAAGCTAAGCTAGAAATTGTAACTTGACTAGATAATAGGTCTGTTAAGAATAAAGTCGATGTTACATCTAGTGATCATTTTTGCATATTCCCAATACTCAATTTCTCCTAAAATTAACTCAAATTCATCTAAATTGTCTGTATCTAATGCTATTTGTTCAAGATGTTCAATTTCAGTTTCAAAACTTTTCAGACAATCTAGACAGAATTTATACATTAATTTTAGTGTCTGTGAGTAAACACACATGGTAGAAAAGTACAAGAAAGCAAGGAAAGCTAAACTATAATTATACTAATAAAAAATAAAAAGTAACAGATAGTGAAAACCAAATCAATAATTAGATTTTTACTAATAGTGCCAAAATGCCAAAATAGATCCTCGGCAACGGCGCCAAAAACTTGGTGTGCAGCCCGAGTACGGGTATTTTTAAGATGATTAAAAGCTTTTTCACACTGATGTTTTAAATTTATAAAGTGGAATTACAAATAAATACTACATACGACTCAGGCAAGTATGACCTGGTCAGTAGTAGTATAGATAGGGTAAGACCAAGTGTCAAATCACAGGGATTAAAGTGACTTTCTGGCAGTACTAGAACTCAAACATCATTATTGTTTGGTGAAATAAAAACATGTGATTTTTAGATTTTTATTTAAAACTAATGAAATAAACAAAGTTACACTATCAAAATAATAACAAGAGATTAGACAATCAGAGAAAGGATCACTTAGGCTTCAGAATCATCCTGGTTAGTTATGGCAATATTTATTTTGGTTTTGTTAGATTATAAAAAGTGAGGGTGCAAATATGTAAATATTGTAACTTGGGCAAATGCTATAAAAGGCATTTGCCCCACCTTTTCTAATCAAGCTTTGCATTTCAACTTACTTGTGTTTGTGTTGTTTACTCTCTAGCTCTCGGCTCTCTCTTTCTCAACCGAAAACACAAACAAACACATACTAATCATCTAGCATTGCTTCATCCGTATAAACACGGGACCAACAATTGGTATCATAGCCAAACTTGTTTTTGGCTCGTGATTGTTCGAAAACATCAAAGGAAATCTCGAAAAGTACAAGTTCAAAACAACAAGGTTATTCAAGAAAGGTACAAGTTCAAACATTTCCGGAAGTTCGAACACATTCAAGGTATAAAACTTTACTGTTTTTATCATCTTTCCGGGTCTTGTTCGAAGTATTCAATTGTTTTATAAGGCTTTCTTGAAGAAAACTTTAAAACCGAGTGGTATTTTTAAAGGAAAAGGTTCAAAAGTTCATTAAATGCTCGATTCCATGGCATTAAATTTTCTGGAAATCATGCATTTATGGTGTTCTTGAGGTATAAATGCAGACTTGAAGAAGAAGAATTCTGGTTTTAATTAAAAAATAATTATTTATTCTTCCAAGTTTAAATGTAAGTCAAGATAACTCAAGTACTACCCATACCAATCAAGGTACAAGTGGATAGGCATCATTAGAGGTAAGGCAATCAGATCTGATTGTGACATGTCCTGGTCTATAAGCCGGGTTGTTGGTTAATGCGATTGACCTGTTAGGCGGCCTATAGAGTTTTCAAAGTTGAATCTACCAAGTGTTACTTTCAAAGCTATAAGCCGGGTTCAGAGTAATCGCATGCGATTGGGGTGCTTCTAAGGTTTCTATCAGCCGTACTAAACTGCAAGTTCTAAGTGTCAACAATCGCATTCTATTGGGCAGTGCGATTCAAGTGTTTTTGTCCTATCGCATTATTGGTTACCATAATCACACATCCAAGGCAATCGCACGCTATTCAGTAAACTTGAATAACATTCTATTGTGATTAACAGTTTCTGTTTGGTGCTACAGGATTCAATCGCACACTATTGATTACCTTAATCACTACTCAGAAGTTACTCTGCTCAATTTTTAAGGGTTTTCTCCAATAGCATAGCACCTATCGCATACCTTAAATCTATTGGACAAGTGATAGAACCATTTGGACTTGACTTTAAACAGAGGACAATCGGACTTAAACTTAAAATTCTAATTCAAAATTGAATTTAATCAAACTCAGATATAATTCAAAGTTGAATTAAGATTAACTCGATTCTATATATAATTCAAAGTTGAATTTAATCTTTACAAGATCTAATTCAAAGTTGAATTAAAGAGAATTAGCTCCTCATTTTATCAATCAAGTTTTCGAACAATCAATCCATACATAACAAGTGAACGATCTTCTAAAATTAAAATAATGTCTAGTTCAAATGAAATGATGTCCATTGGTACCGATACAAAACCTCCTGTTCTGTTTCAAGGAGAATACAACGTTTGGAAAGGAAGGTTCATGGACTTCCTACAGCATAATGAGACACACGGAGAAATGATGATTGACTGCATCCTGAACGGGAACAAAAAGTTCATTAAAGTTGTTGAGGTTGATCCGAACAACAATCCAGCCATTCTCCGTCATGAAAGGGAAAAGACTGCTGATGAGCTCACAACCCAAGAAAAGGAGATCAAGAAGGCTGAAAGATTAGCTAAGTACTATCTGAAACAAGGACTCTCTTCAGAGATCTACACCAAGATAGATAGCTTAGCTACTGCTAAGGAAATCTGGGATGAGATAAAGAAACAGTTGCAGGGTACTGAGCAAGGAGAATATATCAAGCGTACTCAACTAGTCAACAACTATCATGACTTCTGTGTCAGAGAGAACAAACTTCTTTCTGAAATCTATGGTAGATTTTGCAAGCTGCAAAATAAGATGAGGTCCAATCAAATCATCCGAACAGACCTAGACTTAAACTGTGTTTTTCTAAAGTCATTGGGTCCAGAATGGAAGGAATATGTTCGACTGTACAAACAAATCAACAAAGATCTCACTACAGTCACCTTTCACAACATATTTGAGGATCTCAATCAGTACCAAGATGAAATTCTGAAGTCTCTTCCTAAACAGCCAGCTGCAGATCCTTTAGCCTTAGTAGCAGTTGAAAGAGTTCCAAGGGAATCCTCATCCAGATCAATGAAGTTCAAACAGGTGATTCTAAGTAAATCTGAACCGGATGATGATGATGAAGACACAGTGGAAGCTGCCATTCATGCTCTTTCTGTTGTTGGCAAAACCTTTAGAAACCGTTTCAGCAAAACCAACAACAGACAAAGGTTTACCTCTGGCTCCAGAAGACCAGAAAGGCTTTCTCAAGTTGACAAACCTAGATTTCAAAGGGAAGATAGAAAGGAGGAAAAGAAGACGGATCTGAAGTGCTACAACTGTGGGAGATCTGGCCACATGATAAGGAAATGTCCACAAAAGAAGGTCAATGATGCTGAGTATTACAGACAAAAGTACCGCCTGTCAAAGCAAAAACAGGTTGGGAATGCCCTTATGGTGGAGGAAGACCAGTTCCTGGAGGACACAGACTCCGAGAGTGATCTAGATGGTGAAGATCACGCGCAGTTCTGTTTCATGGCTAATGGTGAAGCAAGTTGTAGAGATGAAGATGGTGGTGATCTCTCCGATGCTGAGGAGGAGATCGTTGAAAGTGGAAAGGTACACTCTATCTCTAATTCTAACATGGGTTTAACTTTGAACATATACAAACCATCCTAAACTGCATGAAAAGGTTAGAATTTAAGGTGACCAAACTAACTAAGAAAAATCAAGTGTTAAAAGAGGTCATTCACACACAAGACAAAGAAGCGCAAGCTACAATTGAACAATTAGAGAAAAACATAGATGAATCTAAAGTTCAAATTGCTGTGAAAGAAGCTGAATTTCTTGAATTAACCAACACAACAAATGTCATCATACATGATCTCAAAGCAGAACGTATTGGTGCTGAAAAGGATTTAGAAATTCTTAAAAATGATCAAAACATTCTTTGTTTGAAAATTAAAGAATTGGAAGACCTTTTAATTAAGAGAGGGAAAAGTGAATAAACCATCTTTCTGTACAAACAAAAAGAACGACCTTTTTCAAGATGGACATTCGATGGACTTGGTTTTGAAAATCCAAATGTCCTGAGTAAGGTGTATGCCAAACAATTATACAATGCTAATCTCTTTGGCGAAGGACTAACTCAATGAATGGTATTTGTTGGTCAAGAGGAACAACGACTTGAAGAGGACGTCAAACGAACCCTACATCTCAAAAAGGAAACTCCCTTCAATTATTCTGATCTCAATGACTCATACTTCACTTACCCATCTCAACCACTGAATTCACCTATCACCACTCCAATCTACACAGATGAGGAACTTTATGCTCCTGAAGTGCCAAAACCCTAATTTCTATACATTCCCTAGAAGGAATTACAGCAAAGATTCCAAACCCTGTAAGAGTTTTGCTTCACACATCTGGTACAAGGAGACCTTACCAAAGCTTTCAACTCTGAAACCATCTCTGAAATCATCCCTGTTTCTGAACCACTCCCTGAATCTATTCAACTGGTTCAAGAAAATACCATCCTCCACAAGCGTGTTCAAACAATACTCAATCTTGATGGCAAGATCATTGATGACTTGTGCAAAGAAAATTTTGCATTGCAAGAACAAATCAAGCAGGTCAAAACTGAGATGCAGCCTCCTACTCCATCTACTCTCCCTCCATATGCCGAACGCATTGAACACTCAAAGCATGCGTCTACATCTTCTCAAGATGTCAAACCCAAAATAAAATCTGTTAACAATTCAAACTTGAAATCTCTAAAGCAAAAACAGATTATCAAAGGGACATCCACTCTCACTTCTAATCACATTTCTCGTATGAACATTGACATACCTGAATCCTCAAAGGCAGCTGCCAGTCGAACACGACTCAATACTAACCGTTTACATTCTGCTGCAGATGTGAAGAAGCTCGAGAGTGAAGAGCGTAAAATAAACATCACTTGGAAGAGAGTCATTCCTAGATCAGATAGGAAATGTTCAAACACTAGGCAAACATGTGAACAAATTTTGATGTTTGATTCTGTCTGTATTCATTCAAGTTTACATGATAAAAATGTATCTTCAATGTTTTGTATTAGTGATGGTTGTCTCCATGGTCATTGTGAATTTAATTGTGAGTATGATCAATTAAGGAAACGAATAGGAATTAAACCATGTGAGGACTTGACAAACTCTTACGCTAATCAAATCTGTGTTCCATTTCTAAACTCAAAAGGATACATTATCCATCAGTGGATCTCCACTCGTCAGTCATATGCACTCAAACGTTTAAACAAATCAAAACGATTGCTGACGATCAAAGAACTGGAAGTCTACAAACGACAAGGCTACGAAGCATTCAAAAAGGCATGGATTGCTCACGAACAACACCTGCATTCTCAAAAACGATCACGCAATCAACCTTCCAAAAATGCCAAATCTTCCAAACCTAAGCCGACACCCAATCAACGAGCAGTACAACCTTCTGCTCCTCAGACTCCAGTTCAGCATAAGCAAGTTGATGTTCCTAGGCCAAAGCAAATTCTTCAGAATTCCTCACAGAAATGGATTAGCAAACACAACGCTTCCGCAACTCTATTGAATCCTAAGCCTCCGATACCATCAACTTTCAATCCAAAGGTAGTAGAGAAACTTCCAACTAAATCAACTCTTTCTAAATTTGTCTCTTCTCGACAAAAGATTAAACCCACATGGGTAACCAAGGATAGATCACTAGAAGTTTCACCACCAAGAATTGAAATAGTCACAACTGAACCACCTCTAGGAACTAACAATCAAGGACCCATTCATATATGGGGACCGAAACGTGCTTTACTTTCTTTTTGCAGGCGCCTCACTTGTGGTACCTGGACTCCGGTTGTACCAAGCATATGACCGGCAACAAAAGTCTTCTCAAGAATTATGTTCCTAAGTACTCCAGGAATGTACGTTTTGTTGGAGTATGCCCGCTGACACACGTACGCCATATAATTCACTACCGATAATGTATGGGCCTATTGGGTTACACACCAGGGACCTATCTCGACAGCCTAAAAGATGGAGGGACCAATGGTGTCAAAATGGGAAGGTTGTGATGCAGGCCGCGTTAGCGGCACTAACCTTTTAGGGTTAGCGGCGCTACACCATAAAAGTTAGCGGCGCTAACTCCCGACAAACTGCATGCAACATTAAATTCCACCTCCTCTTTTGCCTAATGAATGTAGCCTTCTAGAATCTTTCTTGGCCGGTCTTTGGGGTATCTAAGGGTCACTTGGGAGTCTATTTAAGTCTCCTCTCTTTATCACTTGATAACCTTTTTCCAAGAAACACAGTAAAACACTTAATTAGTAACTTTGAGAGTGTTTTTGAGTGTGTAACAAGGAGGTCTGAATTTCTGGTGCTTTATGGGTTGTTCTTGTGAGGAGTTCAAGGCTTTGAAGCTCTTACAAGCTTGCTAGTACAGGGAGGAAGGACAAACCCGGGGTGGACTTCGATAGAGGGAGCTTTTGTGGGCTTCTAGTCATCACCACCTTCATCTACTGATTTCTGGAGCTTAGGAGAGGGTATAATCTTCTTTCCTTCTTCCTTTTCATGTTGCATAATCTAGCTCTAGAGTTTGGTCCATGACTTGGGGTTTTATGCTTTATTTACTTGTACTTTATGCTTTGCATGTTGTTCTTGTTGCTTCCGCTGTACACATAGAACCCCAACAGTGGTATCAGATCCACCTCTATACTACTTTTGCACATGGTGGCCTGAAAAACCCAAAATTGTTTTTTTGTTTTCTGATCAGAATGGTTAGCGGCGCTAACTTTTATTAGTTAGCGGCGCTAACACCTTAAAGTTAGTGGCGCTACCATGTCTGGCAGTGCTATTTTTTGGTTTTTTAAAACTTTAAAATATTTTAGGTTTTTGGCATAGTGTTTTTATATGTGGTTGGTGTATTTAAAATATTTTAGGTGTGACGGCTACCATATTTTAGTTTCTGGATATTTTGAGTCCAGAAATTAAAATATTTATTTCAAGTTACCTTGTATAATGGTTGGTGTATTTATATGTGTATTATTATTTTGGCATGAAAATAATAATTACATACACTTACATTATGTATTTATGAATGTGTTTCATCAAAAATGGTTTGGGGTTACTAATGCATAAGTACATGGGATTTTTAGTGCCTTGAGTGTTTTTGTAAAATCTTAACCATTATACATAAGTTTACATGGTTTTGTGTGGCACACCATGTTGTTGTTGTTGTTGTTCTTTAGTGAACCTGTTTTGTTGGTAACCCATCTAGATGCCCTAGACCTTGTGGATGTTTGGTTGTGTTTGGTTGTTATTCATTCATTTGGTGACTTTAGTCACATGGTATGTAATAATAATTTATTCATTTATTTGCATGCCATTTAAATATTCCATATTATGTATTTGTACTAGAAAATATGAATTTGTGGCTCGCATGCCATTTATTTAATTTTCTATGTATTTGTAATTTGGAGCAACCAACGGGAGTCCATGGTGTGACGGCTTGGCGAACACAAATCCGGAAGGCCCAATGGAGGTGGCGGGTTTAGTGGGAGCACATCCAAAGTTAAGGAATTTTTGTCCTTAGATGACTTTGTTTTCCCGTAGTGGCTCACGGGAAAACGCATATGTTTCAGGGGCATGGTTACCAACTATGTTGTATGCGTGTGATGGTTTTATTATATTGTTTTTGCATGAGTTGTAGGATTATTGCATGCTAGACAATTTTTTTTAAAAAAAATAATAAAACCCAAGAGTTTTAAAATTGGTTTAACCACTCTCGCGCGCACACTTGATTAACAAACGGATTTAAGTTGGTTTAGTATCCGCTTAGTGAAAAACGTTTGGTTTTTGTCACTTTTTGTTAATCAAAGTCAAAATGGTTTTTTAAACCGGAAAACTAAATCTCGTTTTCTAAATGTAAATCGCACACCACCTATAAGATGACACCGCCCGAATCTAGCCGTGTAAGGGTTGATCGTCGAGCTCTAGCCGAGATTGCCTTTGCATAAGCTGTGTGGAAGGCGCGTGTGGCAACTCGCAAGGTCGATTGTCGAGATCTAGCCGAGTCGACCATTGGGCTAGAGTACCATCGTGTATCTTGATGGTTGATTTACGATTTCAAATTAATATTTCATATGGTCGTCGAGCTCTAGCCGAGGTCATGTAAAATATTACTTTGAGATTGGTGTGGAGGGATCAAACATGCCAAACTTGGCACAATGGTTGTCAAGTAGGATCCCGCAAGGAACTAAGAGTTGCAATAATGGATTGCAATCGGTCAATGGTTGCCGGCCTAAATAGCTTTGCCACGTGATCCGCGGAAAACCCGTCACGGTGCAAGGTGAAATAGGGTTCTTAGCCCTTGTTAAAATAGTTGTTTTTATTAAACATTTGGGGTAATTATTTTAACAAGGATTTCAATCAAACTAACCAAATCTACTTTGCGTTTTTTAGATGGCATCAACTAGCACCAACCACACCACGTCAAACATATCCTTAAGAGTGTTTCTCGAGAAGGATAAACTCGATGGGACCAATTTCATGGATTGGTCAAGGAAACTAAGGATAGTCCTCCGTCATGAGGACAAGTTGGCCACCATTGAGGAACCCATCCCCGAGGTCCCTGCATCCAACGCGAGTAGGGTCGTTAAAGAGGCTTATGAAAAACGCCTCAAAGACATCACCGAGGTTACTTGCCTCATGCTAAGCACTATGAGCTCCGACTTGCAAAAGTCTATGGAGCACTTGAGTTCTTATGACATGATGTACGAGTTGTCGGACATGTTCCAACAACAAGCCAAGCAAGAGCGGTATGGTTGTCTCAACGACCTTCTCGGTTGCCGGTTGCAAGAGGGCGGGAATGTGTCCCACCATGTTCTTAAGATGAAAGCATTGGTGGAACGCCTTGAGAGGTTGGGGTTTGCCATATCGAGAGAGATGGCGGTAGAATTGATTCTACGGTCTCTCCCACCGTCATATTCATTGTGAGTTATCATATGCACGGGATGGACAAATCCCTTATGGAATTTCATGGTATGCTGCAGACCGCTGAGTCCAACATGACCAAGCAAAATCCATTTACCTCCGTTCCAGTCTTGGCCATCAAGGAGGGTGAGTCCAAGAAGAGGAAGAAACCGGCCTCTACCCCGAAGGGTAAGGGCAAGGGTAAGGTTGGGGCTCCCAAGCCGAACCCTGCCCCGGAGCCGAAGCCAAAGGGACTTATCCCTCAACTAAGACTCCGGAGGAGGCGATTTGCTTCTTCTGCGGGGCAAAGGGACACATGCGCCGGAGCTGCCCTAAGTACCTAGAGGGCCTGAAGAAGCTACGAGCTTCGGGAGCGGGTGCTTCTACTTCAGGTATGTTTGTGATTGAACTTCATCATACTTCTACATCTAACAGCTGGGTTTTAGACACCGGCTGTGGCACTCACATTTGTAATATGGTGAAGGTGCTAAAAGGAAGTAGAAGGCTGAGAGATGGGGAGCTGGAGCTGACCATGGGAAACAAGGAGGTTATCCCAGTGTTAGAGAAAGGGAGCGTAGAGCTTACTTTCAAGACCGGCTTTTCTTTTATTTTAAAAGATGTATGCTATTCGCCACTTGTGGCTAGAAACATTTTATCTCTATATGCTTTGTATAACGATGGATATTTGTTTAAATTTGAAAATGGTTTTATTTTATGCTTTAAAGATGATATTTGTTATTTTAAAGCTTATCCATGTCGTGGTATATACGAAGCCGATGCATACATAGAAAATAATAGAGCAATCATGAACATTGATTCTGAATACAAAAATGGTTTGGACAAGTTTTCCTTATGGCATAGCCGTCTTGGCCATATAAACAAGAAACGCATCACCAAGCTCCAAGCGGATGGGATCTTAGAATCATTTGACCTCGGGTCAAGTGAAGCATGCGAGTCTTGTTTATTAGGCAAGATGACTAAGTCACCCTTTACCAGTGTGAGTGAAAGGGCTAAATGCTTGTTGGAAATAGTGCATACGGATGTATGCGGTCCGTTCAAGCATGTTACAAGGAACAACTTAAGATACTTCGTTACGTTTACTGATGACTTCAGTAGATATGGATATGTCTACTTGATTAGGCATAAGTATGAGGCCTTTGAGGTCTTTAAGACATTCCAAAACGAAGTCCATAATCAATTGGGCAATACTATCAAAGTACTTCGCTCCGATAGGGGAGGCGAATACTTGAGCTCGGAGTTCCGTGATCATCTTGTTAGTTGTGGGATTATTTCTCAACTAACTCCTCCTAGGACGCCACAATTGAATGGTGTCACCGAGCGGAGGAATCAGACATTGTTAGATATGTTCCGGTCGATGATGAGTCGCACGGAAGTACCCATTAGTTTTTGGGGGTACGCTCTCGAGTCGGCGGTTAGGATCCTTAACCTCGTACCGACAAAGAAGGTCCAAAAGACACCTTGCATGGAGTTGCTCCTAAGATCGTATATCTCAAGGTTTGTGGATGTCCTGCCTTCGTTTGACGATTGGTAGAGGACAAACTTGAATCAAGGTCTGAAAGGTGTTACTTCATTGGGTATCCAACCGGAGGCATGTGATATTTATTCTACAAACCTTCTGAAAACAAAGTGTTTATCGCGAGAAGGGCTGTGTTCCTTGAAAGGGAACTCATATCCACGCAATCAGGTAAGAGGATTGATCTTGAAGAAATTCAAGAACCCAATGGGGAAGGGACAAGTATCGGCACTAGCAATCAACCCGAAGTGGTTGAAACCGAGCAAGAGGATGCGTCGGTACCTGACAACGCTCCATTAATTCCTCGAAGGTCCGGTAGACCACGTCAAGAGCCAGAGAGATATGGGTTTCTCATATCTGAGGGCAATGACTTATTGGTGGATCATGATGAACCAACCAACTACCGGGAAGCCGTAGCGGGCACTGAGTCTGCTAGGTGGAAGGAAGCAATGGAGAGTTAGATGCAATCCATGTCGGATAACCAAGTATGGGAATTGGTTGATCCTACACCCGGGTGTAAGACAGTGGGGTATAAATGGTTCTTCAAGAAGAAGACCGGCATGGATGGATCTGTAGATACCTTCAAAGCCCGACTAGTGGCTAAAGGTTTCACGCAAACTCATGGGATTGACTATGAGGAAACATTTTCACCAGTGGCCATGTTGAAGTCTATCTGAATACTCATGGCCATAGCTGCGTTTTTTTATTACGAGAGATGGCAAATGGATGTGAAAACCGCCTTCCTTAACGGGAAGCTAAGTGAAGAGGTGTTTATGACACAACCCGAGGGTTTTGTACATCCTGAGTATCCTGATAGAGTCTGCAGGTTAAAGAAATCTATTTATGGACTTAAACAAGCATCTCGTAGCTGGAACCTGTGCTTTGATGAGAAAATCAAAGAATTTGGATTTTCGAAAAGCAAGGATGAGCCATGCGTATATGTCAGGGCTAGTGGGAGTGCTGTAGTATTCCTTGTCCTATACGTAGACGATATTCTATTTATTGGAAACAACGTCCCAACCTTAGAGGAGGTTAAGACTTTTGTTGGGAGTTGTTTTTCCATGAAGGACTTGGGAGAAGCAGAGTATATCTTGGGCATAAAGATCTATAGAGATAGATCTAAAAGACTAATAGGGCGTAGCCAAAGTGCATATGTCGACAAGGTCTTGAAGGGATTCAAGATGGAGGACTCTAAGAGGGGTAACACCCCTATGTTGCATGGAGTGACTTTGAGCAAGTCTCACTGTCCTAGTTCCAAAGAGGAACTTGACGTAATGAAGAGGGTTCCATATGCTTCGGCAGTGGGATCAATCATGTACGCCATGTTGTGCACGCGTCCTGATGTATCGTGTGCCTTGAGCATGACGAGTAGATATCAAGCTAATCCCGGACAAGCCCATTGGACTGCAGTCAAGAACATTCTCAAGTATCTTCAGAGGACAAAGGAGATGTTCTTAGTCTATGGTGGTAAGGAAGAGCTTAGAGTACATGGTTACTCTGACGCTAGCTTCCAAACTGACACGGACGATTGCCGATCTCATTCGGGGTTCGTGTTCCTTCTCAACAGTGGTGCTATAAGTTGGAGGAGCTCCAGGCAAGACACCGTAGCTGATTCAACTATCGAGTCGGAGTACATTGCGGCTAGTGAAGCAGCTAAAGAGGCAGTATGGATGAGGAAGTTCATCCAATACCTTGGAGTGGTTCCTAGCATATCCGACCCCATTGAGATCTTTTGTGCCAATGAGGGTGTGGTGGCTCTAGCAAAGGAACCAAGGGCTCATAAGCGGACGAGGCACATTCCACGAAAATACCACTTCATCAGAGATGTTATAGAGAGTGGTGACATTGCCATCAGCAGAGTAGCATCGGAAGGCAATCTGGCCGATCCATTCACTAAACCGTTATCACAAGCTGTACATGATTCTCACACTAGAGCGATAGGTGTTAGAATCGCTAGTGACTTGGTTTGAGTGTGTTATTTGGTTTATGTTTGACTTGTACTTGTATTTTGGGAACATTAAGCAGTATTGTATTTCATATTATATTGATTATTAAATGTGATTTAATGATACGCCAAGGGCGAATATTTTATGAATCCTTACTGTGTTCCATCTTAGCATGTTTAATACTTCCCAGAATGCCCTTTACATTCTAAATGTCCACAGTCGGTCATTCTTCATAGGGAGGAAGTTTGAGATAAGACTGAGGGAAGTGGTTGGTCGCTATCTGATAATGGATTAAATAAAAGAGACGCAACACTTTGCCTGCGCTTGCAATGGTCAAGTGGCTGGATGACCCACACCTGAACTTACTTCATGGTTTCTCTCACGAGAAAGTCAGGATGATAATATCATTTTATCCTTAGACTGGAGATACATGTGTTCTAAAGTATGGGTCTGCTTTGCTTTGATTGCTTTCAAACGCAGTTCGTAACTGGCTGTTATAAAGGGAGCCTTTAGGTAAAGTATGGTGTATGTAGTGTAGCAATGTAGTCAAAGGGATTCGTTCCTCTAGTTTTAGATAGATATCCATGGGCCCCTCGATGATTGAGCGTTGACGTAAAATGCATGGCCATGCTCAAGTTGCAATGATATGTGATCGATTGCAACTAGATTTTGGGTCACCATCAATCGAGATCGAGAAACATAATCGTGAATGATCTGGAGATTGACATTTAACCATGTCTCGTGTTCACAAGGATATCGCGAATGAAAGGATGAATGATCACTTATCTATAGGACCATTTCGTAACTGATTCTTGATTTGGTTTTTGTTCTAGATGACAAAACCAATGCTGACTTGGGGGCAGAGATGTCTTACTAGAGGCCGCTCTTTGTCTATGGTTTACGCGTATGGTGTGTCATGTGCAAGTAGGAGTTTGTTGGAGTATGCCCGCTGACACACGTACGCCATATGGATCACTACCGATAATGTATGGGCATATTGGGTCACACACCGGGGTCCTATCTCGACAACTTAAAAGATGGAGGGACCAATGGTGTCAAAATGGGAAGGTTGTGATGCAGGCCGCGTTAGCGGCGCTAACCTTTTAGGGTTAGCGGCGATATACCATAAAAGTTACCGGCGCTAACTCCCGACAAACTGCATGCAACATTAAATTCCACCTCCTCTTTTGCCCAATGAATGTAGCCTTCTAGAATCTTTCTTGGTCGGTCTTTGGGGTATCTAAGGGTCACTTGGGAGGCTATTTAAGTCTCCTCTCTTTATCACTTGATAACCTTTTGCCAAGAAAAACACTAAAACACTTAATTAGTAACTTTGAAAGTGTTTTTGAGTGTGTTACAAGGAGGTCTGAATTTCTAGTGCTTTAAGGGCTGTTCTTGTGAGGAGTTCAAGGCTTTGAAGCTCTTACAAGCTTGCTAGTACAAGGAGGAAGGACAAACCCGGGGTAGACTTTGATAGAGGGAGCTTTTGTGGGCTTCTAGTCATCACCACCTTCATCTACTGATTTCTGGAGCTTAGGAGAGGGTATAATCTTCTTTCCTTCTTCCTTTTCATGTTGCATAAGCTAGCTATAGAGTTTGGTCCATGACTTGGGGTTTTATGCTTTATTTACTTGTACTTTATGCTTTGCATGTTGTTCTTGTTGCTTCCGCTGTGCACATAGAACCCCAACACGTTTTGGGAACGACAATGTTGCACCAATAATGAGGTACGGAGACATAGAGAAGAAGCACATCAAGATCAAGAAAGTCTCCTATGTTGAAGGATTGGGTCACAATTTGTTTAGCATCGGACAGTTCTGTGATAAGGACTTGGTGGTAGTATTTAAGAAGAACAAATGTTCTGTGATAACTGAAACTGGGGATGAATTACTGACAGGCTCTAGAAAATCTAACCTGTATTCCATTGATTTGGAGAAATACGACTCCCCTACCTCCATATGTCTATTGTCCGAAGCTTCCACAGATCTTACTTGGCAATGGCAAAGAAAACTCTCTCATCTGAACTTTCAAAATATTAACAAGCTAGTCACTGGTGACTTGGTGAGAGGCATTCCTAAGTTAAGATTCAAAAAGGATCATCTATGTGCAAACTGTGAGAAAGGAAAGATGAAGAAGGCTTCTCATAAATCAAAACAGGTGTTCAGCACTATCAAGCCTTTGGAACTCCTACACATGGATCTCTGTGGTCCTATGAGAATTCAGTCCAAGAATAGGAAGAAGTATATCCTAGTCATGGTGGATGACTACTCCAGATATACTTGGGTCAAATTTCTGCGATCTAAAGATGAAGCTACTCCAACAATCATTTCCTTTATCAAGCAACAGCAGAATAAGCATAGTCAGAGTATTGTCTCAATCCGTACAAACAATGGAACTGAATTCAAGAACAGTACTCTGAATAGCTTTTGTGACCTAGTTGGGATCAACGACCAGTTCTCTGCTGCATACACTCCATAACAAAACGATGTAGTGGAACGATGAAACCGAACTTTGGTTGAAGCTGCCCGCACCATGTTGTCATACTCCGGGCTCCCACCTTCATTCTGGGCTGAAGCTATCAGCAGTGCCTGCTATACGCAGAATCGCTCTTTTATTAATAAACTCTTTAATAAAACTCCATATGAACTGGCCAATGGCATAGTGCCTAATATCAAATACTTCCATGTCTTTGGTAATAGGTGCTTTGTACTGAATGACAAGGATAATCTAGGAAATTTGCTCCAAAAGCTGATGAAGCTATTTTCCTAGGTTATTCTACTGAGTCCAAAGCCTACACAGTTTTAAACAAACGAACAAAGAGCATTGTTGAAAGTATCAATGTAACATTTGACGATGCATTGAATGTTACAGATTTTCCACCTAAATCAAGAAAAAACGTTTCTGAACATACCAGTTCAGGAACGGTGCTTCACAATAAAGAATTAAACAATCAATCCAGTTCAAATACTAATCTAGACTTCATGTTTGATTTCTTTAGATCTGAATCTTCTCCTGTTTTAACTGACAACAGGAACAATACAGCAGTACAAGCAAGTGTTACTCTAACGGCTCCAACGGTTACTGAGACGAATCCATTTGCAGATCTCTATGCTGAGGATTCTACATCTGTCTCTGTCACTCATCCCCCTGTGACCTCTCAGATTTCTGACCCAGAGAGCCCACCTGTGTTTGATTCAGACCCACATTTCTCCCATGAACATGAAGCAGAAGCACATCACTTACAAGATCTTATTCCTTCATCTTCTACTTCCCACGAGATAAAGTGGACAAGACATCACTCTGAGGATAACATCATCGGAAATCCTTCAGTTGGCGTTCAAACACGAGCAGCTACAGCAAACGAATGTCAAATTTCGGGTTTTCTCAGCATCATTCAACCCACCAAGACTTCTGAAGCATTAGACGATCCGGATTGGGTAATAGCAATGCAGGAAGAACTACACCAATTTGATCGTCTCAAAGTCTGGAGATTAGTTCCTCTTCCATATGGAAAATCTGTTGTCGGAACTAAGTGGGTGGTCAAGAACAAAAGGGATTCGGATGGAGTGGTCATCCATAACAAAGCTAGGTTGGTTGCTAAAGGCTACAATCAACAAGAGGGCATTGACTATGATGAAACATTTGCCCTTGTTGCTCGTATTGAGGCTATAAGGCTCTTTATTGCATATGCAGCCTCCACGAGCTTCCGTGTCTTTCAGATGGATGTGCAGACAGCTTTTCCCAATGGTATACTCAAAAAAGAAGTCTATGTATCACATCCTTTGGGGTTCATCAGTTCAATACATCCAAATCATGTCTATATCTTACATAAGGCCTTGTACGGGTTGAAGCAAGCTCCAGGTGCATGGTACGATGTCTTATCTGAATATTTGATTGGCGAAGGCTACTCCCAAGGAAATACTGATACCACTCTGTTCACAAAGACCAAGGGTAAGGACAAGATTTTGGTTCAAATCTATGTGGACGATATCATTTTTGGGTCTACTAATCCAAAATTCAGTGACGAGTTTGCTAAGATCATGGCAAACAGATTTCAAATGAGTATGATGGGAGAGATGTCATTCTTTCTCGGACTCTAGGTGAAGCAGTTAAGTCATGGCAGTTTTATTTGCCAATCCAAGTACATCAAAGATCTTCTAACGAAGTATGATATGATTAACTACACACCCATATCCACATCCATGGCTGCTAAGGCACAGCTATCAGCATATCTTGATGGTTCTCCTGTAGATCTGAAAACTTACCGTGGGATGATTGGATCATTACTCTATCTCACTGCAAGTCGTCCGGACATCATGTTCTCTATGTGTCTCTGTGCCAGATTCCAGGTGAATCCTAAAGAGTCACATCTTCTGGCAGTTAAGCGGATCTTCAGATATCTCAAAGGATCTATGGATCTAGGTCTGTGGTATCCCAAAGATTCAAATATGAATCTCTATGCTTACTCCGATGCTGACGATGCCGGTTGCAAGATTGATAGAAAAAGCACATCTGGTAATGCACACTTTCTGGGAGATCGTTTAGTTTGCTGGGCCTCAAAGAAGCAAAACTGCGTATCCACTTCTACAGCTGAAGCTGAGTATGTTGCTGCTGCAATGTGCTGTTCACAAAGTCTTTGGATACGTACACAGTTATCAGACTTTGGCCTCAGGTATGACAAAATTCCATTGCTATGTGATTCCCAGTCTGCCATAGCTATCTCCTGCAACCCAGTACACCACTCTAAAACAAAACACATCGATATCCGTTATCACTTCATAAAAGATAACGTAAAGAAAGGTCTTATTGAGCTCCAGTATGTTCCTACTGAAAATCAGCTAGCTGACTTGTTTACCAAACCATTAGACGAGAGTCGCTTCACTGAATTGGTATCCAAATTAGGCATGCTAAACTTGAAAATATAACACACTGGTGCCTCATTTTTCCTTTTCTTTCCTTTTTGTTTAGAGTAGGTGTTACACTGTTTGTTCTTTGTGCAGAGTCATGATGCAACACTCAAGGGGGAGTGAATTTCTGGTGATACACATGTATCATATGTGTAGGGGGAGAAAATATTACTGAACATGTGTAGGGGGAGAAGTATACAACTGACATATTCCCTAAGTTTTGAAAATTTTGCATAAACAGATGCAAGAGTCTAGGGGGAGTGTGTCAGACAAACATTCAAATCAACATATCTGGGAAATTCAATTTTTCAAATCTCAAAATCCAGATATTTTGATTTTTCAGAAAATTTCCAAGTGTTGGGTTTTGTTTCAAGCAATCGCATCATATGCTTCAATCGCATGGGATTACAACACTTGTTAAAATAACCATCAATTGCATGCGATAGACTAACAAACATGAATCAAGCCCTAATCGCATGACTTAGAAAATATGCAAATTGAACTGTCTCAATCGCATGCGATTAGAAAACCAAACGGTGAATCGCATGCGATTAGCAACCCAAAGGGTGAATCGCACGCGATTAACACACCAAAGGGTAAATCGCATGCGATTCAAATGTTCAATAAGCCGGGTTTTTTACCAATCGCATTGGTTTATCAGCCTCATTTTTCACCGTGTATTTGGACCAATCAATGTGTGACACGCATCCATTTACACCGACTTAACTTCCCATCAGTTACTAACATCCCTCATACGCTTCATATTTCAAAATTTTAAACTCTCTCAAACTTTGGTTACTTGATTTCTAAAAACATCTCGTTACTCTGCCAAAATTTGCAATTTTAGTCTCATAATACTCCTAATCACAAAGGTAACAACTTGTATGGTTTACATTTTGAAAATTTTGAGTTAAAAGGGTGATTTTTGGCCTTCGAACACCCATCAAGTACTATAAAGTTGTATATTACTATCTAATTGTCATATTAAAAGCTTTAAAACTACTTGTTTATACTTAAAATCATCATGTACACAATGGGGCTTCCAGAGTTGGGGTTTTTCACAAAATTTTCATACATGATAGTTTTGGTCAACAAGGGTCAACACTCTTTCAATCACTAAAGCTTGACCAAAATTCAAAACTGAATGTTGTTTTCATGCATATCTATTTATCTTTAACTTACCTGTTTTATCTATTTGCACAAATAAGATGGCTCAAGTTGTACGCGACCCTGAGGAGATTATGCCCCAAGTTGAGTTCCTTAACACTAGGACTCATGCAAACAACCACTACATTGACTTGATCAAACTGAAAAATCCTACTTACCCCATTGTCACTGAAATCCTAAAGATACACCCACTTAACCACCTCCTGACTTACAACCCGTCTACAACCGGCACACATGTTCCTGAGCTTTACGTTCAACAATTCTGGAGGACATGTGATGTACAAACAAATGAAAGAGGGCATGAGGTCATTCATGCTGAGGTCGACGAATTTCAAGTTAACATACCTCTCAATCGCCTCAGAACAATTTTTGACCTACCCACTGCAGGCAGCAGACCTCCCGCGACAGACTTTGAGGAAATCCCAGATGAGGATGCATGTCTTGCAGCTATCAGGGAAATGGGCTATGATGGTGAGCTCACCTACAAAAATCAGTTCAAACACACCGGCTTGTATCCCAAGTACAACACATTTATGACGGTGCTTCAACGGTGTCTCACCCCCAAGCATTCGGGTTATGAATTTCCAACGGAGCATCAGCTCAAAATCTTTGTGGCAGCGGCCAATCATTCACATGTGGATTATGCATTTCTTCTCTTCCAAGACATCAAAGCTACAATGCTAATGAAGAACTACCAGAAGAAGAAGGATGCAAACATGTTGCCGTACCACCGCTTCATACCTATGATCATCCAATATGTGATGGATCAGAATGCTGACATCCCTCGCCGGACAGATTTACCTTCTATTACTCCTAAACTTTTTATGCATATTAAACCTGCCATTCCGGCCAATCTGCCTATCCTAAGACCTTTCCCTGTATCTCTCCTTGATTTATGTGAGTAGAATGATATTCTAGTAAGTTATAGGGCGAGTGTAGGAATACCTCCCATGGTTGTGCCAGAACCGGCCATACCTGCCCAGGGAGGTGTAGTACCCGGTGAGGATTTAGAGAATAGGCCTCAGACATCTATGGGAGATGCTGAGAGGGGAGAGGAGAGAGAAAATGAAGAGAGGGGTGGAGAAGAAGGTGAAGGTGGAGTTATTAGAGAGGGAGGGGATGCATATGATCCCGCCACCGTTCAAACCATTATCAAATCTCTTTCTCAAACCACCCGCACTCAAGCTGTACTAGAAGAACTTGGTCTTGACACTTCTGAGTCATCCAGTTGTGAATCTTCTCACGATGAGTCTGCTTCTCAACCAGGAGGTGTCCCTACCTTTGAACCTGTCACTTCTCCTATGAGCACCCCTGAGCAACCAATTGAACAACCAGCTGAAAGCACTCCCTCCTTCATGAAACTCACCGACCCACATACTACCTCTCCTGACCAGGCCCACACTGTTCAAGTTACTCAAGTAATTCCACAACCTGGTGGTCTGGTCATATCTTTGAATCCCTTTACCCAACCTACTGAAATTCCCACCTACGGACAGGCAATTGTAGCCCCAGAACATGACATTCCAGTAATTTCTCCAACTCATAGCCTATCTATTGAAACTGGCTCTGTCACCCCTGATTCTCTACTACAACCTGATCAATATGTGGGGTATGGTGCTGGTAGTGGTGAAGTTGAAGTTAGTATTGTAGTTAGGAGTAAGAGTGACAGAGAGGAGGTGAGAAAAGAAAAGGAGAGTGCTGAGGGACCCCTAGCCCCAGAAAGCCGGGTAGCCACATCTACTACGGGACCTGACATTGTTGGGTCTCGTATTGAACAAGTCGCGGTTATCCCACCCGTGCAGTTTTCAACCCCACCAAGCTACTACGGTGTCTCTCAGCAGGCATCGTCTTCATTGCACAGGGCTTTAGCACATACACTAGGTCCACCCCAATCGGGAGTTAGACCTATTGAACATAGAGGACCGCCTCTCTCGTCCTCGACTTCTTTTAATGCACAATTTGATATACCGCGGATCTCCGCTTATCTTGACCAACACAGGGTTGCAATTGATGCAC
Organism: Pulicaria dysenterica; assembly: GCA_947179395.2. NCBI lineage: Eukaryota > Viridiplantae > Streptophyta > Magnoliopsida > Asterales > Asteraceae > Pulicaria > Pulicaria dysenterica. The sequence continues at coordinate 28,356,602 of OX359289.1, read as the reverse complement.
TGAGCTTGTACGTCAGTCAAATCTCCTCAACTTCTATAGGTGGTACCTCTTATGGTGCCATTCGAGGATTAGAAGGAAATCCTGCTAGAGCCAACATCCCTGCTGCTCCAGTAGGTGGTACTACCTCTGTGGCTGGTACCTCAACCGGAAATCTTTGTGATTCCGGGTTTGTTACACGTGCAGAGCTTCAGGATTATATTCAACAAGTCGTGGCACCAATCCACCAACAACTACAAATGACAAATCAAAAGTTGGATCGGATAGAACAATCCTCCCAGGCCCAGCAACAGCAACTCAACAGGATTGAGGCACTCCTTACTGCTAGATCTCCAGTTCCAGAGCATCAACCACAACCTGATCCATCATCTATGTCTGTGGATGCTTTAAAGATCTTGATGTATGTTAAACTTCTGGAACAAAGGCCAGAATCTGCTCATGATCAAGACCTTCTGACAACTCTACGCAATAAACAACATCCAAAGGGAATCTCCTTGGATGACTTTCACGAGTTTCATGAAGATGTCAACAGCAAGATAGATGGGGTGATTAGAGGCTTCTACACCTCTTTAGAGAAGGTTACTGACAGGCTGAAACTACTTGAACAAATCTGTTAGGCTTAGGCCCAAAGAAGCAAAAAGAGGCAGGATGATCAAGATCCTGATGATCAACCTGAGGGGGAGAAAAGAAGAAGAGTATATATGACTTCTCCCTCTGTGGTTGCAAATGTACCTGTCGTACCTGTTCCCCAAATTAATTCATACTTATCTGCAGGTACAAGTTCAGCTGGGTCCGAGAGTCAACAACATACGGAAACTGCACAATAATTGGCCGATGAATTTTATGAACAACAACAAAAGGAGAATGCTGACAAACAGATTGTACTTTATGTACCTCAGGAACAATCTGAACCGAGGCCAATCGATCTTGAAGAAGGTGAAATACCTTATGAGCAGTTCCATGCCGAGATGTTTAACTCGTTTAGTGACTCAGATGATGAAATAGAAGATTTATATGAGTCCATACACACATCACCTGCAAGGCATATGGGAGATAGCAGTTCTGCTCAACCAGAGGAGAACCTGAGGATCCTGAAATTCGTGATATGTTCAGAGATATAGATGAATATGTGAAAGACACAACACGTCCAGCTTCACCCAGATTTGTCCACAGATTTGATGATGTCATCAGTGAAAGAGAGCTTGCACTTAAAAGAAAAGAATGGGCAGCAATCTCTAGAAGGGAAGCTAGAAAGAAACCTAAACAGAAGAAAACCAAGTCTGGATGCAAGCAACATGTTTACTAGAAGTTGCGGTGCAGTCCTGCAACGTTTATGGAAAAACTATTATGTTAATGCTCCCAATCTTGAAGAAAGAATCTCAGACATCTTTTGCAGCGAACAAATACAGGTTATCCCTCCCGAGTTGCGGAACATGGATGATAAGCAAAGAAGAAGATACGAACACATCCTCACTCAGTCTATGTCTAATCCAGAAGAGAACAAATCAGAATATACAATCGTTGAACTCATCAATGTCTACACTCAAACCACCTTCAGAATAAAAAGAGAGGAAAGTGGCCAGAAGAAGAATTTGGGAGAGCTGCTTTGATGAGATACTTAAGAAATCTGATGGAATTCATAGAGGAGCATGATCTGCAACTTGGAGCCGAGAATAATTATAGGAAAATCATCTCTTATTGCCTAACCAGAGCCATCCAGAATTAAGAAAAGCTTAAAGAGTTGACTGTGATTGATGAAGGACATGAAAGCTTCAAGGGTGAACGAGGAGTCGTCTCCAAGAACACCAAAGGTGAAAAGATCTTCATAAGACTTGATGAGCTGATGTCCTACTCAGACGGCACATTGAAAATCCTTCATCACAAGATACATCAGAAGGTATGGGATAACCGTGAGGCCTACACTTATGATCAACATGTCCAGGCCTATCGCGCTATAGAACAGATGAAGACTACACTGTCAAACAGAAGGCAAGTAAGGAAGTGGCAAGTGGCATTCGGGATTCGCAACAAATCAGTCTATGAATAGATATATTTCTTTATTTGTTGTGAATCATTGCACACCTCACTTAGGGGGAGAATGTTAGATTATAAAAAATGAGGGTGCAAATATGTAAATATTGTAACTTGGGCAAATGCTATAAAAGGCATTTGCCCCACCTTTTCTAATCAAGCTTTGCATTTCAACTTACTTGTGTTTGTGTTGTTTACTCTCTAGCTCTCGGCTCTCTCTCTCTCTCTCTCTCTCAACCAAAAACACACACAAACACATATTAATCATCTAGCATTGCTTCATCCGTATAAACACGGGACCAACAGGTTTAATTGTTGATGACTTGATGAAATGTATTAAGCTCACAGTATGATGTTCTATCTAATACTCACAAGTCATATTATCATGTAAATCATCACTCGAGTTATCAAGACTCATATTTACAATCAAATATAGCATGTAAGCATAGAATCATAAGATAATCACATATCCACTTAACCATGTTTAAATCCAGCTACAAGCCATACATTCTTGGTCAAATGATATGTCTCATAGCTTTCAAAACATAAGAAAGGTGTTAAAGTGATTTAAGAATGGTTAGAATAAAAGAAACAGCAAACTGATTTTGGAACAGGGCTTCATGCGATTGCATGTCAGGGACATGCGATCACATAGAATGACAGACCCATGCAGTCGCATGCATATGTCATGCGATCGCATGGTATCTAGTTACATCAGATTTCACTTTTACCCAAAGATTAAACACAAACAACGTGGACTTTCATCCAAGGTTATAAGTAGATAGTAAATGAACACTATGATGTTATGAACCCAACAAGACTCAAACCACGTGCATTAGATTTAAGATCAAGCCTTATGTTATTTATTTTAGATATCATCATGTTATGTACCATTTCTAGCACATAACACATGCAAAGCATGAAATACATAAGCATGCATATAGAATCAAAAGATCAGACTCTTAATGACATTATGGAATTCATTTCAACCTTAACATGTTCAAAAACATCTTTTTAATCCTTTTTATCCTTTTGTAGTATTAATGATCAAATAATATACGTACACAATTAAACTATCATTTGAGATGTGAAACATGTGAAAAACCAAAATATGATAAACATGGCCAACTTGTTAAGATCTGAAATGATCAAAGACAAGTTCCAAAAATGCTTTTCAAATGACAATTTTGCTTGTTACACCATTTCTAGTGATAACTACACAAGATATTAAGATTAAACCAACATTCTTGAATATGCATGCAATATAACCCTGAGGTTTTCACACAAAAGGTTACCAAAACATGAACATGAACAAATATATTACATGAATATGATTAATCACATTTATATTAATGATCAAAACATACTTTTATATCAAATCATCAAGAAAAGGTTTATATTGTCATAACTTGGCCGAGAATCATGTTGGCCTAAGTGAAATAGTATAGTTACACATAGTTACAAGTAAAACAACAAGATAAACACTTGGATACATATTAAAACAGAAAATTATAAGATTATACCAAGCTTTCCCGAGTGTATACGTGATCAGAACCTCCACTTAGTTTCTACACATTTGGAACGGAGTTTGAGGTGTTTAACTACTACCAAATCGAAACCCAAGTGTGAAGACACCTTAGTGTGTGTGTTGTGTGTGTATGTATGTTACAGAGAGAATTCGTGTGTGTGTGTTTCTCTTGCTGCTTCTGATTGTTTTCTGTATATTTTGAGTAGAGAATGAGTCTCCTTAAATAGGCCTGATTCGGGGGTCTTTGCGATCGCATGGACCCTGCCATGCGATCGCATGGCTTGGTTTTAGGCGGTTGACAAGACAGCCTAGCTTGCAGAAGCTGCCAAGTGCCAAAGCTAGATTCGCCCCTACCTTGCGATCGCATGGCTTTGTCATTTTCAACAGTTCTTTATTTTTCTTCTGTTTTGCACTCGTTTTACTCGAAATCTTCACTTTTAGTCTTTTTAACCTGCAATGGTGAAAATAAAGCATTTTGGGTAATAATTTGTATATTTCACCTTAATTACGGATTAAATGCGAGGGTTTTTGGTGCGTAAAACATGTATAAATATAGCATTTGGGGTAATAATTCGTACATTTCACCTTAATTACGGATTAAATGCGAGGGTTTTTGGTGCATAAAACATGTATAAATATGGATATATCATAACCTCACCCCATATATATATATATATATATATATATATATATATATATATATATATATATATATATATATATATATATATATATATATATATATATATATATATATATATATATATATATATATGTTCAATCGAGAACTGTTTTCGTACGATAATTGTGAAATTTGTTTGTAACACCATTAATTACTAATAAATAGGGGTACTCTCGCCATTTAAATATTTAGTCAACCATGAATTGCATCCGGATGAGCTGATAGCTTGTGTGCAAGGATAATGTACACGTTTCATATTCAGACGCTATGAGTCATTAAAGGGTCACACAGCTGCACACCCAACTCGAACCAAGATGATGATACTTTATGTTTGATGATAATTAATAGTTAATTAATTATCAAGTAAGTAAATAAAAGTAGTTATTTATTATTTGAGGGATTAAATATTAGGTATATATTTAATAAAAATGTTTTTTAATAAAAATTATATTTTAGTTATATTAATCAAACTTGAGGGTTGGTTTTTTATAAGGATTAAACTTTTAATCTTTGACCGGGCTTATGGGCTTAAGGGCCTTCATCCATTATTTTAGTAATTATAAGGATTAACCCTTGGAAATTAGTTAAGCAATACAATTAACTTAAGCCTTAAGCAACAAACAACACACATCTCCCTCTCTTTCCGATTGGCAGCCGAGAACCACCAACCCACCACCATTCGGCGGCGGTAGCGCCGCGATGCACCAGCAGTGGCGGCATGACGGCAGCGGCGGCTGGCAGTCCCTTTGCGGCGACTGCGGTTTTCCGGCGACACTCACCCTCGGCTGAGAACCCCTTTGCAGTGGTTCCGATTGGCGGCAGCCCCTTGGGAGGGGTTAGTGGCGGCGGTTTGTTGAGATACACACACGAGACGCTTTGGTTTTAAGCGGGTATCATTTTTGGCTGTCTAGAAGCTGGGTTCACGGGTGCAGTAGCTGTGTATCCCCCTATAGCAGTGTAAGGGTATAAATTCAAAACCTTTTGCTCTATATGATTTATATATATGTTTGTATAATATGAATATTATATGTTTTGTTCCCCTAGTTAATCCAATTGTGATATCTGGGATTGGGATTTGTTTTATTTCCGCTGAGCATGTTGTATCCTATAAATCCCAACAGAGTCATGATTAATTTGCGATGTTTGATTTTCCCAAAATACTCATCGCTAACACGTCATTAATGAGCTATTAATGAGTCATTAATGAGTCATTAATGAGTTTAACTTCATCAATGATTGAGATTGGTTATTATACGAAAAACAGTTATTATTTGAACAATCATATATATATATATATATATATATAGGGTGAGGTTCGATTGCGAATGCATTTAATCTGCGAACGCTGCGAACACCTCCCCCCTTAATTTTTGGATGGCTATTCTTGGTCAATTAATTCATGCAGTAGAACTTTGGACGGTGTGGCGGTGAATTGTTTTTAATTCCACCGTAATATCGTATAGTCTCTAAGTGATAATATTAAATTATTATTATACAATTTTTTCTTAAACGATCACATGTTTACTTATCATAGGTCATCATGACTTCTTTTTGTATGTACAATAATATATATATATATATATATATATATATATATATATATATATATATATATATATATATATATATATATATATATATGTTTATAGTACATATAACTATAATTATAATATATAGTATAAGGATGATGTAGTGTTTTTAAAAAAGATATAGTAATTTAAGACTAGACGTAATGGTTTTAAAATACAAACGCTACAAAAACTGCATCTATTTTACAAAACCATTGCATCCAGTTTATAATCAATACATCTCGTCTATACAAACACTATCTCTTGAAACTAATGCATATGGGTTGAAGGAGTCAGTGAATTCTCATTTTAATAATCGTTTAAGATCCGGGCCTCTTTATATTTCCAAGGATGCAGTGATTTTAGGAACGCTAGAAACACTGCAAATTATCTATAAAATCACCGCATCCAACTTAAAATCATTACATCTTATCTAAAATATGGAGTTCTCTTAAAACTAGTCCATGATGCGTGAATTAAGCGGTGGACTCTAATTTAAAAATCAATACATCTTGTCTAAAAACCACTGCATCTAGTATAAACTCACTGCATTTTGTCTAAAAACACTGCATCTCTTTGTAAAACATATATATATATAATTTATAATTTTTTATTTTATTATATAATATATACTTAATATAATCAAGAATCCCACTTTCAAACTTTCATATTCAAATAAAAAATCAATATTCATAACAAAAGATCACTATATCTAAAGTTATAAAGTTGTTCGATATAATTTATTTGATTTTTTTGTGAGCATATATTAACTAATATCACAAAACAATTCAAATTAGAAAAAAAGAAAAAGAAAAAGAATTGAATTTGGAAAAAGAATCCAGCCGCAAAAATTGACCAAATTTCTATCAAAACTACCGTTCACAATTTCGTTCACATTTAAGGCGTTCGTATTTGATCTTTTCTCTCTCTCTCTCTCTCTCTATATATATATATATATATATATATATATATATATTTGGCAGAATGGAGATAAGATTTGATGTTGTAAAAAATAATGACGTATATGATGAATGTAAATATGACATGGATAACTCATAAGTGTGATTAGAAAGTGTTAGAAAGTGGAAAGCCCGTAAAATCAATCTAGAAATTAAATCAAGTGGGAGAGGGTTGAATGAAATTTGTGAGAAGGTTTTATAAAAATTGAATATTAATTTAATTAACTATAAGTTGTTTAATTTATGCTTAATAACTTATTGTTGGTATGGGACAACATCTCTAAATAATTTGACTCGTGGGTGAGCTAGGCTACTCAATTTATAAGAAAGAGGTTAGGTCTTGGCCACGATGAATTCCTTTTGGTCTAGTGATAAGCACTTTGGTCCTAACAATTTGTATTAGAGCGAGGTCATGGGTTCGAATCCCACAACATGCAAAAAATGTTGTGAGGGTGGGGGTGAAGTTGGATGAGTCATTGACCGCCATATACGTAAATCCGCTCGTATGTTGTGACGAGTTGGAATCCCATAAGTTTAATACATTTGCGGTAGATATCAGGGTAGAAAATGTTGGTATGTGTTAAAATTTCTGAAATAATTCGATTCATGGACGAGCTAGGCTATTCAATGTATAAGAAAGAGGTTGAACCTTGACCAACAAAAATTCTTTTTGTCCTAATGGTAATGTTGGTCCCGAATGGATACTACAACAACAAATGTTTGTAGAAGGGGGGGTTGAATACAAACTTTAGCGAATAAAATTTAAGAGACACACGGTGTACTTTTATATAATTATTATTGATGTTAATCAAGAATTACATGAACTAGATGCGGAAAATCTAAGTTTAATAAAAGGTGGCAACTAGATTTGTCTAACACATAGACAATGCTAATCTTAAACAACTAATGTCTAAGATGTTCAACACATGAATAAGTTTGTTACACTGAAAGTAAAATGCTAACTCTTCTAGTTCTCAACTTATGAGATTTCAGTGCTTTTCAACGCATACTTAGCATGTTTCCATGCATGAGTATATATAAGAAAAGTGTGTCTGGGTTGATGAAGAGAGAAGAAGACAAAGGTACTTGGTTTAATAATATTATAATAGATAAAGTTAGTGGGTGAAAAGTAAGTTAACTTTATACACAAAGTGTGTAAACTGAACATACTTTTCAGTAATGAGTGTACCCACTATCTATTATTATATTATTAAAGTACTACCTTTATATCTTGGAAAGGTAAACTTCTCCTTTCACGCTTGTGCTTTAAACAACACCATGCTTTCTGAAGATTTGACTTTACCAAGTATGGAGTTGCCAGCCATACTTATCATCATATCTTCGAGATCTTCTTTTCAAGAGTATCTTTCTCCTTTTCCATGGGATAAAGATCTATCCTTTTTGTTTCTTTACAGATACAAAAAGTGCTACGTACTTTTACAAAGAAAGATCTAAGGCATAATAGGAACAACACATGTTCTGCCTTTGACTAAAGAAAATATTACATAGAAAAGTTATTAGCTGAGATATAGAATTGTAGCATCCTAATTTAGGGCCTAGTAGTAATATGTTGTACATTGTGTTGTTCAGTTGTACGTTGACTTTAACTAAGTTGTTTAAGTTGTTTTGTTGCTTAATTGTTGTTATTTGTTGGTACACGTGGTTATGTGGCTAAAGTTAGAAATATTTCATAAATAAATAACGATGGTAAATAGTTGAACGGTTTCAGATAATGATTTCGAAAATATCTCCGTTAGTTGAAACGGATAAACCTAAGTCGTGTTTTAAGTTGAATAGGAGAACAAAATACCCGCGAGGGGTATTAGACCCATTTAAGTCGGTCATATGGGTTCTTATCCCCTGACTTCACCAAGACACACACTAAAAACACACACTTACTCACGACACACACATATGCCTTGTTCCTTGGAGCTTTTGAAGAACAAATCCAGGATCAAGTGATTTCAGTAGCTCTTAAGTGCCAATATGTTGTACATCATCATCCTTGTAAGTGTTTTTCATTGAAGAACCCTAGTTTTTGTATTTGAAAGAGATGAAGTGATTTGATGATGCAAAGTAAGTTCTAAGTGTTGGTTTATGTCAAAAACGTGTTTGTAAGTTCATATGTATGTTAAAAGTGATGTATAAACGCTTGAAAATGGATTCAAGTTGATTTTGTGTCAAAAAGTGCGAATTCTAGCGGCTGTGCTCGAACAGAGCAAGAACATGCTGTAAAATGGAAAGGCCATGCGGTCACAAGAGGTCCTTTGCGGTCGCATGGAAATGCCTTACGGTCGCATGGATGTCTGAAATCCTTTGCGGTCGCATGGAAATGCCTTACGGTCGCATGGATGTCTGAAATCCTTTGTAGTCGCATGGAAATGCCTTACGGTCGCATGGGTATCTGAAATCCCTTGAGGTCGCACGGAAATTCCTTGCGGTCGCATGGAAGGGTTTTGTGCTGACGGCTTTGTAGCCTTGTGTTTTAAGCCTCGTTGGTTGTCGTTGTTTGGTGTCTAAGCTTGAACCTTATGTGTTAGGTGATTCAGACGATTCCGTGTGCTCCTGGGATTCCCGAATTCATATCTGCCTCTTATAACCTCGAGGTGAGTACCGGTTTTCCCATGAGTCTCGGTAAGTAGCGTTGTCTATTGTTTGTTGAAATATGTTGTCGATGTCGCACACGTGCGTATGAGGTATGTTATACATGTTGCTATATATATTGTTGCCATGCTAAGTTGCTTACATGTTGGTTATGAATCGCATGCGTATAGTTGAACCCATTACGGGTAGTAGTTGTATATATGGTACTGGTCCGGACCGATGTGGCATGGTTAAGGTCAGCTTTCTTCCCGAAGGCTGGATCCCTTTGATGGAATAACGGGGATTAACGGTACCAGGTGTGCAGCACGCCGGGGTGGTCTTGCAAACCGCCGCTCCTTAACGTGAGTTGGGATGTTAACTTCAGTTGAGATCCAAGATGTTGAGCTTCGAGCTTCGTAACACATTTGGTGGACTGCTCTTCGCTCCCCTCCCATAGCGGTTAGTTGTTGCTGATGGTCCCCAGTTTGAATCGTTGAGCGGGGTTCCCACCCTGCAAGATATGATTCCTACTGACCCGTTGGCGCGACCCTATGTGTTAGGATAGCCTTGTGTGCTGTCCCGTAGTTGGGATAACCTGCTTATTGATGCTTATGTGTTAATCTGTACTCACTAGCTAGTTGTAGCTAACGGTGCCTAAATTTACCTTTTTGCAGATGCGAAGTAGTTGGCCTGGTGAGGCGGGACTTGTTGGTAGTTGTTGTACATATCTTTTGCGGAACACTGCTCGTTGTAATTATTTGTGATCCGATGGTCGGTAGTGTCGGTTAGTTGGGTAACACGCGGTTGTATAATTGGGACTTGGTTTATGGTGTTGTACTTTTACATTACCAAGTCAGATAAACAATATTATCTTTTGTAAAACGTGGTTACTTCCGCTGCTGGCTTTTATTATATAAGTTTAAAAAGCTTAAATTTTCCCTAATTTTAAGCGCGTGAAAACCGGTGTTACAAGTAGGTATCAGAGCCTAAGTTTGAGGAATTGGGTACTCGTAGGAGTATTCAATCTCAAGCTCGGGCCCGACCATCGTTAAGTGTTCCTAGTTGGGTATTTGGGGTTGAGTGTGAGCGTTATGTGGTAGTTGCATGTGTAAACTAACTTGTAGCGTTAGTAGTTGTTGAGTAAGTAGAGTACTAAACGTTGTTCCCATGTGTAGTAAGTTGACATAGAATGGCTGAGCAATGACTTAATACTGAAGAGGCTCTTAAACGTATGGAGGATGAAGCTTCAAGCGTTTATCCTGAAGCTGAGGAGGGATCTGCTCCGCATAATTATGAGCCGCTAAGGCAAGATCCAGAACAAGCAGCACGTATTGCACGTCTGGAGGAAGAGCTCCGACTTACACGGGAGCTATTAGTAGCGGCTGTACAAGGGCGTAGACCAGAGAAGTGTTCGTTTAAGAAATTCCGTTCTTGCGGTCCGAAAGAATTTGAGGGCCGTGATGGTCCTTCAGATGCCGTGAGGTGGCTTAGAGAAACCGAGGGTGTGTTCGATTCTTGTGATTGTGAAGCGGAGCTTCGTGTCAAATATGCGGCACAGATGTTGAAGGGTAGCGCGTTGTTCTGGTGGGATTCAGTGAAAGCTACCTTGAGTAAAGAGGTTCTTACTTCCATGACGTGGGAACAATTTGTTGAAAAAGTCACGAAGCGGTATTGTACAGACTATGATATGGAAAAGATGGAAAGAGAGTTCAACGCTCTTAGTAAGGGAGACAAGTCGGTGGATGTTCTGATTCAAACCTTTATCGATAAAGTGAGGTTTATTCCTAGCTTGGTGAATGATGAAGTTGCAAAGATGAGAAAGTTTGTGGGAAAGTTGCCTGCTGATTATCGCGCTATCGTTAGAATGGCTGGGAGTTTAGATCGAGCGTTTGAAATGGCTCGACAGATTGAAGATGATCGTACTCAGGGCAAGGATGACCGAGCTGGTGAAAGTCATAAGAGGAAGTTTCAACAATCCTCGAAGCCGGGTCCTTCTAAAGGAAAATCTGTTGCTGGTGGGAAGTTTGATTCCCAGAAGAAGCCGTGGGTGGATCGTCCGTGGTGTGCAACTTGCCGTACATATCACAGTGGTGATTGTTCTAAAGCCACTGCTCGATGCTTACGGTGTGGGCAGAAGGGGCATGTGGTTGCCGAGTGTGAGTTCAAGGAGGATGTTTGTTACAAGTGCCACAAGCCAGGGCACAGAATATCTGACTGCCGGTCAAAGCCAAGTACCGGTGCTGGTGGATCTGCCTCTGGGCAGAAAAAGGATGGTGCTCCCCGAGCTAAAGGGCGAGCATTTCAGATGACAGCTGAGGAGGCTAAGGGTGCTGGAGACGTGATAACTGGTACATTTCTTGTTAATTCTGCCCCAGCATGTGTATTGTTTGATTCTGGAGCTACGTACTCTTTTGTATCTGTCTCTTTTTGTGATAAACTGCACATGCCTGTATCTGTACTATCTGAGCCAATAAGAGTAGAGACTGCTAGTGGTAAAGTAGTTCCAGTTGTTGATAATGTCCCTCAAGCAATTATTGATATCGATGGGAGTAGTTTTCCTGTTTCCTTTCTTCTTATGCCGATTGCGGGATTCGATGTTGTAATTGGGATGGATTGGCTTAGCAAGTTGAACGCTGAGATTTTCTGTTCCAAGAAGTTGATCAAAGTCCCTCTACCTGACGGGTCATATGTTGTGGCTCGCGGTGAAAGACGTAAATCGGATATTCCTGTCATTTCTCTAATAAAAGCGAGAAAGGCAGTTTCAAAAGGTTGCGAGTGTTATCTGGCACATGTGATTGATGCTAAATTGGAGAAACGTGATGTTCGTGATATTCCGGTGGTAACCGATTATCCAGAAGTGTTTCCCGATGAGTTGCCTGGGTTGCCGCCAGTTAGAGATGTTGAATATCGTATCGATCTTGTTCCTGGGGCTACCCCTGTTGCCAAAGCTCCATATCGTCTTGCTCCTTCAGAGGTTTGCGAGATGATGACACAGATTCAGGAGTTGCTAGACAAAGGCTTTATTCGCCCGAGTTCTTCTCCTTGGGGCGCTCCTGTACTATTCGTAAAGAAGAAAGATGGGACGATGAGAATGTGTATAGATTACCGGGAGCTGAATAAGCGAACGGTAAAGAACAAGTATCCTTTGCCGCGGATAGATGATTTATTTGATCAACTGCAGGGAGCGATATGCTTCTCAAAGATTGATCTGCGGTCGGGATATCATCAAGTATTAGTTGCTGACGAAGATGTTCCGAAGACGACTTTCCGTACTCGTTATGGTCATTATGAGTTTTTGGTGATGCCGTTTGGCTTAACCAATGTTCCTGTTGTTTTCATGGACCTGATGAACCGGGTTTGTCGTCCTTTTCTTGATAAGTCGGTGATCGTGTTTATTGACGATATTCTCGTTTATTCTAAAACCGAAGCTGAACACGAGTTGCATCTGCGACAAGTCCTTGAAACTCTTAAACGAGAGAAGCTTTACGCTAAATTCTCGAAGTGCGAATTCTGGTTACGAGAGGTCCATTTTCTTGGTCACGTGATTTGCAGCGATGGCGTGAAGGTTGATCCAACTAAGGTTGAGGCAGTGATGAATTGGGGAGTTCCCCGAACTCCTTCTGAAATTAGAAGCTTTCTTGGCCTAGCTGGTTATTATCCGCGGTTTATCCGCGACTTTTCTAAATTTGCGGGTCCTCTGACCAAACTAACTCGCAAGGATGTTGCATTTGTTTGGGCGGAAGCTCAAGAACAAGCGTTTCAGTCTCTGAAACGGCTATTGTGCGAAGCTCCAATTCTTTCGTTGCCAGACGGATCGGAAGATTTCGTTGTTTATTGTGATGCTTCGTACTCCGGGTTGGGGTGTGTGTTGATGCAACGTGATAAAGTGATTGCCTATGCTTCAAGGCAATTGAAACCTCATGAAGGCAATTATCCGACTCATGATCTTGAGTTGGCAGCTGTGGTGTTCGCGTTGAAATTGTGGAGACACTATCTTTACGGTACCAAATGTGTGGTCTGCACAGATCACAAAAGCCTACAATATGTCTTCACGCAGAAAGAGCTCAATATGAGGCAACGCAGATGGCTTGAGTTGATAAAAGACTATGATTGTGAAATTCGCTACCATCCTGGTAAGGCCAATGTGGTGGCGGATGCCTTAAGTCGCAAATGCTCTACCGTAGACGCGAAGTTTATGAAACTTACTGTGGTTCCTGATATCATTGCTCGATTAAAGGAAGCGCAGCAAGTGGCATTGCAAGATGACAATCTGAAAGCCGAGTTGATGAGAAAGCTGAAAGACCAACTTGTTAATGATACTCGTGGATTAAAGACTTTCCAGTCTCGTGTGTGGGTGCCACTTGATGGTGGTAATCGTGATCTGATACTGCAGGAAGCCCATAATTCTAGGTTGTCGGTTCATCCGGGCAGCACAAAGATGTATCACGACTTGAAAGCGTTGTATTGGTGGCCTACTTTGAAACGAGACATTGCTTCCTTCGTGGAGAAATGTCAAATCTGCGCACAAGTTAAGACAGAACATCAGAAGCCTTATGGCAATCTGCAACAACTTGTGATCCCTGAGTGGAAATGGGATCACATTACGATGGACTTTGTGACAAAGTTGCCGAAAACCCTCAGAGGTCATGATGCAATTTGGGTCATTGTCGATCGATTGACCAAAAGCGCTCATTTTCTAGCTATCAGCGAGTCTACTTCGTTGGAAAAGCTAGCAAAGTTGTATATAAATGAAGTGGTGTCACGACATGGTTTGCCGTGTTCGATTGTATCTGATCGGGATGCACGATTTGCTTCCCATTTTTGGCAGAGTTTGCAAACCAAACTTGGTACTCGTGTTCACCTGAGCACGGCGTATCATCCACAGACCGATGGCTAGTCGGAGAGAACGATTCAGACGTTGGAGGACATGCTTCGCGCATGTGTTCTCGAGTTCGGTGGTGCGTGGGATTCTCACTTGCCTTTGATCGAGTTTGCTTACAACAATTCGTATCACTCCAATATTGGGATGCCACCATACGAGATGTTATACGGGAGGCGTTGTCGTACACCAACATGTTGGCTCGAGCCCGGTGAGAAGCAGTTTGCCGGACCCGAAATTCTTCAGATTACAGCTGATAAAGTGAAAGTTGCTCGTGAAAAATTGAAAGCTGCTCGTGATAGACAGAAAATATATGCAGATCCAAAGCGTAGACCTGTTGAATTCAAGGAGGGCGATCGAGTATTCCTAAAAGTCTCTCCTTGGAAAGGCGTTATCCGATTTGGTCGGAAGGGTAAGTTGAGTCCACGATATATTGGTCCGTTTAAAATCCTTCGTAAGGTTAACGACCAGACGGTATCGCTTGAGTTGCCACCAGAGCTTTCTGGAATCCATAACACGTTCAACATGTGTTACCTGCGTAAATGCAAAGTGGAGGAGAACCAGATTCTGCCTCTGCAAGAGTTGAGAGTAGACGCTTCAAAACGTCTAGTTGAAGAACCTGTTTAAATAATTGGTTCAAAGACCAAGAAATTGCGCAGAAAGATGATAAAGCTGGTTTTGGTCAAGTGGAAGCATAACCTAGGTTCGAACATGACCTGGGAGACCGAAGACGACATGCGAACTAGATACCCTCACTTGTTCGTAGAGGATCAGATTCCGAGGACGGAATCTTCTTAAGGGGGGTAGATTTGTAACATCCTAATTTAGGGCCTAGTAGTAATATGTTGTACATTGTGTTGTTCAGTTGTACGTTGACTTTAACCAAGTTGTTTAAGTTATTTTGTTGCTTAATTGTTGTTATTTGTTGGTACACGTGGTTATGTGGCTAAAGTTAGAAATGTTTCATAAATAAATAACGTTGGTAAATAGTTGAACGGTTTCAGATAATGATTCCGAAAATATCTCCGTTAGTTGAAACGGATAAACCTAAGTCGTGTTTTAAGTTGAATAGGAGAACAAAATACCCGCGAGGGGTATTAGACCCATTTAAGTCGGTCATATGGGTTCTTATCCCCTGACTTCACCAAGACACATACTAAAAACACACACTTACTCACGACACACACATATGCCTTGTTCCTTGGAGCTTTTGAAGAACAAATCCAGGATCAAGTGATTTCAGTAGCTCTTAAGTGCCAATCTGTTGTACATCATCATCCTTGTAAGTGTTTTTGATTGAAGAACCCTAGTTTTTGTATTTGAAAGAGATGAAGTGATTTGATGATGCAAAGTAAGTTCTAAGTGTTGGTTTATGTCAAAAACGTGTTTGTAAGTTCATATGTATGTTAAAAGTGATGTATAAACGCTTGAAAATGGATTCAAGTTGATTTTGTGTCAAAAAGTGCGAATTCCAGCGGCTGTGCTCGAACAGAGCAAGAACCTGCTGTAAAAAGGGTCTTTGCGGTCGCATGGAAAGGCCATGCGGTCGCAAGAGGTCCTTTGCGGTCGCATGGAAATGCCTTACGGTCACATGGATGTCTGAAATCCTTTGCGGTCACATGGAAATGCCTTACGGTCACATGGATGTCTGAAATCCTTTGCGGTCGCATGGAAATGCCTTACGGTCGCATGGGTATCTGAAATCCCTTGAGGTCGCACGGAAATTCCTTGCGGTCGCATGGAAGGGTTTTGTGCTGACGGCTTTGTAGCCTTGTGTTTTAAGCCTCGTTGGTTGTCGTTGTTTGGTGTCTAAGCTTGAACCTTATGTGTTAGGTGATTCGGACAATTCCGTGTGCTCCTGGGATTCCCGAATTCATATCTGCCTCTTATAACCTCGAGGTGAGTACCGGTTTTCCCATGAGTCTCGGTAAGTAGCGTTGTCTATTGTTTGTTGAAATATGTTGTCGATGTCGCACACGTGCGTATGAGGTATGTTATACATGTTGCTATATATATTGTTGCCATGCTAAGTTGCTTACATGTTGGTTATGAATCGCATGCGTATAGTTGAACCCATTACGGGTAGTAGTTGTATATATGGTACTGGTCCGGACCGATGTGGCATGGTTAAGGTCAGCTTTCTTCCCGAAGGCTGGATCCCTTTGATGGAATAACGGGGATTAACGGTACCCTGTGTGCAGCAAGCCGGGGTGGTCTTGCAAACCGCCGCTCCTTAACGTGAGTTGGGATCTTAACTTCAGTTGAGATCCAAGATGTTGAGCTTCGAGCTTCGTAACACATTTGGTGGACTGCTCTTCGCTCCCCCCCCCCCATAGCGGTTAGTTGTTGCTGATGGTCCCCAGTTTGAATCGTTGAGCGGGGTTCCCACCCTGCAAGATATGATTCCTACTGACTCGTTGGCGCGACCCTATGTGTTAGGATAGCCTTGTGTGTTGTCCCATAGTTGGGATAACCTGCTTATTGATGCTTATGTGTTAATCTGTACTCACTAGCTAGTTGTAGCTAACGGTGCCTAAATTTACCTTTTTGCAGATGCGAAGTAGTTGGCCTGGTGAGGCGGGACTTGTTGGTAGTTGTTGTACATATCTTTTCCGGAACACTGCTCGTTGTAATTATTTGTGATCCGATGGTCGGTAGTGTCGGTTAGTTGGGTAACACGCGGTTGTATAATTGGGACTTGGTTTATGGTGTTGTACTTTTACATTACCAAGTCAGATAAACAATATTATCTTTTGTAAAACGTGGTTACTTCCGCTGCTGGCTTTTATTATATAAGTTTAAAAAGCTTAAATTTTCCCTAATTTTAAGCGCGTGAAAACCGGTGTTACAAGAATAATGACTCAGCTAACAGACACTGAACTGCATATGTAAATTTGCTCAGCTAAGGATAAATGAGAAAGACTCAGTTGATTAGATTTGCTCAGCTGATCGAAATGCTCAGCTAATAATACAAATCGTAGCAGCAGCTAATAAACTGATTAACTCAACTGTCAGTTGTTTCCAAGGGCTCAGCTAATCATTTGAGTATAGTCAGATTATGAAGAAAAGATTGGATAAGTAGGAAATACCTTATCTGACAGATGGGAGGCATCAGCTGACCAATGTGAGTGTGTCAGCTGATTCTTGATTGCTCAGCATATTGATGAGATACTGTCAGCTGATCTTTGTCTGCTCAGCTGATCTATGAGGAGCCCTCAGCTGATCTATGAGGAGCCCTCAGCTGATGGTTAGCACCATCAGCTGATGTTTTGTAGATGCATAGCTGATGCTTCTTTACTTGTCTTTTCTTCTCAGCTGATCTTTCTGAAGCTGGTCCTTTGGCTGATACTCAGTGTTCAGCTGACACTATGATTCGTCAGCTGACATTTCTTACTTAGAAATTTTTTAAGTCTAAGATGAAAAACAACACATGTTTTTCATCAATCTAAGTCCAAAACTGAATATATGGTTTTGTTAACATTAAATCCTATTTTACTTAATAGATAGGTTTGATTTAGGTTTGATATTGCTATCTCCCCAACAGGTAAACGTCTTAATCCTAACACTTATGAATACTTTGTTTAGAGAAAAATGATTATATATATGTGAGTGCCTCATTTTTATCTAAATTTGGATATAAATTATATCATAATATGACATATTTTTTATAATTAGTATATTATGTAATTTTTGTCATCCATCAATAGTAGTGGATATGTAGTTTTGGAACAATTTATTTATTTTTTATATTCATTCCCTCTACGTATCATAGTCGATATAATCACTGATTTCTTTGTCTTTTAATAGTTGAATTTAAAATATATTATTTTTTAAAATGTTGATTTTCTACAATTAAGTTTATATAAAAATAGATAAAATTTCTAATGAATTAAGGTGTACGTTAGATAGTTGATGAACTCAAAATTTATTAAGAATATATTATATTGATATGTTATGATTTAGTAACATGATATTGTAATATATTTTTTAAGGTCTATAGGAAATTTTACATCATCGGTCATAATCACATTGTTCCTATAGATGGTAGTTACACATAAAGCTTTATTATTGGCTATTACTACTTTTAAAGATGTCTCTAATTTCACCGGATCTATTACAAATTTGTTACAGAATGATGAAGATACAAAGGACTTACCTGCCTCGGAATAAAAAGTTACAAGAGCAGGTAAAGAATTAACAATGAATGTACATGCGATCACATCAATCTCTTACTTGGTCTCCTCCATGGGCATTTGAAAAGCACGTCCCCAGGCCTTAGGACCTCCGGTTTCTTCCCCTTCCCCCCATTAGTGATCCGGAGCATGGTTGCCAGGCTAGTCTCCCACTGCCCCTTGTTTCTTCCGGACACTTGGCCATACGGTGACCTAGTTTGTTGCACTTATAACACACGTTCAAGTGAACTCAGAGATCCCTTTCATAGTGCCCACTCCTTCCGCACACAAAGTAGTTTACCGAACCTACCCGGCACTCCCAAGAGTACCCTTTCCCACACTTACCACACCTTGCCCCTGGGTTCTTCTTAGTAGGCTTGAAATTCCCGGCATTAGGCTTTATGTACGGTTGTCTCCCAGCATTGTTACCCAGTGCAACTCTTTCCGTGGGTCTCTTTTTGTACCTTTCGACCAAATACAATTCCCTCTTTTGTGCCCCTTCAATCAGCTGGTCAAGTGTAGTATACTTACCATTGGACACTAATTCTTGTATATCCTCTCGTAGCATCTGATTGTAACGGTGTATCTCCAGTCTCTCATCATTTGCATAGTACAATAGTTTTTCCTTGAACACAATCGTGATTTGATTGACTGTCTCCGTGGTCTGTTTGAGCTTCATGAACTCATCTATTACATGCTCCACCTCGACCTTAGGAGAAAACTCCTCATAGAACAATACCGTAAATTTTTCTCATGTCAATCTCGAAATTGCCTCGCCCTTAGTCTTCCTTAACAAGTTCAACCAGTCCTTCGCCGCTCCCCTCGAATAGTTGGAAGAATACCAACCTTTTGAATCATTCGTACAACGACTAGTAAAGAAGGCCCTTTCCACCGCCGAGACCCACCTAGTGCTCAGCACGGGGTCTGGCACTCCTTCAAAAACCAACGGCTGACAAGCCGAAAAGTCTCGAAAAGAGCCTCCCTAAGTCACCTGGTTAGTACTTGGTGTCACCAGTTTTTGGGAATCTTTTCTATCCTTTTTCTGTTTTTAGGATTTTTGATTTTTACTACATTTACACTATGTGAGCTATCTACTAAAAGTCATCTATACTAGCATTTTAGCTAAGTAGTCCATAATCAAAGCTTCAAGCTTGATTACAAAACAAAGTATTTACATCAGAGTTTGTTCAGTGTAATCTAACTAAGAGTTAAACTATGCTAGGAATTGAAAAATACAACTAGTTTAGTTATGAAGTGGTCTTCATTCCCACCAGGGTTCTTCTTTGACTTCAAGAGTTCTGTTCTGTGGATTTTCAGCTAGAAGTTGATCAGCACTTGATCTTATGAATTGTTCAAAGTGCTCATTTCATGTCAAGTCTCTAGTAGCTATTACAGCCTGAAATATCAGTTCTTTTTGAGCTTTCCCTATCTCAGATTCTCTTAGAAATCTCCAATTGCCAGCTCTGTTCATGAAGAACATTCCTCTTTCAGGTTCAATTATATACCTGAACATTTCAGGATGTGTATTGGGAGGAAGATCAGTATTCAGATTCTCATAAGCAGGAAGATAGGGATGACCAGGATTGAGAATGATTTGTTCAGCAGCAACAAAGGCTTTAGAAGTCTTCTTGAAGGCATCCTCAATTGCTTGAACATGAGCAACAAATTGATCATGAGTGAATAGTCTGTTGTATACTGACATTCTGATCCAGTATTCAAATTTAGCAATGAACCTCTGGACTATCTCACTCTTGGACTTAAGGAGATGGTACAGGATCTCAATCATCTCAAAGAAGGAGAGTAGTTTGCAGTGATGCAGATAAGTATCTTCATAAGTTTTTCTTTCATCTCTTCTTACTACTCTGAGATAAGGACCTTCATCTGTACCTCTGTAAGGAGTAACCCTTGAAATGATGTCTTCACATATTCTGTTTACCAAGTTTTCTCTATTTTCCAAGAACTCCTTGGATTGCCTTTCAGTTTGCTGAGCAGTGCTTCCAAAGTTGAAATTGAGCAATGCTTGAATGTCTTCCTTGTGAGTCTTTCCTCTTTTGAGAGCCTTCTTGGTAGAAGGGTCACTCTGTAGTGGTGCTTGTTGTTCTTGAGGAGCTTGAGATGACAGTAAGATCATTTCTTCTTCTTGTATTTCCCTTATCTCATCATCTGTAACACCAACTGCAGCAGCAACATCCTCAGTAGTAGTGAAATCCTGGTGTCTCTCTTTGGCTTTCAGAACTTCTTCAATGGTTGAACCAAGAGCAGCAGCCAGTTCACTTAACTCTCTGAGATTCTCATCCTCTTTATTAAGTTGCTCTTCCTTCCTTTCTTCTGCTTCAATCTCCTCAGCAGATATTATTTTCTTTCCTTTTCTCCTTGAAGTACTGCTGGGAATTGGTTGACTTGACTGAACAGGAGAGCAAGCATGGACTGTTGGAACTTTTGGGGAGAGACTCTGCTTCTTTAAGTTCAGCAAAGAGGACAGAGGCTGATCATCTTCATCATCATCATCAGATTCCTCTGATGGTACTTGAATTGGAGCACAAGATTCACCTTGCTTTGATTTCTTTGCACTCTTCCTTCTAGCTGCTTGCTATAATCTTCTTTTAGGCTTAGCAGGTTGCTCCCCCTCAGATTGATTCTCCCCCTCAACATTAGATTTTCTTTGAGCTTCTGTTTCATTGGGGGCTGATGCACCTTCTGCTTGCATAGCCTGAACCTCAACTGTATATGCATCGACAGCTGCCCTTATTGTATCTGGGGAAGGTTCTATTACTGACTTCTTTGACTTCTCCCCCTTTTTGTCATCAACAGAGGAGGGAAAATCAGTAGTCTTAGCAGGGGCACCAGGGCTTAGGAAAGAATGAGGTTGGGAAGTTGGGGAAGGTGAAGAGGTAGAGATGAGAGGTCTAAGCCTTATGATGGCATCAGTGATGTTAGTGAACTCTCTAAGAGTGTCACTGTGCCTCTGCCTTGAGTACTGGCTTAGTCTGGTGACCTCGTCATCAATGGTATGAAGAAGGGAGGGTACTCTGAGAATAGAGTCAGGGATGGATACAGAGATGTTAGGAGGTGAAGGCCTTAGGGTGGAAAGTTGGGTTAGAAGGTTAGATATGGTTTTGTTGAGGGTGGTAATGGTTTGGTTTGAGATGGTAGGTGAAGGAATAGGAGTAGGAGTAGAAGCTTGGGTAAGAAGTTGATCCAATTTGGTTAGAATTGGTGAAAGATCAACAGGGGCAGGGGTGGGTTGGGATTGGGATTTTGTAGCCTTTAGTGACTCAACCTCTTGGGTTAAATGAGAGAGTTGAGTTTCTGTTTTAGTTTGGAAGGAGGTGAAGGAGGCTTGAAGACTATCCATCTTTCGAGAAATGGATAGTAGGCTTTGAAGTATTTGGGGTGAGGGTTCAGAGAAGGTAGAGGGAAGGGGTTTGGTAGGAATTGATTGAGTTGAGGTGCCAAGAACAGGAATAGATTAAGGTCCCTCACTTAGACCTTGGTTTACAGGCCTAAGATCACTGGGAACAGAGAGTGTGCCCTGTACCAATGGCTGGTTTATGCCACTAGTATTGACAGGCAGTGCACTAGTATGTGTAAGTATTGAATCAAAAGTAGGTGCAAGTATGTGAGTGTGAGTGAGGGTTGCACTCAATTGGGTATCCCTTATTTCAGTAGCAAGTTGTTGTGAACTTACTAAGGGAAAGGCTTGACTCATAGGGGCTATAGACACAGTGTGACCTTGGGAGGAGGTCTGTCTTTCAATGGTATCACCCTGTTGGGAGGGTGACCCAGATTGCATCAATCCCATATTTACGAATGTGGCCTTTTGTGAGGGCACATCCACTGGCAGTTGGGTTAAAGCAACATCCATAGGCTCCCCCTCAACATAAGAGGTAGCTATAGGAGTTGAGGTCAGAGGTGTGGATAACACTACCTCAGAGACTTGTGGAAAGTGCACAATCTCTTGTGACCTTAATTCAGTATAGGTGTAAGAGGGAGTAAAACTAGCAACTGTTGGGAGTTGACTAGAGCTTGGCAGTTGTGGGGGTGTTACAACTGGAGGAGAGGATGGGTTCTCATTGGTGGGGTCAACTAAATGAGTGTCCTCGGGAAGTAACAAAGGTATACCTGAGAGTCATTTTGTTTTGCTGATCTCTATGAGCTCCACCAGCTTATCAGATATCTCTTCAGCATCAGGAACCTCTTCATCCTCACTACTTGGTGCTCTATGAACAGAGTCACTTGATCCTTGTTGTTGATCAGGATTGGGATAAGCAATTGTGCCACCAAGAGTTCTACTGGGAGAATCATCATATTCTTCTTCACTTTGTTGATCTTTTGGTGTGGTAGAACTGGAACTGACAGGGAATTCAGTGATTGGCATCCCTTTAGAAGAAGATGAGCCGGTTGTAGCTTGAATATTTTCAGTGTGACCATAGCCAGCATCACCTCTTTCATCACCACTATCTGCTTCTTGTAAATCCTCAGCAACAGGACTAATAGGCTCACCCTGTGCTGGTTCATCAAACACATCTGCTCTAAACATTATTTCATGATCAGCAGTGTCCATCAATCCTTCATCCATCCTTTCTTCTTCAATCATGGCTTCATCTTGAGCAGGAGTCACTGACTCTTCAGAATGCTCAGTGATTATATCAGGAGACTCAGAATCATCAGCCATGTGTTCTTCCAAGTTTTCAGCAAAAACCTCTTCTTCAACCTCAGCTTCATCACCAGCAATATCAATTAATTCTTGCATCTGGGCAGTAATAGCTGGACCTTGCTCTTCCCTTATTAAATTAAAAATCTTTTGACCCATTTGAGGCATGGGCATTGCATCAAGCACAGCAGCTATCCTAGTATACTGTTCCCATTGCATCTGATGAAGGACAAGTAAGCTCAAGTACCTTATGTAGGGAACAATAGTCCTTGTGGACTTCTTTGAAGTAGCAAGAGTAATTTTGTCCACCATATCCGAGAATATGACTTGAGCAAAGTCAATATTCCTCCCTGTAACTAAGGCATGAAGTACCATCAGCTCAGTCTGGTTCATTTTGATCGAAGCTTCCAGTTTTGGGACCAAAACAGCGAGTGATGACACTTGCCAGATACTTCCATGGGTGTCCCAACACGGACAACTTGTACTGACCATGGGCAACAGGAGCATTGTAGCCAATGAGAGGTAGTACCTCCAAAACTTGATCCATTTGAGCAAATGGTTGATAAGGAGCCAAGTTTGGCAGAGAGATGGCCTGTCGCAGAGTGTCGATAGTGAAATTTATGTTGATGTGGCCATTTAGACAGGTGCAGGTGATGAGGTTTTGATTGGGATGGTACCTAGCAGTGTACCACATCTCACCAACAATGTGAGGGAAAATGAAGTAAGGTCGAGCAGAGAGACAAGGAAACAGGGGATGAGCAGTAATAAATGCAACCATGGGTTCGTATCCCTGGTTTGCCTTGTTTGAGGGAATTTCAGTGGTTATTCGAAAGTTATTGGGATGAATGGTGAGTTCAGAGTTGTGTGTAACATTCTCACCAGCAATGGCAAGAGGAGTGGAAGCAGAGTTGAAGGTTACCATGATTACAGAGTGAAACAGTTTGAGCAACGAAGGTTTAGGGTTTGAATATTTTAGAGAGAAAGAGTGTTTGGGAATTTTGAAAGCATAAGAAATGAAGAACCGCCCGAAAACACCTTTATATCTTCCTTGGAAACCTAAACTGTCACCAAAATATATTTCAAAAAGTAACTGTCAATTCTGCAAAAAGGTGATAAACGGAATAGTTAATAAATACACAGACAACTAACGGAGAATTTAAAAGAAATTAAATACTACCTAGCAACATAATAAATACAAATGAGAAAATAAATAAAATAAGTGTGGGGACACATAATTTTTGACTTTTGAAAATCATCAGCTGACAAAAGAGAGTGTCAGCTGATCCATGTTGAGATAAAATAAGTGTCAGCTAATGAATGCACTTAGCTGAGCTTATAAGTCTTAGCTGATGGTTTATTAGCTGCGGTATAGTGTCAGCTGATGGTCGTCAGCTGACATAATTCCATTAGCTGATCTACCATAAGTAAAACATGTAGAAGCTTAGATAAGTACTTCATTTCACACACAAATAAAATTATTTTCTCACACAAAACTAACTATCTAAGAACAGAATACATTACAAATTTAACATGCCAAGTTTGGATATTAGGAAGTTGAACCGAGACTCATCCAAAGGTTTTGTAAAAATGTCAGCTAATTGAACATCAGTGTTTATATAGTGCATTGAAACTTTCTTTTTCTGCACATTATCTCTAAGAAAATGATGTCTGATTTCAATATGCTTAGTTTTTTAATGCAAAACAGGATTATTAGATATAGATATGGCACTTGTGTTTTCACACAGAATTGGGGAGTTTTCAAACTGTATGTCATAATCCAGTAGTTGATTTTGCAGCCATAGCAATTGAGCACAGCAGCATCCAGCAACAATGTATTCTGCCTCAGCTGTAGAAGTTGAAACAGAGTTCTGTTTCTTGCTTGACCAGCTGACTAATCTTCCACCTAATAATTGACAACCCCCATATGTACTATTTCTGTCTAGTGTGCAACCTGCAAAGTCAGAATCAGTGTATCCAACTAACTCAAAATCAGAGTCTTTGGGGTACCAAAGACCTAGATTAGGAGTTCCTTTGAGATACCTGAAAATCCTTTTAAGTGCAGCTAAGTGGGATTCTTTGGGATTTGCTTGGTGTCTAGCACAAAGACATGTAGAAAACATAATATCTGGTCTACTTGCAGTGAGGTATAAAAGAGACCCTATCATACCTCTATAAGATGTAATGTTCACTGATTTACCATCAGTGTCCTTTCCAATCTTTAAGGCAGTGGACATGGGTGTTTTCATAGAAGAACAATTTTCAAGCTCAAATTTCTTAAGTAAGTCATTTACATACTTTGTTTGATGAATGAAAATTCCATCAACCTCTTGTTTGATTTGAAGACCTAAAAAATAGTTTAATTCACCCATCATGCTCATCTGATAATTAACAGACATGAGTTTTGAAAACTTTTTGCAAAGATCAACATTTGTAGACCCAAATATTATATCATCTACATATATCTGCACTAGTATTACATCACCCTTGAATTTCCTTATGAATAGGATGCTATCTATGCTTCCTCTAGTAAATACTTTAGTGGTCAGAAAAGAGGAGAGGGTATCATACCAGGCTCTTGGAGCTTGCTTTAGACCATACAAAGCTTTGTTCAAGAAATAGACATGGTATGGCTTGCAAGCATCCTCAAAACCTGGAGGTTGTTTGACATACACCTCTTCCTTCAATTCTCCATTGAGGAAAGAACTCTTAACATCCATTTGGAAAACTTTGAAGTCTTTGAAGGCAGCATATGCTAGAAACAGTCTTATTGCTTCAAGTCTTGCAACAGAAGCAAAGGTTTCATCAAAATCAATTCCTTCTTCTTGACAATACCCCTGAGCAACTATTCTTGCTTTGTTTCTGATGATTAGCCCTTGTTCATCCATCTTGTTTCTGAACACCCACTTAGTACCAATGATAGATTTGTCCTTTGGTCTTGGCACCAAAGTCCATACATTGTTCCTAGTAAATTCAGCCAATTCTTCTTGCATGGAATTTATCCAGTGAGGATCATTTAGAGCTTCATCTACCTTCTTTGGTTCAATCATAGAAACAAAACCTGTGTATAAACAAATATTGCAAGCTTTTGATCTCGTTAGTACAGGTGCTTCTATATTACCTATGACCTGATCAATTGGATGATTTCTGAGGTCCTTGTAGGCATTTTGGATTCTGGGAGAGTTTGGATTTCTTTAGATTAAGGGAGTTGAACTTCTTTGGTTTGGGTCAGCTGATGAGACTTCTGGTTGGTCAGCTGACAGAATTTCAGGAATGTCAGCTGATGAAACTTCTACTGATGAAGGAATGTTTGATATGGAATTAGAGTCCATTAATGTTGAAACATGATTCCCATCATTCAGTAAAAGTGTGGGTTGATTTAGGATAGGTTGTGTAAAGATGTTTTGTAAGTTTGGAACAGGTTCATCTAAGTCATCTATGTCAACTGACGAGAATGAATCAGCTGATGGGAGTGGATCAGCTGATACTGGAATGTTATCTTCAGTATGCAGCAAATCATTAAATTCCTCACCTGTAGATGGATTAGTAGAACAGGAAGCAACAAAGTCATTTTCATTAAAACTTACATTGATTGATTCTTCTATGACCTTTGTTCTGATGTTGTAAATTTTGTAAGCTTTGGAGATCACAGAATATCCAACAAAAACACCTTCATCAGCCTTGGGTGCAAACTTTTGCAGTTGATCTCTCTGGTTCAGTATGAAGCACTGACACCCAAATATGTGAAAGAAACTGATGTTTGGCTTCCTTCCCTTAAGCACTTCATAGGGAGTTTTGTTGTGCCTCTTGATCACAAGAGATCTGTTCTGTGTAAAACATGCACAGCTGACAGCTTCAGTCAGAAGTTAAATCCTAATCCACTCTCACACAGCATGGTTTTTGCAGCTTCAATTAATGTTTTGTTTCTTCTTTCAGCTACACCATTCTGTTGTGGAGTCCTTGGAGCAGAGAAGTTTTGAGATATGCCTTTTTCATCACAGAAACCTTCTAGAGTTTGATTTTTAAACTCAGTTCCATGATCACTTCTAAGCATCCTTACCAGATTTCCATTTAGCACTTCCATCTTCTTTATGAAGCTTATTATTTCTTCAGCAGCCTCACTCTTTGCTTTTAGGAAGATGACCCAAGTGTATCTTGAGAATTCATCAACCATTACCAATGCATACTTACTTCCACCAATGCTAGCAGTAGCAACAGGACCAAATAGATCCATGTGCAACATGTAGAAAGGTTCAGTAATGGAGAAGGCTTGCTTAGATGGAAAAGATGTCTTGTGCTGCTTTCCCTTCTCACATGCAGAGCAAGGTTTAGGCTTAACATATGTCAGTGAAGGTAGTCCTGACACTAGTTCACCCTTGCTCAGCTTGTTTATATTTTTGAAGTTTAAATGGGAAAGCCTTTTGTGCCATAGCCAGTTTGTGTCAGTTACAGATTTTGTATACAAACAGGTTAACTTTGATGGATCACCAGAGGACATATCAAGAGTATATACATCCTTGGTTCTCTTTGCACAAATTATTGTTCTACCTTCTTGATCTAAAATAGAACCACCTTTCTTTGTAAAGAGGACTTTATGATCACCATCACATAGCTGACTTATGCTGATGAGATTGTACTTAAGCCCTTTAACATATGATACCTTGGACAAGGTTAGGTTCCCATTATGAAGTTCTCCGTAGCCTTTTGTTTGCCCACAATTGTTATCACCAAAGGTCACTCTTGGACCTTTTTCCTTCTTGTAGTTACTAAGCAAAGCTTTACAACCTGTCATGGTCCTTGAGCATCCACTGTCAAGATACCATGTGTTCAGCCCTTGCATAGTTGTGATTGAAAGAAGGTTAGTGACACTTAGGCATCCACATTTAAGTGGACCCCTGTGGATTGCACCAAGCCATCCACTTTATATTAGGTTGTTTATGAATGAGAGAAACTACTGTGTTATCATTATCAGTCCGTTGTCTTGAGTTACCTTCAAGAGAACAATTACTTGCCTTATGTTCTTTGCTCCCACATTTATAACATTTTTGATTTTTGGAGCCTTTAACATGTTTTGGTAATTGCCTAAGAGATGTCTTAACTGTTTTCTGATGACTATGGGTCATCAGCTGACAGATTTCACTATTCAGTTGTTGCAACATATTCTGTAAACTGATAAGGTCTTTGTTTACAGTTACCTTAGATTGACCCTTAGTTAAAATGAGTTTATGATCAACTTTAGGTATGGAAGACTGAGACTTTTTGTAAACGAAAGGTCTTTTACCCTTAGTTTCTCCTATTAAAAGAGTTTGAAGTGATGCTTGATCAGCTAAACAAACAGAAGAGGATCCATGATCAGCTGACAGGATATCAGTTGAGCAGTTATCATCTACTTTTTGATCAGCTGATGTAATATCATTAGCTAAAGAATTTTCAGTCAGCTGAGTTCCTAAATTTAATGTATCAGCTTTCAAGGTTTGACAACAGAATGTCTCTTTGGTCTCAACAAATGATTCCATTCCTTTACTTACTTCCTTTACAATTAAATTCTCAGTACTTTTGCTATCTGTCAAAATAATAGAACTTGAATTAATTTTTGAAGTGGTTGAGACTTTCAGCTGAGTACATGTACTTTTAACTAATCTGTTAGTGATAATACTTTTTCCTTTTACAATCTTTTGAAAAGTAAAAGGTAAAATATCTGCTTTTTCTAAGATATTTATGTTCTTGCTAAAATCAACACAGTTAGCAGCTTGGGAATAATTTCCACCAATAATAGCTTGAACTTATTTTGGAATCTGCTCATTGACACACTGAGTGGTCTTCTCAGCAGATACACACCAAGATCTGACTACTTTTTGAAAGTCATTAAACTTTATTGTTGCTTCATTGGTTTCTTTTACCAAGATCTGATTAAGTATCTTTTGATTAGCTAAATCATCTTCCAGTTTTCTCATTAGTTTCAGTTTCTCATCTTTAAGACTTAATATCTCTTTTAGTGATTCTATTTCTAATTTTAGCTTCTTTTCTCTTTGAATATTTGACTGCAACTCAACACACAGATAATCAAACGTAGTGTTCTTTTCATTATCTTCAAAGTTAATAAATTTTCCAACCTGATACATAGAAGAGGGATCCCAGTCAGGATAAGTACAAGCTTTAGCAGCTTTCTTCATGTCCTCGTCAAAGGAACTTGTACTTGCTGTGCTAGCCATCAAACTGAACTAAGCTGTGAGGACCTCATCTTCATCACTTGAGAGATCTTCCTCAGCCCAATCTTCTTCTTTAGCTACCAGCACCCTGTTCTGAGTTTTCTTCTTCTTCTTGTCAAGGATAGCAGCAAGAAGCTTCTTATATTTAGCTTCATAATCAATCTTGTTGTCTGAGCTTAAGGAACATTTGAAGCCTGTGCTTCCTCTGGACTTACATTCACTGGCATAGTGACCAGTCTTCCCACACGAAAAGCAACCTTCAGAAGCCTTTGTTTTAAACTTGGCTTTTTCTTCCTTGAAAGGTTTCTTCTAAAACCTCTTGACACCCTTTCTTTTCAAGAAAGGTTTGAACCTTTTAACCAACATGGCAGCCTGCTCAACAGCAGCTTCAATGTTGTCCATGTTCTCCAAATCTTCATCTCCATCAGCCACCTGCTCTTCATCAGAAGTTTCCTCTTCTTCTTCCTCACCACTTGATTCATCCACCACTGCTGCAAAACTCCTAGATCTTGTATCCTTAGATACAAGGGCAGTAGTTGGAGCTTTTGCAGCCTCCTTCATATCCTTGGTAGAGAGTTTCCTTTGTTTCACTGATTGTTCATGATTCATAAGGTTTCCATATAAACCAACCAGTGTAAGACCCTTGATTTTCTCACCATGTTTAAGCACAGTGATGAAATGATCCCAAGATTCTGGGAGAGAGTCTAGAAACTTGTTTACAAGCTCCTTATTGCTATTGGGAACATCTGCCCTTCTTAAGTCATTAATAAGGCAGTTGAATCCGGTGTAGGTCTGAGTTAGACTTTCACCTTTACAAGCAAAGAAGAACTCATATTCTCTTACCAGAAGGAGTTTCTTGTTTTCCTGCACTTCTTCAGTACCTTCATATGCAACGGTCAAAGTGTCTAGTATCTCTTTTGCAGATTTGCAGTTATGAACTTGATGAAAGACATCATTTGGTAGTGCAGAGACTAAGGCTGTTCTTGCTTTAACATCAAGATTAACAAGCCTTTTGTCTTCATCAGACCATTGATTTATAGGCTTTATAATTAGTCTTTCAACAGCAGGAACTTCATCAGTGGCTTCAGTTACTTAGATAGTTAAGGAAGGAACATAAGGACCTTCAGTTACAGTTTTGAGCATCACATCATCTAGGCTTGACATATAGAGAAGAACTCTACTCTTCCAGAGAGAAAATTTTTCTCCATCAAAAGTTGGACACCTAGTGAGTGAGCCATTATTTGAAGAACCATTTGAAGCAGCAACCGGAGTGGCCATTTAGTAGTGTGGGGTAGAAGTAGTTGAAGAGTAAGCAAAACAGATCTTAGATATGAGTTATCTAGCCTGCTCTGATACCAGTTGTTGGTCCCGAATGGATACTACAACAACAAATGTTTGTAGAAGGGGGGGTTGAATGCAAACTTTAGCAAATAAAATTTAAGAGACACACGGTTTACTTTTATATAATTATTATTGATGTTAATTAAGAATTACATGAACTAGATGCGGAAAATCTAAGTTCAATAAAAGGTGGCAACTAGATTTGTCTAACACATAGACAATGCTAATCTTAAACAACTAATGTCTAAGATGTTCAACACATGAACAAGTTTGTTACACTTAAAGTAAAATGCTAACTCTTCTAGTTCTCAACTTATGAGATTTCAGTGCTTTTCAATGCATACTTAGCATGTTTCCATGCGGGAGTATATATAAGCAAAGTGTGTCCGGGTTGATGAAGAGAGAAGGAGACAAAGGTACTTGGTTTAATAATATTATAATAGACAAAGGTAGTTACACATAAAGCTTTATTATTGGCTATTACTACTTTTAAAGATGTCTCTAATTTCACCGGATCTATTACAAATTTGTTACAGAATGATGAAGATACAAAGGACTTACCTGCCTCGGAATAAAAAGTTACAAGAGCAGGTAAAGAATTAACAATGAATGTACATGCGATCACATCAATCTCTTACTTGGTCTCCTCCATGGGCATTTGAAAATCACGTCCCCAGGCCTTAGGACCTCCGGTTTCTTCCCCTTCTCCCCATTAGTGATCCGGAGCGTGGTTGCCAGGCTGGTCTCCCACTGCCCCTTGTTTCTTCCGTACACTTGGCCATACGGTGACCTAGTTTGTTGCACTTATAACACACGTTCAAGTGAACTCAGAGATCCCTTTCATAGTGCCCACTCCTTCCGCACACAAAGTAGTTTACCGAACCTACCCGGCACTCCCAAGGGTACCCTTTCCCACACTTACCACACCTTGCCCCTGGGTTCTTCTTAGTAGGCTTGAAATTCCCGGCATTAGGCTTTATGTACGGTTGTCTCCCAGCATTGTTACCCAGTGCAACTCTTTCCGTGGGTCTCTTTTTGTACCTTTCGACCAAATACAATTCCCTCTTTTGTGCCCCTTCAATCAGCTGGTCAAGTGTAGTATACTTACCATTGGACACTAATTCTTGTATATCCTCTCGTAGCATCTGAGTGTAACGGTGTATCTCCAGTCTCTCATCATTTGCATAGTATAATAGTTTTTCCTTGAACACAATCGTGATTTGATTGACTGTCTCCGTGGTCTGCTTGGGCTTCATGAACTCATCCATTACACGCTCCACCTCGACCTTAGGAGAAAACTCCTCATAGAACAATACAGTAAATTTTTCTCATGTTGTTGGTCCCGAATGGATACTACAACAACAAATGTTTGTAGAAGGGGGGTTGAATACAAACTTTAGCAAATAAAAATATAAGAGACACACGGTTTACTTTTATATAATTCTTATTGATGTTAATCAAGAATTACATGAAGTAGATGTGGAAAATCTAAGTTCAATAAAAGGTGGCAACTAGATTTGTCTAACACATAGACAATGCTAATCTTAAACAACTAATGTCTAAGATGTTCAACACATGAACAAGTTTGTTACACTAAAAGTAAAATGCTAACTCTTCTAATTCTCAACTTATGAGATTTCAGTGCTTTTCAACGCATACTTAGCATGTTTCCATGCATGAGTATATATAAGCAAGGTGTGTCCGGGTTGATGAAGAGAGAAGGAGACAAAGATACTTGGTTTAATAATATAGGATAAAGACTCAGCTAACAGACACTGAACTGCATATGTAAATTTGCTCAGCTAAGGATAAATGTGAAAGACTCAGCTGATTAGATTTGCTCAGCTGATCGAACTGCTCAGCTAATAATACAAATCAAAGTAGCTAATAAACTGATCAAACTAAACTGTCAGCTGTTCCCAAGGGCTCAGCTGATCATTTGAGTATGATCAGCTCATAAAGAAAAGAGTGGATAAGTTGCAAATACCTTATCTGACAGATGGGAGGCATCAGCTGATCAATGAGATTGTGTCAGCTGATCCTTGACTGCTCAGCTGATCTTGAAATCTTTATTAGCTGATGGTTTTAGACCATCAGCTGATCCAATGTGATTCCTCAGCTGATGCTTTTCGACTGATCTTTTCTTCTCAGCTGATCTTCCTGAAGCTGGTCCTTTGGCTGACACTTAGTGTTCAGCTGACACTATGATTCGTCAGCTGACATTTCTTACTTAGAAATTCTTTAAGTCTAAGATGAAAAACAACACATGTTTTTCATCAATCTAAGTCCATAACTGAATATATGGTTTTGTTAACATCAAATCCTATTTTACATAATAGACAGGTTTGATTTAGGTTTGATATTACTATCTCCCCAACAATCTCCCCCTATTTGATGATGACAAAACCTTATCTGTTTAAGAAGAATCAGTTTGACTCGAATTTGTAAAGATAAAACTTTTAAGTGCAATTTGGTTACCTAGCTATTTGTTTTTGGTAACTCTTTTAAGTATGTTCCCTGATATTCTGTTTTTGGGAATCTTTTCATTTATGATGTACCATTGTTCTGTTTTTGTGGTATCTTATCCTTAATCTGTTTTTAGGATTTTTGACATTTTCTATATATACACTATGTGAGCTATCTACTAAGAGTCATCTATACTAGCATTTTAGCTAAGTAGTCCATGATCAAAGTTTCAAGCTTGATTATAGACCAATGTATTTACACCGGAGTTTGTATAGAGCAATCTAACTATGAGTTAAACTAAGTACAGAAGTTGAACTATTCTAGGAATTGAAATTACATCTAATCTAGTTATGAAGTGTGGTCTTCATTCCCACCAAGGTTCTTCTTTGACATCTGGATGACTTTCAACTGGAATAGTGGCAATTAGTTCATCAGCTCTAGTCTCCATCATACTTTCAAAGTGTTGACTTCCTGTCTGTCCTCTTGCCAGTCTTACAGCTTGAAAAATTAAAGCTCTTGGCGCTCTTCCTATGTCAGCTTCTCTTAGGAATCTCCAATCACCAGCTCTGTTCTTGAAGAACATCCCTTTTTCTGGCTCAGTTATGTACTTAAACATTTCTGGCTCAATATTGGAGGGCAAAATAGTGTTGAGACTTTCATAAGCAGGAAGAAAAGGATAGTCAGGATTGACAATGATCTGTTCAATGGTGACAAAAGCTTTTGAATTCTTTTTGAAAGCATCTTCAATCAGATTGATGTGTTCAATGAACTGATCATCTGTGAAGAGCCTATTGCAGATTGACATCTGAATCCAGTATTCAAATTTTTTCATGAACCTTTGAACAATTTCACTTTTGGACTTGAGGAGATGGTACAGGATCTCTATCATTTCAAAGAAGGAGAGTAGTTTGCAGTGTTGAAGATAGGTATCTTCATATGTCTTTCTTTCATCTCCTCTCACTACTCTGAGATAAGGACCCTCATCAGTACCTTTGTATGGAGTAACCCTTGAGATGATGTATGCACATCTTCTATTTACCAAGTTTTCTTTGTTTTCTCTGAAATCCTTGGATTGCCTTTCAGTTTGCTGAGCTAATCCTCCAAAATTGAAGTTGAACAAAGCTTGAACGGCTTCCTTGTGAGTCTTTCCTCTCTTAAGAGCTTTCTTGGTAGAAGGGTCACTTTGCAGTGGTGCTTGTTGTTCTTGAGGAGCTTGAGATGATAGTAAGATCATTTCTTCTTCTCGTATTTCTCTTATCTCATCATCTGTAACACCAACTGCTGCCGCAAGATACTCAGTAGTAGTGAAATCCTGGTGTCTCTCTTTGGCTTTAAGGACTTCTTCAATGGTTGTACCAAGAGCAGCAGCCAGTTCACTTAACTCTCTGAGATTTTCATCCTCTTGATGAAGTTGCTCTTACTTCCTTTCTTCTGCTTCAATCTCCTCAGCAGACATAATTTTCTTTCCTTTTCTCCTTGTGTGTTGCTGGGAGTTGGTTGACTTGGTTGAACTGGAGCAGGAAGTTTGGACTGTTGGAGCTGTTGTAGAATGGTTCTGCTTCTTTAAGTTTAACAGAGAGGACAGAGGCATTTCATCTTCATCATCATCATCAGAATCATCAGATGGTAGTTCAATTGGAGCACAGGATTCACCTTGCTTTGATTTCTTTGCACTCTTCCTTCTAGCTGCTTGCTTGAATCGTCTTTTAGTCTTAGCAGGTTGCTCCCCCTCAGTTGGATTCTCCCCCTCAACATTTGATTGTCTTTGAGTTTCTGTTTCATTGGGGGCAGATGCATCCTCTGCTTGCATAGCCCGAACCTCAGCTGTATATACATCAACAGCTGCTCTGATTGTTTCTGGTGAAGGTTCTCTTCTAACTGACTTCTCCCTCTTTTTGTCATCAGCAAATGGAAAAGGAAAGTTGTCAGAGGGCTTAGCAGCCGAAGGAGATGGAGAAGAAGTAGATGTAGGAGGTTGGGTGAACAATGGAGATCTCCTCAGGTTTAGGATAACATCAGTGATATTGGTGAATGCTTTGAGGGTTTCACTATGCTTGTGGATGGAGGAGTTGTTTAGGTGGTGGAGGTCAGTAGTTATGGTTTGAAGAAGAGAAGGGACTCTAAGAAGAGAGTCAGGTATAGTTACTGAGATGTTTGGAGGTGAAGGTCTTAGGGTTGAAAGTTGGGTTAGAAGGTTTGAAATGGTTTGGTTGAGGTTGGTAATGGTTTGGTTTGATATGGGAGGTGAAGGAATAGGAGTAGGATTAGAAGTTTGGGTAAGAAGTTGATCTAATTTGGTTAGAATTGGTGAAAGATCAACAGGGGCAGGGGTGGGTTGGGTTTGGGATTGTGTAGCCTTTAGTGACTCAACCTCTTGGGTTAAACGAGAGAGTTGAGTTTCTGTTTTGGTTTGGAAGGAGGTGAAGGAGGCTTGAATCTTTTGAGAGATGGACAGTAGGCTTTGAAGTATTTGGGGTGAGGGTTCAGAAGAAGTAGAGGGAATAGGTTGAGTTGGAGTTGATTGAGAAATTGTGCTTAGAACTGGAATGGATTGTGGTCCCTCACTTAGACCTTGGTATAGAGGCCTAAGATCACTGGGAGCAGAAATTGTACCCTGTACCAATGGCTGGCATCACCCTGTTAGGAGGGTGATCCAGATTGCAGCAATCCCATATTTACAGATGTGCCCTGTTGTGAGGACACACCCACTGGTTGAAGGGTGTAATCAACATCCATGAGCTCCCCCTCAAAATAAGAGGTAACTATAGGAGTTGAGGTCAGGGGTGCAGTGTGCAATTCCTCTGAGATAAGTGTAGTATGCACTATCTCTAATGACCTTGTTTCTATTTGGGTTACAAAGGGAGTAGAACTAGTGACTGTTGGAAGTACACTAGAGCTTGGCAGTTGTGAGGGTGTTACAACTAGAGGAGAGGATGGGTTCTCATTGGTGGGGTAAACCAAATGAGTATCCTCAAGGGTGGTAGAGATTATACCTGAGAGGTGTCTGGCCTTACTGATCTCAATGAGCTCCTCCAGCTTATTAGAGACCGCTTCATCATTAGAGACATATTCATCTCCACCACTTGGTGCTCTATGAACAGAGTCACTTGATCCTTGTTGTTGATCAGGGTTGGGATATGCAATTGTACCTCCAAGAGTTCTACTTGGAGAATCATCATCAGATTCTTCATCACTATCATCATCACCATCACTACTATCTTCTTCAAATATGGCTTCATCATGAGTATGAGCAGGAGCAGGGGAGTGCTCAGAGTGTTCTGTTATCATTTCTTGAGACTCAGAATCAGCAGCCATTTGTTCCTCAACATTTTCAGCAACAACCTCCTCTTCAACCTCAGCTTCATTAGCAGCAACATCAATCAACTCTTGCATTTGATCAGTGATAGCAGGACCTTGAAATTCCCTTATCAAAGTGAAGGTCTTTTGACCCATTTGAGGAATGGTCACTGTATCCAAGGTAGCAGCAATTCCAGTATATTGTTCCCATTGTAGGTGATGAAGTACAAGCAAGCTTAAATACCTTAGGTAGAGAACAACAGTCCTTGTTGATTTCTTGGTTGTAGCAAGAGTGACTTTATCCACCATTTCTGAGAATATGACTTGAGCAAAGTCAATATTCCTTCCTGTGACCAAAGCATGAAGAATCATCAATTCAGACTGATTCATTTGATCATGACTCCCAGATTTATAACCGAAGCACTTGATGATCACACTAGCCAAGTATTTCCATGGATGTCCCAGCACAGACAATTTATACTGACCATGGGTAACTGGAGCATTATAGCCAATTAGGGGTAAAACCTCCAAAACTTGATCCAGTGGAGCAAACGGTTGATACGGGGCCAAATTGGGCAGAGATATGGCTTGTCAAAGAATGTCAACAGTAATGTTGATGTTGATGGAGCCATTCAAACAAGTACAGGTAATGAGATTTTGATTAAGATGGTACCTAGCAGTGTACCACATCTCACCAACAATATTAGGAAATATGAAGAAAGAATGAGCTGAGAGACAACGAAACAGGGGATGAGCAGTGATAAATGCGACCATGGGTTCATATCCCTGGTTTGCTTTACTCGTGGGAATGTCGGTGGTGATGAGAAAATTGTTTGGACGTATGATGATTTCTGAGTTAGGAGCGACATTCTCTCCAGGAATAGCATTTGGAGTAGCAGCAGGATTGAAGATCACCATGATTACAGAGTGAATGAAGTTTGAGCAACGAGAGTTTAGGGTTTGAAAGTTTGAGAGAGAAAGAGTGTTTGGGAATTTTGAAAGCTTAAGAAATGAATAACCGCTCAAAACACGTTATATCTTCCTTGGAAACCTAAACTGTTACACAAATATTTTCCAAAAAAGCAACTGTCACGTCTGCAAAAAGGTAAATAAACGGATAAGATAATAAATACACGGACAACTAACGGACAAGTTAACAGAAATTAAATACGACCTAGTAACTTAATAAATACAAATGAGAAATTAATAATATAAGTGTGGGGACACAGGATTTTTGACTTTTGAAAATCATCAGCTGACAAACGAGAGTGTCAGCTGATCCATGTTGAGATAAAATAAGTGTCAGCTAATGAATGCACTTAGCTGAGCTTCTAAGTTTTAGCTGATGGTTTATCAGCTGAGGTATAGTATCAGCTGATGGTAGTCAGCTGACATAATTCCATTAGCTGATTGACCATTAGTAAAATATGAAGAAGCTGAAATAAGTACCTTGTTTCACACACTAATAAAATTATTTTCTCACACAAAACTAACTACCTAAGAAATGAATATTTTACAGATTGAACATGCCAAGTTTGGATATTAGGAAGTTGAACCGAGACTCATCCAAAGGTTTCGTAAAAATGTCAGCTAATTGAACATCAGTGTTTATATAGTGCATTGAAACTTTCTTTTTCTGCACATTATCTCTAAGAAACTGATGTCTGATTTCAATATGCTTAGTTTTTTAATGCAAAACAGGATTGTTAGAGATAGATATGGCACTTGTGTTGTCACACAGAATTGGGGAATTTTCAAACTGTATGTCATAATCCAGTAGTTGATTTTGCAGCCATAGCAATTGAGCACAGCAGCTTCCAGCAGCAATGTATTCTGCCTCAGCTGTAGAAGTTGAAACAAAATTCTGTTTCTTGCTTGACCAGCTGACTAATCTTCCACCTAATAATTGACAACCCCCAGATGTACTCTTTCTGTCTAGTGTGCAACCTGCAAAGTCAGAATCAGTGTATCCAACTAACTCAAAATCATAGTCTTTGGGGTACCAGAGACCTATATTAGGAGTTCCTTTGAGATACCTGAAAATCCTTTTAACTGCAGCTAAGTGAGATTCTTTGGGATCTTCTTGATATCTAGCACAAAGACATGTAGAAAACATAATATCTGGTCTACTTGCAGTGAGGTATAAAAGAGACCCTATCATACCTCTATAAGCTGTAATGTTCACTGATTTACCATCAGTGTCCTTTCCAAGCTTTAAGGCAGTGGACATGGGTGTTTTCATTGAAGAACAATTGTCAAACTCAACTTTCTTAAGTAAGTCATTTACATACTTTGTTTAATGAATGAAAATTCCATCAGCCTCTTGTTTGATTTGAAGACCTAGAAAATAGTTTAATTAACCCATCATAATCATTTGATAATTATCAGACATGAGTTTGGAAAACTTTTTGCAAAGATCAACATTTGTAAACCCAAATATTATATCATCTACATATATCTGCACTAGTATTACATCACCCTTGAATTTCCTTATGAATAGGGTGCTATCTATGCTTCCTCTAGTAAATCCTTTTGTGTCAGAAAAGAGGAGAGGGTATCATACCAGGCTCTTGGAGCTTGCTTTAGACCATACAAAGCTTTGTTCAAGAAATAGACATGGTCTGGCTTGCTAGCATCCTCAAAACCAGGAGGTTGTTTGACATACACCTCTTCCTTCAATTCTCCATTGAGGAAAGCACTCGTAACATCCATTTGGAAAACTTTGAAGTCCTTGAAGGCAGCATAGGCTAGAAAGAGTCTTATTGCTTCAAGTCTTGCAACAGGGGCAAAGGTTTCATCATAATCGATTCCTTCTTCTTGACAATACCCTTGAGCAACTAGTCTTGCTTTGTTTCTGATGATTAGCCCTTGTTCATCCATCTTGTTTCTGAACACCCACTTAGTACCAATGATGGATTTGTCCTTTGGTCATGGCACCAAAGTCCATACATTGTTCCTAGTAAATTCAGCCAATTCTTCTTGCATGGAATTTATCCAGTGAGGATCATTTAGAGCTTCATCAACCTTCTTTGGTTCAATCATAGAAACAAAACCTGTGTATAAACAAATATTGCAAGCTTTTGATCTCGTTAGTACAGGTGCTTCTATATTACCTATGACCTGATCAATTGGATGATTTCTGAGGTCTTTGTAGGCATTTTGGATTATGGGAGAGTTTGGATTTCTTTGGATTAAGGGAGTTGAACTTCTTTGGTTTGGGTCAGCTGATGAGACTTCTGGTTGATCAGCTGACAGAATTTCAGGAATGTCAGCTGATGAAACTTCTACTGAAGAAGGAATGTTTGATATGGAATTAGAGTCCATTGATGTTGAATCATGATTCTCATCATTCAGTAAAAGTGTGGGTTGATTCAGGATAGAATGTGCAGAGGTATTTTGTATATTTGGAATAGGTTCATCTAAGTCATCTATGTCAGCTGATGGGAGTGGATCAGCTGATACTGGAGTGTTATCTTCAGTATGCAGCAAATCATTAAATTCCTCACCTGTAGATGGATTAGTAGAACAGGAAGCAACAAAGTTATTTTCATTAAAACTTACATTGATTGATTCTACTATGACCTTTGTTCTGATGTTGTAAATTTTGTAAGCTTTGGAGATCACAGAATATCCAACAAAGACACCTTCATTTGCCTTGGGTGCAAACTTCTGCAATTGATCTTTCTGGTTCAGAATGAAACATTGACACCCAAATATGTGCAGAAAGCTGATGTTGGGCTTCCTTCCCTTGAGCATTTCATAAGGAGTCTTGTTGTGCCTTTTGATTACAAGGGATCTGTTCTGAGTAAAACATGCACAGCTGACAGCTTCAGCCCAGAAGTTGAATCCTAACCCATTCTCACACAGCATGGTTCTTGCAGCTTCAATCAAAGTTCTGTTTCTTCTTTCAGCTACACCATTCTGTTGTGGAGTTCTTGGAGCAGAGAAGTTTTGAGATATTCCTTTCTCATCACAGAAACCTTCAAGAGTTTGATTTCTAAATTCAGTTGCATGATCACTTCTAAGCATCCTTACCAGATTGCCATTGAGCACTTCCATCTTTCTAATGAAACTTATAATTTCTTCAGCAGCCTCACTCTTTGCTTTTAGGAAGATGACCCAAGTGTATCTTGAGAATTCATCAACCATTACCAATGCATACTTACTTCCACCAATACTAGCAGTAGCAACAGGACCAAATAGATCCATATGCAACATGTAGAAAGGTTCAGTAATGGAGAAGGCTTGCTTAGATGGAAACAAAGTCTTGTGCTGCTTTCCCTTCTCACAGGCATAACAAGGTTTAGGCTTAACATACGTCAGTGAAGGTAGTCCTGACACTAGTTCACCCTTGCTCAACTTGTTAATGTTTTTGAAGTTTAAATGGGAAAGTCTTTTGTGCCATAACTAGTTTGTGTTAGTTACAGACTTAGTATACAAACAGGTTAACTTGGATGGATCACCAGAGGACATATCAAGAGTATATACATCCTTGGTTCTCTTTGCACAAATTATTGTTCTACCTTCTTGATCTAAAATAGAACCACCTTTCTTTGTAAAGAGGACTTTATGATCACCATCACATAACTGACTTATGCTGATGAGATTGTACTTAAGCCCTTTAACATATGATACCTTGGACAAGGTTAGGTTCCCATTATGAAGTTCTCCATAGCCTTTTGTTTGCCCACAATTGTTATCACCAAAGGTCACTCTTGGACCTTTTTCCTTCTTGTAGTTACTAAGCAAAGCTTTACATCCTGTCATGGTCCTTGAGCATCCACTATCAAGATACCATGTGTTCAGCCCCTGCATAGTTGTGATTGAAAGAAGGTTAGTGACACTTGGGCATCCACATTTAAGTGGACCCCTGTGGATTGCACCTAGCCATCCACTTTATATTAGGTTGTTTATGAATGAGAGAAACAACTGTGTTATCATAATCAGTCCGCTGTCTTGAGTTACCTTCAAGAGAACAATTACTTGCCTTATGTTCTTTGCTCCCACATTTATAACATTTTTT
This sequence comes from Pulicaria dysenterica, assembly GCA_947179395.2. NCBI lineage: Eukaryota > Viridiplantae > Streptophyta > Magnoliopsida > Asterales > Asteraceae > Pulicaria > Pulicaria dysenterica. The sequence goes on along the minus strand of OX359289.1, from coordinate 28,315,216 downwards.
ATTTTTTGAGCCTTTAACATGTTTTGGTAATTACTTAAGAGATGTCTTAACTGTTTTCTGATGACTATGGGTCATCAGCTGACAGATTTCACCATTCAGCTGTTGCAGCTGATTTTGTAAACTAATAAGGTTTTTGTTTACAGTTACCTTAGGTTGACCCTTAGTAAAAAAGAGGTTATGATCAACTTTAGGTATGGCAGACTGAGACTTTTTGTAAACAAAAGGTCTTTTACTCTTAGTTTCTCCTATTAAAAGAGTTTGAAGTGAAGTTTGATCAGCTAAACAAACAGAAGAGGATCCATGATCAGCTGACAGGATATCAGCTGAGCAGTTATCATCTACTTTTTGATCAGCTGATGTAACATCATTAGCTAAAGAATTTTCAGTCAGCTGAGTTCCTAAATTTAATGTATCAGCTTTCAAGGTTTGACAACAGAATGTCTCTTTGGTCTCAACAAATGATTTCATTCCTTTACTTCCTTCCTTTACATTTAAATTTTCAGTACTTTTGCTTTCTTTCAAGACAATAGAACTTGAACCAACTTTTGAAGAGGTTGAGTCTTTCAGCTGAGTACTTTTACTTTTGACAAATCTGTTAGTGATAATACTTTTTCCTTTTACAATCTTTTGAAAAGTAAGAGGTAAAATATCAGCTTTTTCTAAGATATTTATGTTCTTGCTAAAATCAACACAGTTAGCAGCTTGGGAATAATTTCCACCAATAATAGCTTGAACTTGTTTTGGAATCTGCTCATTGACACAGTGAGTGGTCTTCTCAGTAGATACACACCAAGATCTAACTACTTTTTGAAGGTCATTAAACTTTATTGTTGCTTCATTGGTTTCTTTTACCAAGATCTGATTAAGTATCTTTTTATTAGCTAAATCATCTTCCAGTTTTGTCATTTGTTTCTGTTTCTCATCTTTAAGACTTAATCTCTCTTTTAGTGATTCTATTTCTAATTTTAGCTTCTTTTCTCTTTGAATATTTGACTGAAACTCAACACACAGATAATCAAACATAGTGTTCTTTTCATTATCTTCATAGTTAATGAATTTTCCAACCTGATACATAGAAGAGGGATCCTAGTCAGGAGAAGTACAAGCTTTAGCAGCTTTCTTCATGTCCTCATCAAAGGAACTTGTACTTGTTGTGCTAGCCATCAAACTGAACTGAGCTGTGAGGACCTCATCTTCATCACTTGAGAGATCTTCCTCAGCCCAATCTTCTTCTTCAGCAACCAGCACCCTGTTTTGAGCTTTCTTCTTCTTTTTGTCAAGGAAAGCAGCAAGAAGCTTCTTATACTTAGCTTCATAATCAATCTTGCTGTCTGAGCTTGAGGAACCCTTGAAGCCTGTGTTTCCTTTGAACTTACATTCACTGGCATAGTGACCAGTTTTGCCACAAGAGAAACACCCTTCAGAAGCCTTTGGTTTTGACATGGCTCTTTCTCCTTTGAAGGGTTTCCTTTCAAACCTCTTGACACCCTTTCTTTTCAAGAAAGGTTTGAACCTTTTAACCAACATGGCATCCTGCTCAACAGCAGCTTCAATACTGTCCATGTTCTCCAGATCTTCATCCCCATCAGCCATTTGCTCTTCATCAGAAGTTTCCTCTTCTTCTTCCTCATCACTTGATTCATCCACCACTGCTGCAAAACTCCTAGATCTTCTATCCTTAGATACAAGGGCAGTAGTTTGAGCTTTTGTAGCCTCCTTCATATCCTTGGTAGAGAGTTTCCTTTGTTTCACTGATTGTTCATGATTCATAAGGTTTCCATATAAACCAACCAGTGTAAGACCCTTGATTTTCTCACCATGTTTAAGCACAGTGATATAATGATCCCAAGATTCCGGGAGGGAGTCTAGAAACTTGTTTACAAGCTCCTTATTGCTCTTGGGAACATCTGCCCTTCTTAAGTCATTAATAAGGCAGTTGAACCTAGTGTAGGTCTGAGTTAGATTTTCACCTTTATGAGCAAAGAAGAACTCATATTCTCTTACCAGAAGGAGTTTCTTATTTTCATGCACTTCTTCAGTGCCTTCATATGCAACGGTCAAAGTGTCTAGCATCTCTTTTGCAGATTTGCAATTAAGAACTTGATGATAGACATCATTTGGTAGTGCAGAGACTAAGGTTGTTCTTGCTTTAACATCAAGATTAACAAGCCTTTTGTCTTCATCAGACCATTGATTTATAGGCTTAATAATTAGTCTTTCAACAGCAGGAACTTCATCAGTGGCTTCAGTTACTTGGATAGTTAAGGAAGGAACATAAGGACCTTCAGTTACAATTTTAAGCATCACATAATCAAGGCTTGACATATAGAGAAGAATTCTACTCTTCCAGAGAGAGAAGTTCTCTCCATCAAACATTGGACACCTTGTGAGTGAGCCATTGTTGGAAGAACCATTAGAAGCAGCAACAGAAGTGGCCATTTAGTAGTGTGGGGTAGAAGCAGTTGAAGAGTAAACAAAACAGATCTTAGATATGGATTATCTAGCCTGCTCTGATACCAGTTGTTGGTCCCGAATGGATACTACAACAACAAATGTTTGTAAAAGGGGGGTTGAATACAAACTTTAGCAAATAAAAATATAAGACACACGGTTTACTTTTATATAATTCTTATTGATGTTAATCAAGAATTACATGAAGTAGATGCGAAAAATCTAAGTTCAATAAAAGGTGGCAACTAGATTTGTCTAACACATAGACAATGCTAATCTTAAACAACTAATGTCTAAGATGTTCAACACATGAACAAGTTTGTTACACTGAAAGTAAAATGCTAACTCTTCTAATTCTAAACTTATGAGATTTCAGTGCTTTTCAACGCATACTTAGCATGTTTCCATGCATGTGTATATATAAGCAAGGTGTGTCCGGGTTGATGAAGAGAGAAGGAGACAAAGGTACTTGGTTTAATAATATTATAATAGATAAAGTTAGTGGGTGAAAAGTAGGTTAACTTTATACACAAAGTGTGTAAAGTGAACATACTTTTCAGTAATGAGTATACCCACTATTTATTATTATATTATTAAACTAGTACCTTTATATCTTGGAAAAGTAAACTTCTCCTTTCACGCTTGTGCTTTAATCAACACCATGCTTTCTGAAGATTTGACTTTACCAAGTATGGAGTTGCCAGCCATACTTAACATCATATCTTCGAGATCTTCTTTTCAAGAGTATCTTTCTCCTTTTCTAGGGGATAAAGATCTATCCTTTTTGTTTCTTTACAGATACAAAAAGTGCTAAGTACTTTTACAAAGAAAGATCTAAGGCATAATAAGAACAACACATGTTCTGCTTTTGACTAAAGAAAATATTACATAGAAAAGCTATTAACTGAGATATAGGATAAAGACTCAGCTAACAGACACTGAACTGCAATTGTAATTTTGCTCAGCTAAGGATAAATGTGAAAGACTCAGCTGACTAGATTTGCTCAGCTGATCGAACTGCTCAGCTAATAATACAAATCAAAATAGCTAATAAACTGATCAAACTAAACTGTCAGTTGTTCCCAAGGGCTCAGCTGATCATTTGAGTACGATCAGCTCATAAAGAAAATAGTGGATAAGTTGCAAATACCTTATCTGACAGATGGGAGGCATCAGCTGATCAATGAGATTGTGTCAGCTGATCCTTGACTGCTCAGCTGATCTTGAAATCTTCATTAGCTGATCGTTTTAGAGCATCAGCTGATCCAATGTGATTCCTCAGCTGATGCTTTTCGACTGATCTTTTCTTCTCAGCTGATCTTCCTGAAGCTGGTCCTTTGGCTGACACTTAGTGTTCAGCTGACACTATGATTCGTCAGCTGACACTTCTTTCTTATAATTTTCTTTAAGTCTATCGTGAAAAAACAACACATGTTTTTCATTTAACTAAGTCTAAACTGAAAAAGTGGTTTTGTTAACATTAAATCCTATTTTACATAATAGACAGGTTTTTCATATAACACCGTAAGCATGTAAAATTTACTTTAATCATTATCCATGTTGAAGCTCGTTCTATAAATAAAATTATCAAATGTAATTTTATATTTATTAATTTAAAAATGAAATTCATAAAAACTTAAGAACCACATTTATTTCTTCGTATTTTATTCTTTTACTTATTACAATATAATATGTGAAATTCACTAATTTTCTATTTTTGTATTAATTCTAACATTTATGTTAAACATTATAATACCATACACTTTGTAGGGAAAAAACATCTGTATGATATATGCTAAAGAACGAGTTTGTTAACAAATGATGTGCTTGGCGGATTGGTAGGGATATTAATTATTACCTAGAGACCTGGGTTCGAATCCAGTCACAGCAAAATTCTTATTATTTTTTTCTGCTTTGTTTTCTATTTAACCTTTGTGTTCCTTTTAACCTTTTTGGCCTATTTTAACTTCTAATTTTTTCAAAACGTGGACTCCGTTTTTTAACCCTTTTTAATCCGTTTTTATCTTTGTATTCTTTTTAACCTATTTTTAACTTCTATTTTCTTAAAGCATGTCTCTACCATTTTTTAAATTTTCTTTTTGCTTAATGAAAAATTCATATTTATTTGTTTACTAATTTTATTTAAACAATATTTAATATATTTATTTATTTAACAGTTTTGATTAAGGTTAAAAACAATTTAAACTCTATTTCGATTTAACTTTTAAATATTTTATAATATTTTAACTTTAAAGCTTACACTTATTTTGGTGTAACCATTAGTCTTTATTTTTGAATTGTTTAAGAATTAAAGTTTAAGTTTATTTAATTAAGCATTAAACTTTATTTTTATATGGATTTTATGTAGGTATGTATCATATTATAGTTTGATCATTAAGTCAAGATGTAAATACATCGTTAGAGAACAACCGTAATTTTTGACGTTACTTTCTACCTTTTTGAGTAAATAATATATTCTTAAATATGTGTTATTAAATATATTTTACAAAATAGCAAATATGGTTTCTATAAAGAAAAGGAGTCTTATGTTCATAATCATATCATGTTTGCCTTTGGTATTCTGGAAAATCAAATCTTAATTAAACCTATATTTGTTTAATGGATACAATTTGCTCATGGTAAAACTTCATGTGGGTTCAATATTCTTTATCTTAAACGAATGGCCCGACATTCAATGTGGGTCGAGATAGATGGTTGCAGTCTTGGTTAAATGTTGTTAATGAAAATAGTATTTCACTATTCTTAAGAATAGGTGACGGAGACTTTTTGGTTCATCGTGCTATTACTCTGGATTTACAAATATTTTATAAAATTATTAATATTATCATGTAGATCAAATAATTTTAAATTTATTATAATAATAAAAGCTTAGATATATAAAATACGGCACAACACGAGCTATAAAATCCTTATAGTAATATAAAGATAAGTAAAGAAAAAATACGTATTGTCTCTTAATATAATTGACTCCGTGTGAAAACTAAATTCTATTTGTTTATTTTAAATTTATTATAATAATAAAAACTTAGATATATAAAATACGGCACAACACGAGCTGTAAAATCCTTATAGTAATATAAAGATAAGTAAAGAAAAAATACGTATTGTCTCTTAATATAATTGACTCCGTGTGAAAACTAAATTCCATTTGTTTATTTTATTTAATAATACAAAAAGTCTCTTACAATCATTGATAAACACACCAGAAAAGATGCTGTCGCCGGAACCTACCTTTACCAACCACAATCATAATTCTACCTTCTTATTCTATATATCTTCCAATCTATCTACTAATCCTTTGTTCCTATCTTCCAATCTATCTACTAATTCTTTGGGTTTTTCTTAATGCAATATTATACACCACATGTAACATAAATATACAAATATAGATATGTGTCTATTTTTGCCTTCTAAAAGAATAAAGTTTTATATCCAATAACATACTTGGACCTTAGTATACTTCTAAAATTTACACTTTCTACTTTTGTTTACCTCATGTACTTCTGAACCATCACTATGTGAACGGTTAACAGTATTTAGAATTTCTTGTAGTGAACGAGAGATATTTGGGTATTTTAGCATCTATTATCAAGTCAAAAGAAAAAAAAAACTTAAAATTTAAACATAATTTAAAGATTAAAGTATTTTTTTTAACCATTTAAAAAATTAAGATATAAATCAATATAAAGTATATCTTTAAGAATTAAATCAGTTAATCGTCACTATATATAGTTATAGAGGAAGGTTATTGTGAGAACTGATATTTAAGTAAGAATAAGAGAACAAATCTTAGACATCAATTAGATGTCGTTCTATTATATGGTCGTGATTCACCGGTTGCAATTTATGATTATCGCAATTCATGGTTAGGTAATAAATAAAAAGAAAGACAAATATAGACTATACAATCAAATCAAATAAATGACCAAGATTAAGTATCTTCTTTTCATCTAAATATTTATTCTCATCTAACTTTTCTACTATAGTAATAATATATAAATACATAATTAGAATAAAACATATTATATATAAAGCATAAAAGCAGTAAATGTGGTGCACTTTATTTTTATTTTAAAAAAAAGTAAACTACATTTGTGACCAATAACCATTATGAAGATTCTTTGCAGGGTGCCTTTGATCAATTAAAAAAACATATCACTATCATTGTCAATTATTTGTTTCCTGTTGGTGTAACCTCTCTAATATAATTATATGGCCTCCCATCAACTCTCTTTCATGACTTGCATGTTTTATTTTATGTATGTATATTTTATTACTATCCCAATTACTAAAATTAAAATCTATTACTGTTAACCTATTATATGATCTACCAAGAATTAATATCACATGATAAACAGTAACTTTACTTTTTAAATTATATTTATAGTAAGACAAAAATTAACAAAGTACAGTATTGTGGAGCTTGTTAAATTACATGCATATAAGGAGAGAGACCTAGTTTAACAATATTTGACGTAAATATGAATATATAGTTATGATCGTGTTATTTTTTACTTATATTTCTACATAAATTTTATCGTACGTAATACAATATTTATCTAAAACTTATAATTTCAATAGTATAATTTTAGAGCAAAAATCTTATCTTTAAGATTAAAAAGATAAGATGATAGTATGAAAGTTGTATTTTCTTCATTGGTTATGCTAGATGTAATATGAACATCCTAAATATTTAAGTTTTCTGTCGCTTTATTTAGAATGTTATGTTTGAATGTTTGTTTCTATACTTTTTCATCATAAGCACCGCCACAAGAAGCGGCTAGAATTAACTGTAATATAATACGTGTTTATTAAAATACAATATATAATAGAAGCGATAGATGCGACCATAAAGTATCACCACCCAATCTATTATATATCATAATAATCATAAGAGTATTTACAATTATCATTGTTATCACTAACCGTTACATCAGTACCACTAACATTCCACACTTATAACACATCATTATTATCATCTACTACACTGTGTTCCAGAAAAACATTAAAGAAATAAAGGGAAGGGAGGGATAATTTTAGAGAGAAAGGAAAGGGAAGGGATTTTAAATAATTTTCAGTTTTGTGTTCCTGAACATGAGAGAAGAGAAAAGAAAATAAAACAATAAGTAAAGAAAAACACATGATTTTATAACTTTCTCTCCAAATCTTCTCGATTATGGAAGGAAAATTAGCTAAATTTCCTCTTCTCTTCTCTTCTTTTCTTTCCATGAAAAATTTAGGGAACACAATTCATAATCACTTTCTTTCCAAATCATTCACTTTCTCTCCGTAAATATTGTTCGGGAACACAGCGCTAGACCCACACACAATTATGTATTTTTACTTCTATTGGTTAAAGAAGTACATAACAAAAATCCTGTCTCGTTACCACCATCACAAACAAAGCATTAGGCGAGCATACCACGAGCTTACGACAATGAATATCACTAGGAGCCCTTCTTGTTTTGGCTCGTTATCACTAAATAACAAGGATCATTACGGATTCTCTAACAAAACATTATATTTTTAAAAGAATGTGGATGAAAGTAATCTCTTATCTTATATCACCTCTTACACATACTCTAACTCTCGAAACATATTAATTACATCTTAACCATAATCTCACATTAATTTAGAAATCTTGCTAGATTAAGATATAATCATCCATTCTCTATAAGTTTTAATTGTATCTAGGTATAGTTATATCTGGAAAAAGAAAATTTACCATAAAATCTATAAAGCTTATTTTTTTAAATGACATTTACTGCAAGCGAAAACAAAATTGTACTTTTTCGTGAGACATTCTGGAAAAAGGTTGTTGTACTCTTGATATAATTTGGAAGGACAAAAGATGCAAGTACTTGTAACTTAAGAGAGATGACCGTAAGAATTTGTCATATAGAATCATTATGATTTTGTATTATTATAAAATTGCGAATTATATTTTTTTAATTTCCACGTTAAGAGTATTATTGTCTAGACACATATATTTTGATGCGTATGACAATATCTTATTATATACAAACAATCTTTTAAACGATAAAAATTGTTGAAAATTAGAGTGGTAGGAGTGGTAGGGGTTAGGGCTGTAAAAGAACAGAATTTTCATGAGCCGTTCATGAAATTGTTCGACGGAAAGTTCGTTTATGTTTGTTTGTTTAATAAACGAACGAACATATACAGGATTTACTGTTCGTTTAATTAAACGAGGAACACGTACAAAGCTTCAGTTAGTTCATTTATGTTCGTGAACGTTTGGTTATCCGTTCGTTTATGTTTGTTATATAGTGTGTGTTTCTTCGTTTACGTTTGTTTTACAATTAGATGAATGAACAAAAATGTACACGAACAGCTACCTAATCTTTTAAACAATCGAACACAAATACTTGTTCATTTATCGCTTGTGTTCGTTTATTTGTTCGGCTAAAGTTAAACGAACGAACACGAACACAGAAATCCGTTCGTGTTCGTTTATTTGCTCGGCTAAAGTTAAACGAATGAACACGAACAAACCTCATTCGTGTTGGTTCAGTTCGTATACAGCCGTAGTAGGGGGTTAAGAGGGCATGTGATACCACCACTTGAGTGGTGGGAAGAGGTGACACTCCATAGCCAAGTGATGGAGAGGTTTCACGGGTGAAATACCACATGAGCTATAACTAAATGGTGATGGTTTGTGAATTCAACGTCTCCAATCTCCATCGTCTCTCTCTATTTTTTTCATTTTATTTTTTTTGATCTGTATCCATTATGTGAGTCTTAGAATTTGATGCAATAGAAAATAATCATTATAAAACTGAGTAAGGGGCTAAATAGTAAAAATAAAATAATAACATGATAAATATGATAAAAGATAATCACCTCTTTCACTCTTAATAAGCTAGTTTTGTTTATTGACATTTATAATTCCTCTCTCTCTAACTTTTCTATCAACTTTTCTTCAGTTTAGTTTAAAAGTTGGTTGCCTTAATCCCTTCTAAATAAAATAAAATAAAAAATTGAACTACTCATCCTTCTTTCAAAAAGCGTCAAACCAACCGTACAAATACAAAAAGCAAAGAATTTTTTTATAAGTTGCAGAAAAATATCACAAAACATTACGTTGAATTAGAACTTAAAAACAACACAAGAATATAACCAACAATGTGCAACCATAGCAAAGTATTGAACTAGAAAAGCAGAATGAAGAGACTAATATTAGTATCGTGTCCAAGTAATGCAACGACGACGAATAATTGACAATTTATCAGAAATTAAAACAAGGGTGATGACTTTCTTTTCTAAATTATTACGGATCATTAAAATTTTACATTTATTGGTAGATTCAACAAAAGTATTAGCACCATAATTTTAGTTTATTAAACTTATCACCATTTATAAGTTCAAAAATATTTATACAATCAAGTTATATGTATTCAGATTTATTGGTTCTAGTTATATGAAATTTCAAATAATCAAGTTAAAAAATTTAGTATATGATTAAATATTATAAATGAAAGTTTTTATTGTTATTACTTTTTAATTATTAATTTGATTTTATTGACTTGATATTATAAAAACAGTTTTTATTATAGAAGATTTAGTTATTAAAATGATACATAAGACTACATTAATCCATTTAATAGTTATTTTATTTATAGTTTTAAATTTTCTACTATGATTTTTATAGCTTGTTTAATTTTTTATAATTTTCTAACGTGTTGTAATTATTTATACAAGATACATAAATTTTTATACTATATAAAAATAAGAATTATAATTTTTAAAAAAGAAATCGTTAAATACGTTATATATAAATATAACACAGTTGAAATTAAACACAAAGGATAGGATTATAACACAGTTGAAATTAAAAACCTGTGTTAATGTTTCATGTCTCACCAACAGCAGCCCATTTATTCAAGGAAAATAATACAATATTATAAAAATCTATAAAAATATCTTAAAATAAGAATCCACCAAATTTAATAAAGAGACAAATGAAGGTGTTGTTTTAATATTTTATACAAATTAAAATTTTTATGAAGAAGCAGTTGGACAATTTTGTGGGGTCACTGCAAAGATATCCACAGTTTCTACACACCCACCTTTTTGTTTCTTCTCAGCTTCTCCTTCTTCATTGCTCCCTATTTAGTTACTACCCCTCCATCCCCAAATTCAATCACCATTTCCCTTTGCTTTCAAACAGCTCTTGTGGGTTCTTGCCATCTAGAATCTTGCTTTGGAAAAGGATTTAATATCCAAATTTGAAGTTCTTCTGCACTGGTATGTCATTCTCATCAATACCCATATCTTCCTTTGGTTTATTTTGCCTGAATTTTTGTGGGATTTTGTTTACTTGAATGTATGATGAGTTCCCTTTAAGTAATTTAATAATGAGAGTTGATCTGGACACGGTGGTTTTTATCCGCACACAAGAAGGTACAAGTAGTTAATGCATACAGTACAAATTGATAATGTATAAACTTGTTGTGTTTGTTATGTATGGTCACTTTTTTTTATGTAAGGATCGTCTCCATTTAACAAGTTGTGTATCATCAACACCTATATCTTCCTTTGGTTTTATTTCTGAATTTTTTGTGGGATTTTGTTTACTTAAATGTATGATGAGCTCCCTTTTAAGGAATTGTAAAACTGCTTGCTAATTTAGTGATTTTGTTTAAGAATTGTTGTTGTTTTTGTACTTGGGTTTTTGAGTATTCAATTCATCCCTGATTTCCTCTGGCAATTGTTGGCATATTAATGATCATTTGACTTTTGAGTTATTTACATAATTTAATGATACTTTTAAGGGTTAAAGTCACCGAACACAAACACGATATGACACAAAATTCATGAATTTGGCCAAATAATAATTTAATGATACTTATAGGGTTAAAGCCACTCGAAATTCTCCATCAATACTTGACAAAAATTCATGAATTTGGTGTCATTTGAAAGGTATAATAATAATTTACAAGATTCTACATAAAAAAAATCATGTAAAACGATCAAGAATCGACCAAAAAATGCAAAAAACAGGCTGAAACCGGGTGAACAAGTTGCAGGTTGCGAAATGGGCATATCGACACGTTTCTTGTAAGTTAAATGACCAGATATAAAAAAAAGTTAATGTGTCATATCGAAACATGAGGGAAAACACGTTTGTCTTCGGTGCATTTAACCCTACTTTTAATGCAAATTGTCGTGGTTTTGTTATGTGTGCATTCATCCAATGCTAATTTAGGGTCTTTCATATTTTGATCAAAGTGTTGATTTGGGGATTTCCATATCTTCGTCAAGTGTTCTAATCTTATGGTTGCTAAATTATTGTTTGATTATCAATTAATGATTTCATTTTCTTGAGCACACATGATTCATTTGAGTGTTAAGTAATTGTCAATTATTAAGTCAGACGCCCCAGTGGTAAGGTGTTTGCCTATGGCCTAGGTCATAGGTTTGATTAATGGTGTAGATTTTGGAATGCTGTAAAAGTAGTAGTAGATTAGAGTGTGGGTGTGTACTGCTGTTCAAAAAAAAGTAATTGTTAATCAATTAGGATGCTTTTTTTGTTGCAAATTGTTGTCATTATATGTGGTTTATTTTCCCGGATTTTTTCACATTTTTGCCTTAACATTTAATTAGAGGGAAATCGATCTTTTGAAGTATAATGCAGCAAGTGTAGTTTAGTTTAAGTGTTATTGTTTCTTGAAAATTTGTTAAAAGAGCAAAACTTTTAGTATTCTAAGAACATCCTATTATAGAAATCAAATATATTTTCTTTTGCAGCATTCACAAAGTGTAGCGTCAAAGATGGGATCTGGTGATTGGCTGAAGAACATAATCAGCTTAAATAAAGCAAGGAAACAAAAATCAAACAAAACCAAGGTATGCAATTCATCAAATTGTTTTATAAACCAGTTTTTCACCTTAATCTAACCAAAACCAACAACATCAACAAAGCGTAATCTATTCCTAGCTAGGCGATATATGGGGAGGTATGATGTATACAATCATGCCTTCGGGTCGACAGTATTTACGTTAATGATATATACAAAATTTATAGCAAAGGGCTTGTAGCCTAGCTGTATCAAGGTGTTAAAAAGTGTTTCCCATGGTCAATGGTCATGAGTTTAAGTCCTGCTGTGGACAAAAAGATGTATATTGAGGAGTAGATTAGTGTGTGCATGTATTCTGCTGTTCAAAAATATATATATACAAAAATTTATGTTGTTCATAGTTTGTAACTGTATATGAATATATACGTTTTTTTGGCGTTTTGAACATAATATATTTTTTAACATTTGCAATTTTTACAGGGTTCTTCGGTAGCGGACACACATGGATTTATATTAAAACCCCGTTTTACAGAGGAATTAACAAACAATATTAACATGTTTAATAGACACCATGAGGCTGCTGGTCTGATTGCTGAGAATATAGCAGCAGTACGGATTCAAACCGCATTTAGAGCGTTTAAGGTACATAAATTTTATCAATTACGGTTATAAAGTTGCCAGTATTTTATAAAACTGGTAGCATTTTATAAAATTGGTAGTATTTTATAAAATTGGTAGTATTTGTTGTAATTTTTTCAGGCAAGAAAGTTTTTCAGAAATTTGAAACAAATAGTAAGGCTGCAGATGCTTATGGAAGGCGATTTTGGCAAAAAGCAAACCTCTAATACATTAAGAAATCTTCAATCATGGAGCCGGATACATACCCAGGTAAGAAGTCAAAGGCTCTTTACGGCGAAAGAGAGTGGGATCAAGCAGAAACTTGAAAGTCAATTGAGGCGTGATGCTAAGGCGCTTGATTTAGAGGTAAGGAAACTTTGACTCGGACAAAAGTTCATTTGACAAAAAAGTCAAACTTTAGACTTGTGCAATAATCAATGTTTTAAGACCCGGGTCGACCCGGCGCCTAGAGCGGGTCAACATAAGGCGGGTTTTTGGCAATTTTCGGTCCGGAGTGACCCGGCCGGGTTAGCGGTTGAACCGGTCGGACCGGTGTACATCGACCGAGTTTTCTAATTTTTTTAAAGAAAATAAAAAGATTTTTGACCCTAATAGACATTTCTATATACTTAGTGCTCGTGAGCTTGATGCATATAATACTCCAATGTCTTAAAATATTAAATTTGGTTTGATTATGAGCTTATGACAATTGTTGTTTGAATTACAGTTTTTTTATCATTGTATGTTCAACTTAATCATTGTGTTTGAATTGATGATAATGTAGGTTTATGTTTTATGTTTTAGTTTTTGTAGTTTATATATGTATACACATATATACATATATATAAAATAAAAAATAAAAAACTATAGGCAGGGTTGACCCGCCGGTCGAACCGGTTGACCCGTGACCCGGTGAGAAGACCAGGTCAACTAAAAAACCGGTTTTAAAACATTGGCAATAATAATCACATAGTCTTGACATGCAAGAGTTTTGGTCAAATTTGATTGCAGGTGGAGTGGAAAGATAGCCCTCATACGATGAATGAAGCTCTTGCGCGGTTAAAACAAAGAGAAGAAGCAACAATAAAGCGCGAGCGGGCAATGGCTTATGCCTTCTCTCATCAGGTAAACTCATACCACTTTTGCTTATCGATTAACCGTTGACTTTCTTTGAAGTCAACTGAATTCGCTTGACTTTTTATAAATTTGCAGTGGAGGGCACATTCTAATTCCAACTTAGGCATAAGTGATTCTGATCTCGACACGTCTAATTGGGGTTGGAGTGTAATGGAGAGATGGATTGCTGCTCGGCCTTTAGAAAGCCGAGCTCTAGTTGTGTCAACTCCGAAGAAAGTCAACAGTCCACCAAGCAAGAAATCAATGTCAATGAAAAAGTCAAACTCACTGAAAACTTCGCCTAATGGTAAGAAATCGTCATTGAACCGAAGATTATCATACGGGTCAGCCGTAAACGCTGAGAATGCAAAAACAAAGCCCGAAAAGCTCGCTACAAAGTAAGTTGAACGGGTCAATATTGGTGCAATACATTAGGAAAAATGGTCAAAATCTTTTAATTTTTTCTTGGTTTGAAGTGTGACAGCAGTGTTGTTACCATGATTTGGGTGAAAAAAAAAACACTGGATTTCTATGAGTAATTTGCTTTGTATCATTGACTTATTTGTAATTTATGTTGTAAATAGATGTAATAATGGCTTTTTAGTTGAACTTAAAGGTGCATTTGTGTGCATATTTCTTTCATCTTGTTTGTTGAATAGACATGTGAAGGTTATCTAAGGTATTCATTTAACCCTAACAAACAACTTCGTCTATAAGTTCTAAAATTCAGATTTCCATATTCGAACAGCCGAAAGGAGTTACTCAAGCTTTCTTTTAAGGTATACAAGTTTTACATCCCGTGACACCGGGATGGTTAAAGTAAATCCTAAATGTTATGGTGTTTAAGAGTACTAACATACATAGTAAAATAATTGTAGAGCATACATGAAGATATAAATTTTTTTTTAAAATAGAGGTAAATTTATTAGAAATCAGAGTTTCATATATTTTGGTTGAACCTCTTTATAATCAAATTTGATTTTTTTTAATTCAATCCAATTGATATACATTTTCGCATAAATAACCACAAAAATAAGTAGATATATCTATTTAATTTAAATAAATGTTTTTGTTAAGATATTTGAATGTTAACAAACTTAATCATCTTAAAATGATATTTGAGTAAACAACTCATTTGTAAGAAATTTGAAAAACTAAAGCGGGGTGATTGACGAGAACAATTTTAAAAATAGAAAAATTACATCAAATTCATGTTTCTTTTAAATATGTTAAAGATTCGACTAAAGAGAATTTAACCGGTGCGTTACACAAAGAGTACTAAATAAGAATATCTCACCTTTGATTCTGGAATGTTTTTATTGGACAAGTGTGACCCTCTCTTGAGAAGTAGTGGCACTCATTCTTGGATTATCCAAATTAGACATCTCTAGTAAACAATCTTTCTAAGATTAAGAGCACAACCTATCTTCTATCATTCTCAACTCAAATATCGCATCACTTTTCACAAAACTTTTTATTTTTTTACTCTCTTAACCAAAACTCAAGTATAACATATTCTAAACCAACACAATCTTTTTCTCACTTTTTAAAATTTATTTTACTATACATTTAACTATTAGAAAAAATAAAATATTTAAACAATTGTATACAAGTTAAAATTTAAATAATGATAGACAAATACCATGCAATTTGTAGTTTCGATGAAAAAGACATTCTATCGTCGGATATCGGAACACAAATAAGAGAACAAGCGCACGCGGCAAACATACGAGAAGTCAAAAACTGGGAGACGCATAATACCTTCCGTTGGATTTGATCGAACATCTTTAACGTATCCAAGTTTCCGGCAACGAGGACGAGTAGATGTTTTTATTATTTATTAGTTTCGATTTAGAGTTTTGTATTTTTATTTTCTAATAATAATATTTAATTAATGTTATGAAATTTTTAGTCTTCAAGTATCACCTTTATGTAATATGATACAAACGTACATGATATTTCCTAGTCTTGTCGGATGCCATCTGCGTGCCGGATTGTAAAGCATGTGTCAACATTGTTTGAGCACACTCAACATCTTTCCATGCCGATTCTTGCGCCGACATGAAATTTATCCGTTTATCGTCTTGCCGGCACGTAAATGATTTCACAAAGGTAGCCCACTTCAAATATATCTCATTAGCTAGATAATATATGTGCTTGTAGGTGACTCCATTCACCTCAAATGGACACTCGGGTGCTTTTCAATCATAGATATCATTGAAGATGGATGACCGATTGAGAACATTCATATTGTTGTTGAAACGCGCAACACCGAAGTATGCGTGCCAGATTCATAGATCATGTGAGGCCATGGCCTCTAGCATCATTGTTGGTGTTCATGATCACCTCTCATGAATGAACTGAGTCCGCCATGCAATTGGGAAAATTGCCCGTGCCCAATGAATACAGTCTACGCTGGCGAGCAAACCGGGAAAATGGTTTTTTCTTCATATGCAGTGTATAACTGCTGAATATCACCATAAGTAGGTTTACGTAAATATTGTAGGGATTTACAGGGTACAAACATGCACAGCGGAAAAATAACTTGCAAATCCCATTCCCAGAATCCCAACTGGATCGGATGGGGAAACAAAATAGGAATCATAAAACCAGATATATCATGCAGTATATATGAGTCTAATATCAGTTATTTCTAAGAGATATAAATTATACCCTGAAACTGCTGAAGGGGGATACACAGCTACTACACCTTAGAACTGGCTGCTAGACCGCCAAAACTGATTAACTCGTATGTATAAACGGTACCCGATAAAAACCGACCTCGGTTTTTGACCTAAACTGCCGCCGCGAGAAATCCCGCTGCAACGGGGGCCGGTCTCGGTTTCACGTAGTAGGGCCGCAGTGAGCCACCGTGAACCTTCCGCTTTCTTCCGCCGGTGTCGTCGCTGGAAACCGCCGAGAACCACTGTGTAGGGTAGTGGTTCGGCCGAAGGTAAAGTAGAGAGAGAGGAGGCTTGTGTTGTTTTTAGGATTAGATAACTTTCAATTGATTGATTAGGTTTAACCTAATGTTTAAACCTTCTTATATAGATATCCTTGTGGGCCTAAGCCCTTAGACCTTTAAAGCTCGGTCCATTATCTATAACTTTAATCCTATCACAAAACAAGCCCTCCAAGTTCAGTTATTATTAGTTAAACAACTGTTAATTAATAATTTCCAACCAAACTTTATTTATTAAATATTTAACTAATATTTAATATCCTTTCTCTCTAATAATAAATATCTATTTATTATTTCCCTTTATTCTGATAATTATTTAACTATTAATTATCTATTTTATACACATTGAATTATTCCTGGTTAATGAGTTGGGTGTGCAGTTGTGTGCCCCTTTAGTGACTCATAGTGTCCATGGATGTGATGACACGTGTATACTATCCCTGCACATAATCTATCAGACTCCCACTTGTGCATGATAGTTGCACTCCCTTGTCCATCACGGGCCTAAGGAGGTCCCTAGCCAGACACTTAGGTTAACCACGACTATAAGTTCTCTTATGTCCAGAGATTCTGTAATCACCTACTTGGATTACCCGGATTTTCCTTTCGTATCATGATATCCCGTAATGTGAATTTCAGACATGGAGCACGTGATCTATTCTGAAAATCCAGATTATGTTGCTCGACTTTTGATTTCGACTAACTGCAGTTACAGAGTTACCAAATGATGTCCATCATTCTATCCGAGCGCGGCCACGCATTTCTTTAGTCTCAACCGTCAAGGGGCCCTGGAATATATCCTCTCTATAAGAGAAGGTGCAAATCCCATCTTGACTGCTTGCATTTGAGCACGTCTTCCGCTACACCCAGATACGCCCGTTATTGCTACCTAGTTACGGCGTAGCGTTAGAACGTTCCAAAGTATAGAATTCCTCGTGCCCCAAACCAAACATCTCAGGTCTAAGGACAACCAATCAGCTAACTCATGTCGTTGGCTCCATGAAGTTAGACTGATGCGGATTACCTCCAATATTTGTACCCCTGACAAATATCTATAAATACTTGGTCACAAAACTTGTGCTATTATTCTCTACCCGAATAATCCATCAAGTATTTATAATAGCGTTAGTATCACCCTGATGTGGCTCCCACCGCATCAGGTAGCTACGGAGTAATTTTGATATAGCAAGACTTGTATATCATGGATGAATAAATATGCTAAAAGTATAGAGAAATTTAAAAGATTATATTAAACCTCCTATTTCCATCACGCAGAAATGTTTAATACATAATCATAAAGTTTAAATCTCAATCCATACAGTTTTAATTAAATACATAAAATAAGGTGCTAGGTCCCATATACTGCATTCCTATGGAACTAGCATGTCTCTCATGCTTTTCTCTAGCTAGCGCCTTGGTCAACGGATCAGCAACGTTGTCCTCTGTTGGTATCTTGCATATCCTCACATCTCCCCTTCCGATGATCTCTCGGATGATGTGATACTTTCTAAGTACGTGCCTGGTCCGCTGGTGATCTCTTGGTTCTTTCGCTTGCGCTAAAGCTCCCATGTTATCACGGAGTATATCAATCGGTCTAGAGATACTGACAACCACTCTTAGATCCGAGATAAAATTCCGCAGCCAAACCGCTTCTTTGCTGCATCATTTGCCGCAATGTACTCAGCCTCTATAGTTGAATCTGCTATAGTATCTTGCTTCTGGATTTTCCAAGATACAGCTCCACCGTTTTGGGTAAAAACAAACCTTGACTGCGACTTAAAGTCATCTCTGTCTGTCTGGAAACTCGCATATGTGTAACCAGTTACACTGATTTCATCCGTGCTTCCACCAAAGACCAAGAACATATCCTTTGTCCTTCTCAAATACTTGAGAATGTTCTTGACAGCCACCCAATGGGGTTCACCCGGATTTTGCTGATATCTACTCGTAAGGATTATGGAGTAAGAAACATCGGGCCTAGTACATAACATGTCATACATAATCAATCCTACTGCCGAAGCATAGGGGACCGATTTCATCCTCTTCTGCTCTTCTGGAGAAGTAGGGCATTGAGCCTTGCTCAATGGTATACAAGATCTCATAGGGATGAATCATTTCTTGGAATCTTCCATCTTAAAGCGTTTCAACACTTTATCTATGTATATACTTTGAATAAGTCCGATCAGCCGCCTAGATCTATCTCTATAGATCTTAATACCAAGTATGTATGCGGCTTCTCCTAGGTCCTTCATCTAGAAACATTTACCTAACCAGGATTTTACTCCTTGTAATGCTGGTACATCATTTCCTATGATCAGTATGTCATCCACATATAGGACCAGGAAGATTGCTACGCTCCCACTGAACTTCGTGTAAACACAGGACTCGAACTCGCTATTGGTAAAACCAAACTCCTTGATGCGCTCATCAAAGTGCAAGTTCCAGCTTCTAGATGCTTGTTTTATTCCATAAATGGATTTTAGCAACTTGCATACTTTACCTGGATTCTTGGAATCTTCAAAACCGTCCGGTTGTGCCATATACACATCCTCTGTTAGTTTCTCGTTAAGGAAATCAGTTTTGACATCCATTTGCCATATCTCATAATTGAAGTATGTAGATATGGCCATAAGAATCCTAATAGACTTAAGCATGGCTCCTAGCTTTAAAAGTATGCACATTTCCTTCCATGTCGGCCTTCTTCTTGAAGACCCACTTGCACCCAATAGCTCTATTGTGTTGTGGCAAGTCTACTAACTCCCAAACTTGGTTGTCATAGATGGATTGCATCTCTGCCTTCATGGCATCTAGCCATTTGTCAGACTTACTGCCTCACATAGCATCCCGTAGGATGTGGGCTCATAAAGATCCCCTTCTTCCGGAGCGATTAGAATTCCTAGATATCTATTTGGCTCAGTCCGAATCCTACTGGACCTGCGAAGGTCTTGTGTTTCCACTTCTTCCTCAACCACAGACTCGGGTTGGGATTCAACAATTCTTTGTTGACTTACGGGTTTCACTAGTGGAGGAGGCATACCTTCATCCTCTTCAATTTCTTGAAGATCTATTTCTTTCCTAGAAGTTTCTGAACTTAGAAACATATCCTCTAGAAATGTCCCTGACCGAGCGACAAAAACTTTATTTTCATCGGGATTATATAAATAGTATCCTAAGGTTTCCTTAGGATAACCCACGAAGATACACTTTGTTGGGTTTTACAGGTCACAATTCACACGTGAGTTATACTGATTCATAACCAAACTGGTTTGAACCAACTCAGAATTGTATATAATCAAAACAGTTATTATTCATAAAAGCAGAAATATAATAATAAACTTAATCCTAAAACCCTAAAGGTTTAAAGATATTTTGTTTACCACATGTGTATATATCCATTATATGTATTTCGAAAATCATGAAGGCATACACATAGCCATTTGCGCAGAACATGAGTAGGGCAAAACAGGATTGAATTAAACTTTAAACTAAGCATGCAATCAATCCTACAAACACATACTGGAATTCGAAATATGTGTTTACACACATATACACCCATCGAATTCACCACATAGCATCAAGAACACATTAGATGAATAATCATACCTGGTTGCTCAAAGCTAATCCACCCGTAATGAGATACTACAAGAGCCTGCTAGAATGGCTTAATCCAAAAGCTGTTCTTGATTCCTTGTTACTTGAATCACCAAAAGTCGAAAATCCCCTTGCCCTGGGGACCTTTGCGCCGTCGAATTCAAGAGGGAGGAAGAAAGAGAGTGTTTTTCTTTTTGATTCAAGATTAACCTAATTGTTTAGGTTTAAGGCCTATTTATAGATAACTTATCTAGTTATCATTTAATTAGGCAACCTTTTAAACCTTTTATTATTAATAAAAAATATACTTATATATATATATATATATAATCCTTTAATATATTTTATCTCTTTAATAATAACAATTAGTAATAACAATAACCCTTTTAATTAATATCCAAGATATTAATCCAATAATTAACAATATATATTTACTAACTAATAAATATATATGCACTTTTTAATTATATTAATCTAGTTATTTTCTCAACTCCCAATACTGGTTTATGACTAATTGTCATAACACCCATCTCCTACAGCATGAATTTTCTTTCTTGAATTACGTACACTCACAGGTGTGACCCTTGAGCTTTTTATGGCATTGGGCGTATCATCAGGGTTCGATGGTTATGCGCATAAATCCTATCAGACTTCCACTTATGCTTACTATCAACCCGTGGTCTTGATGATATTGGGCTAAGGGTGCTTCTAGACAAGTCCTTAGGTAACAAGCACATAAGAACTCTTATACCCAGGTGTTATAATCAAATCCTTCATAAAACAAACTGTTTTATAATTTATAAAACTAACTGTTTTATAATTTATAAAACTAACTGTTTTATAATCAAAACTTCATAACCCCTGTCTTATGATCGGGTATACTTTAGGCTTTTCCCTCTGCATCGCGACGTTTCGATTGTGAGTGTGAGCATGGAATGAGTCAACTATTAGATTGTGTGCAGAGATAGATAACACGTGTCATTGTGTCCAATACTATGTGACACTAAAGGATCACACTGCTACACACCCGTTTAGAACCTTTTGGATTTTACAATGTCGTGTGTAAGAATAATTAATTAGTTAATTAATTATTGAGAAGGAAAATAATAATAATTATTTATTATTTTATAAGGGAAATTAATATTTAAGTTTAAATATTAATTGGACCAATTAATTAATAGTTACTAATTAATTAGAAAGGTCAAAGGGTATATTATGCAATTAAGTGATATTTTAATTAAAGCTTGGCTTTAATTAAACGGGCTTGAGCCTTAATGAGGTTTATAATATAAATAACCTTTTAAGGCTTAAGGAATCATAAGGATTATTACAAGTTGCAAAAAGATAACCCTAGCCCCTCTCCTTCTCTCCCTTTGCGTCGAACTCAACAAGGACCCCGGGGGTTCTCGGTTTTTGCGATCGACGACACACACACATGCAAGCCTTGCGAATTCGAGTTTGGTGATATCCTCAGGCGGTCTAGCAGCCAGTTCGAGGTGGTGCAATAGCAGAGTTCTACCTTTAGCTATCTGGATTGAGGTTTTAAGGTTACTGCTGAAAGGTACAACTTTTATTCCCTACTAGCTATTAGTTTCTGTACGAGTTAGATGAGATCACTGGAGGGGGTTTTGTTTTATTCCGCTGTGCATGTTATATGATATGTTTTTATACCCTACAAAACCCTTCAGTTGTATCATAGCCACTTCTAACCTCGTAGGGAACTAGGTAGGTTTCTTTTTATCATGATGAATAAGTTTCTTTTTATCAAGGATTAACTTTTTGATTATCCAAGTAATTTTAAAAATCAAGTTTGAATTTTAAAACGGATAAGAAATTAGTTATGATAAAAGGAGGATAAGGTTTAAATTTAAATTTAAAATTGTTATTTTTATTTTGTTGTTTTGCGATTTGGTTGCCGGCGGCGTCATAGCTACCATGGCCGGCGGCGCTGTTCACGGCGTTAGCATCATCGCCGGCGTCGGCGACTAGCTGTGGCTAGTTGGTCGGCGTCAGCAACCCTCGTTGCCACCAGTTGAGTTGGCGGCGAGGTGGTGGTCTGCGTCTGTTTTCCAGCGGCCAGGCTTGACGGCTACGGTGGAGGTGGAACGTGGGGCGGCCCAGCCGTGGCTTGCACCTGCGGCCCAAATTAAATTGGCCCAGTTTTGTGGTCGGTCCACCGGTTGTCTACGGCCCAGTTTTGAGGCCCAAATTTTTAGTTTGAAGTTTTGGGCAACACCAAACAAGATTAAAACTAAAAGGTTTCTATAAGTTTTATTTATAAAACTTATGTTTAAAATATTTAATTTTTAATCATGATTGTTTTGTAATAATCAAGTATTGGTTAAAAATTAATTATTTTAGTATTTCCAATCGCATAACAATAATTAATATATATGACAATTATTGAACCAGGTGATTTTAACAGGTTATTAAAGTCAGGTTAATTCATCAGGATATGATAATTAGAGATCAGTTGTTTGTATGTATTAGTTTAATACATGTTTGGGATGCCATAGCCAAGCCCTAGACCTTGTGGATTGTTTATTTTTATTGCACTTGTGGTTGTGTTTGTGTTTGATCTATTCCATGGTGTGGGGAGGCCTGCGTGCCACTTACAACCCCTATTCTATTTTGTAAAAGTATTAGATTAGCGGGCTTGCGTGTCTTTGAATATCTTGTAATTTTATATTTCTTGTTTTTTTAGATGATAGAATAGAATAGTATAATTAGAATAAATTTGAAGCTGATACAAAGGAGCAAGGAGCAGGATTGGATGATGGAGCCAGTGAGAGCTCCAGAATGCCATGCCATGTGTGTTGTTTTTCCACTTAGGTTTTGGACCGTCGGGTTTTTCGTGTGGCTCACGAAACCGACATTAGTTAAGGGCAAGGCTAAGGTATAGTTTGTTTGTGGTTGTTTTATTTCTTTACATATTATATTTATGCGTGGTTGTGATTCTCACGATGAAATAAAACAAGGGTTTTAATAATAGATAATTATTAAACAGTCGTTTTTAAAAGAAAACTGGCAAAAAGGTTTTTCTCGTCAAAAACTTTTTGAAATCCTTTTTAGAAAAATCTTAGATCAGTGTGCTACCCACCTAATGGTACACCTTTCCTGTTAAACGGTACTCGGGTATCGAAAGTGACCAAACCTTGGGCATTCAGGTTCAAACCATTGCGGGGGAGGGTGTGAAAGACTCTGCGATAATCGGGAGTCCCGGCCAGAGTTCACACTGTCTTATGTGGTGCGATCTATTTTGGTGATAATCTGGAGTCCCGGCCCAAAATGCACTAGAGAGACTAATACATGCACGGTTCTTGTAGCCGATGTCCCGCAGATCTAGGAGTCGTGTCCAGGTAGGATACGATTGGTATAAGTTTACCTACCAGAAATAGCTGTTGGGAATATGATCTCATCAGTTAAGATTTGACGAGACAAATTAAGTTTGTAAGATGTGTTCTAAAGATAACTTAAACAGAATTATGAGGCTTGATCAGACTGAACAGTTATACTGTTTCAGACTGAGCATAAGCTGAATATAAGCTGAGCATATGTTCGATCATCTTAGGCTATATCTTAGTAAGATTATCAATGTGTTTGATAAGCTGTGTATGTTACCTAAGGTATAGGTTGAGTATTCAGCCTGATGTGTTTCAAGCTGAGTGACTCAGCGTATATACTGAGTCAGCTCAACAGAGTTGCTAAATAAGTTTTAGCTAACTCTTAGGACTTCTAAGGATGAATTAATTATTATACATGTTAGTTCGTGTTTGTTTTCGAGTTTGTTCTCGAAGAACTCAGCTTGATGAGTTTCAAGCTGAGTAACTCAGTCCGAGCAAGAAGTCAGTTTAAAGAGAATTTAAATATGTTTTAATTTATCTTTTATCTCTCTATATCTACGGCAAGGATAAGAAGGTTCCAGAATCAAGATTGAAGATTGAAGACTCAAGATAAGAAGATTCAAGATTCAAGATTCCGGGTTATCCGTTAATTGTTAGCAGATTAGGATAAGTTCTAGTTTGTTAGGATCCGTAGGAACAGGATTATAAATACTTATCTCCTGATAAGTTTTGAGGTACGACGACTACGACTACAAGAGTTACAGAGCCATAACTCAGTTTCACCTCAAACCGTATGTGTTACGAATCTTGATTCACTGTTTGTCAGTTCAACGTGATCAAGATACTCACAGATTGCCAAGTTATTCGTGTGTTCGAATATTCACATTAGTTGTGAAATTGGTAACTTTTCAATATATGATTAAATCCTGTTTAGAGAGTCGTCCGGTATCTATAATCATAAGTTGATTATAGATAGCAAAGTTTGAGAGATTGAGAGATTTGATTTACATTAGGTGTTTACATATCAAGTGTTGCTTACTTGATAGAGTCTGTAATCATCTTCTTATTAATGAAAAGCAAAACATTCAATTCTTTTGGTTTGATGTGTGTTAACACTTTTTATTGATTTGTTCAATTTTCCACAGAAAGTGTATTCAACCCCCCTTCTACACATTACTTGCTTGTTGACCTTCTCACTAAGGGACCAACAACTGGTATCAGAGCAGGCTGAACAATTTCATACGTTGAAAGTTCAAGATTATGAGAAAGTTCGCAATGTCTACAAACAACAATTCATCAAACTTTCCTCACATGTCTGCCAAGGGCTGTCGCATCTTTGATGGATCTGACTATCCTATGTGGAAATTCAGAGCCATGCTTTTCCTCAAGTCCATTGACAATCGTATGTCTGATGTCATCACTAAAGGACCGATCATCCCCAAGATTTCTGCTGTTGTCAGTGATACGTCCGCTGAAAAAAAGAGATAGAAGTGAAAAAGAAGTGAAGAAGCCTGTTGCATCCTGGACAGATGAAGATTGGAAACTGTTCAATCTGGATGACAAGGCAAAGAGTGTTCTGGCAAATACCCTAACCAACGAGATCTTGCATACAGTGACTGGGTGTCAAACTGCAAAAGAGATATGGGATACGCTAAGTATTACATATGAGGGCACAGATGAGGGCACATATCTAGTCAAGCAGCAAAAGAAGAGTCACCTGAATAGATCTTATGAAAAATTCTTTTCAAAGAAGAATGAAACCTTATCTGATTTGTTAACAAGGTTTCACTGCTTGATAAATGACCTGCTAAGTGTAGGTGTTAAGAAAGATGGAGCTGAACTTGTGCTGAAATTTCTGGATGTGTTACCAGAAAGGTTCAATGAATTAACTACAGCACTAAGGGCTGGAGGAACATTACATATGTATAACCTACAGTCCATCTATGGGTTCTTGATCAATCATGAACAGATCACAGAGCACAAGAGAACTTCTCAACAGCAACTTAAGGATTCTTTGGATAAAGCTGATATTGCATTAGTTGCACAGAAAAAGAAGAAAGGTTCCAAGGCCTTGGTTGTTGAATCTGAGACTGAGTCAGAATCTCAAGCTGACCACTCAGACTCAGACTCAGGTGATACTGATGATGTTCAGACTATCACTGAGCAGATGGCCATGTTAGCCAGACGTTTGAGAAGAGCTTAACGGGGAAGAGGAAGATCTGACAGGGGCAAAGGGAAGAGTTCCTTTGATCCTAAGAAGGCTGTGTGTTTCATCTGTTAGAGGAAGGGACATATTGCTGCTGAGTGCATATTAAAGAAGGAAGAATCAGCATCAGTTGTTGATAAGAATGCTTATAGAGCTGACAAGTATAAAAAGAAATATACTCAGCTCAAGAAAGCAAAGCCAGAAGACAAAGGACTCTACGCTGAAACATGGGATACAGAATCATCTACCTCATATGATGATGATATTTGTCTAATGGCTCAAGAAGATGAAGAGTTTGAAATTGATGAAGTTGATTATGGTTTGTCCGAATCAACTTTTGAAGCTGACATGAAGGAAGCTGAGGAAAACAACAAACTTAGTGATTAGAATCCTGCTTCCATGTACGAGGTTAGTAATTTCAACTCTTACACCGATGAAGAAAAGGGTCTTGCATTCGATTATCTGTTAAATGATTTCAAGACTGGCCTTAAGTCTCAAAAGGACCTCAAAGCTGAGATAGCTAAACTGAAGAATGAGATTAAGGAAAATCAATCTCTCATTGATGTTGGTAAGAAAGCACAATGTGATCTTGAATGTCAAAGACACATCAATAAACTTCTAAGTGAAGAACTTCAGGAAGCCAAAGATAAAGCTGACCAACTTCAAAAGGTCACTGAATCTTGGTGTAAGTCATCAAGGCTTACTGAAAAGTGCATCAAGCAACAAATTCCAAAACAGGTATAAGCTGTACTTGGAGGTGACTATCAATCCGCAGCCTATGCAGTTGATGAGGATGAGATAGCAAGTACCGACTCTGAGGAAGATAGACAACTGATTGAGTCTCAGAAGTCAGCCTTAGAGAAGAAACATGGTCAAAACCTTAAATACAATATGTTTGTAAAGGCCAAAGATCATGGTAATGAGTGCTCAACATCTAAAGAGCATGGTAAGTCTGTGCTGGACAGATTAGGCACTCAACCTATTCAAAGAACTTCAGTCATAGAAAGGCTTAATCCAAATCCTCTCAAAAGACAACATTCTCTATCTGGCTCAGAGAGAAGTTACAAGAATAGGAAGACCACTGTAAGTCAGAGGTCAAATCACAACAATGGTAAGTCCAAAGTTGTGGACCTTGGTAAGTCCAAGGAGATCAACAATGGTAAGTCCAAACCTGTTGAAACTGGTGAGTCCAGAAAGCATGACAAAGTTAAGTCCGAAGTCATGGAAAAGAAGTTTGTTGGTCAAGCTTCTAATCAAAAGGATAACAAACAAAGATCTGACAAAGGTAAGTCCAAAGTCAGTGAACATCAAGTGAATCAACTTGCAAAAAAAGTTAAAAAGTTATCTGCTACATATAATCCTAAGACTGAGAGCAAGTTCTCACAAGGATTATTAGACACTCTATCTCCTGTAATCATTGGAAGAAGGAGATGCTACAAGTGCAGAAGTAGAGGTCATGAGGCCAAGGAATGTGACATTGAAATCTTAAGGCCTGAACAAGAACAGGCTGATCAGCCTACACAATACTCAGCTCCTGCTCAAGCTGAACAGTCAGTTCAACAAGATGAAAATGCTAAGTGCTCATCATCTGAACCCACCAAGAAGTGGGTTTCCAAACAAAACTAATGTGTTTAGTTTTCATATCATGTGCAGTGTTCAAGTAAATGGTACTTTGATAGTGGATGTTCAAGGCACATGACTGGGTGGAAAGGACTTCTTAGTGATTTCGAGGAAGATGAAGGTCCTAAAGTAACTTTTGGTGACAACTCCCATGGAAGAACTAAAGGCTATGGGAAAATGCATGCTGGCAAGGTGACTTTCCAGAAGGTTGCATATGTCAAGGGACTTAAACACAATCTGATCAATATCAGCCAGTTGTGTGATGAAGACAATATAGTTACTCTTAGGAAGAAAGCAAGAACGATATATAATGCTAAGGGTAAGCTTGTATTAATAGCTAAAAGAGAGAGAGAGAGATGTGTATCTACTTGATCTTAATTCTGCTGATCCCTATACTAAAACTTGCTTGTATTCCCAATATGTTCCTAAGTTGAGTTGGTTGTGGCATAAAAGATTATCGCATTTAAATTTCAAAAATATAAATATGCTATCCAATAAAGAGTTAGTCTCTGGATTACCAAAGATCACATTTGTCAAGGACAAATTGTGTTCAGCTTGTGAATAAGGGAAACACCATAAAGGGTCCTTTAAATCAAAGAAATTTTTTTCAATAATAGACCCACTGCATATGTTGCATATGGATCTGTTTGGACCCATAAGTACTCCTAGCCTAAGTGGCAAAAAGTACACATTGGTGATAGTAGATGAGTTCTCACGATTCACCTGGGTAATATTCCTTAAAGCGAAAAGTGTAGCTGCCCTGGAGATAATAAGTTTTATCAAATAGGAAGAGTTGCAGAAAGGTAAGTCTGTAAAGCAACTCAGAAGTGATCATTGGACTGAGTTCAGGAACTCTACCCTAGAAGGCTTTTGTGAACAAAAGGGAATATTACAAAATTTCTCCTCAGTCAGAACTCCTCAACAAAATAGAGTGGCTGAAAGGAGAAAGAGAACCTTAATTGAGGCTGCTAGAACAATGCTATGTGAGGCAGGATTGAAAATTTATTTTTGGGATGAAGTTGTCAGTACAGCCTGTTATACCCAAAATAGGTCAATCATTGTCAAAAGACATGGCAAAACAGCATATGAGATGTACAAATCTAGAAAGCCCAATATAGGTTATTTCCATGTCTTTGGTTCAAAATGCTATGTGCTGAATCAAAGTGATCAGCTCCATAAGTTGGAACCTAAAGCTGATCCTGGAATATTTGTTGGTTGTTCCTCAATCTCCAAGTCTTACAGAGTGTATAATACACGGAGAAAGGCTTTAGAAGAATCAATTCATGTCTCATTTGTTGAAGACAGTTTTGATCAAACCGAGAAAAGACAAGCTGACTCGGTTAGTCTGAGTGAGCTTGAAAAGCCTGAGGATACCAATATGTCAAATCCTATGTATGTCATGGGAGATGATAGTGATGATGATGTGTGTCCATTAAAGAAATCATCACAAGCTCCAAGGGACTCTCAAGCTGAGAAGGATGATGAGTTCATTAATCCCTTCAGAGCTGAAGTCATTCAGACTGAAGATCTTAGTGATCATCAGTTTGTTGACAATGCTGCTTTTGAGACTGAGGATGTTAGTTTACCTCAAATCTCTTAACATCATTCAATCCATAACCACATTCTCCAACTACAATATTTAAATTCCTCAAAGATCATCCTCAAGATCAAATCATTGAAAATGTCCAAGAAAGAGTAATGACAAGATCAAAGGCAACAACAAACTATGCTGCTTACTTTGGTTTCCTATATCAAATGGAACCAAAGAAGACTAAAGAAGCCTTAGAGGATGAGGATTGGATTGAAGCTATGCAAGAGGAATTAAATGAGTTTGAGAGAAACAAGGTCTGGAGTCTTGTCCCTTTCCTTAAAGATCCCACAATTATAGGCACTAAGTGGGTCTATAGAAACAAAATGGACAAGGATGGAGTGATAGTTAGGAACAAAGCAAGGCTGGTAACACAAGGGTATAAGCAAGAAAAAGGAATCGATTATTATGAGACCTTTGCCCCTGTTGCTAGAATTGAAGCCATAAGGTTGTTCTTAGCTTATACAACATATAAAGACTTCAAAGTCTATCAAATGGATGTGAAAAGTGCTTTCCTAAATGGAAAACATCAGGAGGAAGTCTATGTGAAACAACCTCCTGGCTTTGTTAGTTCAAAGTTTCCACACCATGCCTATAAGTTAGACAAGGATTTGTATGGTCTTAAACAAGCTCCAAGAGCTTGGTATGATACACTGTCCAACTATCTATTATCAATGGATTTCACCAGAGGTAGTATAGATAAGACACTCTTTATCAAAAAGAGTAAAGGACGGGTGATTCTTGTACAAATCTATGTGGATGACATTATTTTTGGTTCTACTAATGAATCTCTGTGTGAATGGTTCTCCAAAATAATGTCACAAAAGTACAAGATGAGCATGATGGGTGAGATGAAATACTTCCTAAGCTTACAAATTCAACAAAAGCCTGATGAAATATTCATCAATCAAAGCAAGTATGATCTTGATTTGATAAAGAAATATGGTTTTGATTCAAGTTCAATCATGAAAACACCCATGTCACCAGCTGTCAAGCTAAGTAAAGACTCAGATGGTAAGTCTGTATGTCAGTCTACCTATAGAGGAATGATTGGTTCACTACTCTATTTGACATCTAGTAGACCTGATATCATGTTTGCTACATGTGTTTGTGCAAGATATCAGTCAGATCCTAAAGAATCACATCTTCATGCTGTGAAAAGGATCTTTAGGTACCTTAAAGGTACACCAAATCTAGGTCTTTTGGTATCCAAAGGACTCTGGATTTGAGTTAGTTGGTTTTTCAGATGCTGACTATGCTGGGTGCAAGTTTCAACAATCGGAGGATGTCAAATGCTTGGAGGGAAGTTAGTAAGTTGGGCTAGTAAGAAACAGAACTCAGTGGCTACTTCAACTGCTGAAGCTGAGTATGTTGCAGCAGGAAGCTATTGTGCTCAAATCCTGTGGATGCAACATCAGCTTCAGGACTTTGGTATGAGTTTTAGGAAAACTCCTATCTTTTGTGATAACCAAAGTGCTATAGACATCACTTACAATCCAGTCTTCCACTCAAGAACCAAGCACATTGAAATTAGACATCACTTCATCCGAGACATCATGGAAAAAGATAAAGTTGATATCAAATTTATCTCCGCTGATGATCAATTGGCAGATATCTTCACAAAACCACTGGATGAAAAGAGATTTATGTATCTGCTAAATGAATTGGGTATGCTCAACCATAGCTGTGTGTCTAGAATTTGAGTTTCAGTTTGACAAAGACTAAGTGTCTTAAGCTGAGTGCACAGTTTATAAATAAGTTTTCATAAACTGAAAAACATGTCAAGCTGAATAATGAGTTCACATGTTTGTGTTAGTCTTAAACAGAAATGACTAAGTGTCATTGAGTCTGAGCTATGTGCTTAACTCAAGCTATGTGATTGGTTCACACGTTTGGTACGTTCCAAACATACTTTAACTACTCAGTGTAGTTAAAATGTAAGTTTGAGTCAGTCTCAAACGAAAATGACTAAGTGTCATAAGCTGTGTGCTCTACTCAAGCTGAGTGCTTAACTCAAGCTGAGTGCTTGACTTAGGCTGAATGATTAGTTTACTCAGCTTGGTGTTTCCAAACTATGATTTAATTACTAAGTGTCATTAATTCATATGTCAATGTGTATTTGAGTAAGTCTCAAATCGCATCGTATACCAATTGTGTATTGGTATAATACATAAGTGTTTATAATATTTTTGTAAGTCAATAATATTATTTTACACATTTATCCGTTGAAAGATGATGTGTTTTTACTCTATTACTATTACATCAAGCCGTAATTTCTTCGGCGTAACGGATAAAAAGGGATTCCAACGGTAACTTTTCTCTCTCCTCAGAAAGGTATATATACAGACCATAACCGGTTTAGAGAAGTTTACGCTTACAATTCTAACTTCTCAACTTCTCATACAATCAAATACCTTTCACAAACACCACTTTTGCTTCATCCGTTCACATTCAAGCCCTAAATTGCTCAGTGCGATTTTACAAACGCTAAGTACGAATCTTAATTTGCTCAGTGCAAACTCAACAGTTACTAAGTGTAATTCATCAATGGACGGAACCACTCTAGTTCTCATTGATCAGATGGTACGAGGTGCTTAGTTTAAGAACAATGGGGTGCCGTTGATCATAATCAACAATCAACGGGCCTGTCTTGCAATTCCAACACGGAAACAAGGCAGAGGATATGAGGCGTGGGTGGACTACATTCGTAAATGGCCCCTGGCATTCGCTTTCTCCGGCGCACCACTCCATATTGTTCCACAACATCTGTTGGAGTTCTGGTACACTTGCACTTACGACCAGAACAGGGGAGAGATAGCTGGCACTGTTCTAAATGGGGATAGAACAGTTGTCCTTTCGGTGCAGAGGCTAAGGGAAGTTCTTCAACTCCCTGCAAGTGATGTGTTCGAAGCTGCTGTTACTAGGCAAGTGGCAAGGTCAGTCCTACCCAACATGGGTCACCCGCAGACTGAGGGTGTTATAAAGAAGGCCACTTTTCCTACTGGTTGGGGCTTCATGGTGTCCACGGTGATTCGTTCCCTAGGAACTAAGATTTGAGGCCTGGATCAGGTGAATGAGTTCGAGATACAGCTGCTCTACAACATGTCCATGCCAGAAATCTGGACTATGCACTGCTCATCTTTAACAAGCTCAAAGCCCAAGTGGTGAAGACACCAAGGGACCTCCATGTACCATTCATAAGGTACTTATCCCTGGTGGTGGAAGCTGAGTTGGGAGAACAGCATTATGAAGCTGGACATGATGTGTTCCCTGCCCCAGCACTCAGCTCAAAGATGTTCAACAATGACATCTTCCCAGAGCAGGAAGGTCTGAGTGACCTAATGCGATTGATAGCTGAGGGAGCCTCTTCTGACAGTGAATCTGAGGAGTCGGATCAAGGGGGAGCATCTGGAGCTGAACCAGATCATAGAGCTGAGCAACCTGCTCAAGCTGAGCTTTCCTTTCCCTCTGGTTCTAAGTTATCTTCAGAGTCTGCATTCGTTGCAAGACCAAGACAAGGTACAAATCCTCCTCTCTCCACTTCTTCTCACTTTTCTCCATCATCATTTGGAGATAAGACTATGGTAAACCCAACCCAGTCTAACCCATCTCCTCCACCTTCCATTAAACTCCACTCTAAAGCCACCCCTAGTGTGCCCACTACGACTAGGGAGAAAATCCAAACCTATACTCGTAAAACTGCCAAATGTGGTGCCACTCCCATAGGCATCACTAGAGCTGAGATCACACTGATCCCTCCCCAGGCAGGAGTTGAGGGGGAGATGCCTACTCTTAAGGTGTCAACCTCAAGGCTCATATTAACCCAACAGCCTAAACCGGGTGTGGTGTCTACACAACCCACACTCTCCAGAGCCATGGGAGAGCCTGTTACTGGACCTGAGCAGACACACTCAGGTAATATTGAAAGAATGACCAATCCCCAGGGTCAATCACCCCCTCCAAACCAATAAGCCAACCACCTACCCATACACTTCATATTTCGAGCCCTATTACATCTCTTCACTTCTCACACCCCCATGCACGACCTGTCAATGTTTCATCTACATACCAAGGTGAATCACAGGGTCCAAACTCTGGTGCAAATGAATTTGAGGGTATACACCAACCCTTAGATGAGGCACCCACATACTCCCATACTGTTGTTCTTGACTCTTTTTCATCACAGGAAAAACATTTTGAGTCTAAGGATAAGGATCAGTCTCCTACAGAAGCATCTGCCTCCTCAGGCATTCAACAGTTAAAGCAATATTTAGTAGCTCAGTTTGGTCTGTTCCATCTCAAGTAGAAGAAGAACAAACGCAAGATTTATCAAAGACTTGAGAAGCTGACTAATGAAGTTAAAGAGACTGCCTCTGCGGTTGCTGCCTATCTGAAAAACAGACTTCAACCCCTAGTGACGATGACAAAACGGGGGAGAAGGTTCAAGCTGATGCTGAGTTGGTTCAAGTTGAAGCTTTACTGGAATTAGCAAAAGGAGCAGAGAGGCAAGCTCAGTTTGAGGGGGAGCTGGAGCTGGAGAAAGAGGAACCCGCAGCCAAGAAACAAAAGGTGATAGAACATGAATATGAAGATGAAGCTGACAGTGTTCCTGAGACTGAGGAAGAAATGGAAGAAGAAAAAGCCACAAGGCTTATGATTGAAATTCTCGAGCAAGAGGAAGCCAATGAGTTAGGCATTTCACTTGAAGAGCTAAGAAAGAGAAAAGAGAAGGAGGCAAAGGACCAAGAAAAGGAAAAATTAAGAAAAGCTTTGGCTCAAACTGAAGCTGACTACACTGGTCCGAGACCTGATCCTATCCCATATACAGATGCAGAGATTCAAGAATGTTATTTCAGAAGGAGCGTCAGTGAAGAGATCAAAGGCATGACCTTGAGCAGAATTGATGGAGCCATCATCATCAACTTTGAATTTGATGATAAGTCTACAATGGGGGTGGACCTGAGATTTGTTCACAGGATGGGCTACATAGAATGGAAAAGGATAATGATGATGCTCAAGAAGTTCAAACGAAGCCAAATCAAGCAAGAGATCTTTGCTGAAGTTTCTAAGCTGATTAATAGAGCTAAGGAACTGAGATATGTTC
Organism: Pulicaria dysenterica; assembly: GCA_947179395.2. Classification (NCBI taxonomy): domain Eukaryota; kingdom Viridiplantae; phylum Streptophyta; class Magnoliopsida; order Asterales; family Asteraceae; genus Pulicaria; species Pulicaria dysenterica. The sequence goes on along the minus strand of OX359289.1, from coordinate 28,280,777 downwards.
CAGTTCCTGGTCTGCAATGGGAGAAATTATTTGAAGTTCCTGAAGGTGTAGAGTTTAAAGAAAATCAGAGTATTGATGCACCTGTTCAGGGATTTATGTTGAAGGATCAAGCAGGCAAACCTAGTTTTATCAAGCTGAATGAAATTTTGCTATTTAAAAACTAAGGATTCCTTATATATTTGAAGCTGTTGTGGTGGTGATAGTTCAAACCAACTTGTGAAATACAAGCTGAACAAGATCATCAAAGTCCAACAGAAGGAACTCAAAGGGAATGTAGAAGCTGAGAAGTTGTTATACGAAGTTACCAAAGAAATCATCAACAGGGAACTTCTACATCCTGAGTTCATAAGATAATAGATTAGTTCTATTGTATATATTAGATTAGTTCTAATTTTGTAAGCACTAAGTGTGCATGATCTGAGTGATCAAAAACTTTTGTATTTTGATATGTTCAATTAATACAAATATTAGTCTGATATGTTCTACTGTGTTATGATATGTTCATAAACATTAGTCTGATTAGTTCAGCTTGAATGAATAATTGATTAGTTCTTATTCATTAATGTGTTTGGTTGATTAGTTCAACATTAAAGCTGGTTTGTTCCACTTATAATTTATAAGTTCAATTAAAATTGATAAGTTCAATTAATATTTGATAAGTTCAAAAATAAAATCTTAATAAGTTTGAGATTTAAAACATAATTCTGTTAAACAAACTTAAGAACTGTTTGATGGTTTTGTCATCATCAAATAGGGGAAGTTTGTTGGGAATATGATCTCATCAGTTAAGATTTGATGAGACAAAGTTAAGTTTGTAAGATGTGTTCTAAAGATAACTTAAACAGAATTATGAGGCTTGATCAGACTGAATACTTATAGTGTTTCAGACTGAGCATAAGCTGAATATAAGCAGAGAATATGTTCGATCAACTTAGACTATATCTTAGTAAGATTATCAATGTGTTTGGTAAGCTGTGTATGTCACCTAAGGTATAGGTTGAGTATTCAGCCTGATGTGTTTCAAGCTAAGTGACTCAGCGTATATACTGAGTCAGCTCAACAGAGTTGCTAAATAAGTTCTGGCTAACTCTTAGGACTTCTAAGGATGAATTAATTATTATACATGTTCGCTCATGTTTGTTTTCGAGTTTGTTCTCGAAGAACTCAGCTTGATGAGTTTCAAGCTGAGTAACTCAGTCCGAGCAAGAAGTCAGTTTAAAGAGAATTTAAATATGTTTTAAATTTATCTTTTATCTACGGCAAGGATAAGAAGGTTCCAGAATCAAGATTGAAGATTGAAGACTCAATATAAGAAGATTCAATATTCAAGATTCCGGGTTATCCATTAGTTTGTTAGCAGATTAGGATAAGTTCTAGTTTGTTAGGATCCGTAGGAACATGATTATAAATACTTATCTCCTGATAAGTTTTGAGGTACGACGACTACGATTACAAGAGTTACAGAGCCATAACTCAGTTTCACCTCAAACCGTATGTGTTGCGAATCTTGATTCACTGTTTGTCAGTTCAACGTGATCAAGATACTCATAGATTGCCAAGTTATACGTGTGTTCGAATATTCACATTAGTTGTGAAATTGGTAAGATTTCAAACTGTGATTAAATCCTATTTATTGAGTCGTCCGGTATCTATAATCATAAATTGATTATAGATAGCAAAGTTTGAGAGATTGAGAGATTTGATTTACATTATGTGTTTACATATCAAGTGTTGCTTACTTGATAAAGTCTATAATCATCTTCTTATTAATGAAAAGCAAAGCATTCAATTCTTGTGGTTTGATGTGTGTTTACACTTTTTATTGATTTGTTCAATTTTCAACAGAAAGTGTATTCAACCCCCCTTCTACACATTACTTGCTTGTTGACCTTCTCACTAAGGGACCAAAAATAGCATTGTCCCGGTGGGAAGTGCCCAAACCTTGCATCGGGAAATGTGAAATATGGATCCTAGTCTAATAATTTATTTTTTAAAAGGTAATAATTATTAGAAGATATAATCATATTACTGAATCGATTTTATCTTTTCTTTTTCTGTAGATGTCTATTTTATCTGTTATTCCGTTTTATTCACCTAATGAATCTCTAAGCCTCATTTTCAACAAGTAGAAGCTTTCAGGTCTAAACTTTGTTGTTTAGAAGATGCATCTAAAGAATGTTTTAGATGCACAGGGAAAGTTTCACATCATAGATACATTGCTTCTAGAACGACCAGGGGTAGATGCCCAGGATAGTGAGTATGATGCTTACTATCAGTATCTAGCTGACGAATCTGACGTTATGTCGATTCTCGTTCTCAGAGCTTCATTCGAGTTTACGGATGATCTCAGGGAGAAGTCGTCTTTTGAGGTCGTTCAGGGACTGGAGCGTAAGTTCAAGTACATTGAACGAATATGTCGCATCTTGCTGATGAAGGAAATTCTTTCAGCAAAAATGAAAGAAAACCAGCCGATTAGTGATCATCTCATTAACATGAGAAAGCTCTTGGATTGCTATGAAAGTTTTGGGTCAAAATCAAAACCACATGAGTTAGTTATTCTCTTGTTTGGTTCTTTGTCGGACTAATACCAGAGAAGGGTAATGTACGTCCTCTGTGATTTTGAGATGACCGTCGCGGAGCTGCACGAGATCCTTGTGTGCATCAGCGATGAGTTGAATCTAAAGCAGCTAGAGTCAACAGTTGTGGACCTTATGCAGAAAGATGACTGGTTCGAAGAGCTTGGAGAAATTTGTTTCCCAGACTATGGCAGCAAGGATTCATGCGAGCACTCACTCGACGTAGATCAGCTGGACATTGGTTCGGCCAATGACTCAGGTATCTTTATGATAGATTGTCTTATTACTTCTTATGAATCATGGGTATTGGATAACTGATGTGGTCATCACATATGAAATCATTTGCAGGGATTCAAGAGAAGTAGGAATCTAAGACAAGGAGATATGGACCTGCGGGTAGGCGAAGGCTCCATTGTTGGTGCTGAAGCTGCACGCAGGGAGGGCTCGTGCAGCTGCAGCAGGATTTGAAAAAGGAATTGATCGTGATTTGGAACCTGTTCTTTTCATAGGAATATATTGTCTTAGTTTGCCTTCGGGCATGGTCTTAGAACTAGAACCTTGTTATTATGTTCATAGACTAATCAAAAATGTTATCTCGTTTGATTTGCTTATAGACTGTGGTTTTAACTATGTTATGAATAGCAAAGTGATTTCTTGTTTTAAAAATGATGTTTTATATTTTAAAGCTATTCCACAAAATGGTCTATATACGCTAAATCTAGATAACGATGATAAAGACATATATAATATAAGTAAAAGATCTAAGAGTAACTTGAATCAGACTTATCTCTGGCATTGTCGTTTAAGACATATAAACGAGAAACGCATAGAGAAGCTCCGAGATGACGGAATTCTAGAACCATTTGATTTGGAGTCATATGATATTTGCGAATCTTGTTTTTCTGGTAAAATGACAAAGCAGCCTTTCAACAGTGAGAATGAAAGGGCTAGTGAGTTACTGGGGAAAATACACATAGATGTGTGTAGACCCTCTACTCCAGAGGGTAGATGAGGATACCGGTACTTCATTACCTTTACTAACGACTTCAGTAGGTTCGGTTATGTCTATCTCATGAGACTTAAATCTGAAAGTTTTGACAAGTTCAAACAGTTTCAGAATGAAGTACAGAATCAGCTGAACAAGAAGATAAAGCTGCTTCGGTCCGACTGAGGTGGTGAATATCTGAGTCAAGAATTCGACGATCATTTGAAGGAATGTGGGATTGTTTCACAACTCACACCTCCGTATACGCCTCAGATGAATGGTATGTCCGAAAGGAGGAATCGTACATTGCTTGACATGGTACGATCAATGATGAGTCGAAGCTCATTGCCTTTGTCGGTTTGGGGGCACACACTCGAGACAACGGCGTTCATGCTAAATCGGGTTCCGACTAAATCAGTTGAAAAGACACCGTTCCAGATATGGACGGGGAAAAAGTCTAAAATGTCTTTTCTCAAGGTTTGGGGATGTGAGGTGTATGTTAAGCGAACATTCACGGATAAACTCAATCCCAAAACAGATAAGTGTATCTTCGTGGGTTATCCCAAGGAAACCATGGAATACTATTTTTATTACCCAGATGAGAACAAAGTTTTTGTTGCTCGTAAAGGGGTGTTCTTGGAAGAGAATTTTCTAAATTCATAAACTCCAAGAAAAGAAATAGAGCTTCAAGAAATTAAAGAGGAAGAGATAACACCACCACCGATAATCGAACCCATGGTTCAACAGAGAATTGTTGAATATCAACCCGAGTCTGTGGTTGAGGAGGAAGTGCAAACACAAGACCTTCGCAGATCTAGTAGGCCTCGTCATGAGCCAGACATGTATCTAGGATTCCTTGTTGCTCAAGACGAAGGGGATCTTTTAGAACCCACCACCTACCAAGATGCTGCCTCAGGTTTAGAATATGAGAAATGGCTAGAAGCCATGAAGGCAGAGATGCAATCCATGTATGACAACCATGTTTGAAAGTTAGTGGATTTGCCTCAACACAGCAAAGCTGTTAGGTGCAAATGGATCTTCAAGAAGAAGACATACATGGATGGAAAGGTGCATACCTTCAAAGCTAGGCTAGTGTCAAAAGGTTTCACGCAAACTCATAGTGTTGACTATGATGAAACTTTTTCCCCAGTGGCAATGCTTAAGACTATTAGGATTCTTATGGCCATATCAGCATATTTTGATTATAAGATATGGCAGATGGATGTCAAAACCGCCTTCCTTAACGGGAAGTTGACTGAGGACGTATATATGATACAACCGGATGGTTTTGCGGATCCAGAGAACCCTAATAAGGTATGCAAGTTGCTAAAATCCATTTATGGGTTAAAGCAAGCATCTAGAAGCTGGAACTTATACTTTGATGAGCGTATCAAAGAATTTGGTTTTACCAAAAGTGAGTTCGAGCCGTGTGTTTACACCAAATTCAGTGGGAGTGCGGTAACCTTCCTAGTCTTGTATGTGGATGACATACTGCTAATAGGAAACAGTATACCAGTGTTACAAGGAGTAAAATCCTGGTTGGGTAAATGTTTCCAGATGAAAGACTTGGGAGAAGCTGCTTATATACTAGGTATAAATATCTATAGAAATAGATCTAAGTGGCTTATCGGACTTAGTCAAAGTACATACATAGACAAAGACGTGAAAAGATTCAAGATGGATGAATCCAAGAAAGGATTTATTCCTATGCAATCTGGCGCGATGTTGAGCAAGGATCAGTGTCCTGTGTCTAGTCAAGATCAGGGCAAGATGAAATTGATTCCATATGCTTCGGCAATAGGGTCAACTATGTATGCCATGCTATATACTAGGCCCGATGTTTCCTATTCTATTAGTGTCACGAGTATATATCAGTAAAATGCTTGTGAAGCTCATTAGGTAGCTGTCAAGAATATTCTCAAGTACCTGAGAAGGACAAAAGACATATTCCTAGTTTATGGAAGTTCGATGGATGATCTCAGTGTGACTGGTTACACTGATGCAAGTTTCCAGACCGACAGGGACGACTTTAGGTTGCAATCAGGATTTGTCTTTACCCTAAACAGAGGAGCCATATCTTGGAAAAGTTAGAAGCAAGATACAATAGCAGATTCGACTACAGAAGCAGAGTATATTGCGGCAAGTGATGCAGCAAAGGAAGCTGTCTGGCTGAAGAATTTTATCTCGGATCTTAGATTTGTTGCCAGTATCTCTAGACCGATCAATATATTTTGTGACAACTCAGGGGCCTGTGGCGCAAGCTAAAGAGCCAAGAGACATCAGCGGACTAGGCATGTACTCAGAAAATATCACCTCATCCGAGAGATTATTGGAAGAGATGACATTCGACTGCAAAAGATACCGACGGACGACAACGTTGCTGACCTGTTGACGAAGCCGCTAGCTAGAGCTAAGCATGAAAGGCATGCGAGTTCTATAGGAATGCAGTACTTATAACATAACAGCTAGTTCAAGTTTTTGATTATTACTATAGATGTAACTTGAAACTCTTTTATTATGTATTTACATTTCATGGGATTGAAATTGGAGGTATTTACATAATTGTTTCTTGTTGTCTATTATTAGCATGTTTTAACCTATCAATGATAAGTCAAGTGATGAATTGTCTAAATGCCCGTAGCTACTTAATGTAGTGGGAGCCACATTAGGGAGGTAACGCTATTATGGATATTTGATGATTTATTCGAGAATGAATAAAAGCACAAGGTTCTGACTAAATATTCATAGATATTTATCAGGGGATAAATATTGGGAGTGATCCGCATCGAGTTTACTTCATGGAGCGTCATCATAAGTAAACTTGATAGGTTGTCCTTAGAACTGAGATATTTGGTTTGGGGCATGGTAACTTCTGTACTTTAGCGTGTTCTAATGTCACGCCGTAACAGGTTTATCATAAGGGGCATGTCTAGGTGTAGCGGAAGCTGTGTGCTCATATTGCAAATAGTCAAGATGGGATTTGCACCTCCTACTTTTAGGAGAGATATTTCTGGGCCCCTCGAAGGTTAAGACTACTGAAAATGCGTGGCCGCGCTCAGTTAGAATGATAGGTTTCATTCGGTAAACCGTAACTGCAGAGTGTCGAGATCAGAGTTGAGAAAATCTGAGTATTTAGAATAAGATCCCTGCTCCATGTCTAATAATCACATTACGGAATATCGCGATGCAAAAGAAAAAGCCTAGATAATCCAATGGGTGGATTATATCTCTAGATATAAGAGATCTCGTAGTCTGGTTAACCTAAGTGTCTGGCTAGGGACCTCCTTAGGCCAACGATGTACAAGGAGTGTTACTTATCTTGCACAAGTGGGAGTCTGTTAGATTGTGTGCAAAGATAGATAACACGTGTCATTGTGTCCAATACTATGTGACACTAAAGGATCACACTGCTACACACCCGTTTAGAAACTTTTGGATTTTATCATGTCGTGTGTAAGAATAATTAATTAGTTAATTATATATTGAGAAGGAAAATAATAATAATTATTTATTATTTTATAAGGAAATTAATATTTAAGTTTAAATATTAATTGGACCAATTAATTAATAGTTATTAATTAATTAGAAAGGTCAAAGGGTATATTATGCAATTAAGTGATAGTTTAATTAAAGCTGGGCTTTAATTAAATGGACTTGGGCCTTAATGAGGTTTATAATATAAAATACCCTTTTAAGGCTTAAGGAATCATAAGGATTATTACAAGTTGCAAAAAGATAACCCTAGCCCCTCTCCTTCTCTCCCTCTGCGTCGAACTCAACAAGGACCCCGGGGGTTCTCGGTTTTTACGATCGACGACACACACACACGTAAGCCTTGCGAATTCAAGTTTGATGATATCCTCAGGCGGTCTAGTAGCAAGTTCGAGGTGGTGCAGTAGTGGTGTTCTATCTTTAGCTATCTTGATTGAGGTTTCAAGATTACTACTGAAAGGTATAACTTTTATTCCCTACTAGCTATTAGTTTCAGTACGAGTTAGATGAGGTCACTGGAGGGGGTTTTGTTTTATTCTGCTGTGCATGTTATATGATATGTTTTTATACGCTACAAAACCCTTCATCAACTTTGAACACTCAGAACCATTTCTCGACTATCCGACTTCGACTGAGTGATAAACGAAAAAGAACATATCAGTTCGTTTGGGCATGGCCATGCACTTCCACGGTCTATATCAGTCAAGGGGCCCGGAAACATCTCTCCTGAAAAGGAGGCGCATAATGCCTCTCACATATTTGCATTTGGCAACACGCTTTCCGCTGATACAAGATACGCCCGTTATTACTACCCAGTTACGGCGTAGCGTTAGGTGCGACCCAAATACCAGAAGTCCACGCATCCAAACCAAATACCTTAGGCTTGAGGACAACCTATGTGACGAATACCTTTGACTCGTTAACCACACGGTATTCTTTACGATGTCATTATCCGATACCCACACCAGTGGTGAATACCCATACATCCTTGGTCTACACTCCTGGTAGCTATCTTCAATCACTATGAATCTCCACCAAGGATTACAATGACGTTATTATCTCCCTAAGCGAGGTTCCCACCAAGATAGGTAGTCACGGACAAGATTTTGAATAATAATCCTATTATTCATGGATATTACCAAAACATACAAAATCTGTGAAGAGTAATGGGATTAATAATGTACTCTCTATATTTACCCTCTTGGAATATAGTACATAGTTAATACTGATCCATCGTCTCGATTCACCGCGTCTATTTGAATTACTATGTTGGTTCAAGTGGACTTATCACAGATCACTTCTTGAAACCACAACATTACTATGAACTAAAAATGAGCATGCACTAACTAGTGCTCCCACTCATTTTGATAGACAAATTGTTTTTTCGCAAACCTTGAAAAACAAGTCTAGTCTTTATAATTTTATCATATTATCTGAACTCATAGAACTGGATTAACTCCTCGTTTCTGAATATATAAAATTATCCCATAACCACACTTGGTTATATTGTAGATGTATAGATACTTCTCTATTCCAAGAAATAGACTGAAATAATAAACTCCTTTTGTTTACATCAACTTGTAAACAAAAATTAGATATACAGTGCAAAAACACATATCTAATAACATGTTTATTATTTCCAACACTCTACTCTTTTAATATGTTTAATATTTGTGACATTGAATTTCAATATATAATTATGACCTCCTGGGACTAGTTTACTTACTTGGACTTATTTTGTAACCTCAAAAATTCCCGTCATTAAAATTATATACATACTTGAAATTCATTAAACTAATAATTTATGTGCTTTTCTAAGCACTTATTTGCTTCTACGCAAATATACATATATGTATATTAATTTATCAAAACCCGATAAATACCTTAGCGTAGCCCACTGACTATAATGAAAACATAGCGTTACTTAAAATACCTTATTAACTTGATCAAAACTTGATACAAAAGTCAAAAGTACTGATTTTAAGTGTAAATTTAAAACTTAGATTTCGAATAAGAATCTTAAAGTTACCGAAACCTTAAACTTGGATCTTCTAATGTCCACTATTTTCTATTACGGAAATTGGTTTCTTAACTTTATATCATCACAAGTATAAAATACTTGTATAGATTCTTATTTAAATACATATGAGTTCTTCTTGATTATAATTCCTATTACAATCAAACTCATAAATGCTTTCCCTTAAACACAGCCTTAGAAATAATTACTATTATTTCAAGTGTTTAATTCTAGTTCAAAACTTGAACTTGTTTTCATAGGCACTTATAATCACTTGATTAGATACACTCTCTAATATATATATATATATATATATATATATATATATATATATATATATATATATATATATATATAACACCAGCTATGTTATTTCAAGTAATACAATAAGTCATAGTCAAGCAACAATATTAATCATATTACTCAAATGTCAATTAATGCATATGGACTAAAATACAGTCAAACTTGACTAGATCTAATCATAAGGTATGTGCAAGGATATATCAACCAATAATTCATAATACTTTAATAAAAAGTCTTTAAAGAAACCATTACAAATTTTAAATCCAAAGTTCAAAATAAGTAAGATATAAATTATAAATATCCTTCTCCCGCACGCATCATCCTTTTAGTATTCCAAGGCATCCTTTGCTTCTCATTGACCTATTTGCAATAAACGATCACAAACGTCAAAAAACACCACTTATATAGAATAAGTTAAAAGCAAAATACTGAAGTTAGTCAATGAAAGTACCTGTCGCGTTTCTGCCACCCTCGTGACGCTTCGGGCAATTGGTCTTATAATGGCCAACTTCACCGCACTTGAAGCACCGGTTCTCTGCCCTCGCTTTGTTCGGTTTAAACTTCTTGCCCTTGCCTTTGCCTTTACCATTTGCCTTGGCCTTGGGTGTAAATGGTCCTGGCTCAGTTTTACCCTTACCCCTGCCATTGCGTCCCTTCCTATTTTTCACAGCTCCACTCTCCACCACTAGGACATCCTTGGACTTGTTACCCAGATTTGACTCCGTTGTCTTAAGCATGGAATGCAACTCAGCAATGGATTTCTCCATCTGGTTAATGTTTGTAGTTCACAATGAATGGCTTATAGTCATCTGACAGCGAGTTAAGAATCAGGTCCGTTGCAAGCTGCAATAGGACCGGGTGTCCGAGCCTTTCCAAGTGGTCCATGTACCCTTTCATTTTCATGACGTGGGTACTAACCGAAGTGCCCTTTGCCATCTTGAAAGTATTGAGAGCCTTAGTGAAATCGTAGCGTTCTGAATGAGCCTGCTCTTGAAACATGTCCCTCAGCTGACGGATCATGTCATAGGCTGATGTATCCATCATGCTAGTTTGTAACTCTGGACTCATCGTCGCAAGCATGAGGCAACTTACATTGAGCGCATCATTGACGCGCTTCTGGTAAGCCTCCCTAACATTTACCCTTGCATTATTGGTCGGGACATTTCCCACTGGTTCTTCCAGGACGTACCATTTCCTTTCGTGCCTGAGCACAATCCGCAGATTGCGCTCCCAGTTGAGGAAATTAGGTCCCGTGAGCTTATCCTTTTCTAGGATGGAGCAGAGTGAGAGGTTGTTTGTGTTGGTAATGTTTGTCATCTACAATTTTATCATGTAGTCCAATTAGTAGCACAAATAAGACTTTGCTAAATAAAAATTCATAAAAACCCTTAAATGATTAAGTATTAGCCCTAGGATCCTTATTTCACACGTGTTGGTGCACGGTTTGGGCACGACAACACCAACCCCGTGCTATATCAGGTAGGTAGGTTCCTTTACCAATCGTATCTAACTTGATACGACTCCTAGACCTTGTAGAGATATTTAGACAAAAATATCTAAGTATGTTTATCTCTACACAAAGTGCATTTTGGGCCCGTCACATTAGGGAATCACCAAAATAGACCGCACCACCTAGGACGGGGTGAAATCTGACCCGTCACATCAGGGAATCGCAAAGTCTTTCACCCCCTCCCCACATTGGTTTGAACCCCGGTGTGCACGGTTTGGGCACGACAACACACCAAGGTACCGGGAGCAGGAAAAGTGTACCACTAGATGGGTAGCACTACTGGTCTAAGATTTTCGTGGGTTTTATCCAAGTTTGAAAAACTTGATTCCAGTTTTGTAAAACATTTTAAAAATATCTGTTTTAAAAAGCGTATATCTTAGTATACCTTGAACTAGGTATACAATACGTCTTATGACAAAATCATTTTGAAAAACAAACTGTTTTTAAAATGCTAATACGACAATCATAAAATATTAAATTTTATAGGTCTGTTGTTGTATACCAATTTTATCATATTCGTGGCTTTACCTCTTGATTAATAAAATCCATTATTAATCACCTACTTCAATTTTACAGTTGCATAAAAGGCATAAAATTAAAGCACAACCACGCAGTTAATAATATGTTATAGTTTTATCAACTATGTCCTAGGGGGTCAATCTAAGGACAACTAAAACTAGTTAGATCTCGTGGCTGGATCTAATGAAAGATCTTCTTGCTCCAACTGGCCTTGATACCCCCGGTCTTGACCCGAGCAACTCCGTTTGGTTCCTCCGTCTTGTAAAGTCCTTCGTCTTTGGTTTTGGTTACAACCATCTAATCTAGAATACATATACATATTCTATTACAATTACATTATAGAAAGGCGTTGTAAGTGGCATGCAGGCCTCCCTGAAATACTTTTACATTGTAAAAGAGGTTGTAAGTGGCACGCAGGCCTCCCCAAAACCAAAAAGAAATACAGAAAAGAAAAACAACACAACCACATGTCTAAGTTGGCAAAAACTATAACCTACATGTCCAACCACAACAAGAATATATTGTTGACTTGTTTAAATCAAACACTTGTAGTTGACATGAAAAACTACAAATGTGATTTAAAGATACTAATGCAACGTTTAGTATGCAAGTCAACTAATTCTACAATATATATATATATATATATACATACATGTGAAGCAACCACACATTAAATATAAACCAATACTAATGCAAGTATATATATATATATATATATATATATATATATATATATATATAAACATTTATATATATAAGCCCATTTCAATTTAAATAAAAACATTTATAAATTAAAAACAGAATACTTGGGCTTTTATAAAATTAAATTAACGAACTATCCAATTCAATCCTAACTGGGCCGAAAAAGGCTTATTGGGCTAAAACCCAAATACCGGTCGCGAACTCGTGGTTAGCGGCGCTAACTGGGCCGAACCACTAAACTAGACCGAGTACTCCTAGGGCCGAGACTCCCCTTGGGCCGCACCCTTCCTGGGTCGAGTCTCCCCTTTGGGCCGTGGACTCCTTGGGCCGAATCTTCCCTTGGGCCGCGCCTTTCCTTGGGTCTAGATTTTCCCTTGGGTCGTGAACCCCTTGGGCCGAGTCTCCCCTTGGGCTGAACCCTTTCTTAGGTCGAGGCTCATTTTCCGGTTAACATTAATTCAGATATAAACACATAAATTTATCCTTTTATAGTCTTAATCCTTTTTTAACCAGTCACACCTAACTGGTTTAACTTTTCTGATTAAAAATTATAAAAACTATAAAATATACAATTTAAACAATAAACTGAGATTGACACAAGGTCTATCCCCATAATTCGAAAATATGGATATATAACAGATAAACACATAATTTTCAAATAACTGTTTATTGATTTAATCCTTTAACCGGTAAAACCTAACTGGTTTACCTTTCTGATCAAAGGATTAAATCTACAAACCTTATTCAAAACAAACTGTTTTAGATAAACTAGGATTTAAACATAAACTTATTTAATCCTTGTGATTTTCGAAATCACCATACACACAAATAATATTCTAAACAATATGATAATAACAGATATACCAACACACTGTGATAAACTGAGCTGAAGCTCTGATACCACTGTTGGGTTTTACAGGTCACAATTCATACTTGAGTTATAGTGAGTCATAACCAAACTGGTTTGAACCAACTCAGAATTGTATATAATCAAAACAGTTATTATTCTTAAAAGCAAAAATAGAATAATAAAATTAATCCTAAAACCCTAAAGGATTAAAGATCTTTTGTTTACCACATGTGTATATATCCATTATATGTAGTTCGAAAATCATGAAGGCATACACATAGCCATTTGTGCAGAACATGAGTAGGGCATAACAGGATTGAATTAAACTTTAAACTAAGCATGCAATCAATCCTACAAACACATACTGGAATTCAAAATATGTGTTTACACATATATGCACCCATCGAATTAACCACATAGCATCAAGAACACATTAGATGAATAATCATACCTGGATTGCTCAAAGCTAATCCACCCGTAATGAGATACTACAAGAGCCTGCTAGAAAGGCTTAATCCAAAAGCTGTTCTTGTTTCCTTGTTACTTGAATCACCAAAAGTCGAAAATCCCCTTGCCCTGGGACCTTTGCGCCGTCGACTTCAAGAGGGAGGAAGAAATAGAGTGTTTTTCTTTTTGATTCAAGATTAACCTAATTGTATAGGTTTAAGACCTATTTATAGATAACTTATCAAGTTATCCTTTAATTAGGCAACCTTTTAAACCTTTTATTATTAATATAAATCTTCTTTAATAATAACAATTATATTAATCCTTTTATATATAAATCGGCCCACTTATATATATATAATCCTTTAATATATTTTATCTTCTTTAATAATAACAATTAGTAATAACAATAACTCTTTCAATTAATATCCAAGATATTAATCAAATAATTAACAATATATTTACTAACTAATAAATATATATGTACTTGTTAATTATATTAATCCGGTTATTTTCTCAACTCCCAATACTGGTTTATGACTAATTGTCATAACACCTATCTCCTACAGCATGAATTTTCTTTCTTGAATTCCGTACCCTCACAAGTGTGACCCTTGAGTGTTTTATTGTATTGGGCGTATCATCAGGGTTCGATGGTTATGCACACAAATCCTATCACACTTATCCGATTTGGGTTTGAGTTTATCCGAGAACGGTAGTTTAACGAATGCCTCACAACCCCAAATGTTTATAAATGACAATTTGAGCTTTTTCCCCGTCCATAACTCGAACGGTGTCTTTCCTTTCTCCACAGACTTAGTTGGAACTCGGTTCAGCATATAAGCAGCCGTTTCGAGTGCATAACCCCAGAACGACATTGGTAGACTAGTTTGACTCATCATAGACCGAACCATGTCAAGCAAGGTTCTATTCCTCCTTTCCAATACACCATTCCATTATGGCGTATACGGAGGTGTGAGTTGTGCAACAATCCCATATTCCTTTAGATGATCGTCAAACTGTTGACTCAGATATTCACCACCCCGATCAGACCGAAGTAGTTTTTATCTTCTTGTTAAGCTGGTTTTGTACTTCACTCTGAAATTGTTTGAAGAAATCAAAACTTTCAGACTTGTGTCTCATCAGATAGACATAACCATACCTACTGAAATCCTTAGTAAAGGTAATGAAGTACCGGTATCCACCCCTGGCTTCCTGACTGAAAGGACCACACACATCTGTGTGTATAATTCCTAGCAGTTCCTTTAACCTTTCATTCAAACTGTCAAAAGGTTTCTTTGTCATCTTTCCGGACAAACAAGATTCGCAATTGTCAATTGATTCAAGATCAAATGACCCTAGAACTCCATCACTATGAAGTATGCGTTTCTTATTTATGTGTCCGAGCCGACAATGCCAAAGGTAAGTCTGGGTCAAAGTGTCCTTTGACCTCTTACTTATATGATAGATTTCCTTGTCATCTTCTAGATTTATCATATGTAGACCATTTTGTGAACTTGCTTTAAAATAGAATAAATCATCTTTAAAGCACAAAATTGTTTTACCTATCGACTGATAGTTAAAACCATTGTCTATTAATAAATTATATAAGATTACATTTTTAATCAATCTAGGAATGTAAAAACAATTCTCTAGCTCTATGATTAATCCTGAAGGTAGCCTGAGACAATAGGTTCCTACAACTTCAGCACCAATGATGGAGCCTTCGCCTACCTGTAGGTCCATGTCCCCCTTCCTTAGTTTCCTACTTCTCTTGAATCCCTGCAAGTAATTGCAAATCTGATGACCACATCCGGTATCGAGTACCCATGATTCTAATGAAGTAACTAAGCAATCTATCATAAAGATACCTGAATCGTCGGTAGAACCGACGTCCAGCTGATCAATGTCGAGTGAGTGCTTGCAAATATCCTTGCTACTGCAATCTGGGCAACAAACGTCTAGTAGCTCATCAATCCAGTTGTCTTCCTCCATTGACTCAACTACTGTTGCATCAAAGGGGTCCGGGTGCACTTGGTCATCTATGCACATTAAGAACTCGTGCCTACCAACTACTGTTGTATCTGGTTCACCAAACTTGCCCACTACCTCTACCTGATAGCGGTCAGTTAGGGTACCGACGAAGAGCATCAGAAGCTCACGCTCACTAAGTTGTGATCCCAGAATCATCAAGCAATCAAAAAGCCTTCTCATGTTAATGAGATGATCACTTAATAACTAGCCTTCTTTCATCTTCTGTGAAAGAATATCCTTCATGAGCAGAAAACGTCCATAGCGCTCACTATCCTTGAAGCGCTCCTCTAGATCCTGCACGAACTCAAACACCGACTTATTCTTTAATTCATCCGAAAACTCAGACTCTGTGGAGAGTATCAGAATTGACATGATGTCAGATTTATCAGACATATACGTGTAATATGTATCATACTCTTCATCCTGAGCAGAATAGTCAAGTCGTGCTAGAGGAGGTTTATCTACTATGTACAGCCTTCCATGTGCCCTTAGGATATTCCTAAAGTGCAATTTCCAAACCATAAAGTTTGGACCTGAAAGCTTCCACTTGCTCATGATGAGGCTAAGTGACTCCTCGGGTGTATAAAACGGTATAACAGATAATATTGACATTTACAATGAAAAGCAAGAAATAAACATTTCAGTAATTTAATTCCTCTAAAATAATTTATAACCCTTTAAACAAATATATTTTATAAAAGGATCCATATTTCACACGTGTCGGACCCTACCATACCAATCATGTTTAAACCAAAACATGACTCCTATATCCTTGGGACATCGAATGAAACAATAATGCGTACATATTTAGTCCTCCTAAGTGCACTTTTGGCCCGTCACATTAGGGAATCACCAAAATATAACTCACCATCTAAGATGGGGTGAACTCTAGCCCATCACATCAGGGAATCGCAAAGTCTTTCACCCCCTCCCCACATCAGTTTGAACCCCGGTGTGCACCGTTTGGGCACGACAACACACCAAAGTACTGGGAGCAGGAAAGGTGTACCATTAGATGGGTAGCACTACTGGTCTAAGATTTTGAAAGGGTTAATTTATTTCAAAAACATTTTGCCAGTTTTAACCGTTTTACAAAACTTGTAAAACTCATAACCTTTTTAAGTGAAAAACTTTTCAACTAAAAAATATCCTTTATATATGTATATGATTTTTAATGACGTGCGTGCACTATATATATAATTAAATCACAACCACACAATTAATAACAATAATAAGCCAACGCACATAACGTCTTTTGACCATCACTGGTACTTAATTAAAATTAAGTACCCCTGTGGTCAAACCCTAAGTAGATCATAAACAACACACATGGAATGAATTTGATGCTGATGCTCCCACTGGCTCCAGCATCCATTGCATCCTCTCTCCTTTGTCTTGATCCTTGTCTTGATTGGCTCCAAAATTACATTTACAAATATCAAACTAACCTATTACAATTTTGATAAAACTAATGCCCTATTACATAATAATTCAAAGACACACAGGCCCGCTAAAACTAATACTTTTACAAAATTGAATAGGGTTGTAAGTGACACGCAGACCTCCCCACACCAGATAAATAATAAATGTAAACCAATCCACAAATAATAAAGTAAACAACCACAAACTTGATCCACTAGGTTTTAGGCGTTTGGCTTAAAGTAATAAACAACCAATTACGTATAGAAAAATTAAATAATAATAATACAAGCATTATAAACCATCATATACATATATAATTCCGAGTAGATTCAAACTTGAATCTTTAACACCAAAACACAAACTGGTTTTGTGTTAATCCCCGACATTTAACCTGGACCTCAAACTGGGCCTGAAACTGGGCCTTTTGTTAAATATCTCAAACTGGATAAAAACAAAAATACCGCACAGGTTAAATATCAATATTATTAAAAACTTAATAATAAAGCTAGAAACTTGATTTAAAAATTCAAGAACTTTCAACTTTTAAACAACCACAAGTTTCACACACAATTTATACAGATATATATATATATAAAGCATGTAAACTGAAAACTTTATCCGGCTAAAAGTCAAAACTTTGAACTTTTACCATAAAACAAAGTTTCTAGCATGATAAATGTATAAATAATAAAAACAAATAATCTGGAAACTTTAATTGGTTAAAAGTCATAAACCTTGACCTTTGACCAAATACCAAGTTTCACACAGTTAATATATAAACAATATATAAACAACAAACTGGAAACTTTAATGGTAAAAAGATCAGAACTTGATCCTTAAACCAATAACAAAAGTTTCACGCCAAAATATATATAACAATATATTTAAACAGCAGATCTGGAAAATTAATCAGGTAACAGATTAGAAACTTGATCTTAACCACAATACTAATTTTCGCAAAACATATATACACAATATATAATTATAATCAACTTGTTCCCCATCGAGCCTAGAAGAAAGCTTTGATATCACTGTAGGGATTTACAGGGTACAAATATGCACAGCGGAAAAATAACTTGCAATCCTATTCCCAGAACCCCAACTGGATCAGAAGGGGAAACAGAACAAGAATCATAAAACCAGATATATCATGCAATATATATGAGTCTAATATCAGTTATTTCTAAGAGATAAAAATTATACCCTGAAACTGCTGAAGGGGGATACACAGCTACTGCACCCTAGAACTGGCTACTAGACCGCCAAAACTGATTAACTCGTGTGTATAAACGATACCCGACAAAAACCGACCTTGGTTTTGCCCTAAACCGCCGCCGAGAAATCCCGCCGTAAAGGGGCCGGTCTCGGTTTCACGTCGCAGGGCCGCCGTGAGCCGCCATGAACCGCCGACCACCGTGTAGGGTGGTGGTTCGGCCGAAGGTAAGGAGAGAGAGAGGAGGAGGAGGCTTGTGTTGTTTTTAGGATTAGATAACTTTCAATTGATTGATTAGGTTTAAACTAAGGTTTAAACCTTATTATATAGATATCCTTCTGGGCCTAAGCCTTAGGACCTTTAAAGCCCGGTCCATTATCTATAACTTTAATCCTATTACAAAACAAGCCCTTCAAGTTGAGTTATTATTAATTAAACAACTGTTAATTAATAATTTCCAACCAAACTTTATTTATTAAATATTTAACTAATATTTAATATCCTTTATCTCTAATAATAAATATCTATTTATTATTTCCCTTTATCCTGATAATTAATTAACTATTAATTATCTATTTTATACACATTGAATTATTCCTGGTTCATGAGTTGGGTGTGCAGCTGTGTGACCCTTTAGTGACTCATAGTGTCCATTGATGTGATGACACGTGTACACTATCCCTGCATACAATCGATCAAATATTGTCTATCATAAAGTTGAAACAATACCTAGGCAGGATTTGTGTAGGCAATCCCATGACGTTTTATCTCTCATTCTCAAGTACTCGTCAAGTGAATTGGTGGCTACTCCGTACACTAATTGCCAAATAGCGGAAGTACACTTTTGTATCAAAGATAAACATTTTTTCCCTCTGGCATCCCGCTGCTGTCTAAAATACGTGTACTCTGCTTCTAATCATTAATTATTCGTTCGCGTAATTGTCTGCTCATCCGGAACCGCTGTCTAAACATCTCCGCTGAATACTCAGGATTATCGCCAAAATAGTCATGTAGAACTCGCTCGTTTGCAGTTAGCCGACCTCTTTCTACATTCCCACTTCTGACTCTGGTTGAAGACTCTGTGTTGCTACCAAAAAGCATGTATGCCACCTCTTGAACCAACCTTGTAAAAATTTTATCTTTCTGCCGGAGTTGCTCATCGGTTGATACGGAATCCGACGATGCGGTCGATGAAGCCTATTGTGGTGAATCCATATTTTGTAAAACTAAAAGAATGTGAAAGTAGTAAGAAGAAATTAGATAAATTAAGGAAGAAAGAATACATTAGAGAAATTTTTTCTTTCTGCCGGAGCTGCTCATCGGTTGATACGGAATCGGACGATACGATCGGTGAAGACTGTTATGGTGAATCCATATTTTGTAAAACTAAAAAAATATGACAGTAAGAAGAGATTAGATAAATTAGGGAAGAAAGAAGAAATTAGAGAAATTGTGAGTGAAGAGTTGAAATGTGATTGTTAATTTTTATAGGTGAGAACGAAGTAAAAAATGAATTTTTTTAATAAACATTAGGTAACCGTCAAGAAACAAAAAAAAGGAAGATTGTTTTCGAGTTGAACGGGTTGGGAGACTCGAAGGCGGGCCTGAAATGGGGGCGGTAGCGGTGTTCCTAAACTACCCGAGTCACTTGAATGAACCTGAGGGGTGCTTGGGTTACCCACTATATTAGTCCTAATTCCAAAAAAATAAGACGTGAACTTGGTAAGCTAAGAGAGTAAGAGATATGCATAAACTTGAGGTTCAAGAGTCTTGTACACTTTGTTATTGATCACCTCTTTCGTGTACCAAATATTAATAATTACTATTAGTATTTACATGACATGTTAATATGTTATCAAACCAGAACTTTAAAACTTCAAAAGTAAAAGAATACTTGATTTTAAAAATTAAATCCACTCGGGTATACAACATATATGATGTATAGTTAAATATCTCCGGTAAGCAATCATGTCAATCTTGTTGACATTAGAATACGCATTTATATATGGATAATTTTATCTATATCCTTACAAACTTTGATAATTACATATATATCCTTACAAACTTTTAAATTACATATATCTCCTTCGAAACCTTAAAAATTCACATATATATCCAATAACTTATTTTTGAATATATTTTAACCATTTAAAATCAAAAAATTATCTTTATATATAATTGTTATTTTTCTAAAAAAGCTAATATTAAGTATTACAAAAGTACCACTTCCTATTTATTAATCCCTTTCATACTTCTGCACTATTCATTTGAAGCCACCTGAACCTGTTCGTCCCCTTGATGCTCCAGCTCCACCTAAAATGCCATATCCATGAAGTGATGCAGTTCTTTCAAGTTTCTCTCTATCACCTCACAGCGCCATGGCGTTCCTTGATTTCATCACCGGTAGAGATCAGCTTACGCCGGTGATTCTGTGGTACTGTCGTTGTACGGTTTTCCGGTAGCGAAGGTTAAACGATTGCATAAAAGATTGAAGCTTACCGTCGACCCCCGCTTACCGGCGTAGCCAACTGCTGCCGCCAAAAGCCGAGGCCACCGAAACCAACCACTGCCATGAATCTCGCCGCCATCTACGGACTGTCGCCGCCTCCAATCGCCGTCGCCACCGACCCTCGGCGCGACCGGTGACCCCGCCACCCATCGTGCGCCGCCGCCGATTGCAAGGGTTTTCTGCATCGTCCTTTCATTTTTCTTATGTTTGTACGTAGACATACGTATAGGTGTGTCATGTGTGTAAATATATAAAAAGGGGAGGAAAGTCTTGTAATCTTACATTTTAGATCTTTATAGTTAAAAATTAATCAAATATAAAAATAATTTAATGATTTTTAAATGGTTAAAATATATTTAAAATAAGTTATAGGATATATGTGAGTTTTTAAGATTTATAAGAATATATATGTAATTTAAAAATTTACAAAGATATATATGTAATTAGGGGAGGGTTCATGCGAGAACCGTTGTTAGTGCGTGAACCGCGAGAATCAATCTCGGCCGTTTCTTGGATATGGGAAGTTTCATGGATGGTGAGCGTGGAGGGATAGAGTGTGACAGGGTGCATGTGAGGAATTCATGGGGGGGGGGGGGGGGCAATGACATTGAAGGAGGGGGAATTGGACTGCTCAGATTGGTTCTCGCGGTTCTCGCACTAAGAATGGTTCTCGCAAGAACTTTTTCCTATGTAATTATTAAAGTTTATAAGGATATAGATGAAATTATACCTATAATATAAATTAACTTGCTTAATATATTCGCATATTCTTTCCATAACATCACCACGGGATAATTCATTTCACCTATACGAAAAGATAAATTAGTGCATCTGTTAATGAAGCGGAGAAACAAATCTCAAACCCTCAAATATATTTTCATTTCGTTTTTGTTTTGTTGAGCAAACTATTATGCAAAACTTCATATAATTCAAACAAACCAAGCCTATTATAAAAATGGATGAAAAACTAAAGGAAACTATAATACCCATTTCCGAGTTATAATAAAATAATCATATTATTGTATTTGATTAATAGAAAATGAATTCTTATTTACTTGTATTGGTGTTATTAGTCTTTTTATGAGTAATCAAGGGGTGTTTGAACATTAGATTACCTTGAGAGGGTATAAATACCCAAATAAGGTTACTTAACCCCATAACGATTACTGTAGCCACAATTAATTATTCAGTGAGTGTGTGTGAGGATTGTGTCGAGCTGAGAAGGAAACTGATAAGAAACATCATCATTCTTTCACCATATAGCATGGAATTCATTAGAAATCTATAAAGTATGAATCCTTACATCTTTTGGTTATGATTTATAGATTTTGTTTTCGAGTTGTGTAGTAGACTATGAAAAACCGAGAACAAATATCACATGTAGACCAAGTCTAATGAAAACACAATTAATCGGTAGGGTTTGTTAAAACAATGTTAGGAATCTATTGCAACATAAATGGGTTAAAATGATCAAGTCCATAAAGAGTTTAATTTTTGGGAGTCGACTGTAATGTGAAATCACAAAAGTTCTTATGATCAATGAATCGTAAATCATGCAGGGTGTTAAAATCGAAAAGCTTAAGTGTTGAGTCCCTTAGGGGATTTTCTTGAATCGTGAAGCGCAATCGAAAACTCAGTGTGGGTTTAAGTGGTAATCATAAATCTCATGGGGCTTGAATCGTAAACTGTATTACTAAACAATAAGAATCATAAAATGAGGTCAGTAGGTTGAGTCCCTTGGGGGATTCCCTGAATCATAAATAAATCAGTCTCACATGATGAATTGTAAATGTGCAACATAAATTCCCAAAATGTTATTAAATGTCATTCAAATAAAACTTTATCAAATTGGGCTACAACCAGCATTTAATTTGCATTTCATAAAATAGTTTTATATTGTTGCATAAAAACTCTTGATATTTTTCGTCGGAAGCCTTGTCCACTACAACACGTGAAAAGTTCATTAATAAGACGAATGAACTATAAAGTGAGCAACTCAATAAAACACTTGAAAGAATATAATCAACTAACAACAGTCAAAGTAATATTTACGAATACAACATTAGTGTGACAGTCATATAAAAAATAAGATACTGCCATAATGCAACCATGCCACTCACGCTATTAGGTTGCCACTCAAGCTAATAGGTTGCCATTCAATATTAGGTTGTTACTGAGGCTAATACCTTGCATACGTATTAAAATACATACATATATAATTTCATGTGGCTACTGGTTCTTTCAATATTATACGTCTACACTTGTGTTTAAATGTGACTTTATATGAATATACTCCATCATCGTCGTTTATGTATATTGTCACTTTGCACTATACTTCGAGTAACATTTACATATTAATATGTATATTCATACATATACTTCATCAATCTCTTTTTATATTTATTCTTCATCTGCTCTTCTCGGTAATTTAATAATCTCCAATAACTCTATTTAAACACATATCTCATATACGCATCTTATATTCATATTTAATTACATTCATAACTTTTAATACATCCTTGCTGATGTAAATCGTGAACCTTAATTATGAATCGCAAATTGGAAGCTAAGGTTTAAGGGTTTTGGGGACATGGGCTTTCTAGTGTCTTTTGTATAATTAACCCGTACTCGGTGTTTAATGTAGTGTAATCGTGTTTGTAGGTCACTCTCGCCATTAGTTACGCGGTGGAATGTTTTACTAAAGTTTAATCTAGTACCCACATCCTAATGGAACTTCCTCTAAAAACGAAATGTGGAGATGTTGTCCCTGTTAGCCACAATCGATACCGTCATCCCATGCCTCACAATCACCTATTTGACGAACACGTCAAGCCATCTTTTCTGAGAAGAACGTCTCACAAATAGGAATAAAGTGCTCACTCTTACTCACTTTACCCACTATCACCTAGATGGCATCGTGGTTATGAGGTTTGCGAAGTTTCATTATGAGATCCATTGTAATATTTTCTCAATTCCACACATGTTTTTCCAGTGGTTACCGTTTTTTATGAGGTCTTTGATACTTGACTTTAACGTGTATACACGTCACACATTTTTCTACATAACTAGCAACAACAACAAGGTCCCTAAATCTTCGTAGCACTTGGATGAATGAAATTTTTTGACTTGTAACCTTCATCTAATAAATTTTGTCTGACATTACCAATGCTTGTACCCACATTCGCCCATATATAGACAACATATACCTACTATTTTTAGTCATGTTGTTCACAAAACCCTTGATTTTCTCTTTATTTTGATTCCCTTTTTTAGTAGCTTATTGCAAAGTTTTGATCATATCAAACAACAGGGAAGTTACGGACGTACTCAAAGATTTAATTCTAGAGGTTCACCCACCACTAGCCTGGCCAGAGCATCCGCTACAATATTTGCTTTACCAAATGTGGTAAAGTAGTTCACAGTCAAAATCGTTAAGTAAGTCTAATCATCTTCTCTGTCCCATGTTCGGAATCTTTCGATCAAGAAAATAATTCAAGCTCTTATGGTCGATATAAATTGTTCACTTAACACCATATAAGTAACTATCATGTTCTCACTTTAAGGGGCACCAAAATGGGAAGGCTACGCTGGGAGATCACCAAGTGATATTATGCCACCACCAATGTGATCTCCAATGTGACGGTGTCAAAATGATTAAAGTCACACGAATATGTATGTTCTTTTATGTAATTGTGTGTATTAAATAAGTTTGATGCTGAATGTGATGGTGTAAATAAGTATAAGCCTGACAATTCGGATTGTGTTCGTATTAAACAGGTCGTATCTTTTTGTGTCGACCTATTTTGAACCCATTCTAATTCCATGTTCGATGCAGTTCATTTCGCTTAAT
Organism: Pulicaria dysenterica; assembly: GCA_947179395.2. Taxonomy (NCBI): domain Eukaryota; kingdom Viridiplantae; phylum Streptophyta; class Magnoliopsida; order Asterales; family Asteraceae; genus Pulicaria; species Pulicaria dysenterica. Next base: position 28,256,348 of record OX359289.1, on the reverse strand, counting down.
TTTGTGTTCGATTCGGAAAATAAGATTCAAGTTGTGTTTTCGTACAAAGTTTTTGAATTCAGGATGGTTTCGTGTCCGCACATTCTCCGAAGATATTGTCGACTTGTTTTGTGTAAACTCATTTTTCGAAAAAAAATTTAAATTATATTTACCTCGTAGTCTTTGTTATTCACGACTTCTAGTCTTCCATATCATATTTTCCTGATCAATTATAATAGAGTTAATTACAAAGATGGTCACTCTGGTTTGCGATAAATTTCACATTTAGTCCTTTAAACTTTAAAATTACACTGATGGTCCTTATGGTTGACAATTTGTTTCACTTTTGGTCCTTTAGACTAACTTCAGTTAAATTTGACCGTTAGTCAAAGGGTAGACTAAAGGTATTCTGGTCATTTTCCATATTATCCTTGTTGCCAAACACCCATTTTCATTATTCATTAATTAAAAATTAATAAAAAAAAACACAAACACTCATTTCCAGATTCATTAATTAAAAATTGATAAAAAAATATAAACACCCAGATGAATCAAATCCATAATTTTTGAATCAAATACACACCAGGATCTTGATTTACAACAGAATCACAACATATACACATGAATCTTGATTTACAACAGAAACACAACAAAGTGTTCAAATAAACCCTAAAAATGTAAGAAGAAAAAAAACCATATGTTGGTCCCTTGGTGAGAGTATCAACAAGCAAGTAATGTGTAGAAGGGGGGTTGAATACACTTTCTGCGGAAAATTGAACAAATCAATAAAAAGTGTTACACAAATCAAACCACATGAAATCGAATGCTTTCATTAATAAGCAGATGATTACAGTGACTATCAAGTAAGGAACACTTGATATGTAAACACCTAATGTAAATCAAATCTCTCAATCTGTCCAACTTGCTATCTATAATCAACTTATGATTATAGATACAAACTAACTCTCTAAGCAGGATTCATTCACAGATTGAATACTTACCAACTTCACAACAGACGTGAAGACCGAACACACGAACTATGTTGGCAATTTGTGAAATTCTTGATCACGTTGAACTTACAAACAGTGTATCAAGACTTATAACACATACGATGGTGAGGTTAGGTTGAGGTGAGATTCCTCTAAACTTATCAGGAGATAAGTATTTATAATCATGTTTCTACGGATCCTAACAAACTAGAACTTATCCTAATCTGCTAACAAACTAACGGATAACCCGGAATCTTGAATCTTGAATCTTGAATCTTCTATCTTGAGTCTTCAATCTTCAATCTTGATTCTGGAGTCTTCTTATCCATACCGTAGATATAGAGAGCTACAGAATTTAAAACATATTTAAATTCTCTTAAACTGACTTCTTTTGTCAGACTGAGTACTCAGCTTGAAACTCATCAAGCTGAGTCCTTCGAGAACACATTCGATATCAAACATGTACTAACATGTATAATGACTAACTCATCCTTAGAAGTCATAAGAGTTAGCTAGAACTTACTTAGCAACTCTGTTGAGCTGACTCAGTCTAGAAGCTGAGTCACTCAGCTCGAAACACATCAAGCTGAATACTCAACCTATACCTTAGGTGACACACACAGCTTATCAAACATATTGATAAACTAACTAAGATATAGTCTAAGCTGATCAACTATATGCTCAACTCATACTTAGCTTACGCCTAGTCTGAAACACTACAAGTACTCAGTCTGATCAAGCTTCATAATTCTTTTTAAGTTATATTCAGAACATATCTTACAAACTTAACTTTGTCTCATCAAATATTAACTAATAAGGTCATTTGACCAACAAACTCCCCCTATTTGATGATGACAAAACCATCAAACAGTTTTTAAGTTTGTTGCACAAAATTATGTTTCAAATCTTAAACTTACTAAGATTTTATTTTTGAACTAATCAAATATTAATTGAACTTATCAATTTGAACTTATCAATTATAAGTTGAACATGTAACGCCACCTCTAACGAGCTTAAAATTAGAGTTAATTTAAACTTTTTAACGACAATTATCAAAAGCGTGCAACGGAATTAAACGCCATTTACAAAAGCAAGGTTAATTGACTCGACTATTTAATTACATCAAAAGATTAAGCCAAGTTCTATATCTACAAGCGTTACCTACTAGTTCCGACCATCGTATCCATACCTACAACAACGTGTTCCCCAAAAGGTATTAACAACTACAGACTACCACCAGTACCCGCCTCACAAGGCCTCTAGCATCAACCTGCGAAAAAAAAAGGAAATCTTGCACCGTTAGCTACAACTAGCTAGTGAGCACCAATTACACATAAGCATCACTAAGCAGGCTATCATGTATCAGAACAACACACAAGGCTATCCTATCATATTGCGTTGCGCCAATCATGTCAGCAGGAGTCGTATCTTTCAGGGGAGCCAGTCCCGCACAACAACCTAAGCTGGGGAATCAGCCGCAACCAATTGCACCAGTGGGGGAGCGAAAAGCAGTCCACGTGGTACACTCTGTCTATCATGCTGGTTCCAGCCTAAGCAAGGAACCCAATTCCATAGAGGAACAGTGGCCTGCAGAGCCTGGGAACCCAGCCAGATATTATCACCCGTCTACCTGACTGACCTCCGTAGTTCTTTCGTTCAATGTCCGGACAATATCTCATAAACAAATAGCTGATCCAATAAGGATCCAGTTCATGCGCGCATATAATCACAATTATATCTTTCATATCAATAATAGGCATGCGTGTATAATTCTATCATAGCATACCTCGTATCAATAATAGGCATGCGTGTATAATTCTATCATAGCATACCTCGTATCTCACGTATCAATACACCAATCACGTGTCAACATGTACAACAGATAACTTACCTACTGAGACTCATGGGAAACCGGTACTCACCTCGAGATTACAGGAGGCAGATATGAATACGGGAATCCCAAGAGCACACAGAATCGTCCGAATCACGTAACACCAATAGATACAGATAAACACTAATTAGTATACACTACACTTGACTGTACTAACAACTGTCTCAATAAAAGGTCAACATGGCTTCTGACAGCCTCCTACGGCCGCAGGAACATGTTCCTATGCCCGCATGATGTCTTTCCAACATCTCCTACGACCGTAGGGGTTATACCCTGCGCCCGTAGAAAGTCTTGCCAAAGAACCATGACCTACGGCCGTAGGGACCACACCCTACGCCCGTAGTAGGTATCCTTGGGGTAACTACGGCCACAGGTTATGTACCCACGCCCGTAGTCTTGTTTCCTTCACCCGTAGGTGGTAATTCTCTTAGACATGAACCCTACGGCCATAGGGGTTATACCCTGCGCCCGTAGAAAGTCTTGCCAAAGAACCATGACCTACGGCCGTAGGGACCACACCCTACGCCCGTAGTAGGTATCCTTTGGGTAACTACGGCCGTAGGTTATGTACCCACGCCCGTAGTCTTGTTTCCTTCACTCGTAGGTGGTAATTCTCTTAGACATGAACCCTACGGCCTCAGCAACTATTTCCTGCGACCGCGGTAATACTAACAAGCTCCTACGGCCGTAGAAACATCCTACTACGCCCGTAGGAACAACATTTACAGTGTGTTCTTGCTCTGTTCGAGCACAGCCGCTGTTTCACGAGTTTTTGACAAAAAATTCACCTTGAATCCTTATTCAAGCGTTTACACAACATTTCTAACACATATACAAACCTAGCAACATACTTTGGACACCAAATCAACATCATAACATATTGGAATCCATCTAAATAGATCCTTTCACCACAACAACTCAAGAACTAGGTTTTCAACAAGAAACTTACAAAGAAGAAGATGATCACAGGTATTAGAACTCAAATCTCTACCGAAAACAGCAATCAAAGGATCTTCCTTCTTGATTTCTATCTCAAAATGGCAAGAGCTTGAGTGTGTATATTGGTACGTACGTGTGTATGTGTTTGTGTAACATGTGTGTGTATGTTTTTTTTCTTTCCCAGGTGATAAGGGAAGTCATTAGGCCGACTTAAGGTCTAATACCCCACGCGGGTATTTTGTTCTCCTATTCAACTTAAAACACGACTTAGATTTATCCGTTTCAACTAACGGAGATATTTTTAGAATCATTATCCAAAACCGTTCAACTATTTATCTACTTGGTCAACTTATGACACTTTTCATAATACCATATTTTTATCCACATTTAACACCAATTAACATATAGAACACCATTTATCAACATGTATACTACAATTAACAATAAAACACCAGTTAAAGTTAAAGTACAACTATTAGAGCTACATGTACAACAGTTTACAACTAGGCCTCATTTTCGGGTGTTACAGAACATACCAACCAAACATAACAATGAACACGAACTAATCAAATTGTTCATTCAAGCTGAACTCATCAGACTATTAAATATGAACATATCATAAACATTTGAACATATCAAAATAATAATTGTATTCATTAATTTGAATATATCAGAATACAAAATTTGATCACTTAGATTATGCACACTTAGTGCTTACATATTTTTAGAACTAATCTAATAATTACAAATAGAACTAATCTATTACAAAAGTTATCTCTTGAACTCTGGATGCAGAACTTCCCAAAGTATAATTTCTCTGTTGATTTCTTCTAATACCATTTCAGCTTCTGCATCTCCCCTGAGTTCCTTTTGTTGCATGCGGATGATCTTATTCAGCTAGTATCTCACAAAGTGATTTGTGCTATCATCACCACAGCAACTCCTTATTCTTAAGGCATCCTTAGCCTTCAAATAACATATCTCTGAAAGCTTAATGAAGCTAGGATTGCCTGCCTGATCCTTAAACTTAAATCCCTGAACTGGTGTCTCTGTACCTTGATTTTCATTAAATGTCACACCTTCATATATCTTAAATAAGCTCTCCCATTGCAGACTAGGAACACATCTCAGCTCCTCAGCTCTAGAAATCAGCTTAGAGACTTCAGTTATAATCTCTTGCTTGATTTGAATCCTTTTGAATTTCTTGAGCATCATTATTATTCTTTTCCACTCAATGTAGCCCATCATGTGAACATACCTCAGGTCCATTCGCAATGTTGACTTATCATCGAATTAGAAGGTCAGAATGATGGCTCCATTTACTCTGCTCAGAGTCATGCTCTTGATTTCCTTGCTGGTGCTTCTTCTGAAGTAGCATTCCTGGATGTCTGCATCTGTATATGGGATTGGATCAGGCCGTGGACCAGAATAGTCAGCTTCAGCTTGAGCTAAAGATTTTCTTTCTTTTTCTCTTTCTTGGTCCCTTACTTCTTTTTCTTTTCTCTTTTTCAGCTCATCAATAGATATCCCAAGCTCATTAGCTTCCTCTTGCTCGAGCATTTCAATCAACAATCTTGTAGCTTTCTCTTCTTCAGTTTCGGAGACACTGTAAGCTTCAGTTCAGATTCTACCACTTTTATTCTTTCAGCTGTAGGTCCCTCTAACTCCCCCTCAATCTCAGCTTGCCTTTCTGCTCCTTTGGCTAGCACTAGCAAAGCCTCAGCCTCAGCTTGAACTAACTCAGCGTCAGCTTCAGCTTGAACCTTCTCCCCCTTTTTGTCATCATCAATAGGGTTTGAATTCTGGTTTTATTTTAGAGAAGCCACATCACATTTCAGTTGAAACACCTCCTTATCCAGTAAATCCAGTTTCAGCAACATATGCTGCTTGATCTTTCTCCTCTTGAGATGCAGTGTTTCAAACTGACCTTTAATGAAAAGCAATATATCATCCAAAGCATATTGAGAAGGTTGGAATTTGGGTGCATCATCGAAGGGTTGGTGTATACCCTCAAATTCATTTGCACCAGAGGTTGGACTTTGTAACTCACCTTGGTATTTAGGTGAATCATTGACAGGTTGGGGTTGGCTTATTTGGTGAGTCGGGGGGTGATTGACACTAGGGATTGGTCAAATTTTCAATGTAACCTGAGTGTGTCTGCTCAAGCACAGTAAACAGGCTCTCCCATGGTACGAGAAAGTGTGGGCTGAGTAGACACCACACCCTGGTTTAGCTTAAGGGTTTTAATGAGCCTTGAGGTTGGCACCTGAAGAGTAGGTGTCTCCCCCTCAACTTCTGCCGGTGGAGGAATCAGTATGATTTCAGCTCCAGTGGTACCTTTAGTTGTGGCACCACCTTTCGCAGTGTTGCGAATATAGGTTTTTGTTGGTCAAATGATCTTATAAGTTGAGATTTGATGACACAAAGTTAAGTTTGTAAGATATGTTCTAGATACAACTTAAACAGAACTATGAAACTTGATCAGACTGAGCACTTATAGTGTTTCAGACTAGGCATAAGCTGAGTATGAGCTGAGCATATAGTTGATCAGCTTATACTATATCTTAGTTAGTTTATCAATATGTTTGATAAACTGTGTGTGTCACCTAAGGTATAGGTTGAGTATTCAGCTTGATGCGTTTCGAGCTGAGTGACTCAGCTTCAAGACTGAGTCAGCTCAACAGAGTTGCTAAGTAAGTTCTAGCTAACTCTTATGACTTATAAGGATGAGTTAGTCATTATACATGTTAGTACATATTTGATTTCGAGTTTGTTCTCGAAGGACTCAGCTTGATGAGTTTCAAGCTGAGTAACTCAGCCTGACAAAAGAAGTCAGTTTAAGAGAATTTAGATATGTTTTAAATTCCTTTTACTCTCTTTATCTATGGCAAGGATAAGAAGACGTCAGAATCAAGATTGAAGATTGAAGACTCAAGATAGAAGATTCAAGATTCAAGATTCTGAGTTATCCATTAGTTTGTTAGCATATTGACGAATCTTGATACACTGTTTGTAAGTTCAACGTGATCAAGAAATTCACAGATTGCCAACATTGTTTGTGTGTTCGATCTTCACGTCTGTTGTGAAGTTGGTAAGTATTCAATCTATGAATAAATCCTGTTTAGAGAGTTAGTTTGTATCTATACATAAGTTGATTATAAATAGGAAAGTTTGAGAGATTGAGATGTTTGATTTACATTAGGTGTGTACATGTCAATTGTTTCTTACATGATTGTCCTTGTAATCATCTTCTTATTAATGAAAGCATTCGATTTCATGTGGTTTGATTTGTGTAACACTTTTTATTGATTTGTTTAATTTTCCGCAGAAAGTGTATTCAACCCCCCTTCTACACATTACTTGCTTGTTGATACTCTCACCAAGGGACTGACAACTGGTATTAAAGCAGGCTGAACTATTCATAAGTTGAAGTTCAAGATTCTGAGAAAGTATATAATATGTCGAAAAGCAACAATTCATCAAACTCTCCTCAGATGACTGCTAAAGGAAGTCTCATATTTGATGGATCTGATTATCCTATGTGGAAATTCAGAGCCATGCTCTTCCTTAAGTCCATTGATGTTATTACCCATGGACCAATCATCCCCAAGATTCCTGATGCTGTCAATGATAAGTCTCCTGACAAGACTGAAAAGGAAATCAAGAAGCCTTTGGCATCCTGGACTGATGAGGATTGGAAATTACATTCTTTGGATGACAAAGCAAAGAGTGTTCTGCAAAATACCCTGACCAATGAGATCTTGCATACCGTGACTCGGTGTCAATCTGCAAAAGAGATCTGGGATACTCTGAGTATTACATATGAGGGTACAGATCTGGTCAAGCAACATAAGAAGAATCATCTTAACAAATCTTATGAAAACTTCTTTTCTAAGAATAATGAAACCTTGCCTGATTTGTTCACAAGGTTTCACTGCTTGATTAATGACTTGCTAAGTGTAGGCATTAAAAAGGATGAAGCTGACCTAGTGCTGAAATTTCTGGATGTGTTACCAGAGATATTTAATGAAGTGACCATAGCACTAAGGGCTGGAGGTACATTACACATGTACAACCTACAGTCCATATATGGGTTCTTTCTTAATCATGAACCGATCACAGAACACAAGAAATATTCTCAACAACATATGAAGGACTCTCTTGATAAACATGAAACTCCATTAGTTGCAGAGAGGAAGAAAAAGAGTTCAAAAGCCTTCATAGCTGAATCTGAGACTGAGTCAAATTCTCAAGCTGACCACTCAGACTCAGACTCAAGTGATACTGATGATGTTCAGACTATCACTGAAAACTTATGGCTATGTTTTCCAGAAGACTGAGAAGAATTCAAAGGGGAAAAGGAAGATCTAACAGGGGTAAAGGAAAGAGTTCTTTTGATCCCACGAAGGCTGTGTGCTTCAACTATCAGAAAAAGGGACACATTGCTGCTGAGTGCAGAATAAAGAAGGATGGAACAGCTTCAGTAGCTGACAAGAATGGTTATAGAGCTGATAAGTAAAAGAAGAAATATATTCAGCTCAAGAAAGGAAAACCTGAAGATAAGTCCAATGCTAAAGGACTTTATGTTGAAACTTGGGATACAGAATCATCTACCTCAGATGATGATGACAAGTGTCTGGTGGCTCAAGAAGATGAAGAGTTTGAATTAGACGAAGTTGATTATGGTCTGTCGGAATCAACTTTTGAAGCCGACATAAAGAAGCTAAGGAAAACAGCAAACTAAGTGACTGAGATCCTTCCTCCATGTAGAAGGTTAGTAATTTCAACTCTTACACCGATGAAGATAAAGGTCATACATTTGGTTATTTGTTAAACGAATTTAAGACCAGCCTTAAGTCTCAAGCTGACCTCAAAGATGAAATCACTAAGCTCAAGAATGAGATTAAGGAAAATCAAACTCTCATTACTACTGGAAAGAAAGCAAGACACATTAACAAACTTCTGAGTGAAGAACTTCAGGTTGCTAAGGATAAAGCAGACCAACTTCAGAAGGTCACTTAATCCTGGTGTAAGTCATCAAAGCTTGCTGAACAGTGCATCAACCAGCAGATTGCTAAACATGTAAAAGCTGTACTTGGAGGTGACTATCAATCCGCAGCTTATGTAGCTGATGATGATGAGATAGCAAGTACAGATTCTGAGGAAGATAGACAACTGATTGAGTCTCAGAAGTTAGCCTTAGAAAAGAGACATGATCCAATCCTAAAATACAATAAGTTTGTAAAGGCAAAGGATCATGGAAATGAGTGTTCAACTTCTAAACAGCATAGTAAGTCTGTTCATGATAGGTTAGGCACTCAGCCTATTCAAAGAACGTCTGTTATTAAAAGGTTAAATCCAAACCCTTTCAAAAGACAACACTCTCTGTCCAGTTCAGAGAGAAGCTTCAAGAATAGGAAGACAAATGTAAGTCATAGGTCATATCACAACAATGGTAAGTCCAAAGTTGTTGAAACTGGTAAGTCCAAAGAACTCAACAGTGGTAAGTCCAAAGTTGTTGAAACTGGTAAGTCCATAAAACATGACAATGGTAAGTCCAAAGTCAATGAAAAGAAGTTTGTTGGTCAAACTTCTGATCAAAAGGATAATAAACCTATACATGACAAAGGTAAGTCCAAAGTCAATGAGCATCAGGTGAATCAGCTTGCAAAGAAAGTTGAGAAATTATGCACAACCTATAATCCTAAAACTGAGATCAAGTTCTCAAAAGGATTATTGGATAACCTACCTCCTGTAGTCATTGGTAGAAGGAAGTGCTACAAGTGTGGAGGTAGAGGACATGAGGCCAAGGACTGTGATAGTGAAACCTTAAGGCCTGAAAAGGAACAAGCTGATAAGCCTACGCAGGACTCAACATGTTATACCCAAAATAGATCAATCATAGTCAAAAGACATGGCGAAACTACTTATGAGATGTATAAATCAAGAAAGCCCAATATAGGTTACTTCCATATCTTTAGTTCAAAATGTTATGTGCTGAATCAAAGAGATCAACTCCATAAGTTAGAACCTAAAGCTAATACTGGAATCTTTGTTGGTTATTCCTCGAGCTCCAAGTCTTACAGAGTGTATAACTCAAGGAGAAAGGCTATAGAAGAATCATTTCATGTCACCTTTGATGAAGACACTATTGATCAAGCTGACAAAGGTCAAGCTGACTCAGTCAGTCTAAGTGAGCTTGAAAATCCTGAGAAAACCAAGATGTCAAATCCTATGTATGTCATAGATGATGATAGTGATGATGATGTATGTATATCTAAGAGATCATCACAACCTCCAAGGGACTCTCAAGCTGAGAAAGATGATGAGTTCATTAATCCCTTTGGAGAGGATACTACCCAAACTGAAGATCTTGGTGATCAACAGTTTGATGACAATGCTGCAATTGAGACTGAGGATGTAGGTTCACCTCAGAGTCCTTAATATCACTCAAGTCCAGAACCACAATCTCCTAATACAATATTTATGTTCCTCAAAGATCATCCTCAAGATCAAGTGATTGGTAATATTCAAGAAAGAGTGATTACCAGTTCTAAGGCAACAGCAAACTATGCTGCTTACTTTAGTTTCCTATCTCAAATGGAACCAAAAAAGACTGAAGAAGCCTTAGAGGATGAGGACTGGATTGAAGCTATGCAAGAGGAATTAAATGAGTTTGAGAGAAACAAGGTATGGAGTCTTGTCCCAGCCCCCAAAGATCATACAATTATAGGCACTAAGTGGGTCTATAGAAACAAAATGGACAAGGATGGAGTGATCGTTAGGAACAAATCCAGGATGGTAGCACAAGGGTATAGACAAGAAGAAGGTATAGATTATGATGAGACATTTGTCCCTAATGCTAGAATTGAAGCCATTAGGCTGTTGTTAGCTTATGCAGCATATAAAGACTTCAAAGTCTATCAAATGGATGTGAAAAGTGCTTTCCTAAATGGAAAACTTCAGGAGGAAGTCTATGTGAAACAACCTCCTGGCTTTGTCATTTCAAAGTATCCACATCATGTCTATAAGTTAGACAAGGCTTTGTATGGTCTTAAACAAGCTCCAAGAGCTTGGTATGATACACTGTCCAAATATCTACTATCAATGGACTTTACCAGAGGTAGTATTGATAAGACACTCTTCATTAAAAAGAGTAAAGGACAGGTGATTCTTGTATAGATCTATGTGGATGCCATTATCTTTGGTTCTACAAATGAATCTCTATGTAAATGGCTCTTCAAAGTTATGTCAAAAAGGTACAAGATGAGTATGATGGGTGAAATGACATATTTCCTAGGCTTGCAGATTCAACAAAAGCCTGATGGAATATTCATTAATCAAAGCAAGTATGTTCTTGATTTGATAAAGAAATGAGGTTTTGATTCTAGTTCAACCATGAAAACACCTATGTCACAAGTTGTCAAGCTGAGCAAGGACTCAGATGGAAAGTCTGTATTTCAGCCTACCTATTGAGGAATGATAGGTTCATTACTCTATTTGACAGCTAGCAGACCTGATATCATGTTTGCTACATGTGTTTGTGCAAGATATCAGGCAGATCCTAAGGAATCACATCTTCAAGCTATGAAAAGGATCTTTAGGTACCTTAAAGGTACACCAAATCACATCTTCAGATGCTGACTATGCTGGGTGCAAGTTAGACAGAAAATCAACAACAGGAGGATGTCAAATGCTTAGAGGGTAGTTAGTAAGCTGGACTAGTAAGAAACAGAATTCAATGACTACTTCAACTGCTGAAGCTGAGTATGTTGCTGCAGGAAGTTGTTGTGCTCAAATCCTGTGGATGCAACATCAGCTTCAAGACTTTGGTATGCATTTGAGGAAAACTCCTATCTTCTGTGATAACCAAAGTGCAATAGCCATCACATATAATCCAGTCTTCCACTTAAGAACAAAGCATATAGAAATTAGACATCACTTCATAAGAGACATCGTGGAAAAAGGTAAAGTTGACATAAATTTTATCTCCACAGATGATCAATTAGCAGATATTTTTATCAAACCTCTTGATGAGAAAAGATTTTCATATCTGCTAAGTAAATTGGGTATGCTCAACCCCTAGATAAGTTTCTAACACTGAGTTTTAGCTTGACAAAGACTATGTGTCTTAAGCTGAGCGTACAGTTTATAGATATGTTTTCATAAACTGTTCACCTAGTCAAGCTGAGTGATAAGTTCACACGTTTGGTCTGTTCCAAACATGTTTTAACTGCTAAGTGTGGTTAAAATATTAATTTGAGTCAGCCTCAAATAAAAATGACTAAGTGTCACTGATTCTGAGTTGTGTGCTCCACTCAAGCTGAGTGTCAATCTCAAGCTGAGTGCACAAATCAAGCTGAGTGCTTGACTTACGCTGAGTGATAAGTTTACTCAGCTTGGTATGTCCAAACCATATTCTAATTACTAGGTGTTATTAATTCATGGAACATAATATTTGAGTTAGTCTCAAATTACGTTTTATACCGATTACGTATTGGTGTAATACAACAGTGTAAATAATATTTTTGTAAGTCAAGAATGTTATTTTATAAACTTATCCATTGGGATATGAATGTTATTACATCTATCTGTAAGTTCGTTAGAGTAACGGATAAATAGGGATTTATAACGGTAACTTTTCTCTCTCCTCAAAAAGGTATATATATCATTTTTAACCGAAATTCAGACGTTTACACTTACTAAACTTCTGATATACTCACTATACCTTCTACAAATACCTCTTTGCTAAGTGCAAATCACCGTTCAATCGAATTTGAAACCTTAATCGCTCAGTGCGAGGTGTGTATTTACTCAGTGTGAATTGAAATTCTTCTACGATCGACAGAATCATTCTAAATCTCAGTGATCGAATGGTAAGAGGTTCCGCCTTCAAGAACAATGGATTGCCGTTGATTAAAAACAACAATCAACGAGCCTGCCTAGAAATCCCTGAGCGCAAAAGGAACAGGGGTTATGAAGCGTGGGTGGATTATATCCGCAAATGCCCACTGGCATTCGTTTTTACTGGAGCACCAACTCATGTGGGTCCTCAGCACTTACTGGAGTTCTGGTATACGTGTGTCTATGGCCAGGGCAGAGAGAAAATCAGAGGCACAGTGCTGAATGGGGAAAGAACCATCGTCCTCACAGTTCAAAGGCTAAGGGAAGTTCTTCAGCTCCCTCAAACTGATGTGTTCGGGCCTGCTGTGACAAGGCAGGTGGCAAGGTCAGTCGTACCTAGAATGGGTCACCTACAAACTGAGGGTGTAATAAAAAGGCCACCTTTCCGACCGGATGGGGATTTATGGTGTCCACAGTGATCCGTTCACTTGGAACTAAGGTTGGAGGACTGGACCAGGTCAATGAGTTCGAGATGCAGCTGCTCTACAACATTTATTTTGCACGCAATCTGGATTATGCACTGCTTATCTTCAATGAACTAAAGGTTCAAGTGATGAAGACCACAAGGGATCTTCATGTGCCTTTCATACGGTACTTGTCCTTAGCATTTGAAGCTGAGCTAGGGACTGAATTTTATGAAGCTGGTCAGGATATATTCCTCTGTTGGTCCATTTGGTGAGAATAACAACAAGCAACAGATGTGTAGAAGGGGGGTTGAATACAGTTTCTGCGGAAATTAAACAAATCAAAATAAAGTGTTACACATAGTAAATCAAACCACAGTCAAATGCTTTGCTTTTCATTAATAAGAAGATGATTACAGACTCTATCAAGTAAGCAACTCTTGATATGTAAACACCTAATATAAATCTCTTTATCTTTCAAACTTAGCTATCTATAATCAACTTATGATTATAGATACTAGACTACTCTCTAAACAGGATTTGATCACAGATTGAAAACTTACCAATCTCACAACTAATATGAGTATTCGAACACACAAATAGCTTAGCAATCTATGAATATCTTGATCACGTTGAACTGACATACATTGATTCAAGAATCGTAACACATACGGTTGAAGTGAGGTATTTGGCTCTGCAACACTTAGTTGTAATCGTCGTTGTAGTCGTACCTTAAAACTTATCAGGATGATAAGTATTTATAATCCTGTTCCTACGGTTCCTAACAAACTGGACTAATCCTAATTTGCTAACTAACTACCGGATAATTCAGAATCTTGAATCTTGAACCTTCTTATCTTGAGTCTTCAATCTTCAATCTTGATTCTAGAGTCTTCTTATCCTTCCCGTAGATATAGAGAGTTAAAGATAAATTTAAAACATATTTAAATTTTCTTTAGGCTGACTTCTTACTCGGACTGAGTTACTCAGCTTGAAACTCATCAAGCTGAGTTCTTAAAGGACAAACTCGAAAACTAGCATGAACTAACACGTATATTAATAAACTCATCCTTAGAAGTCCTAAGAGTTAGCTAGAACTTATTTAGCAACTCTGTTGAGCTGACTTAATATATACGCTGAGTCACTCAGCTTGAAACACATCAGTCTGAAAGCTCAATATATATCTTAGGTGACATACACAGCTTATCACACATAGTGATAATCTTACTAAGATATAGTATAAGCTGGTCGAACATATGCTCAGCTTATATTTAGCTTATACTTAGTCTGAAACACTATAAGTGTTCAGTCTGATCAAGCCTCATAATTCTGTTTAAGTTATATCTAGAACATATCTAGCAAACTTAACTTTGTCTCATCAAATCTCAACTGATGAGATCATCTTCCCAACATCCTCACACCAGCACTCAGCTCCAAGATGTTCATCAACGACATCTTTCCAGAGCAAGAGGGCCTTAGTGAGCCTATGCAATGGATAGCTGAGAGAGCTTCATCAGAGAGTGGAGCTGAGGGGTCTACTCAAGGGGAAGTAGCTCAAGCTGACCCAGAGGTTCAAGCTGAGCACTCTGCTCAAGCTGAGCCAGCAAACATTCAAGCTGCACCAGGTATGACTTCTCCACTTTCTTCTTTTTCTTACTTTTCTCCATCTTCTTTTGGAGATAAGAATGTGGTAAGCCAAACCAAGTCTAACCCATCTCCTCTACCTTCTTCCCATCATAAAATCCAATCTGAAGCCAACCTTGGTGTGCCCACTGCTACCAAGGAAAACATTCAAACCTATATTCGAAAAACTGCCAAATATGGTACCACAACTAAAGGTATCACTGGAGCTGAAATCATACTGATTCCTCCACCGGAAGGAGTTGAGGGGGAGACACCTACTCATCAGGTGCCAACTTCAAGGCTCATTCAAACCCAACAGCCTAACCTAGGTGTGGTGAATACGCAGCCCACACTTACTCGAGCCATGGGAGAGCCTATTACTGTGCCTGAGCAGACATACTCAGGTATCATTAAAGATATGACCAATCCCCAGGGTCAACTAACCCCCACTCACCACATAAGCGCAACCACCAAACCACACTCATCACATCTTGAGCCCAATTACTTCTCTTCATTTCTCACACTCTCCTGCATGACCTGTCAATGATTCACCTCAATACCAAGGTGAGTTACAGGGTCCAACTTCTGGTGCACATGACTTTGAGGGTATACACCAACCCTTGGATGATGCACTTAAACACACTTCTAAGGCTCTTGACTCTTTCACTTTAGAGGAACAAAATTTTGAGTTTAAGGACAAGAGTCAGTCTCCTCAGGATGAAGCTGCCTCCTCAGGCATTCAAGAGCTAAATACATACATTGCAACTCAGTTTGGTTTGTTCCACCTCAAGCAAAAGAAGCACAAACGCAAAATCTATCAGAGGCTTGAAAAGCTTACCAATGATGTCAAAGACAGACTTCAAACCCTGTTGATGATGACAAAAAGGGGGAGAAGGTTCAAGCTGAAGCTGGCGCTAAGTTAGTTCAAGGTGAGGCTGAGGCTCTGCTAGTGCTAGCAAAAGGAGTAGAGAGACAAGCTCAGATTGAGGGGGAGTTAGAAAAAGAGAAACCTGCAGCTAAAAGACAAAAAGTGGTAGAATCTGAATCTGAAGCTGACAGTGTCTCCGAAACCGAGGAAGAGAAAGCCACGAGGCTAATGATTTAAATACTTGAGCAAGAGGAAGCTGATGAGCTTGGGATATCTGTTGATGAGCTAAAAAAGAGAAAAGAAAAAGAAGTAAGGGACCAAGAAAAAGAAAAAGAGAGAAAAGCTTTAGCTCAAGCTGAAGCTGACTATTCTGGTCCAAGGCCTGATCCAATCCCATATACAGATGCAGACATCCAGTACTGCTACTTCAGAAGAAGCACCAGCAAGGAATAGGGGTGAGCATGAGACCCGGTAGATCGGAAAAAAGCAACGAACCGGACCGCACCGGACCGACACCGGTCTGGACCGGGCCTTGTCGGTCCGGTCTTCGGTCCTTGCTTTTTATAGATTTTGGGTTTCGGTACGGTATGGTCCGGGCTGGTTTTGTTTGATACAACGTATAAAATAACTCAAAGACCGAAAAAACCGACGAACCGAACCGTACCGGACCGACACCGGTCCGAACCGGGACTAGTCGGTCTGGTCTTCGGTCCTAGTTTTCTATACATTTCGGGTTTCGATCCGGTCCGGTTTTTTTTTTTGTCCGGTCTGGTTTTTGAACCGATCTCACACCTAGCAAGGAAATCAAGAGCATGACTCTGAGTAGAGTAAATGGAGCCATCATTCTCATATTCCGATTTGATGATAAGTCAACAGTGGGAATGGACCTGAGGTATGTTCACAGGATGGGCTACATTGAGTGGAAAAGAATAATAATGATGCTCAAGAAGTTCAATAGGAGTCAAATCAGGCAAGAGATCACAACTGAAGTCTCTAAGCTGATTTCTCGAGCTGAGGAGCTGAGATGTGTTCCAGTTCCTGGTCTGCAATGGGAGAGCTTATTTAAGATACCTGAAGGTGTGACATTTAAATAAAATCAAGTTACAGAGACACCAGTTCAGGGATTCATGTTTAAGGATCAGGCAGGCACTCCTAGCTTCATTAAGCTTTCAGAGATATGTTATCTGAAGGCTAAGGATGCCATAAATATAAGAAGTTGTTGTGGTGTAGGGGTGAGATCGGTTCAAAAACGGGACCAGACCGAAAAAAACGGGACTGGACCGAAACCCGAAATGTATAGAAAACTAGGACCGAAGACCGGACCGACTAGTCCCGGTCCTGACCGGTGTCAGTCCGGTATGGTTCGGTTCGTCGGGTTTTTTCAGTCATTTAGTTGTTTTATACGTTGTATCAAACAAAACCGGCCCGGCCCGGACGGGACCGAAACCCAAAATCTATAAAAAGCAAGGACCGAAGACCGGACCGACAAGGCCCAGTCCAGACCGGTGTCGGTCCAGTTCGTCGGTTTTTTCCGATCTACCGGGTCCCATGCTCACCCCTACTGTGGTGATGAAAGTGCAAATCCCTTTGTGAGATAAAAGCTAAATAAGATCATCCGCATGCAACAAAAGGAACTCAGGGGAGATGCAAAAGCTGAAACGGTGTTAGAAGAGGTTAATTGAGAAACTATACTTTGGGAAGTTTCGCATCCAGAGTTCAAAAGATAATTTTTGTAATAGATTAGTTCTATTTGTTATTATTAGATTAGTTCTAATAATATGTAAGCATTAAGTGTGCATGATCTAAGTGATCAAAATTTTGTATTCTGATAAGTTCAATTTAATGAATACAAGTATTAGTTTGATATGATCAACTGTTTATGATATGTTCATATTTATTCGTCTGATGAGTTCAACTTGAATGAACAATTTGATTAGTTCGTGTTCATTGTTATGATTGGTTGGTATGTTCAACTTACAATTGATAAGTTCAATTAAAATTGATAAGTTCAATTAATATTTGATCAGTTCAATAATAAAATCTTAGTAAGTTTAAGATTTGAAACATAATTTGGTTCAACAAACTTAAGAACTGTTTGATGGTTTTGTCATCATCAAATAGGGGAGTTTGTTGGTCAAATGATCTTATCAGTTGAGATTTGATGAGACAAAGTTAAGTTTGTAAGATATGTTCTAAATACAACTTAAACAGAATTATGAAGTTTGATCAGATTGAGTATAAGCTGAGAATATAGTTGATCAGCTTAGACTATCTCTTAGTTAATTTATCAATATGTTTGATAAGCTGTGTGTGTCACCTAAGGTATAGGTTGAATATTCAGCTTGATGCGTTTCGAGCTGAGTGACTCAGCTTCTAGACTGAGTACTCTTATGACTTCTAAGGATGAGTTAGTGATTATACATATTAGTACATGTTTGATTTCGAGTTTGCTCTCGAATGACTCAGCTTGATGAGTTTCAAGCTGAGTAACTCAGCCTGACAAAAGAAGTCAGTTTAAAAGAATTTAAATATGTTTTAGATTCCTTTTACTCTCTTTATCTACGGCATGGATAAGAAGACGTCAGAATCAAGATTGAAGATTGAAGACTCAAGATAGAAGATTCAAGATTCAAGATACCGAGTTATCCGTTAGTTTGTTAGCAGATTAGGATAAGTTCTAGTTTGTTAGGAACCGTAGGAACAGGATTATAAATACTTATCTCATGATAAGTTTAAAGAGAGATCTCACCTCAACCTAACTATCGTATGTGTTACGAATCTTGATACACTATTTGTAAGTTCAACGTGATCAAGAAATTCACAGATCGCCAACATTGTTCATGTGTTCGATCTTCACGTCTGTTGTGAAGTTGGTAAGTATTCAATCTGTGAATAAATCCTGTTTAGAGATTTAGTTTGTATCTATAATCATAAGTTGATTATAAATAGCAAAGTTTGAGAGATTGAGAGATTTGATTTACATTAGGTGTTTACATATCAAGTGTTACTTACTTGATAGTCCTTGTAATCATCTTCTTATTAATGAAAGCATTCGATTTCATGTGGTTAGATTTGTGTAACACTTTTACTGATTTGTTCAATTTTCCGCAGAAAGTGTATTTAACCCCCCTTCTACACATTACTTGCTTGTTGATACTCTCACCAAGGTACCAACAAAGTTCACCCCCAAAACCCGAGAGGGTAAGGATCTTTTGGGTACTAATCAAGCAAATCACGTGATATACACATACATACATATCGATATATACGTACATGTATATGAAGGAGAAGGGTAAGAAAAATAATACTGAGATGCTCAAGTATAGTCCACCCGATATGATGCAAATCGAGAACACCTCTAGCAAAGGTCTTGCAATCAATCACCACACGAAAAACACGAACTCGTGTATGTGTGCGTGTGCGTGTACGGTCGCCGGAAAGAAGTTGGCGGCTTCTTTCTCTTTTCTTGCGTGGCCGACGGCAAAGGAGAGGGAGGGAGAGAGAGCAAGGTAGCTAGGGTTATATGTTTTCATCCACCCTTTAATCCTTAAGTTAACCCTTTTATTTATACTAATCACCTTATGGGCTTTGATTAGTTTAAATAAAACCCAACTAATTAAGCCCAAATGTTTATTATTATTATTAGTTTATCATAGGCCCATTAAACTAATAAAGCCTATTATACATATATAATTAACTATTATATATATAATAATAATAATCCTTATCCGAAAATTCTATATGATTAAATACCTTAAATCATAATTAAGATAATCTATAATTAATACATTATATATATTTATTTAACTAATATATATATATATATATATATATATATATATATATATATAAACACTTGTATCAATTATTTGCTTAATTAATCCTCTTTAATAAGTTAAGACGTAACTTATTATTACTGATTTATAATGACAATTATAAATCCTTTCTCTCCGACTATGATTGCATAACTACTCGTATTCCATGCACTCACAGGTGTTACCCTTGAGTGTCTTATGGTATTGGATGTGGCATCACTGGTACACTAACTGTGCACATAATCCAACACGCAGGCCTCCCCAATACCAAAAATAAAAAAATAAAGCAAAAACACAACCACATGTCTAAGTTGGCAAAACCTATAACCTACATGTCCAACCACAACAAGAATATACTGTTGACTTGTTTAAATCAAACACTTGTAGTTGACATGTAAGACTACAAATGTGATTTAAAAAATACTAATGCGACTTTAGCATACAAGTCAAACTCATTCAACATATATATATAAACAATATATAAATAACCAACCACACATTATAAATAAATAATGCAAGCAACATACATACATACATCATTGATCTATAAACTTTTCTCGTTACCTCTCAATTAATTAAACTATTAATCGAGACGAGAAAATATGACAGAACTTTGTCATCCTTTAATCAATTATTTACTTTTGGTATAATAACTATTACACCAAATCTGTTTTAATCCAAAAATACTTAATTGATCAAAATTGTCCTTGTTTATCTTGTTCAACAATAATACACTATTATGGTTAATTTTAATCCAAAAATATAACAACTCCTATATTTTAACTTAACTAGTTAAAATAACACTTTAACCATAATTTATATATATATATATATATATATATATATATATATATATATATATATATATATATATCAATTTTAAGTCCGTAAAATTAATACATATATAATCTTGTATTATTAATTTATTCCGAATTACGCATCTAAAAATACAAACAGTATTTACGACGTGAAGCATATGATCCAGGAGCCCGTTCTCGGTTTTAACCCTAACTGGGCCGAGAAGCCCATTGAGTTCAAAACAATTTAATAAGCCCAAATATGTAAACAAAAAGGATTTTAAGTTCTAAAAACAACAAATTAAACATAATTTAGTCTAAAGACTAATAAAAATAATTTGGGCTTTAAACATAAAATTGGATTAAATAATTAACCGGGCCGAACCCAAACTAAGCCGAACCACCCTGGGCTGCCGGACCGCCGCAATGGGGTCACTGATTGGGCTTGGGCAGTTGCTGGGCCGAAACCATAGCTGGGTCGCGACCAGCCTGTCGCGCCGTGATCTACGTGGGCCAGCCGAGATGTGGGCCGCAACAAAGATGTTGGGTCGTGGGCTTTGCCCCAACTGGGCTGCCTTCTCGCTGGGCCACAATCGTCAGTCCACCACCGCCTCCTAGGCCACCGTTGCTAGCCGCCGCCGCATTGGGGCTGCCGCCGGTGGTCCGGTGGGTTTTCCGATGACTTTTCCGACCACATTTAAATAATTCGGGAATAAATACAAAGCATGAACAATAAATATATATATATATCAAAAAATTAACTTCTAGAAATTCTAATACATTTAAGCTCAAACCTTTTAAAACAAAACTTGTTTTAAATATTTAAACTTTAATTATCCTTATCAACGTAACTTGTTGATAATAACTATGATTTCAAAAACTTTTAAAGTTTATCCTTTAATCTAAAACTAAACTAGTTTAGATTAAAAACTTTAAGGTTAATATTAACCAAACTGATTAATATTCATGTTATTATATTCGATATATATACAAACAAATATACATGAGCGAAAATAAACACTTTATAGTTTTAATTATTTAACCGGTTAAACCTAACTAATTCAACCTTTTTTCTGATTAAACAATTGAACACAATAAAACTTTAATATTTAAATCTAGCTGTTTGAATTATAAAGTCTAAGATTAACATAACTTGTTAATCCTATATTTCGAACATATATAAACACATATATATACATAAATGAAAAATAAAACTGTTTATAGTTTAAATTCCTTAACCGGTTAAATCTAACTGATTTAACCTTTCCGATTAAAGATTAAAAAACCTAAAACCATTAGTATCCAAAACTAACTGTTTGAATAATAAACTGAGATTAACAAACTTGTTAATCCCTATTTTCGATCATATATATATAAGAACAAGAATAAATAAACAGATCAAACAATATATAATTGTTGGTCAAATGATCTTATCTGTTAAGATTTGATGAGACAAAGTTAAGTTTGTAAGATAGGTTCTAAATACAACTTAAACAGAATTATGAAGCTTGATCAGACTGAGCACTTATAGTGTTTCAGACTGGGCATAAGCTGAGTATGAGCTGAGCATATAGTTGATCAGCTTAGACTATATCTTATTCAGTTTATCAATATGGTTGATAAGCTGTGTGTGTCACCTAAGGTATAGGTTGAGTATTCAGCTTGATGCGTTTCGAGCTGAGTGACTCAGCTTATAGACTGAGTCAGCTCAATAGAGTTGCTAAGTAATTTCTAGCTAACTCTTATGACTTCTAAGGATGAGTTAGTCATCATACATGTTAGTACATGTTTGTTTTCGAGTTTGTTCTCAAAGGACTCAACGTGATGAGTTTCAAGCTAAGTAACTCAGCCCCCTACTAAAGAAGTTAGTTTTAGAGAATTTAAATATGTTTTAAATTCCTTTTACTCTCTATATCTACCGCATGGATAAGAAGATTCCAGAATCAAGATTGAAGATTGAAGACTCAAGATAGAAGTTTCAAAATTCAAGATTCCGATTTATCTGTTAGTTTGTTAGCAGATTAGGATAAGTTCTGGTTTGTTAGGATCCGTAGGAACAGGATTATAAATACTTATCTCCTGATAAGTTTAGAGGTACCAGACTCTAATTTCACCTCAACCTAATCATCATACTTGTTACGAGTCTTGATACACCATTTGTAAGTTCAACGTGATCAAGAAATTCACAGATTGCCAACATTGTTCGTGTGTTCGATCTTCACGTCTGTTGTGAAGTTGGTAAGTATTCAATATGTGAATAAATCCTGTTTAGAGAGTCAGTTTTTATCTATAATCATAAGTTAATTATAGATAGCAAAGTTTGAGAGATTGAGAGATTTCATTTATATTAGGTGTTTACATATCAAGTGTTGCTTACTTGATTGTTCCTGTAATCATCTTCTTATTAATGAAA
Organism: Pulicaria dysenterica; assembly: GCA_947179395.2. Classification (NCBI taxonomy): domain Eukaryota; kingdom Viridiplantae; phylum Streptophyta; class Magnoliopsida; order Asterales; family Asteraceae; genus Pulicaria; species Pulicaria dysenterica. The sequence continues at coordinate 28,233,726 of OX359289.1, read as the reverse complement.
GCATTAGTTTTCATGTGGCTTAATTTGTGTAACACTTTTTATTGATTTGTTCAATTTTCCGTAGAAAGTGTATTCAACCCCCCTTTCAACACATTACTTGCTTGTTGATACTCTCACCAAGGGACCAGCAACTGGTATCAGAGCAGGCTGAACTATTCATAAGATGAAGTTCAAGATTCTGAGAAAGTATAACATGTCGACAAGCAACAATTCTATAAACTTTCCTTAGATGGCTGCTAAAGGATGTCCCATATTTGATGGATCTTACTATCATATATGGAAGTTCAGAGCCATGCTCTTCCTAAAGTCCATTGACATCATAATGTATGATGTCATAACTCGTGGACCAATCATCCCCAAGATTCATGCTGCTGTCAGTGATAAGTCTCATGACAAGACTGAAAAGGAAGTTAAGAAGCCTTTGGCATCCTGGACTGAAGAGGATTGGAAATTGCATTCTCTAGATGACAAAGCAAAGAGTGTTCTGGCAAATACCCTGACCAATGAGATCTTGCATACTGTGACTGGGTGTCAAACTGCAAAAGAGATCTGGGATACTTTGAGTATTACATATGAGGGCACAGATCTGGTCAAACAGTAGAAGAAGAATCATCTTAACATATCTTATGAAAACTTCTTTTCCAAGAAGAATGACACCTTGCCTGATTTGTTCACAAGGTTTCACTGCATGATTAATGACCTGCTAAGTGTAGGCATTAAAAAATATTAAGCTGACCTAGTGCTGAAATTTCTGGATGTGTTACCAGAAAAATTTAATGAAGTGACCGTAGTACTAAGGGCTGGAGGTACATTACACATGTATAATCTACAGTCCATATATGGGTTCTTGCTTAATCATGAACAGATTCCAAAACACAAGAAGTCTTCTCAACAACAAATGAAGGACTCTCTTGATAAGCATGAAACTGTATTAGTTACAGAGAAGAAGAAAAAGAGTTCAAAAGCCTTCATAGCTGAATCTGAGACTGATTCAGATTCTCAAGCTAACCACTCAGACTCAGACTCAGACTCAAGTGATACTGATGATGTTCAGACTATCACTAAACAAATGGCTATGTTTGCCAGAATACTGTGAAAAATTCAAATAGGAAAAGGAAGATCTGGCAGGGGCAAAGGAAAGAGTTCTTTTGATCCCAAGAAGGCTGTGTGCTTCGACTGTAAGAAGAAGTGACACATTGCTGCTGAGTGCAGAATAAAGAAGGATGAAACAGCTTCAGTAGCTGACAAGAATGCTTAGAGAGATGATAAGTACAAGAAGAAATATACTCAGCTCAAGAAAGGAAAACCTGAAGACAAGTCCAATGCTAAAGGACTCTATGCTGAAACTTGGGATGCAGAATCATCTACTTCAAATGACGATGAAAAGTATCTGATGGCTCAAGAATATGAAGAGTTTGAATTAGATGAAGTTGATTATGGTCTGTCTGAATCAACTTTTGAAGCCGACATGAAAGAAGCTGAGGAAAACAGCAAACTAAGTGACTGGGATCCTTCCTCCATGTACAAGGTTAGTAATTTCAACTCTTAAACCGATGAAGAAAAAGGTCTTACATTTGGTTATCTGTTAAACGATTTAAGACCAGCCTTAAGTCTCAAGCTGACCTCAAAGCTTAAATCACTAAGCTCAAGAATGAGATTAAGGAAAATCAAACTCTCATTACTGCTGGAAAGAAAGCACAACGTGATCTTGAATGTCAAAGACACATTAATAAACTTCTAAGTGAAGAACTTCAGGAACCCAAGGATAAAGCTTACCAACTTCAGAAGGTCACTGAATCCTGGTGTAAGTCATCAAGGCTTGCTGAACAGTGCATCAACCAGAAGATCCCTAAACAGGTAAAGGTTGTACTTGGAGGTGACTATCAATCCGCAGATTATGCAGTTGATGATGATGAGATAGCAAGTACAGATTCTGAGGAAGATATACAACTGATTGAGTCTCATAAGTCAGCCTTACAAAAGAGACATGATCCAAGCCTCAAATACAATAAGTTTGTAAAGGCAAAGGATAATGGGAATGAGTGTTCAACATCTATACAGCATAGTAAGTCTGTGCATGATAGATTAGGCACTCAGCCTATTCAAAGAACATCTGTTATTGAAAGGTTGAATCCAAATCCTTTCGAAAGACAGCAATCTGTATCTGGTTCAAAGAGAAGTTTCAAGAATTGTAAGACAACTGTAAGTTAGAGGTCATATCACAACAATGGTAAGTCCAAAGTTGTTGAAATTGGTAAGTCCAAAGAACTCAACACTGGTAAGTCTAAAGCTGTTGAAATTGGTAAGTCCAGAAAACATGACAATGGTAAGTCCAAAGTCAATGAAAAGAAGTTTGTTGGTCAAACTTCTGATCAAAAGGATAATAAACCTAGATCTGACAAAGGTAAGTCCAAAGTCAATGAGCATTAGGTGATCAGCTTGCAAAGAAAGTTGAGAAATTATTCACATCCCATAATCCCAAAACTGAGAGCAAGTTCTCAAAAGGATTATCGGATAACCTAACCCCTATAGTCATTGGTAGAAGGAAATGCTACAAGTGTGGAGGTAGAGGACATGAGGCCAAGGACTGTGACAGTGAAATCTGAAGGCCTCAGAAGGAACAAGCTAATTAGGCTACACAGGACTCAACACCTGCTCAAGCTGACCAGTCAGTTCCACAAGATGAAACTGCTAAGTGTTCATCATCTAAACCTACTACAAAGTGGGTTCCCAAAAAAAACTAATATGTTTAATTTTCTTTTCATGTGGAGGGTTCAAGTAAATGGTACTTGGACAGTGGATGCTCAAGGCACATGACAGGGTGGAAAGGACTTCTAAGTGAATTCTAAGAAGATGAAGGTCCTAAAGTAATATTCGGTGATAACTCCCATGGAAGAACTAAAGGATATGGGAAGATGCATGCTGGCAATGTGACTTTCTAGAAAGTTGCATATGTTAAAGGTCTTAAACATAATGTGATAAATATCAGGCAATTGTGTGATGAAAACAATGTTGTTACTTTTAGGAAGAAAGCAAGAACAATATACAATGCAAAAGGGTAAGCCTGTGCTAATAGCAAATAGAGAAAGAGATGTGTATCTACTTGATCACAATTCTGCTGATCCGAATACAGAAACCTGCTTATATTCCTAATATGTTCCTAAGATGAGTTGGCTGTGGCATAAAAGGCTATCACATTTAAATTTCAAGAATATAAATATGCTATCCAATAAAGAGTTAGTCTATGTATTTCCAAAGATCACATTTGTTAAAGACAAATTGTGCTCAGCTTGTGAGCAAGGGAAACATCACAAAGGGTCATTCAAGTCAAAGCAAAATTTATTAATAACAGACCCATTGCATATGTTGCATATGGATCTATTTGGACCCATAAGTACTCCAAGCCTAAGTGGCAAGAAGTACACCCTGGTGATAGTAGATGAGTTCTCTAGATTCACCTGGGTAATATTCCTTAAAGCCAAAAGTGAAGCTGCCCTGGACATAATATGTTTTATCAAACAGGAAGAGTTGCAAAAAGGTAAGTCTGTCAAGCAACTCAGAAGTGATCATGGGACTGAGTTCAGAAACTCAACCCTAGAAGGCTTTTGTGAACAAAAAGGAATACTACAAAATTTCTCCTTAGTTAGAACCCCTCAACAAAATAGAGTTGCTGAAAGGAGAAATAGAACCTTAATTGAGGCTTCTAGAACAATGCTGTATGAGGCAGGACTGAAACTCTATTTCTGGGATGAAGCTGTCAATAAAACATGTTATACCCAAAATAGATCAATCATAGTCAAAAGACATGGCAAAACTGCTAATGAGATGTATAAATCAAGAAAGCCTAATATAGGTTATTTCCATGTCTTTGGTTCAAAATGCTATGTGCTGAATCAAAGAGATCAGCTCCATAAGTTGGAACCTAAAGCTGATCCTGGAATTTTTGTTGGTTATTCCTCAATCTCCAAATCTTACAGAGTGTATAACTCAAGGAGAAAGGCAATAGAAGAATCAATTGATGTCTCATTTGATGAAGACAGTATTGATCAAGCTGACAAAAGTCAAGCTGACTCAGTCAGTCTGAGTGCGCTTGAAAAGCCGGAGGAAACCAAAATGTCAAATCCTATGTATGTCATAACTGTTGACATTGATGAAGATGTGTGTCCATCTAAGAGATCAACACAAGCTCCGAAGGACTCTCAAGCTGAGAAAGATGATGAGTTCATTAATCCCTTTGGAGCTGATACTACTCAGACTGAAGATCTTGGTGATCAACAGTTTGATGACAATGCTGTAATTGAGATTGAGGATGTAAGTTCACCTCAGAGTCCTCAATATCAATCAAGTCCAGAACCACAATCTCCTACTATAACATTTAAATTCCTCAAAGATCATCCTCAAGATCAAGTGATTGGTAATATTCAAGAAGAGTGATTACCAGATCTAATACAAGAGCAAACAATGTTGCTTACTTTGGTTTTCTATCTCAAATGGAACCAAAGAAGACTGAAGAATCCTTAGAGGATGAGGATTGGATTGAAGCTATGCAAGAGGAATTAAATGAGTTTGAGAGAAACAAGGTATGGAGTCTTGTCCCAGCCCCTAAAGATCATATAATTATAGGCACTAAGTGGGTATATAGAAAAAAAATGAACAAGGATGGAGTGATTGTTAGGAACAAAGCCAGGCTAGTAGCACAAGGGTATAGACAAGACGAAGGAATCGATTATGATAAGACATTTTCCCCTGTTGCTATAATTAAAGCCATTAGGCTGTTCTTAGCTTATGCAGCATATAAAGACTTCAAAGTCTATCAAATGGATGTGAGAAGTGCTTTCCTAAATGGAAAACTTTAGGAGGAAGTCTATGTGAAACAACCTCCTGGCTTTGTTAGTTCAAAGTATCCACATCATATCTATAAGTTAGACAAGGCTTTGTATGGTCTTAAACAAGCTCCAAGAGCTTGGTATGATACCCTGTCCAAATATCTGCTATCAATGGACTTTACTAGAGGTAGTATTGATAAGACACTCTTCATTAAAAAGAGTAAAGGACAGGCGATTCTTGTACAAATCTATGTGGATCATATTATATTTGGTTCTACAAATGAATCTCTGTGTGAATGGTTCTCCAAAGTTATGTCAAAAAGGTACAAGATGAGTATGATGGGTGAAATGACATATTTCTTAAGCTTGCAGATTCAACAAAAGCCTGGTGGAATATTCATTAATCAAAGCAAGTATGTTCCTGATTTGATAAAGAAATATGGCTTTGATTCTTGTTCAACCATGAAAACACCCATGTCACCAGCTGTCAAGCTGAGCAAGGACTCAGATGGAAAGTCTGTATGTCAGTCTACCTATAGAGGAATGAAAGGTTCATTACTCTATTTGACAGCTAGCAGACCTGATATCATGTTTGCTACATGTGTTTGTGCAAGATATCAGGCAGATCCTAAGGAATCACATCTTCAAGCTATGAAAAGGATCTTTAGGTACCTTAAAGATACACCAAATCTAGGTTTGTGGTATCCAAAGGACTCTGGATTTGAGTTAGGTGGTTTTTCAGATGCTGACTATCCTGGGTGCAAGTTAGACATAAAATCAACCACATGAGGATGTCAAATGCTTGGAGGGAAGTTAGTAAGCTCGACTAGTAAGAAGTAGAACTCAGTGGCTACTTCAACTGCTGAAACTGAGTATGTTGTTGCAGGAAGCTGTTGTGCTTAAATTATGTGGATGCAACATCAGCTTCAAGACTTTGGTATGAATTTTAGGAAAACCCCTATCTTCTGTGATATCCAAAGTACAATAGCCATCACATATAATCCAGTATTCCACTCAAGAACAAAGCATATAGAAATTAGACATCACTTCATAAGAGACATCGTGGAAAAAGGTAAAGTTGACATAAACTTTATCTCCATGGATGATCAATTAGCAGATATCTTTACCAAACCTCTTGATGAGAAAAGGTTTTTCTATCTGCTAAGTAAATTGGGTATGCTCAACCCCTAGATAAGTTTCTAAAACTGAGTTTCAGCTTGACAATGACTATGTGTCTTAAGTTGAGCGCACAGTTTATAGATATGTATTCATAGACTGTTCACCTGGTCAAGCTGAGTGATAAGTTCACATGTTGGGTCTGTTCCAAACATGTTTTAACTGCTAAGTGTGGTTAAAATATCGATTTGAGTTAGTCTCAAACAAAAATGACTAAGTGTCATTGAATCTAAGATGTGTGCTCCTCTCAAGCTGAGTGTCAATCTCAAGCTGAGTGTCAATCTCAAGCTGAGTGCTCTAATCAAGCTGAGTGCTTGATTCATGCTGAGTGATACGTTTACTTAGATTGGTATGTCCAAACCATGTTTTAGTTACTATGTGTTATTAATTCATGTGTCATTATATTTGAGTCAGCCTCAAATCACATTTTATACCAATTACGTATTGGTGTAATACAACAGTGTAAATAATATTTTTGTAACTTAAGAATGTTATTTTACAAACTTATTCGTTGGGATATGATGTGTTTCATCTCAATTACTGTTACATTTATCTATAAGTTCGTTAGAGTAACGGATAAATAGGGATTTCCAACAGTAACTTTTCTCTCTCCTCAAAAAGGTATATATATCGGTTGTAACCGAAATTCAGACGTTTATGCTTACTAAAATTCTGATGTATTCCACATACCTTCTAAAACCACCTATTTTCTAAGTGCATTTCACCATTCAATCGAATTTGAAATCCTAATCGCTCAGTACGAATTGCGTTTTGCTCAGCGCGAATTGCGTTTTACTCAGTGTGAATCGAAAACATTCTATGATGGATGGAACCATTCTATATCTTAATGACCGAATGGTAAGAGGTGTTTCCTTCAAGAACAACGGATTGTCGTTGATTAAAATCAATAATCAACGAGCTTGCCTAGTAATCCCTGAACGCAAGAGAAACAGGGGTTATGAAGCGTGGGTGGATTATATCCACAAATTCCCACTGGCATTCGTTTTACTGGATCACCAATTCATGTGGTTCCTCAACCATTACTGGAGTTCTGGTACACATTTGTTTTTTACCAGGACAGAGGGGAAATCAGAGGCATAGTGCTGAATGGGGATAGAACCATTGTTCGAGCCGTCTGTGACGAGGCAGGTGGCAAAGTCAGTCCTTCCCAAAATGGGTCACCCAGAAACAGAGGGTGTAATAAAAAAGTCCACCTTTCCAACCGGATGGGGTTTTATGGTATCCACAGTGATCCGTTCACTTGGAACCAAGGTTGGAGGATTGGACCAAGTAAATGAGTTCGAGATGCAGCTGCTATACAACATTTACTTTGCACGCAATCTGGATTTGTTGGTCCCTTGGTGAGAGTATCAACAAGCAAGTAATGTGTAGAAGGGGGGTTGAAGACACTTTCTGCGGAAAATTGAACAAATCAATAAAATGTGTTAACACACATCAAACCACAGGAAATCAAATGCTTTCATTAATAAGAAGATGATAACAGTAACAATCAAGTAAGCAACACTTGATATGTAAACACCTAATGTAAATCAAATCTCTCAATCTCTCAAAGTTTTCTATCTATAATCAACTTATGATTATAGATACAAACCGACTCTCTAAACAGGATTTATTAACAGATTGAATACTTACCAACTTCACAACAGACGTGAAGATCGAACACACGAACAATGTTGGAAATCTGTGAATTTCTTGATCACGTTGAACTTACAAACTGTGTATCAAGATTCGTAACACATACGATCAATAGGTTGATGTGAGATTAGAGTCTGGCACTCGTACCTCTAAACTTATTAGGAGATAAGTATTTATAATCATGTTTCTACGGATCCTAACAAACTAGAACTTATCCTAATCTGCTAACAAACTAACGGATAACCCGGAATCTTGAATCTTGAATCTTCTATCTTGAGTCCTCAATCTTTAATCTTGATTCTAGAATCTTCTTATCCATGCTGTAGATATAGAGAGTAAAAGGAATTTAAATCAAATTTAAATTCTCTTAAACTGACTTCTTTAGTCGGGCTGAGTTACTGATATTGTCTATTTTATACATATAAATATACGCGATTTACGGCAATATTTGGTTTAATAAATATTAAATATGGTTAAATATGATAAAATATATGCCATATAATGAATTCCCATGTTTTACAGGTAACTTGGACGAGAAATGAGAGAAAAATGCGGAAAACACGCGCAAAACAGGAACAAAATGGAAAAGTCAACAAAAGTCAACAATCTCGCCGAGATTGACCTAATCTCGCCAAGATTGGGCCTAACAATCTCGCCGAGATTGGGCCATCTCGCTGAGATCCATACCTACCTTTTTCCACCGAGATAACTGATTAAACAATTCGGTAGTGGTTATACCTAACAATCTCGCCGAGATCCCAAGCCAGTCTCGCCGAGATTGACCCTGTTTTTTGCCTATAAATAGAGTCATTCTCTTCTCATTTCAATAGACGAATTCTATCAAACACTCTCCTAATTTCTCTCTATAATATGTAATATTTAGTGTGTTTTTAGTAGTAGTTTAGTAGTAGGTTAGATTAGTTAATAAGTTCAGGAATCGGGAGGATTCTAATTCACGGGAAAGTGAAGGAGGAGGAGAAATCGCAACCAATCTTCAAGGAACCTCTTTTGAACCACCGTCATCATCACGATCTACTCAGTTTGTTTATCTATACTTTCGTATATTTATCATTTCGAGTCTATCATTGTTGTCGACCAAATCTAATATGTCTATGTGCTAGTTTGTTTGTGTTTATTATGATGTAATGAACCCGAAAACGTATTTGGTTTATATTTTGGATTATGTTTTTATCTTGAACATTTATCATGTTTCATTCAAAGATCCCTTAAAATCTTTAGCTTAAACCTTCGGTTGTTTGATTTGCTGATTTACATGTATCTACTGGACCGGACCATGGCCGTAGTTGTGTGATCTTTTCTACTTTTCACGCAAGTGACGTAGTAGTCAATTACCCGAACATAAGGAATTGAAATCAAGCACCAATAACTTAGTTGATAATTTAAAGGTCTAATTCTTGAGATGACCGTGTCCTTGGATTAGAGGGCGACGAGACCTCTTAGCCTACGAATGCATGATAAACAGGAGAGTATTTCTTACATATTTTATGATTAACATCTTAAATTTGTGAGTCAAATATTGTGGTAGGAGTGACAAAAGTCAACCAATCAATCTCCTAGAGATTTTATCTAATCGAGTCTAACCATATCAAATCCGTTAGTATGGGGATTGAAATCATAATGAATATATCTTTTCCCGTTGAATCAAGTTTCCAACTTATTTCCTAATATAGTTTATATTTATTTTCAGTAGATTTATCTGTGTTATTTTTGTTTTTCTTTGCTTGTAAAGTCTTTGGTTTCGACCATACCAAAAATAAGCTTTTCTATATTAATTTATCAAAATTCTAGTATTTAATCTTTAGTTCCGTTCCCTGTGGATTGATACCCATTACTTGCCATTACTCTATATTACTATACGATCGGGTCATACTTTCCTGTATCACATGTGGTATTTTAGATTATGGTAAATTATAGGATTTATAAATTTAAAACTTGAGCGAATAAATATGTATGTATTACCACACGTCAAGTTTTTGGTGCCGCTGCAGGGGAATGGTAATTAAGATTTGCTAGAGTTAGATTAATTAATAGATCCTTAGTTGAGAATTTATTCTTGACTGAGTTATATTTAATATATTTTAGTTTTTATTTTTACTTTATTTAGTGCAGGTATGGTTTATTTAGTTTTGTGTTTTAGTTTTTCCAGGTGGAAAACCCGTTGGATTGGTCCTTACACGATAATAAATTTATCACCAATAGGATTTGTGGAACTAGATTCTGAACATGTTCAGTTTGAGCTAGAACCAGATCCGGTGGAGATCTCGGTTATCTACTTTGAGTAATTTTTAACTCAAAGGCGAGTCAAGCTCGAGACTCGGGAATAAAAAGAGTAATTCTATCGGAAGTTAACCCGATAGAATAGTCTTTTACCGGCAGACGTAAAGAACTGGATTTGAATTATGGTTTGGTTTGATTTGTTTTTATTTGGTGTGGTGTGATTTTTTTTTATTTTAGTTTGGTGTGATTTTTTTTTTGGTGTGATGTAATTTATTTTTTTATTTTAGTTTGGTGTGATTTAATTTTGTTTGTGTGATAATGATGATGCCGATGAACAGAAAATTTCGGAAATATGAACTTATCAATTATAAGTTGAACATACCAACCAATCATAACAATGAACATGAACTAATCAAATTATTCATTCAAGCTAAACTCATCAGACTAAGAAATATGAACATATCATAAACAGTTGAACATATCAAACTAATACTTGTATTCATTAAATTGAACATATCAGAATACAAACTTTTGATCACTTAGATCATGCACACTTAGTGCTTACAAATTATTAGAACTAATCTACTAATTACAAATAGAACTAATCTATTCAAAAGATCATCTCTTGAACTCCGGATGCAGAACCTCCCAAAGTATAATTTCTATGTTGATTTCTCCTAATAGCATCTCAGCTTCTGCATTTCCCTTGAGTTCCGTTCGTTGCATGCGGATGATTTGGTTCAGCTTGTATCTTACAAAATGATTTGCACTTTCATCACCACATCAACTCCTTATTTGTAAAGCATCCTTAGCCTTCAGGTAACATATCTCTGAAAGTTTGATGAAGCTAGGATTGCCTGCCTGGTCTTTAAACATAAATCCCTGAACTGGTGTCTCTTGAACTTGATTTTCATTAAATGTCACACCTTCAGGTATCTTAAATAAGTTCTCCCACTGCAGACCAGGAACTGGAACACATCTCAGCTCCTCAGCTCGAGAAATCAGCTTAGAGACTTCAGTTGTAATCTTTTGCTTGATCTGACTCTTCTTGAATTTCTTGAGCATCATATTTATTCTTTTCCACTCAATGTAGCCCAACCTATAAACATATCTCAGGTCCATTCCCACTGTTGATTTGTCATCAAATAGGAAGGTGACAATGATGGCTCTATTTACTCTGCTCAGATTCATGCTCTTGATTTCCTTGCTGGTGCTTCGTCTGAAGTAACACTCCTGAATATCTGCATCTGTATATGGGATCGGATCAGGCCTTGGACCAGAATAATCAGCTTCAGCTTGAGCTAAAGCCTTTTTCACTTTTTCCCTTTCTTGGTCCCTCACTTCCTTTTCTTTTCTCTTTTTCAGCTCAGCTACAGATATACCGAGCTCATTAGCTTCTTTTTCCTCGAGCATCTCAATCATTTGCCTTGTAGCTTTCTCTTCCTCAGTTTCGGAGACACTGTCCGTTTCAGATTTAGATTCTATCACTTTTCGCCTTTTAGCTGCAGGTTCCTCTTTCTCTAGCTCCCCCTCAATGTCTCTCTGATCCTTTTGCTAGCACAAGTAGAGCCTCAGCTTCAGCTTGAACTAACTCAGCGTCAGCTTCAGCTTGAACCTTCTCCCCCTTTTGTCATCATCAACAGGGTTCGAAGTCTGTTTTTGTAGTAGAGCAGCAACAGCAGAGGCAATTTCTTTAACATCATTAGTCAGTTTCTCAAGCCTCTGATAGATTTGGCGTTTATGCTCCTTTTTCTTGAGGTGGAACAGACCAAACTGAGCTGCAATGTATGTCTTTAGCTCTTGAATGCGTGAGGAGGCAGCTTCAGGTTGAGGAGACTGACTCCTGCCTTTGAACTCAAATTGGTGTTCCTCTGAATAGAATGAGTCAAAGTTCTTAGGAGAGTGTTTGGGTACATCATCCAAGGGTTGGTGTATACCCTCAAAGTCATGTGCACCAGAAGTTGGACCCTGTAATTCACCTTGGTATTGAGATGAATCATTGACAGGTCGTGCTGGAGAGTGTGAGAAGTGAATAGAATTAATTGGACTCAAAACGTGATGATTATGGGTTGGTGGTTGGCTTAGTTGGTGAGTGGGGTGATTGACCCTGGGGATTGGTCATAATTTCAATGTTACCTGAGTGTGTCTGCTCAGGCATAGTAATAGGCTCTCCCATGGCTTGAGTAAGTGTGGGCTGAGTAGTCACCACACCCAGGTTAGGCTGTTGGGTTTGAATGAGCCTTGAGGTTGGCACCTGAAGAGTAGGTGTCTCCCCCTCAACTCCTGCCGGTGGAGAAATCAATGTGATTTCAGCTCCAGTGGTACCTTTAGTTGTGGCACCACCTTTGGCAGTTTTTCTAATGTAGGTTTGGATATTTTCCTTGGTAGCAGTGGGCACACCAAGGTTGGCTTTAAATTAGAGTTTATGATGGACAGAAGGTGAAGGAGATGGGTTAGACTGGGTTGGGCATACCACAGTCTTATCGGCAAAAGAAGATGGAGAAAAGTAAGAAGAAGAAGAAAGTAGAGAGATCTTACCAGGTGCAGCTTGAATATTTGCTTGCTCAGCTTAAACAGAGTGCTCAGTTTGAACCTCTTGATCAGCTTGAGTTGTTTCCCCTTGAGTAGACCCCTCAGCTTCATTTTTAGAAGAAGCCCTCTCAGCTATCCATTGCATAGGCTCACTTACGCCTTCCTGCTCTGGAAAGATGTCATTGTTGAACATCTTGGAGCTGAGTGCTGGTGTGAGGAACAAATCCTGACCAGCTTCATACAGTGCTGTCCCTAGCTCAGCTTCAAATGCTAAGGACAGGTACCTTATAAATGGTACATGAAGATCCCTCGTGGTCTTCATCACTTGGACCTTGAGTTCGTTGAAGATGAGCAGTACATAATCCAGATTTTGTGCAAAGTAGATGTTGTATAACAGCTGCATCTCAAACTCATTTACTTGGTCCAATCCTCCAACCTTGGTTCCAAGTGAACGAATCACTGTTGATACCATAAAACCCCATCCGGTTGGAAAGGTGGCCTTTTTTATTACACCCTCTGTTTGTGGGTGACCCATTCGGGGTAGGACTGACCTGGCCACCTGCCTCGTCACAACAGGCTCGAACACATCGGTTTGAGGAAGTTGAAGAACCTCCCTTAGCCGTTGCACTGTGAGAGCAATGGTTCTCTCCCCATTTAGCACCGTGCCTCAGATTTCGCCTCTGTCCTGGTAAAAAAAACACGTGTTCCAAAACTCCAGTAGGTGCTGAGGAACCACATAAATCGGTGCGCCAGTAAAAACGAATGCCAGTGGGCATTTGCGGATATAATCCACCCACGCTTCGTATCCCCTGTTTCTTTTGCATTCAGGAATTGCGAGACAAGCTCGTTGATTAATGATTTTAATCAACGGCAATCCATTGTTCTTGAAGGCAGCACCCCTTACCATTTGATCACTTAGATTTAGAACGGTTCCGTCCATCGTAGAGAAATTTCGATTCACACTGAGTAAATGCACAATTTGCACTGAGCGATTAGGGCTTAAAATTCGATTGAACGGTGAACTGTACTTAGCAAATAAGTGGTTTGTAGAAGGTATAGTGAGTATATCAGAAGTCTAGTAAGCTTAAATGTCTAAATTTCGGTTACAACCGATATATATACCTTTTTGAGGAGAGAGAAAAGTTACTGTTGGAAATCCTTAGTTATTCGTTACTCTAACGAACTTACAGATAGATGTAATAGTAATCGAGATGAAACACATCATATCCCAACAGATAAGTGTGTGAAATAACATTCTTGACTTACAAAAATATTATTCACACTGTTGTATTACACCAATACATAATCGGTGTAAAACGTGATTTGAGACTAACTCAAATAGAATGACTCATGAATTAATACCACATAGTAATTAAAACATGATTTGGACACACCAAGCTGAGTAAGCTTATCACTCAGCGTGAGTCTAGCACTCAGCTTGATTTGTGCACTCAGCTTGAGATTGATACTCAGCTTGAGTGGAGCACACAGCTCAGAATCAATGACACCTAGTCATTTTTATTTAAGACTAACTCAAATTTATATTTTAACCACACTTAGTAGTTAAACCATGTTTGGAACAGACCAAACGTGTGAACTTATCACTCAGCTTGACCAAATAAACAGTTTTATAGACTTATCTATAAACCCAGGTTAAGACACATAGTCTTTGTCATGCTAAAATTCAGTTTTAGAGACTTATCTAGGGGTTGAGCATACCCAATTTACTTAGCAGATATGAAAACCTTTTCTCATCAAGAGGTTTGGTGAATATGTCTGCTAACTGATCATCTGTGGAGATAAAATTTATTTCAACTTTACCTTTTTCCACGATGTCTCTTATGAAGTGATGTCTAATTTCTATATGATTGGTTCTTGAGTGGAAGAATGGATTATAAGTGATGGCTATTGCACTTTGGTTATCACAAAAGATAGGAGTTTTTCTAAAATTCATACCAAAGTCTTGAAGTTGATGTTGCATCCACATGATTTGAGCACAACAGCTTCCTGCAACAACATACTCAGCTTCAGCAGTTAAAGTAGCCATTGAGTTCTATTTCTTACTAGTCCAGCTTACTAACTTTCCTCCAAGCATTTTGTTGGGAAAATGATCTCATCAGTTAAGATTTGATGAGACAAAGTCAAGTTTGTAAGATGTGTTCTACGTATAACTTAAACAGAATTATGAAGCTTAGTCAGACTGAACACTCATAGTGATTCAGACTGAGTACAAGCTGAATGTAAACTGAGCATATGTTTGACCAGTTTATACTATACCTTAGTTAGTTTATTAATGTGTTTGATAAGCTGTGTATGTTACATAAGGTATATATCAAGAATTCAGCTTGATGTGTTTCAAGCTAAGTGACTCAGCTCAGAAGCAGAGTCAGCTCGACAGAGTTACTAAATATGTTTTATTTAACTCTTTGGACTTCTAAGGATGAGTTAATATTTATACATGTTTGTTCATGTTTGTTTTCGAGTGTGTTCTCGAAGAACTCAGCTTGAGGAGTTTCAAGCTGAGTAACTCAGCCTGACTAAAGAAATCAGTCCAAGAGAATTTAAATGTGTTTTAAATTCTGTTTTAACTCTCTATATCTACGGCGCGGATAAGAAAACTCTAGAATCAAGATTGAAGATTGAAGACTCAAGATAAGAAGATTCAAGATTCAAGATTCCGAGTTATCCGATAGTTAGTTAGCAAATTAGGATTAGTCCAGTTTGTTAGGAACCGTAGCAACAGGATTATAAATACTTATCTCCTGATAAGTTGAGAGGTACGACTACGGCTTCTACTACGACGTAGAAAACAACTAAGTGTTGCAGAGCCAAAACCTCACCTCACCGTATGTGTTACGATTCTTGAATCACTGTTTGTCAGTTCAACGTGATCAAGAAATTCACAGATTGCCAAACCATTCGTGTGTTCGAATTGTCACATCAGTTGTGATATTGGTAATGATCATTAGTTGATTCAATCTGTGTAAATCCTATTTAGAGAGTCGTCAAAGTCTATAATCATAAGTTGATTATAGATAGCTAAGTTTGAGAGATTGAGAGATTTATATTAGGTGATTATATATAAAGAGTTGCTTACTTGATAGTTATTGTAATCATCTTCTTATTCAAAGCATTGTAATCATCTTCTTAATAAAAGCATTCAATTGATTTTGGTTTGATTTACTTTGTGTAACACTTTTATTTGATTTGTTCAATTTTCACAGAAAGTGTATTCAACCCCCCCCCCCCCCTACACACTGTTGCTTGTTGTTATTCTCACCAAGGGACCAACAACTGGTATCAGAGCAGGCTGAACGATTTCATAAGTTGAAAGTTCAAGATTCTGAGAAAGTTTACAATGTCTACAAGCAACAATCCTTCAAACTTTCCACAGATGTCTGTCAAAGGTTGTCGCATATTTGATGGATCTGACTATCCTATGTGGAAGTTCAGAGCCATGCTATTCCTCAAGTCCATTGACATTCGTATGTTCGATGTCATTACAAAAGGACCTATCATCCCCAAGATTCCTGCTACTGTCAGTGATACGTCTTCTGGAAAAACTGAAAAGGAAACAAGAAAGCCTATTGCATCCTGGACTGATGAAGATTGGAAACTCTTCAATCTGGATGATAAGGCAAAAAGTGTTCTGGCAAATGCCCTGACCAATGAAATCTTGCGTACTGTGACTGGGTGTCAAACTGCAAAAGATAACTGGGATACGCTGAGTGTCACATATGAGGGCACGGATCTGGTCAAGCAACACAAGAGAAATCATTTGAATAGATCTTATGAGAACTTCTTTTCTAAGAAGAATGAAACCTTGTCAGATTTGTTCACAACGTTTCACTGCTTGATAAATGACCTACTAAGTATGATTGTTAAGAAAGATGAAGCTGAACTTGTGCTGAAGTTTCTGGATGTGTTACCAGAAAGGTTTAACGATGTAACTACAGCACTAAGGGCTGGAGGAACACTGCACGTGTACAACCTATAGTCCATATATGGGTTCTTGCTGAATCATGAACAGATCACTGAACACAAAAGAACTTCCCAACAACAACTCAAGGAGTCTTTGGATAAGAATGAAGTTGCATTGGTTGCACAGAAAAAGAAGAAAAGCTCCAAGACAATGGTTGCTGAATCTGAGACTGAGTCAGAATCTCAAGCTGACCACACAGACTCAGACTCAAGTGATACTGATGATGTTCAGAATATCATTGAGCAAATGGCAATGTTAGCCAAACGTTTGAGAAGAGCTCAAAGGGGAAAGGAAGATCTGATAGGGGCAAAGGGAAGAGTTTCTTTGATCCCAACAATGTTGTGTGCTTCAACTGTCAGAAGAAGGGACATATTGCTGCTGAGTGCAGATCAAAGAAGGTGGAATCAACATCAGTTGTTGATAAGAATTCTTACAGAACTGATAAATACAAGAAGAAATATACTCAGCTCAAGAAAGGAAAGCCTGAAGACAAACCCAGTGCAAAAGGACTAATTGCTGAAACCTGGGATACAGAATCATCTACCTCAGATGCTTATGTATGTCTGATGGCTCAAGAAGATGAAGAGTTGGAGATAGATGAGGTTCATTATGGTTTGTCCGAGTCAACTTTTGAAGCTGACATGAAGGAAGCTGAGGAAAACAGCAATCTTAGTGACTGGGATCCTGCTTCCATGTATAAGGTCAGTAATTTCAACTCTTACACTGATGAGGAAAAGGGTCTTGCTTTTGATTATCTGCTGAATGATTTCAAGACCATCCTTAAGTCTCAAAATGACCTCAAAGATGAGATAACTAAACTCAAGAATGAGATTAAGGAAAATAAATCTCTCATTGATGTTGGTAAGAAAGCACAATGTGATCTTGAATGTCAAAGACACATTAATAAACTTCTAACTGAAGAACTTCAGAAAGCTAAAGACAAAGCTGACCAACTCCAAAAGGTCACTGAGTCTTGGTGTAAGTCATCAAAGCTTGCTGAAAAGTGCAAAAACCAACAAATACCTAAACAGGTAAAGGTTGTACTTGGAGGTGACTATCAAACAGCAGCTTATGTAGCTGATGATAAGATATCAAGTACAGACTCTGAGGAGGATAGACTACTGATTGAGTCTCAGAAGTCAGCCTCAGAGAAGAAACATGGTCAAAACCTTAAATACAATATGTTTGTAAAGGCTAAAGATCATGGAGAAGAGTGCTCAACATCCAAACAGCATGGTAAGTCTGTGCTGGACAGATTAAGTACTCAGCCTCTTCAAAGAACTTCAGTCATATAAAGGCTTAATCCAAATCCTTTCAAAAGAGAACATTCTCTATCTGGCTTGGAGAGAAGTTACAAGAATAGGAAGACCACTGTAAGTCAGAGGTCAAATCACAACCATGGTAAGTCCAAAGTTGTGGATCTTGGTAAGTCCAAGAAGATCAACAGTGGTAAGTCCAAACCTGTTGAAACTGGTGAGTCCAGTAGGCATGACAAAGGTAAGTCCAAGGTCATGGAAAAGAAGTTTGTTGGTCAAGCTTCCATGGATAACAAACAAAGACCTGACAAAGGTAAGTCCAAAGTCAGTGATCATCATGTGAATCAGCTTGCAAAGAAAGTTGAAAAGTTATCCACAACATATAATCCTAAAACTGAGAGTAAGTTCTCACAAGGATTATTGGACACTCTACCTCCTGTAATCATTGGAAGAAGGAGATGCTACAAGTGCAAAAGTAGAGGTCATGAGGCTAAGGAATGTGATGCAGAAATCTCAAGGCCTGGACAAGAACAAGCTGATCAGCCTGCACAAGACTCGGCTCCTGCTCAAGCTGAACAGTCAGTTCAACCCGATGGAGATGCTAAGTGCTCCTCATCAGAACCCACCAAGAAGTGGGTTCCCAAACAAAACTAATGTGTTTAGTTATCATATCATGTGCAGGGTTCAAGTAAATGGTACTTGGATAGTGGATGCTCAAGGCACATGACTGGGTGGAAAGGACTTCTTAGTGATTTCCAAGAAGATGAAGGTCCTAAAGTAACATTTGGTGACAACTCCCATGGAAGAACAAAAGGCTATGGGAAGATGCAAGCTGGCAAAGTTACATTCCAGAGAGTTGCATATGTCAAAGGTCTCAAACACAACCTGATTACTATCAGTCAATTATGTGATGAAGATAATGTTGTTACTTTTAGGAAGAAAGCAGGAACAATCTATAATGCTAAGGGAAAGCCTGTATTAATGGCTAAAAGAGAAAGAGATGTGTATTTACTCGATCTAAATTCCGCTGATCCCTATACTGAAACCTGCTTGTATTCCCATTCTGTTCCTAAGCTGAGTTGGTTATGGCATAAACGTTTGTCTTATTTAAACTTTAAAAATATTAATATGCTATCCAATAAAGAGTTAGTCTCTAGATTACCAAAAATCACATTTGTCAAAGAAAAATTGTGCTCAGCTTGTGAACAAGGGAAACATCATAAAGGGTCCTTTAAATCAAAGTAAAACTTTTCAATAACAGACCCACTACATATGTTGCATATGGATCTGTTTGGACCTATAAGTACTCCAAGCCTGAGTGGCAAGAAGTACACACTGGTGATAGTAGATGAGTTCTCACGATTCACCTGGGTAATATTCCTTAAAGCCAAAAGTGAGGCTGCCTTGGAGATAATTAGTTTCATCAAAAGGGAAGAGTTGCAAAAAGGTTTGTCCGTAAAGCAACTTAGAAGTGATCATGGGACTGAGTTCAGAAACTCAACTCTTGAAAGCTTCTATGCACAAAAAGGAATATTACAAAATTTCTCATCTGTCAGAACTCCACAACAAAATGGAGTTGCTGAAAGGAGAAATAGAACCTTAATTAAGGCTACTAGAACAATGCTGTGTGAGGCAGGATTGAAACTCTATTTCTGGGATGAAGTTGTTAGTACAGTCTGTTATACTCAGAATAGATCAATCATTGTCAAAAGACATGGAAATACTTCATATGAAATATACAAATCTAGAAAGCCCAATATAGGTTATTTCCACATCTTTGGTTCAAAATGCTATGTGTTGAATCAAAGAGATCAGCTCCATAAGTTGGAACCTAAAGCTGATCTTGGAATATTTGTTGGTTATTCCTCAATCTCCAAGTCTTATAGAATATATAATACAATGAGAAAATCCATAGAAGAATCAATTCATGTCTCATTTGATGAAGACACTTTTGATCAAGCTGATAAAAGTCAAGCTGACTTAGTCATTCTGAGTGATCTTGAAAGGCCTAACGAAACCAACTTATCAAATCCTATGTATGTCATAGGAGATGATAGTGATGATGATGTGTGTTCATCAAAGAAATCATCACAAACTCCAAAGGACTCTCAAGCTGAGAAATATGATGAGTTCATCAACCCCTTTGGAGCTGAAGTGGCTTAGACTGAAGATCTTGGTGATCAACAGTTTGTCGACAATGCTGCTGTTGAGACTGAGGATGTGTGTTCACCTCAGAGCTCTCAACATCACTCAGATTCAGAACCAGACTCTCCATCTACAACATTCAAAATCCTTAAAGATCATCCTCAAGATAAAATTATTGGAAATGTTCAAGAAAAGGTCATGACCAGATCTAAGGCTACAGCTAACTATGCTGCTTACTTTGGTTTCCTATCTCAAATGGAACCAAAGAAGACTGAAGAAGCCTTAGAGGATGAGGATTGGATTGAAGCTATGCAAGAGGAATTAAATGAGTTTGAGAGAAACGAAGTCTGGAAACTTGTCCCTGCCCCCAAAGATCATTCAATTATTGGCACTAAGTGGGTCTATAGAAATAAAATGGACAAGGATGGAGTGATAGTTAGGAGCAAAGCCAGGCTGGTAGCACAAGGGTATAAGCAAGAAGAGGGAATTGATTATGATGAGACCTTTTCCCCTGTTGCTAGAATTGAAGCCATAAGGTTTTTCATAGCTTATGCAGCATATAAAGACTTCAAAGTCTATCAAATGAATGTGAAGAGTGCCTTCCTTAATGGAAAACTTCAGGAGGAAGTCTATGTGAAACAACCTCCTGGCTTTGTAAGTTCAAAGTTTCCACATCATGTCTATAAGTTGGACAAGGCTTTGTATGGTCTTAAACAAGCTCCAAGAGCTTGGTATAATACACTGTCCACTTATCTACTATCCATGCATTTCACCAGAAGGAGTATAGATAGGACACTCTTTATTAAAAAGAGTAAAGGACAGGTGATTCTTGTACAAATCTATGTGGATGACATTATCTTTGGTTCTACCAATGAATCCTTGTGTGAGTGGTTTTCTAAAATAATGTCACAAAAGTACAAGATGAGTATGATGGGTGAGATGACATATTTCCTAGGCCTGCAAAACAAAAGCCTGAAGGAATATTCATCAATCAAAGCAAGTATGTTCTTGATTTGATAAAGAAATATGGTTTTGATTCGAGTTCAACCATGAAAACACCCAATTCACCAGCTGTCAAGCTGAGTAAAGACTCAGATGGTAAATCTGTATGTCAGTCTACCTATAGAGGAATGATAGGTTCATTACTCTATTTGACAGCTAGTAGACCTGATATCATGTTTGCTACATGTGTCTGTGCAAGATATCAGGAAGATCCTAAAGAATCACATCTTCAAGCTGTGAAAAGGATCTTTAGGTACCTTAAAGGTACACCAAATTTAGGTCTTTGGTATCCAAAAGATTCTGGATTTGAATTAGTTGGTTTTTCTGATGTTGACTATGTTGGGTGCAAGTTAGATAGAAAATCAACAACTGGAGGATATCAATTGCTTGGAGGTAAACTAGTAAGATGGACTAGTAAGAAACAGAACTCAGTGGCTACTTCAACTGCTGAAGCTGAGTATGTTGCAGCAGGAAGCTGTTGTGCTCAAATCCTTTGTATGCAGCATCAGCTTCAAGACTTTGGCATGAGTTTCAAGAAAACTCCTATCTTCTGTGATAACCAAAGTGCAATAGCCATCACTTATAACCCAGTCTTCCACTCAAGAACCAAGAACATTGAAATTAGACATCACTTCATTAGGGACATCGCGGAAAAAGGTAAAGTTGACATTAACTTTATCTCCACAGATGACCAATTAGCAGATATTTTTACTAAACCACTTGATGAGAAGAGGTTTATGTATCTGCTAAGTAAATTGGGTATGCTCAACCCTTAGCTAAGTGTCTAGAATCTGAGTTTTCAGTTTGACAAAGACTAAGTGTCTTAAGCTGCGTGCACAGTTTATGAATAAGTTTTCATAAATTGAATCTTGTCAAGCTAAACAATAAGTTCTTTTGTTTGGTGAGTTCCAAACTTATTTTGTCTACTTAGTGTAGTTAAAAATATATAGTTTGAGTTAGTCTCAAACAAAATGACTAAGTGTCACTGACTCTGAGCTATGTGCTTAACTCAGGCTGTGTGATTGGTTCACACGTTTGGTTGGTTCCAACCAAGTTTTAAACTACTTAGTGTAGTTAGAAACAAGTTTGAGTGAGTCTCAAACAAAAATTGACTCAGCGTCATTAAGTCTGAGCTGTTTGCTCCACTCAAGCTGAGTATCAATCTCAAGCTGAGTACTCGACTCAAGCTGAGTGCTTGAATCAAGCTAAGTGCTTGACTTAAACTGAGTAATAAGTTTACTCAGCTTGGTGTGTCCAAACTATGATTTAACTACTGAGTGTAATTACTTCATATGCAGTTGCGTATTTGAGTAAGTCTCAAAATCGCGTATTATACTAATTCAGTATTGGTGTAATACAACAGTGTTTATAATCTTATTATGTGTTAATATAATTATTTTACACTTGTATCCGTTGGTGAATGATGTGTTTCTACCCTCTAAATGTTACATCAAGCCGTAATTTACCGGCATAACGGATTAAAAAGGGATTCCAGTGGTAATTTTTCTCTCTCTTCGAAAAGGTATATATAACGACTTTACCCGCATTTTAGAGGTTTACGCTTAAACTTCTCATCTCTAAACCTTTCATCTGCTAAGTGCAATCTTCTGTTCCATCGATTTCGCAACCCTATCTCGCTCAGTGCGACGCTCTTTGCTCTATGCATCGACATTTTCTTACTCAGTGTAATTTTCAAACTTTCACGATGGAAGGAACCACTCTTATTCTAAGTGATAGAATGGTTAGGGGTGCTGCTTTCAAAAACAACGGATTGCCTCTAATCAAAATTAATAATCAGCGTGCCTGCCTTGCTATTCCTCCGAGGAAACAGGGCAGAGGTTATGAAATCTGGATAGCCTACATCCGGAAATGCCCTTTGGCATTTGCCTTCATTGGAGCACCTGCTCATATTGCTCCGCAACATCTTTTGGAGTTCTGGTACACATGCACTTTCAACCAGAACAGGGGAGAGATAACAGGCACTGTTCTAAATGGCAATCGAACAGTGGTCCTCACGGTTCAACGGCTAAGGAATGTTCTTCAACTCCCTGTTCAAGATGTGTTCGAGCCCACCGTGACTAGACAAGTGGCTAGATCAGTTCTACCTCAAATAGATCACCCTCAAATTGAAGGGGTGATTAAGAAGGCCACTTTTCCAACCAGCTGGGGCTTCATGGTGTCAACAGTGGTACGTTCACTGGGGACTAAAGTTGGTGGCTTGGACCAGGTTAACGAGTTCGAAATGCAGCTGCTATACAACATGTTCTTTGATAGACGTATTGACTATGCGCAGCTTATTTTCAATGAGCTCAAAGTCCAAGTATTGAAGACCACCAGGGACCTCCATGTGCCATTCATAAGGTACTTGTCCTTGGTGCTTGAAGCTGAGTTGGGGGATTTATATGAAGCTGGATGGGATGTGTTCCCTGTTCCAACACTCAGGCCCAAGATGTTTAACAATGACATCTTCCCAGAGCAAGAGGGTCTGAGTGGTCCAATGCTCTTGGTGGCTGAGGAAGTTTCATCTGCAAGTGGAGATGAGGGATCACCTCGAGGGGGAGCTTCCTACGCTGACACGGAGGTTCAAGCTGAGTAATCTGCTCAAGCTGAACCAGCAACCATTGAAGCTGCTTCTGGTAAGACCTCTCCACTTTCTCTTTCTTCTCACTATTCTCCATCCGTTTTTGGAGATAAGGCTGTGGTAAGCCCAAACCAGTCTAACCCATCTCCTCCACCTTCATTCCATATACAATCCTAATCTAAAGCCACTCCTAGTATGCCCACTGCTGCTAGGGAGAATATCCGCACCTATACTCGTAAAATTTCCATAGGTGGTGCCACTCCTAAAGGCATCACTGGAGCTGAGATCACACTGATCCCTCCACAGGCAGGAGTTGAGGGGGAGACGCCTTCTCTTAGGGTGTCAACCTCACCGCTCATATCAACCCAACAGCCAATACCAGGTGTGGTGTCTACTCAGCCCATACTTACTCGAGCCATGGGAGAGCCTATTGCTATGCCTGAGCAGACACACTCAGGTAACATTGAAAGAATGACCAATCCCCAGGGTCAATCACCCCCTTCCAACCCAATTAGCCAACCACCAACCCATACATTTCACGTTTCTAGTCCCATCACTTCTCTTCACTTCTCCCACCCTCTTGCATGACCTGTCAATATTTCATCTTCAAACCAGGGTGATTCACAGGGTCAAGACTCTGGTACAAATGAATTTGAAGGTAAACAACAACCTTTGGATGATGCACCCAAATTCCAACCTTCTCAGGCTGACTTAGATGCCTTGTTGAATTTCTTTAAAGGTCAGTTTGACAAATTACATCTCAAAAGAAAGCAATCAAAGAAGAATATGTTGATGATTCTTGATAATTTGGATGAGGAGGTGCTTCAATTGAAATCTGCGGTTGCTGCCCTACAACATCGAAAGACTTCGACCCTGATTGATGATGACAAAAGGGGGGAGAAGGTTCAAGAAGCTAAAGTTGAGTCAGTCAAAGCTGAAGCTTTACTATTATTGGCAGAGGGAGCAGATCAGATTGAGGGGGAGAAAGAAATAGAGAAAGAACCTGAGCTGACTGAGAAAGCAAAAGGCAAAAGACCAGTAGTAGTCAGCTCAGATGAATCAGAAACTCCTCAACAGAAAAGAAGGAAAATGATTCTAACTGAATCATCAGCCTCAGATGAAGACTCTGCAGATAAAATGACATTACAAGAGAGAGCTTCACTGATGGGCAGTTAGAAGATTAGAACAAGAGAAAGCTGACCAGCTTAGGATATCTATCGATGAGCTGAGAAGAAGACAAATGGATGTTCAAGCTGAGTTAGCTGAGGAGAAAGAGAGAAGAGAAAGAGCTTGGGCTGAACAAATCAAGAAGCAGAATGAAGAGCTTTCTAGACTCAGACTGCCAAATCGTGCCCAAGGAGGAAGAAGTAGAGGAGCTTCCTATCCAAGATCAAAATGAAGAAGAAGATATAACTAAATGTTATGAAAAATTGTACTTCTCTTCTCAGATTGATTCTCTCAAGTTGAATTCAGTTCAAGGGATCATCATCATGGAGTTTGTCTTAAAGAATGGTGAAACACATTCTCTGGAGCTGAATCAACTTCATAAGTTAGGTTATGAAGAGTGAAAGCAAGTAGCTATTCTTATCAAGCAGATGGAAAAGTCCTTTGCAAGGAATCAAGTCAAAGATGAAATTCTAAGAATACTTGCTAAAGCTGATGCGATGCAAATCATACCCAAATCGGAGATAGCTACCCTACTGACTTCCTTTCACAAAATAGGAAAGGACAAACTGAAAAAGCCAGCTGGTTTAGCATAATCAAACAAGGATAGTCTTGCTCTTCCTGAAGGCATGGAGTTTCAAGAAAATACATATGTTGAAAAGCCTCAGAAAGGGTTCATGTACTTGGACAGAAATGGTGCAAAATGCTTCCAGGCTGATGCATCAATTTATACATGTTGGTTATCTCAAGTATTTGCTCTAAGACAAATTGTTGAAAAGACTGAACAAAATGCAAGGTTCAAATACAGACTAAAGAGAGCAATACGATCACAAAAGGATCAGCTTCAACATTTACCTAACCTGCAAGAAATCCTTGAAGAAATTAACAAGGAGATAAATGAATTTGAAAAGCTGCATCCTCAATAGATTAGTTCTAATGTAAATATTAGATTGGTTCTAATATTTTTGTAAGCACTATGTGTGCATGATCTAAGTGGTCAACAACTTTTGTATTATGATTAGTTCAATTAATACAAGTATAAAGTTTGATATGTTCAGCAAAATGAATAACTGATAAGTTCTTATTCATAAGTTCGTGTGTTCCAATTTAAATTGATAAGTTCAATTAAAATTGATAAGTTCATTTAAAATTTGATTAGTTCAAATTTAAAATCTTGATAAGTTTAAGATTTACAAAATAATTCTGTTAAACAAACTTAAGAACTGTTTGATGGTTTTGTCATCATCAAATAGGGGGAGTTTGTTGGGAAAATGATCTCATCAGTTAAGATTTGATGAGACAAAGTTAAGTTTGTAAGATGTGTTCTACGTATAACTTAAACAGAATTATGAAGCTTAGTCAGACTGAACACTCATAGTGATTCAGACTGATTACAAGCTGAATGTAAACTGAGCATATGTTTGACCAGTTTATACTATACCTTAGTTAGTATATTAATGTGTTTGATAGGCTGTGTATGTTACATAAGGTATACATCAAGAATTCAGCTTGATGTGTTTCAAGCTGAGTGACTCAGCTCAGAAGCAGAGTCAGCTCGACAGAGTTACTAAATATGTTTTATTTAACTCTTTGGACTTCTAAAGATGAGTTAATATTTATACATGTTTGTTCATGTTTGTTTTCGAGTGTGTTCTCGAAGAACTCAGCTTGATGAGTTTCAAGCTGAGTAACTCAGCCTGACTAAAGAAATTAGTCCAAGAGAATTTAAATGTGTTTTAAATTATGTTTTAACTCTCTATATCTACGGCGCGGATAAGAAAACTCCAGAATCAAGATTGAAGATTGAAGACTCAAGATAAGAAAATTCAAGATTCAAGATTCCGAGTTATCCGATAGTTAGTTAGCAAATTAGGATTAGTCCAGTTTGTTATGAACCGTAGCAACAGGATTATAAATACTTCTCTCCTGATAAGTTGAGAGGTAAGACTACGGCTTCTACTACGACGTAGAAAAAAACTAAGTGTTGCAGAGCCAAAACCTCACCTCACCGTATGTGTTACGATTCTTGAATCACTGTTTGTCAGTTCAACGTGATCAAGAAATTCACAGATTGCCAAACCATTCGTGTGTTCGAATTGTCACATCAGTTGTGATATTGGTGAGTAATCATTAGTTGATTCAATCTGTGTAAATCCTGTTTAGAGAGTCGTCAGTATCTATAATCATAAGTTGATTATAGATAGGTAAGTTTGAGAGATTGAGAGATTTATATTAGGTGATTATATATCAAGAGTTGCTTACTTGATAGTTATTGTAATCATCTTCTTATTCAAAGCATTGTAATCATCTTCTTAATAAAAGCATTCAATTGATTGTGGTTTGATTTACTTTGTGTAACACTTTTATTTGATTTGTTCAATTTCCGCAGAAAGTGTATTCAACCCCCCCCCCCCTTCTACACACTGTTGCTTGTTGTTATTCTCACCAAGGGACCAACACATTTGACATCCTCCAGTTATTGATTTTCTGTCTAGCTTGCACCAAGCATAGTCAGCATCTGAAAAACCAACTAATTCAAATCTAGAGTCCTTTGGATACCAAAGACCTAGATTTGTTGTACCTTTAAGGTACCTAAAGATCCTTTTCACAGCTTGAAGATGTGATTCCTTAAGATTTGCCTGATATCTTGCACAAACACATGTAGCAAACATGATATCAGGTCTACTAGTTGTTAAATAGAGTAATAAACCTATTATTCCTCTATAGGTAGACTAACATACAGACTTTCCATCTGAGTCCTTACTCAGCTTGACAGCTAGTGACATGGGTGTTTTCATTGGTGAACTAGAATCAAATCCATATTTTTTATCAAATCAAAAACATACTTGCTTTGATTAATGAATATTTCATCAGGCTTTTGTCGAATTTGCAAGCCTGGGAAATATGTTATTTCACCCATCATACTCATCTTGTACCTTTTTTACATAACTTTGGAGAACCATTCACATAGAGATTCATTTGTAGAACCAAAGAAATGTCATTCACATAGATTTGTACAATAATCACCTGTCCTTTACTCTTTTTAATAAAGAGTGTCTTATCAATACTACCTCTGGTAAAGTATATTAATAGTAGATAGTTGGACACTGTATCATACCAAGCTTAGTGCCTATAATTGTATCATTCCATCCTTGTCCATTTTATTCCTATAGACCCACTTAGTTCCTATAATTGTATGATCTTTGGGGGCTGGGACAAGACTCCATACCTTGTTTCTCTCAAACTCATTTAATTCCTCTTGCATAGCTTCAATCCAATCTTCATCCTCTAAGGCAAGGCTTCTTCAGTCTTCTTTGGTTCCATTTGAGATAGAAAGCCAAAGTAAGCAGCATAGTTTGCTATTGTCTTAGATCTAGTAATTACTCTTTTTTGAAGACTACCAATCACTTGATCTTGAGGATGATCTTTGAGGAATTTAAATGTTGTAGTTGGAGATTGTAGTTTTGAACCTGAGTGATATTGAGGACTCTAAGATGAACTTACATCCTCAGCTCAATTACAGCATTGTCATCAAACTGTTGATCACTAAGATCTTCAGTCTGAGTAATATCAGCTCCAAAGGGATTAATGAACTCATCATATTTCTCAGCTTGAGAGTCCCTTGGAGCTTGTGATGATTTCTTGGATGAACATACATCATCATCATTGTCATCATCCATGACATACATAGGATTTGACATTTTGGTTTCCTCTGGCTTTTCAAGCTCACTCAGACTGACTAAGTCACCTTGTCTTTTATCAGCTTCATCAATACTGTCTTCATCAAATGAGACATGAATTGATTCTTCTATAGCCTTTCTCCTTGAGTTATACACTCTGTAAGACTTGGAGTCTGAGGAATAACTAACAAAAATTCCAGGATCAGCTTTAGGTTCCAACTTATATAGCTGATCTCTTTGATTCAGCACATAGCATTTTGAACCAAAGACATGGAAGTAACTTATATTGGGCTTTCTTGATTTATACATCTCAAAAGCAGTTTTAACATGTCTTTTGACTATGATTGATCTATTCTGGGTATAGCATGTTGTACTTACAGCTTCATCCCAAAAATAGAGTTTCAACCCTGCCTCACACAGCATTGTTCTAGCAGCCTCAATTAAGGTTCCATTTCTCCTTTCAGCAACTCCATTTTGTTGAGGAGTTCTAATTGAGGAGAAATTCTGTAATATTCCTTTTTGTTCACAAAAGCCTTCTAGGGTTGAGTTTCTAAACTCAGTCCCATGATCACTTCTAAGTTGCTTAACAAACTTACCTTTTTGCAACTCTTCCTGTTTGATAAAACTTGTTATATCCAGGGAGGCTTCACTTTTGGCTTTAAGGAATATTACCCAGGTGAATCTAGAGAACTCATCTACTATCACCAGGGTGTACTTCTTGCCACTTAGGCTTGGAGTACTTATGGTTCCAAACAGATCCATGTGCAACATATGCAATGGGTCTGTTATGGAAAAATTTTGCTTTGACTTAAATGACCCTTTATGATGTTTCCCTTGTTCACAAGCTGAGCACAATTTGTCTTTGACAAATGTGATCTTTGGCAATCCAGAGACCAACTCTTTGTTGGATAGCATACTTATTGTTGGTCAAATGATCTAATCAGTTGAAATTTGATGAGACATAGTTAAGTTTGTAAGATATGATCTGAATATAACTTAAACAGAATTATGAGGCTTGATCAGACTGAGCACTTATAGTGTTTCAGACTGAGTATAAGCTAAGTATAAGCTGAGCATATATTTATTCAGCTTAGACTATATCTTAGTCAGCTTATCACTATGTTTGATAAGTTGTGTGTGTCATCTAAGATATAGGTTGAGTATTCAGATTGATGTGTTTCGAGCTGAGTGACTCAGCTTATAGACTGAGTCAGCTCAACAAAGTTGCTAAGTATGTTCTAGCTAACTCTTATGACTTCTAAGGATGAGTTAGTTATTATACATGTTAGTACATGGTTGATTTCGAGTTTGTTCTCGAAGAACTCAGCTTGATGAGTTTCAAGCTGAGTAACTCAGCCCGACTAAAAAGTCAGTTTAAGAGAATTTAAATATGTTTTAAATTTCTTTTACTCTCTATATCTACGGCAAGGATAAGAAGAATTTAGAATCAAGATTGAAGATTGAAGACTCAAGATAGAAGATTCAAGAGTCAAGATTTCGGGTTATCCGTTACTTAGTTAGCAGATTAGGATAAGTTCTAGTTTGTTAGGATCCGTAGGAACAGGATTATAAATACTTATCTTCTGATAAGTTTAGAGGTACGGTACAAGTGCCAGACTCTAATCTCACCTCAACCAAATCGTCGTATGTGTTACGAATCTTGATACACAGTTTGTAAGTTTAACGTGATCAAGAAATTCACAAATTGCCAACATTGTTCGTGTGTTCGATCTTCACGTCTGTTGTGAAGTTGGTAAGTATTCAATCTGTGAATAAATCCTGTTTAGAGTGCCAGTTTGTATCTATAATCATAAGTTGATTATAGATAGCAAACTTTGAGAGATTGAGAGATTTGATTTACATTAGGTGTTTACATATCAAGTGTTGCTTACTTAATTGTTCCTGTAATCATCTTCTTATTAATGAAAACATTCGATTTCATGTGGTTTGATGTGTGTTAACACTTTTTATTGATTTGTTCAATTTTCTGCAGAAAGTGTATTAAACCCCCCTTCTACACATTACTTGCTTGTTGATTCTCTAACCAAGGGACCAACAACTGGTATCAGAGCGGTCTGAACAATTTCATTAGTTGAAAGTTCAAGATTCTGAGAAAGTATACAATGTCTACAAGCAACAATTCATCAAACTTTTCTCAGATGGCTGCTAAAGGATGTCCCATATTTGATGGATCTTATTATCCTATGTGGAAATTTAGAGCCATGGTTTTACTCAAGTCCATTGACACTCGTATGTACGATGTCATAACTCGTGGACCAATTATCCCCAAGATTTCTGCTGCTGTTAGTGATAAGTCTACTGAGAAGACAGAAAAAGAAGTCAAGAAGCCTTTGGCATCCTGGACTGATGAGGATTGGAAACTTAATTTCCTGGATGACAAAGCAAAGAGTGTCTTGCTAATGCCCTGACCAATGAGATCCTGCACACTGTGACTGGGTGTCAAACTGCAAAGGAGATCTGTGATACTTTGAGTATTACATATGAGGGCACAGATCTGGTCAAACAGTAGAAGAAGAATCATCTTAACAGATCTTATGAAAACTTATTTTCCAAGAAGAATGACACCTTGCCTGATTTGTTCACAAGGTTTCACTGCATGATTAATTACCAGCTAAGTGTAGGCATTAAAAAAGATTAAGCTGACCTAGTGCTGAAATTTCTGGATGTGTTACCAGAAAAATTTAATGAAGTGACCGTAGCACTAAGGGCTGGAGGTACATTACACATGTATAATCTACAGTCCATATATGGGTTCTTGCTTAATCATGAATAGATTCCAGAACATAAGAAGTCTTCTCAACAACAAATGAAGGACTCTCTTGATAAGCATGAAACTGCATTAGTTACAGAGAAGAAGAAAAAGAGTTCAAAAGCCTTCATAGCTGAATCTGAGACTGATTCAGATTCTCAAGCTGACCACTCAGACTCAGACTCAAGTGATACTGATGATGTTCAGACTATCACTAAACAAATGGCTATGCTTGCCAGAAGACTGAGAAGAATTCAAAGGGGAAGAGGAAGATCTGACAGGGGCAAAGGAAAGAGTTCTTTTGATCCCAAGAAAGTTGTGTGCTTCAACTGTCAGAAAAAGGGACACATTGTTGCTGAGTGCAGATTAAAGAAGGATGAATCAGCTTCAATAGCTGACAAGAATGCTTATAGAGCTGATAAGTATAAAAAGAAATATACTCAGCTCAAGAAAGGAAAGCCTGAAGACAAGCCTAATGCAAAAGGACTTTATGCTGAGACTTGGGATACAGAATCATCGACCTCAGATGATGATGACAGGTGTCTAATGGCTCAAGAAGATGAAGAGTTTGAATTAGATGAAGTTGATTATGGTCTGTCTGAATCAACTTTTGAAACCGACATGAAGGAAGCTGAGGAAAACAGCAAACTAAGTGACTGGGATCCTTCCTCCATGTACAAGGTTAGTAATTCCAAGTCTTACACCGATGAAGAAAAAGGTCTTACATTTGGTTATCTGTTAAACGATTTCAAGACTAGCCTTAAGTCTCAAGCTGACCCCAAGGCTGAAATCACGAAGCTCAAGAATGAGATTAAGGAAAATCAAACTCTCATTACTGCTTGAAAGAAAGCACAACGTGACCTTGAATGTCAAAGACACATTAATAAACTTCTAAGTGAAGAACTTCAGGAACCCAAGGATAAAGCTGACCAACTTCAGAAGGTCAATGAATCCTGGTGTAAGTCATCAAGGCTTGCTGAACAGTGCATCAACCAGCAGATCCCTAAACAGGTAAAGGCTGTACTTGGAGGTAACTATCAATCCGCAGCTTATGCAGCTGATGATGATGATATAGCAAGTACAAATTCTGAGGAAGATAGACAACTGATTGAGTCTAAGAAGTCAGCCTCAGAAAAGAGACATGATTAAAGCCTTAAATATAATAAGTTTGTAAAGGCAAAGGATCATGGGAATGAGTGCTCAACCTCTAAACAGCATAGTAAGTCTGTGCTTGATAGATTAGGCACTCAGCCTATTCAAAGAACTTCTGTTATTGATAGGCTGAATCCAAACCCTTTCAAAAGACAGCACTCTCTATCTGGCTCAGAGAGAAGTTTCAAGAATAGGAAGATTACTGTAAGTCAGAGGTCATATCACAAAAATGGTAAGTCCAAAGTTGTTGAAATTGGTAAGTCCAAAAAACTCAACAGTGGTAAATCCAAAGCTGTTGAAACTGGTAAGTCCATGAAACATGACAATGATAAGTCCAAAGTCAGTGAAAAGAAGTTTGTTGGTCAAGCTTCTAATCAAAAGGATAATAAACCTAGATCTTACAAAGGTAAGTCCAAAGTCAATGAGCATCAGGTGAATCAGCTTGCAAAGAAAGTTGAGAAATTATACACAACCAATAATCCTAAGACTGAGAGTAAGTTCCCTAAAGGATTATCGGATAATCTACCTCCTGTAGTCATTGGTAAAAGGAAGTGCTACAAATGTAGAGGTAGAGGACATGAAGCCAAGTCTGTGACAGTGAAATCTTAAGGCCTGAAAAGGAACAAGCTGATCAGCCTACACAGGACTCAACACTTGCTCAAGCTGACTAGTTAGTTCCACAAGATGAAGCTGCTAAGTGCTCATCATCTGACCCTACTACAAAGTGGGTTCCCAAACAAAACTAATTTTTTTTAGTTTTCTTCTTATGTGCAGGGTTTAAGTAAATGGTACTTGGATAATGGATGTTCAAGGCACATGACAGGGTGGAAAGGACTTCTAAGTGAATTCCAGGAAGATGAAGGTCCTAAAGTAACATTTGGTGATAACTCCTATGGAAGAACTAAAGGATATGGGAAGATGCATGTTGGCAAGGTGACTTTCCAGAAAGTTGCATATGTTAAAGGTCTTAAACACAATCTGATAAGCATCAGTCAATTGTGTGATGAAGACAATGTTATTACTTTTAGAAAGAAAGCAGGAACAATATATAATGCTAAGGGTAAGCCAGTGCTAATAGCAAAGAGAGAAAGAGATGTGTATCTACTTGATCTAAATTATGCTGATCCTTACACTGAAACCTGCTTATATTCTCAATATGTTCCTAAGCTGAGTTGGCTTTGGCATAAAAGGTTATAAAATTTAAACTTCAAGAATATAAATATGCTATCCAATAAAGAGTTAGTCTCTGTATTGTCAAAGATCACATTTGTCAAGGACAAATTGTGCTCAGCTTGTGAACAAGGGAAACATCACAAATGGTCCTTCAAGTCAAAGCAAAATTTTTCAATAACAGACCCACTACATACGTTGCATATGGATCTGTTTGAACCCATAAGTACTCCCAGCCTAAGTGGCAAGAAATACACCCTAGTGATAGTAGATGAGTTCTCAAGATTCACTTGGGTAATATTCCTTAAAGCCAAAAGTGAAGCTTCCCTGGAGATAATAAGTTTTATTAAATAAGAAGAGTTGCAAAAAGGTAAGTCTGTAAATCAACTCAGAAGTGATCATGGGACTGAGTTCAGAAACTCAACCCTACAAGGCTTTTGTGAACAAAAAGGAATATTACAAAATTTCTACCCAGTTAGAAATCCTCAACAAAATGGAGTTGTTGAAAGGATAAATAGAACCTTAATTGAGGATGTTAGAACAATGTTGTGTAAGGCAAGATTGAAACTCTACTTCTAGGATGAAGCTGTAAGTACAGCATGCTATACCCAGAATAGATCAATCATAGTCAAAATACATGGCAAAACTGCTTATGAGATGTACAAATCAAGAAAGCCCAATATAGGTTACTTCCATGTCTTTGGTTCAAAATGCTATGTGCTGAATCAAAGAGATCAACTCCATAAGCTGGAACCTAAAGCTGATCCTGGAATCTTTGTTGGTTATTCCTCAATCTCCAAGTCTTAGAGAGTATAAAACTCAAGGAGAAAGGCAATAGAAGAATCAATTCATGTCTCATTTGATGAAGACAGTTTTGATCAAGCTGATAAAAGACAAGCTGACTTGGTCAGTCTGAGTGAGCTTGAAAAGCCAGAGGAAACCAAAATGTCAAATCCTATGTATGTCATGGATGATGACAGTGATGATGATTTGTGTCCATCAAAAAGATCATCACAAACTCCAAAGGACTCTCAAGCAGAGAAAGATGATGAGTTCATTAATCCATTTGGAGCTGATACTACTCAGACTGAAGATCTCAGTGGTCAATAGCTTGATGACAATGTTGCAATTGAGACTGAGGATGTAACACCTAAGAGTCCTCAATATCACTCAAGTCCAGAACCACGATCTCCTACTAAAACATTTAAATTCCTCAAAGATCATCCTCAAGATCAAGTGATTGGTAATCTTCAAGAAAGAGTAATTACCAGATCTAAGGTAACAGCAAACTATGCTGCTTACTTTGGTTTTCTATCTCAAATAAAACCAAAGAAGACTGAAGAAGCCTTAGAGGATGAAGATTGGATTGAAGCTATGCAAGAATAATTAAATGAGTTTGAGAGAAATAAGGTATGGAGTCTTGTCCCAGCCCCTAAAGATCATACAATTATAGGCACTAAGTGGGTCTATAGAAACAAAATGGACAAGGATGGAATGATTGTTAGGAACAAAGCCAGGCTGGTAGCACAACAGTATAAACAAGAAGAAGGAATCGATTATGATGAGACATTTGCCCCTGTTGCTAGAATTGAAGCCATTAGGCTGTTTTTAGCTTATGCAGCACATAAAGACTTCAAAGTCTATCAAATAGATGTGAAAAGTGCTTTTCTAAATGGAAAACTTCAGGAGAAAGTCTATGTGAAACAACCTCCTAGCTTTGTCAGTTCAAAGTATCCACATCATGTCTATAAGTTAGACAAGGCTTTGTATGGTCTTAAACAAGCTCCAAGAGCTTGGTATGATACTTTGTCCAACTATTTACTATCAATGTACTTTACCAGAGGTAGTATTGATAAGAAACTCTTTATTAAAAAGAGTAAAGGATAGGTGATTCTTGTACAAATCTATATGGATGACAATATCTTTGGTTCTACAACTGAATCTCTGTGTGAATGGTTCTCCAAAGTTATGTCAAAAAGGTATAAGATGAGTATGATGGGTGAAATGACATATTTCCTAGGCTTGCAAATTCAACAAAAGCCTGATGGAATATTCATTAATCAAAGCAAGTATGTTCTTGATTTGATAAAGAAATATGGTTTTGATTCCAGTTCAACCATGAAAACACCCATGTCACCAGTTGTCAAGCTGAGCAAAAACTCAGATGGAAAGTCTGTATGTCAGTCTACCTATAGAGGAATGATAGGTTCATTACTCTATTTGACAGCTAGTAGACCTGATATCATGTTTTCTAAATGTGTTTGTGCAAGATATCAGGCAGATGCTAAGGAATCACATCTTCAAGCTGTGAAAAGGATCTTTAGGTACCTTAAAGGTACACATAATCTAGGTCTTTGGTATCCAAAGGACTCTGGATTTGAGTTGGTTGTTTTTCAGATGCTGACTATGTTGGGTGCAAGTTAGATAGAAAATCAACAACATGAGGATGTTAAATGCTTGGAGGGAAGTTAGTAAGCTGGACTAGTAAGAAACAGAATTCAGTGGCTACTTCAACTACTGAAGCTGAGTATGTTGCTGCAGGTAGCTGTTGTGCTCAAATCCTGTGTTATGCAACATTATCTTCAAGACTTTGGTATGAATTTCAAGAAATACCCATATTTTGTGATAACCAAAGTGCAATAGCCATTACATATAATCCAGTCTTCCACTCCAGAACAAAGCATATAGAAATTAGACATCACTTCATCAGAGACATCGTGGAAAAAAGTAAAGTTTAAATCAAATTTATCTCCACTGATGACCAATTAGCAGACATCTTTACAAAACCACTTGATGAGAAGAGGCATTTGTATCTGCTAAGTGAATTGGGTATGCTCAACCCTTAGATAAGTGTCTAGAATCTTAGCTTTAGCTTGACAAAGACTAAGTATTTTAAGCTGAGTGCATAGTTTACTGATAAGTTTTCATAAACTGCCTACCTTGTCAAGCTGAGTGATAAGTTCACATCTTTGGTTTGTTCCAAACATATTTTAACTACTAAGTGTGGATAAAATATAAATTTGAGTTGGTCTCAAATAAAAATGACTAAGTGTCATTGAGCCTGAGCTGTGTGCTCTACTCAAGCTGAGTGTCACTCTCAAGCTGAGTGCTCAAATCAAGCTGAGTACTTGACTCACGCTGAGTGATAAGTTTACTCAGCTTGGTGTGTCCAAACCATGTTTTAATTACTATGTGTTATTAATCCATGAGTCATTGTATTTGAGTCAGTCTCAAATTACGTTTTATACCGATTACGTATTGGTATAATACAACAGTGTAAAGAATATTTTTGTAAGTCAAAAATGTTATTTTACTTACTTATCCGTTGGGAGATGATGTGTTTCTACTCTATTACTGTTACATCAAGCTGTAAGTTCGTTAGAGTAACGGATAAATAGAGATTTCCAACGGTAACTTTTCTCTCTCCTCAAAAACGTATATATATCGGTTGTAACCAAAATTCAGACGTTTACGCTTACTAGACTTCTGATATACTCACTATACCTTCTACAAACCACCTATTTTCTAAGTGTATTTCACCGTTCAATCGATCGTGAAACCCTAAATCGCTCACTGCGAACTGCATAGTTACTCAGTGTGAATCAAAATACTCTACGATGGACGGGACCATTCTGAATCTAAGTGATTGAATGGTAAGGGGTGCTGCCTTTAAGAACAACAGATTGCCGTTGATTAAAATCAACAATCAACGAGCATGTCTCGCCATCCATGAACGTAAAAGAAACAGGGGATACAAAGCGTGGGTGGATTATATCCGCAAATGCCCACTCGCATTCGTTTTTACTGGAGCACCGACTCATGTGGTTACTCAGCACCTCCTGGAGTTCTGGTACACGTGTGTGTTCGACCAGGACAGAGGCGAAACTCAAGGTACTGTGCTGAACGAGGAGAGAACCATTGCTCTCACAGTGCAAAGGCTAAGGGAGGTTCTTCAACTCCCTCAAAACGATGTATTCGAGCCTGCTGTGACGAGACAGATGGCAAGGTTTGTCCTACCCAGAATGGGTCACCCACAAAAAGAGGGTGTTATCCAAAAGGCCACCTTTCCAAACGGATGGGGTTTCATGGTGTCAACTGTGATTCGTTCACTTGGTACCAAGGTTGGAGGACTGGACCTGGTTAATGAGTTCGAGATGCAGCTGCTCTACAATATTTACTTCCCAAGAATTCTGGATTATGTACAGCTCATCTTCAATGAACTCAAGGTCCAAGTAATGAAGACCACGAGGGATCTTCATGTACCATTTATAAGGTACCTGTCCTTGGCATTTGAAGCTGAGCTAGGGACAACAATTTATGAAGCTGGGCAGGATGTGTTCCTCACACCAGCACTCAGCTCAAAGTTGTTCAACAATGATATCTTTCCAGAGTAGGAAGGCCTAAGTAAGACTATGCAATGGATAGCTGAGAGGGCCTCCTCTGAAAGTGAAGCTGAGGGGTCAAATCAAGGGGGAGAAGCTCAAACTGATCAAGAGGTTCAAGCTGAGCACCCTGCTCAAGCTGAGCTACCAACCATTCAAGCTGCACCTGGTAAGATCTTTCTACTTTCTTCTTCTTCTCACTTTTCTCCATCCTCCTTTGGAGACAAGACTGCGGTAAGCCCAACTCAGTCTAACCCATCTCCTCCACCTTCTGTCCATCATAAACTCCACTCTAAAGCCAACCTTGGTGTGCCCACTGCTACCAAGGAAAATATCCAAACCTATATACGAAAAAATGCCAAAGGTGGTGCCACAACTAAAGATACCACTGGACTTGATATCACATTGATACCTCCACTGGCAGGAGTTGAGGGGGAGACACCTACTCTTAAGGTGTCAACCTCAAGGCTCATTTCAACCCAACAGCCTAAGCCGGGTGTGGTGACTACTCAGCCCACACTTACTCGAGCCATGGGAGAGCCTACTGCTGTGCCTGAGCAAACACACTCAGGTAACATTGAAATTTTGATCGATCCCCAGGGTTAATCACCCCCTTCTCACAAAATAAGCCAACCACCTACCCATACACATCACGTTTTGAGCCCAATTACTTCTCTTCACTTCTCACACTCTCCAGCACGGCCTGTCAATGATTCATCTTCATACCAAGGTGAATTACAGTCCAAACTCTGGTGCACATGACTTTGAGGGTATACACTAACCCTTGGATTATGCACCCAAACACTCACCAATTGATGTTCTTGACTCCTTCAATTCAGAATATCAACATTTTGAGTTCAAGGGCAGGAGTCAGTCTCCTCCAGATGAAGTTGCCTCCTCAGGCATTCAAGAGCTGAAAACATACCTTGCAGCTCAGTTTGGTCTATTCCATCTCAAGCAAAAGAAGCACAAACGCCAAATCTATCAAAGGCTTGAGAAGCTGACAAATGATGTTAAAGAAATTGCCTCTGTTGTTGCTCTACAACAAAAACAGACTTCGAACCTTGTTGATGATGACAAAAAGGGGGAGAAGGTTCAAGCTGAAGCTGACACTGAGTTAGTTCAAGATGAAGCTGAGGCTCTACTAGTGCTAGCAAGAGGAGCAGAGAGGCAAGCTCAGTTTGAGGGGGAGTTGGAGTTAGAGAAAGAGGAACCTGCAGCCAAAAGATAAAAAGTGATAGAATCTGAATCTGAAGCTGACAGTCTTTCAGAAACAGAGAAAGAGAAAGCTACATGGCTAATGATTAAGATGCTCGAGCAAGAGGAAGCTGATGAGCTTGGGATCTCTGTAGCTGAGCTGAAAAAGATAAAGGAGAAGGAAGTGAGGGACCAAGAAAGGGAAAAAGAGATAAAGGCTTTAGCTCAAGCTGAAGCTGATTATTCTGGTCCAAGGCCTGATCCGATCCCATATACAGATGCAGATATTCAGGAGTGCTACTTCAGACGCAGCACCAGCAAGGAAATCAAGAGCATGACTCTGAGCAAAGTAAATAGAGCCATCATTCTCACATTTCTATTTGATGACAAATCAACAGTGGGAATGGACCTGAGGTATGTTCACAGGATGGGCTACATTGAATGGAAAAGAATAATTATGATGCTCAAGAAATTCAAAAAGATTCAGATCAAGCAAGAGATTACAACTGAAGTCTCTAAGCTGATTTATCGAGCTGAGGAGCTGAGGTATGTTCCAGTTCCTAGTCTGGAATAGGAGAGCTTATTTGAGATACCTGAAGGGGTAACATTCAAAGAGAATCAAGGTATTGATACACCTGTTCAGGGGTTCATGTTTAAGGATCAGGCAGGAAATCCTAGCTTCATCAAGCTGAATGAAATCTGTTATCTGAAAGCTAAGGATGCCATACACATAAGAAATTGTTGTGGTGATAGCTCAAATCATTTTTGTGAGATATAAACTGAATAAAATCATCAGAGTGCAACAAAAGGAACTCAAAGGAGATGTAGAAGCAGAAAGCCTACAAGAAGAGATCAACAGAGAAATCATTCTTTGAGAGGTTCTACATCCTGAGTTCAAGAGATAAATTTTTGTAATAGATTAGATCTATCTGTAATTATTAGATTAGTTCTAATAATTTGTAAGCACTAAGTGTGCATGATCTAAGTGATCAATATTTTTTACTCTGATATGTTCAATGAATACAAGTATTAGTTTGATTTGCTCAACAGTTTATGATGTGTTCATATTTGTTAGTTTGATATGTTCAACTGTTTATGATGTGTTCATATTTGTTAGTCTGATATGTTCAGCTTGAATGAATAATTTGATTAGTTCATGTGCATTGCTATAGTTGGTTGGTATGTTCAACTTTTAATTGATAAGTTCAATAAAAATTGATAAGTTCAATTAATATTTGATAAGTTCAAAATTAAAATCTTAGTAAGTTTAAGATTTAAAACATAATTCTGTTCAACAAACTTAAGAACTGTTTGATGGTTTTGTCATCATCAAATAGGGGGGGTTTGTTGGTCAAATGATCTCATCAGTTGAAATTTGATGATACAAAGTTAAGTTTGTAAGATATGTTATAAATATAACTTAAACAGAATTATGAAGCTTGATCAGACTGAGCACTTATAATGTTTCAGACTGAGCATAAGCTGAGTATAAGCTGAGCATATAGTTGATCAGCTTAGACTATATCTTAGTCACTTTATCAATATATTTGATAAGCAGTGTGTGTTAGCTCAACAGAGTTGCTAAGTAAGTTCTAGCTAACTCTTAAAACTTCTAAGGATGAGTTAGTCATTATACATGTTAGTACATGGTTGAGTTCGAGTTTGTTCTCGAAGAACTCAGCTTGATGAGTTTCAAGCTGAGTAACTCAACCCGACTAAAGAAGTCAGTTTAAGAGAATTTAAATATGTTTTAAATTCCTTTTACTCTCTATATCTACGGCATGGATAAGAAGATTCCAGAATCAAGATTGAAGATTGAAGACCCAAGATAGAAGATTCAAGATTAAAGACTTCGGGTTATCCGTTAGTTTGTTAGCAGATTAGGATAAGTTCTAGATTGTTAGGATCTGTAGGAACAGGATTATAAATACTTATCTCCTGATAAGTTTAGAGGTACGGTACGAGTGCCAGACTCTAATCTCACCTCAACCTAATTGTCGTATGTGTTACGAATCTTGATACACAGTTTGTAAGTTCAACGTGATCAAGAAATTCACATACTGCCAACATTGTTCGTGTGTTCGATCTTCACGTCTATTGTAAAGTTGGTAAGTATTCAATCTGTGAATAAATCCTGTTTAGAGAGTTAGTTTGTATCTATAATCATAAGTTGATTATAGATAACACAGTTTGAGAGATTGAGAGATTTGATTTACATTAGGTGTTTACATATCAAGTGTTGCTTACTTGATTGTTTTTGTAATCATCTTCTTACTAATGAAAGCATTCGATTTCATGTGGTTTGATGTGTGTTAACACTTTTTATTAATTTGTTCAATTTTTCGCAGAAAGTGTATTCAACCCCCCTTCTACACATTACTTGCTTGTTGATTTTCTCACCAAGGGACCAACATTTATATTCTTGAAATTTAAATGTGACAGCCTTTTATGCCATAACCAACTTAGCTTAGGAACAGATTGGGAATATAAGCAGGTCTCAGTGTTGGGTACACATCTCTTTCTCTATTTGCTATTAGCACTGGCTTACCCTTAGCATTGTATATAGTTTATTCTTTCTTCCTAAAAGTAACAATATTGTCTTCATCACACAACTGACTGATACTTATCAGGTTGTGTTTAAGACCTTTCATATGCAACCTTCTGGAAAGTCACCTTGCCAGCATACATCATCCCATATCCTTTAGTTCTTCCATGGGAGTTATCACCAAATATGCCTTGAACATCCACTATCTAAGTACCATTTACTTGAACCCTACACATGAAAAGAAAACTAAACATATTAGTTTTGTTTGGGAACCCACTTTGTAGTAGGTTCAGATGATGAGCACTTAGCAGTTTCATCTTGTGGAACTGACTGGTCAGCTTGAAAAGGTGTTGAGTCTTATGTAAACTGATCAGCTTGTTCCTTCTCAGGCCTTAAGATTTCACTGTCACAGTCCTTGGCCTAATGTCCTCTACCTCTACATTTGTAGCACTTCCTTCTACCAATAACTACAGGAGGTAGATTATCCGATATTCCTTTAGAGCACTTACTCTCAGTTTTAGGATTATGGGTTATGGATAATTTCTCAACTTTCTTTGCAAGCTAATTCACCTGATGCTCATTGACTTTGGACTTACCTTTGTCAGATCTAGGTTTATTATCCTTTTGATTATAAGCTTGACCAACAAACTTCTTTTCACTGACTTTGGACTTACCATTGTCATGTTTTCTGGACTTACCAGTTTCAACAGCTTTGAACTTACCACTGTTGTGTTATTTGGACGTACCAATTTCAACAACTTTGGACTTGCCATTGTTTTTGTATGACCTCTGACTTACAATTGTCTTCCTATTCTTAAAACTTCTCTCTGAGCCAGATAGAGAGTGTTGTCTTTTGAAAGGATTTGGATTCAACCTTTCAATAACAAATGTTCTTTGAATAGGCTGAGTGCCTAATCTATCAAGCACAGACTTACTATGCTGTTTAGATGTTGAATACTCATTTCCATGATCCTTTGCCTTGACAAACTTATTGTATTTTAGGATTGGATCATGTCTCTTTTCTGAGGCTGGCTTCTGAGACTCAATCAGTCGTCTATCTTCCTCAGAATCTATAATTGTTATTTCATCATCATCAGCTGCATAAGCTGCGGATTTATAGTCACCTCCAAGTACAGCCTTTACCTGTTTAGGGAACTGCTGTTTGATGCACTATTCAGCAAGCCTTGATGACTTACACCAGGATTCAGTAACCTTCTAAAGTTGGTCAGCTTTATCCTTGGCTTCCTGAAGCTCTTCACTTAGAAGTTTATTAATGTGTATTTGACATTCAAGATCACATTGTGCTTTCTTTCCAGCAGTAATGAGATTTTGATTTTACTTAATCTTATTCTTGAGCTTAGTGATTTCAGCTTTGAGGTCAGCTTGAGACTTAAGGCTGGTCTTAAAATCGTTTAACAGATAACCAAATGTAAGACCTTTTTCTTCATCGGTGTAAGAGTTGAAATTACTAACCTTGTACATGGAAGAAGGATCCTAGTCACTTAGTTTGCTGTTTTCCTCAGCTTCCTTCATGTCGGCTTCAAAAGTTGATTCAAACAGACCATAATCAACTTCATCTCATTCAAACTCTTCATCTTCTTGAGCCATCAGACACTTGTCATCATCATCTGAGGTAGATGATTCTGTATCCCAAGTTTCAGCATAGAGTACTTTTGCATTGAGCTTGTCTTCAGGCTTTCCTTTTTTGAGCTGAGTATATTTCTTCTTGTATTTATCAACTCTATAAGCATTCTTATCAGCTACTAAAGTTGTTTCATCCTTCTTTAATCTGCACTCAGCAGCAATATGCCCCTTTCTCGGACAGTTGAAGCACACAACTTTCTTGGGATCAAATGAACTCTTTCCTTTGCCCCTGTCAGATCTTCTTTTTCCCCTTTGAATTCTTCTCAGTATTCTGGCAAGCATAGCCATCTGCTCAGTGATGGTTTGAACATCATCAGTATCACTTGAGTCTGAGTCTGAGTGGTCAGCTTGAGAGTCTGACTCAGTCTCATATTCAGCAATGAAGGCTTTTGAACTCTTTTTCTTCCTCTCTTCAACTAATGCAGTTTTATGTTTAACAAGAGAATCCTTCATTTGTTGTTGAGAAGATTTCTTGTATTCTGTGATCTGTTCATGATTAAGCAAGAACCCATATATGGACTGTAGGTTATACATGTGTAATGTACCTCCAGCCCTTAGTGCTATAGTCACTTCATTGAATTTCTCTGGTAACACATCCAGAAATTTCAGCACTATGTCAGCCTCATCCTTTTTAATGCCTACACTTAGCAGGTCATTAATCATGCAGTGAAACCTTGTGAACAGATCATCCTAGAAATAGAGTTTCATTCCTGCCTCACACAGCTTTGTTCTAGAAGCCTCAATTAAGGTTCTATTTCTCCTTTCAGCAACTCCATTTTGTTGAGGGGTTCTAACTAAGGAGAAATTTTGTAATATTCCTTTTTGTTCACAAAAGCCTTCTAGGGTTGAGTTTCTGAACTCAGTCCCATGATCATTTCTGAGTTGCTTGACAGACTTACCTTTTTGCAACTCTTCCTGTTTAATAAAACTTATTATCTCCAGGGAAGCTTAACTTTTGGCTTTAAGAAATATTACCCAGGTGAATCTTGAGAACTCATCTACTATCACCAGGGTGTACTTCTTGCCACTTAGGCTTGGAGTACTTATGGGTCCAAACAGATCCATATGCAACATATGCTATGGGTCTGTTATTAAAAAAAATTTCTTTGACTTGAATGACCCTTTGTGATGTTTCCCTTGCTCACAAGCTGAGCATGATTTGTCTTTGACAAATGTGATCTATGGAAATCCATAGACTAACTCTTTATTGGATAGCATATTTATATTCTTGAAATTTAAATGTGATAGCCTTTTATGCCACAGCCAACTCAGCTTAGGAACAGATTAGGAATATAAGCAGGTTTCAGTATTCGGATCAGCAGAATTGAGATCAAGTAGATACACATCTCTTTCTCTCTTTGCTATTAGCAGCTTACCCTTTGCATTGTATATTGTTCTTTCTTTCTTCCTAAAAGTAACAACATTGTTTTCATCACACAATTGCCTGATAC
The DNA here is from genome assembly GCA_947179395.2 of Pulicaria dysenterica. Lineage (NCBI taxonomy): Eukaryota > Viridiplantae > Streptophyta > Magnoliopsida > Asterales > Asteraceae > Pulicaria > Pulicaria dysenterica. Next base: position 28,189,177 of record OX359289.1, on the reverse strand, counting down.
TTATCAGATTATGTTTAAGACATACGCAACTTTCTAGAAAGTCACCTTGCCAGCATGCATCTTCCCATATCCTTTAGTTCTTCCATGGGAGTTATCACCGAATGTTACTTTAGGACCTTCATCCTCCTGGAATTCACTTAGAAGTCCTTTCCACCCTGTCATGTGCCTTGAGCATCCACCGTCCAAGTACCATTTACTTGAACCCTCCACATGAAAAGAAAACTAAACATATTAGTTTTGTTTGGGAACCTACTTTGTAGTAGGTTTAGATGATGAGCACTTAGCAGTTTCATCTTGTGGAACTGACTGGTCAGCTTGAGCAGGTGATGAGTCCTGTGTAGCCTGATCAGCTTGTTCCTTCTCAGGCCTTAACATTTCACTGTCACAGTCCTTGGCCTCATGTCCTATACCTCCATACTTGTAGCATTTCCTTCTACCAATGACTATAGGGGGTAGGTTATCCGATAATCCTTTTGAGAACTTGCTCTCAGTTTTGGGATTATGGGATGTGAATAATTTCTCAACTTTCTTTGCAAGCTGATTCACCTAATGCTCATTGACTTTGGACTTACCTTTGTCAGATCTAGGTTTATTATCCTTTTGATCAGAAGTTTGACTAACAAACTTCTTTTCATTGACTTTGGACTTACCATTGTCATGTTTTCTGGACTTACCAATTTCAACAGCTTTAGACTTACCACTGTTGAGTTCTTTGGACTTACCAATTTCAACAACTTTGGACTTACCATTGTTGTGATATGACCTATGACTTACAGTTGTCTTCCTATTCTTGAAACTTCTCTTTGAACCAGATAAAGAATGCTGTCTTTTGAAAGGATTTGGATTCAACCTTTCAATAACAGATGTTCTTTGAATAGGTTGAGTACCTAATCTATCATGCACAGACTTACTATGATGTGTAGATATTGAACACTCATTCCCATGATCCTTTGCCTTTACAAACTTATTGTATTTGAGGCTTGGATCATGTCTCTTTTCTGAGGCTGACTTCTGAGACTCAATCAGTTGTCTATCTTCCTCAGAATTTGTACTTGTTATCTCATCATCATCAGGTGCATAAGTTACAGATTGATAGTCACCTCCAAGTACAACCTTTACCTGTTTAGGGATCTGCTGGTTGATGCACTGTTCAGCAAGCCTTGATGACTTACACCAGGATTCAGTAACCTTCTGAAGCTGGTCAGCTTTATCCTTGGGTTCCTGAAGTTCTTCACTTAGAAGTTTATTAATGTGTCTTTGACATTCAAGATCACGTTGTGCTTTCTTTCCAGCAGTAATGAGAGTTTGATTTTCCTTAATCTCATTCTTGAGCTTAGTGATTTCAACTTTGAGGTCAGCTTGAGACTTAAGGCTGGTCTTAAAATCGTTTAATTGATAACCAAATGTAAGACCTTTTTCTTCATCGGTGTAAGAGTTGAAATTACTAACCTTGTACATGGAAGAAGGATCCTAGTCACTTAGTTTGCTGTTTTCCTCAGCTTCCTTCATGTCGGCTTCAAAAGTTGATTCAGACAGACCATAATCAAGCAGTGAAACCTTGTGAACAAATCAGGCAAGGTTTCATTCTTCTTAGAAAAGAAGTTTTCATAAGATCTGTTAAGATGATTCTTCTTCTGCTGTTTGACCATATCTGTGCCCTCATATGTAATACTCAAAGTATCCCAAATCTCTTTTGCAGTTTGACACCCAGTCACAGTATGCAAGATCTCATTGGTCAGGACATTTGCCAGAACACTATTTGCTTTGTCATCCAGAGAATGCAATTTCCAATCCTCTTCAGTCCAGGATGCCAAAGGCTTCTTAACTTCCTTTTCAGTCTTGTCAGGAGACTTATCACTGACAGCATCATGAATCTTGGGGATGATTGGTCCACGAGTTATGACATCATACATTCTGATGTCAATGGACTTTAGGAAAAGCATGGCTCTGAACTTCCACATAGGATAGTAAGATCCATCAAATATGGGACATCCTTTATCAGCCATCTGAGGAAAGTTTGAAGAATTGTTGCTTGTCGACATATTATACTTTCTCAGAATCTTGAACTTCAACTTATGAATAGTTCAGCCTGCTCTAATATCAGTTGTTGGTCCCTTGGTGAGAGTATCAACAAGCAAGTAATGTGTAGAAGGGGGGTTGAATACACTTTCTGCGGAAAATTGAACAAATCAATAAAAAGTATTAACACACATCAAACCACATGAAATCGAATGCTTTCATTAATAAGAAGATGATTACAGTAACAATCAAGTAAGCAACACTTGATATGTAAACACCTAATGTAAATCAAATCTCTCAATCTCTCAAACGTTGCTATCTATAATCAACTTATGATTATAGATACAAACCGACTCTCTAAACAGGATTTATTCATAGATTGAATACTTACCAACTTCACAACAGACGTGAAGATCGAACACACGAACAATGTTGGCAATCTGTGAATTTCTTGATCACGTTGAACTTACAGACTGTGTATCAAGATTCGTAACACATACGATCAATAGGTTGAGGTGAGATTAGAGTCTGGCACTAGATCTACACCTAAAATGTGTGAAAACCCTAGATCCATAGTAAAATTGTTTTAAAACCCTAGAGATCTTTGAAGATGAGGCGGTGGCGGCGAGAAAACCCTAAACGTACGAACCCTAATTTCGATTATAAAATGTTGACGGTGGTGGTTGGTAATCATACAAACTCAAGCTCAATTCTTCATCTTTTTCTTTTTCTTTAGATCTGAAGGTGTGCATTTGTGTGTATGTATCCTGAAGTTTTTTTGTTTGAAGGTTGGTGGTTGCCGGCGAGAAAACAACCGGTTGTTGTTGGTGTACGGTGGTGGCGGTAGTGAGGGTATTAGAGAGAGAGAGAGAGAAAAAAAAACAGAGAGAGAGAGAGAGAGTGGTGTACGGTTGTTGTTGGTGGTTGCCTGCGAGAAAACAACCGGTTGTTGGTGTATGGTAGTGGCAGTAGTCAGGGTATTAAAGAGAAAAAGAAACAGAGAGAGAGAGAGAGTGTGTGTGTGTGAGACTTCCTAGACCTGCATCTAATAAAACTAAACTTTATATTTAATTGATATATTAATAATTCATAATTAATATATAAAATAAGTAAAAGTATAAATAAAAAGAATAAAATAAAACCAGAGGGGTAAAAATGTCATTTACCCTTATTTAACGGAGTTGACCAACGGTCAACGTTAGAAAGAACCAAATTAGCTACAAAATGCTTCACTAAGAACAATATGTGCCACTTTTAAAATTAAAGGACCAAAATGACAGTTTTAAGTTTTGACTAAGTTTAACGACCATTTGAACAATTAACTCCACTATATACTTTGGAAACTTTCTAGTTTTTATATTACCAAGAAAGTAGTAGGTGTCTAGATACTATAATTTTGTTAAGCTTGACAAAGGCTTGTGAGCCACTTGAATTAAGTTATACGAAACTCAAGCTCGACTCGAAATTATACACGACTACACGAGTAGCCCGAAACTATACACGAGTAGCTCGGGCTAGACTCAAATAACTCCAAGCAATTGTATCGACTCGATTAGACACCAAACCTCGACCACCCCTAGGTTCGGTATATTGGCCAAATGATTGTTATCGGACGGGCCAAAAAACTGACGTGATTTACACACCCTCTCTCGTCTCTTATCTTTCAATCGGCACCAGAGCACAATCTCCGGCATCCTACCTGCCGTTCATCTCCGTTACCGTTTACAACCTAAGTGACCACCACCACCGCCCTTGCAACCGTAGATCTAGCGAACGACGCTTGACGCGTTTCATCCTTGCGTCGGAGCAGGTCGCCAACGATTGAGGCGTTTCTCGCGCCGGTTCTGAAAACCATAACAAACGTCGCATCAGGCTGCGTCTCTAAGTTCTCCGACAAGACACCGTCGTTTCTGAGAATTTTTTTGATATTTGCTTGGAAAACTGAATTATTTCTTGTATAGTTGGACTCCGTTCGCGATTGGTTGTCCAATTTGCTATCAACGGTGGTTTTATGCTTTACGGAGTTGTACCATTTCCTTCACAGGTCCAAAATCCTCAAAATCCTGCTTGATTACTGCCCTCACTCGAGTAAGTTATGGCTATTGCTCCAAAATCCCTTTACCAACTGTTATACTGAATTATAATATTGAAGGTTTACATGTGTGTGTGTGTGTTGGGGGGGGTGGGGGGGGGGGGGAGGGGGGTATGTTCCTACATATGTTTCTGTATGTGGGAGAGATAGAGAGGATATCATATAAGAAGTTTGGTTGGTCATGGTTCCAAGAGTCCAAAACCATCCATAAGAACAACAAAAGATTTTGAGCACCATTGTAATAACTGAATCTTTGTGTACTGTATAGCCATTTTACAAAGAAGATTAAGACTCGGGTTCAGTGTATTCTTCATGCTGCCCTCTCAAGTATAAGGAGAGAAGAAGAAAGGGAAAGGAATTCTTTTCTTCCAAATCCTAGAACACAATTTCTTAATTAGCCCTCATTTTTACTTGCATAGTGTTTTAGTTGTTTTTTTTTATAATTCAGACCCTAATATCTGATATCCCAAATAGAGAAAATCAACAGACAACTTTTGTTCCTCATGATTAACCAATATACTTTTAGCATAAACAAAAATCAAATGGTTGCACGTATAAGGAGAGAAGAAGAAAGGAAAAGGAATTCTTTTCTTCCAAATCCTAGAACACAATTTCTTAATTAGCGCTCATTTTTACTTGCTCTGTGTTTTTGTTGTTTTCTTTATAATTCAGACCCTAATATCTGATATCCCAAATAGAGAAAATCAACAGACAACTTTTGTTCCTCATGATTAACCAATATACTTTTAGCATAAACAAAAATGAAATGGTTGCACCAGGGGTGTCGAGAATAACCGTAACCCGACTTGTTAAGTTGGGTTTTGCAGAATAATCAAGGTTCGATTATAGTTAATCGGATAACGCCAAAAAAATGGTTCAGTTTAGTACTTTAGTGGTTAGGTTGATCATGATTCAGGTATACCCGTATACCCGATTTAGATTTCATTTTAATAAATACATTAGATATATATCACATATAATTTCCATCTTTATTATGAGAATCATGTAACCACCTTTAGTATTTGAAATCGATAATCTTTTCTCTAATCAGCTTGTTTTTATCTTATTGAATTCTAAAGGCTAATTGATAACTTCAACTTCAAGGCCAAGCATCTTATTTGGAATCATATCCCCCCAAGAAGAAGAAAGTAACTTTGAACCCAAGAGCACATCCAACTCAAGGTATGATTTTTACGTGTTGTAATGGATTATCTTATGTTGAATCGATTTTTATGACTAAATGATAATCAGTGGCAGATTAATAAAGCTAACAGATTAACACAATTTTCCAAACATAACTTAAAGTCTGAAATGTAGATTGTGGATGTTTTATGTGAGTGCACGAGGCACACATTCTAACTGAAAAAGAGAGGTGGAGCATAAGAAACAAATCCTTAGCAAATTCGGGTGTTTATGTTATAACCGAGCTGGACCAATAACAAAATACCCGAAACCAGAATAACCGAATCCTTAATCAGTTTGGATGGTGTATATATTTCCTTCACATAAATATAACTGAAAAACACGGCACTTTTAACCCGAAACCCAGAAACAAACCGGATACAGAACACCACCTCTTGGTTGCATAGGCTAGAAATGGAATTTAAAATTAGCTACTATTACATCAGTTCCGTAATTTTATCTAGGGCTGCAAACGAGTCGAGCTTTTATCGATTTATTCGCTCAACTCGAGCTCGAACATGTTCGAGTCAAGTTTTTATCGAGTTCGAACTTGAACTCGAGCCTAAAAATAGGCTTGGAATATATAACGAGCCGAGCTCGAGTTTATAAGGGCTCGGCTCAAGTTCTTATCGAGCCTTTCTAGCTTTATAATATATATATATATATAATTATAGTTAAAAATGTTATTGTTGATGAAATATAGTGGTTTAGACTTATGTAAAATCGTTTTTGAATTATGTTCAAGTTTTATTATGTTCATGTACTAGTGAAATTATTTTTTGTTATTTAATATAGTTTTTCATAGATTTGGAATAAGTTTGGTTATTTTTGAATAAATATCAAGCTTTTCAAGTCGAACTCGAGCCGATCTTGAATCCTATACGAGTCGAGCCCGAGCCTACATCATGAAGACTCGTCAAGCTATTGTGTCAAGCTCGAGCTTAGCTTAAAATACTTGAGCTCGAATCCTGTCGAGCTTGAGCCCGGCTCGACACGTTTGCAGCCCTAATTTTATCATTTGTTTTGCCCTAATAACAATGTACCTTCAAGTTCGTTTTAGTGCTATGTGAACCAAACAAAAGTAGGTAATGCAAAGAAATGAAGAATTATATTACAATAGGTAGATAGTAGTTGTACCTTAATAAACCTACTCTAATGTAGAAAAACAGGGAATCTTTGCTTGATAGGCAGCATATAAAATATCACATATTCTGGGTTTTAGTAAAGAAAAGTACTGTCAAACGCAATCCCATGCCAGTAGATGGTTTTTCTTCGCGGCCTTCAAATGCCTAAAATGAAGAACACGGTCGCTTAGAGCAGACTTCCTGTGAATTCGTACTGAATAATTGCAATCCATTTGGCTCTCTCTATTCTAATCTGCAAATCCTTGTAGATCCAGTTGTTTTTCTTCATTTGATTAGGTTTCATTAAGGTACAACTGCTTTCTACCTATTTGTAATTTAATTCTTCATTTCTTTGCATCACCTACTTTTGGTTGGCTCATCTAGCTTTAAAACAAACTGGAGGCAGTATATTGTTATGAGGGCAAAGCAAATGATAAATTAGGGGATTAGCTAATTCTGAATTCTATTACTAGTATGTGCACAACCGTTTTTTTTTTTTTTTGTTAATGCTAAAAGGATATGTGGTTAATCATTAATAAAAGCTGTCTTTCAATTTTCTTTAGTTGTGATTCCTTCATGTATTCATCGTGGTCTTGTTCCACAAATATTGATTGTACACACGTCCTGTAATACTTAGTGACGAGATTATGGAATGAATATTTGAGCAATTCATTATCATTTCTGAGAGTGTTTTCTTATATGGTTAGGAAAAAATTTGGGCCTGGAATGGGGGTAACAACTAAAATTTGGAGCAAGTTTGAATGAACACTACTTAAGATATTGTGTTCTCAAAAGGAGGGATTTGGAAGGAAACAAAAATAAAAAGGTTTTAATAAGAGATGAATGTTGGAAATAATTGTCAAAAGAATAAGTTCATAAGTATTATTATTGTTATTTTAGTAGAAATAATGTATTTAGGATAAAATGTACCACTACCGCTAGTAACTAGCCGACGGCCGTACGCCGCCGTCACGGCCAACCGCCGCCGTCCGCTGCCACCAATAGACGGCCGGTAACCGCCACAAAACCGCCTTTTAGTAGCCTATAAATAGATATCAGTATGTACGTTTTTAGTGTGGTTCCCGGTGCCCCAAATGGGTGCCGATTTGTACCGATGAAATTTCATATAATAAAAGAAGAGATCATGTCTTAATTTCGTGTATGATTTTGTGTTTGGGACCATCAATTGGTATCAGAGCTAGGTTATACACCACAGATCATCATTTACGCGACTGGAAAACTCGTCGGAACTTGGAAACCGAAGAGGCGGCCGAAAATCCGAAGACGCTACCACCATCTAGCACCATACCGAAAAAAGGGACATACCTGATCGGAGAAGACAACCGGAGTAACGGGGAACCACCAGTAACCATGGAGAACCACCGAAGAAAGAATGAATCGAGGGATACTCGATTAAAGTATACGACGGACAGAAAGCCATCGAAGAAAGGCAGAGATTTCCGTCGACCACCGTTCGAAGGAAAACCAGAAGTAGGCGGCGCAAATGTAGAGAGAAACAGAGTGTTTCTCTGTTGATGAAGGAGACGACAGAAGGCAGAGAAAGAGAAGAGCGGCAGACGCAAGAACAATCGAGAAAAAGAAAAGGGGCAGCACTTTTTGGGTTCTTCCCAAGAAACCCTACGTAATTTAAAGATTTCAAATTGGTGGATTAATGTTTTTTAATTAAAGAATGACGGTCATAATAGAAAAGGGGTTTTAAAACTAAAAGTTTTTTATAAAAAAAGATATATATTAATGTTATTAAGGGACTTGTACTTCAAATTAAATGTTTTTTGATAAGATTTTATGAATGAATTAAATTATAAGTTTTTAAAAAGGGTAGAAAAAGTTTAGAAGTAGTTGGTTTTACCGGTTAAAAAAAGAGCCAGTGGACTGTCGAGAACAGTTGGTTTGATTCTCCAAAAGGTAGACAGTTGTTTGTTGGTGAAAAAAGAACCAGGGGACTGTTAAGTGGCAGTTGGTTTGATTTAACCCGCAAAACCGCCATTTAGTAGCCTATAAATAGATATCAGTATGTACGTTTTTAGTGTGGTTCCCGCTGCCCCAAATGGGTGCCGATTTGTACATATGAAATTTCATATAATAAAAGAAGAGCTCTTGTGTTAATTTCGTGTATGATTTTGTGTTTGGGACCATCAATGAAATGGAAGGATTTGGAGGGGAAGTGTAAGCCAAATTTACCTAAATCCTTTCCTCCCAAAAATGAGAGGATTTGGAAGGAAAGGATTCTCTTTCCACTCCTTCTTAGACTTGATAACAACTTCAAGTTTAATTCATATTCAATATTGATCCATCACCCGTATAGTAGGTAGTACAATACATTAATAGTGCTGTGTATGTCTGTTTATTTTTCTCTAAGCTTTTTGATATGACACAATGACAAAAGGTAGCTTTGATAACTAAAGTAGTATATTTCTTTTGCGGAGGTGCAAGAAACACAGTTTAATTTAATTTTTGTTGTACTTCTATGAAAGGCATCTGAAATCTGTTAACTATTGTTTAACTCTACAGTTGCCCATTGTTGCTATTTTATCGCCATGCCTTTATTAAAGTCAACTTCAAAGGCTGTGGGACAGTTGATTACTTGCAAAGATGGTAGCAGACGGTTAATGCGATGTTTAAAGATCAATCCCGAACTCGAGAATTGTGTTCAAAGTCGTCGTTTCAGGAGCATTGCAAGTGTCGAAACATTACCATCTGGTCAAATCATTGGTGGTACTCATAAAGACGTTCCATTCTCGTTGCAAAATACGTCTTCTGGTATACTTACTCAAAAGAGGGGATTTCTTGGATGTGGTGACGGGGATGAGGGAAGTAATGTATTGTCCAAAGTTCACGAGGAGAAGCGTATTATGGGGTGATTTAATCATCTAATATCTTTTATTTTTTCCTTATTTTAATAATTATTATCTCTTGATCGTTTATTTGGTAAGTGAACTTATGTGGTTGATCTGCTTTTGTTTCAGGTATTCTCCAGAGCAGTTATTTGCAGTAGTTGCTGCTGTAGACATGTATCAGGATTTTCTTCCATGGTGTCAACGATCGGATATAATTAAACGTCATTCAGATTCATCGTTTGATGCTGAGTTGGAGATTGGCTTTAAATTTCTTGTTGAAAGCTACGTGTCTCACGTGCACTTGGTAAAACCGAAATTGGTAAAGGTGAGGGTTAAGCATTTATCATTTTTTTCTAAAACCTATTAATGTTTATGATCGGAACATGTTTAATATGTTATGTTGCCACATATTGACTCTCACTGGTGCAATTATTTTTAACTCGTTTACTGTCGATGTATTTAATCTTGTTTCTGTTTTAATTTCAGACAACTTCGTCGCAAAGCAGTCTTTTTGATCATTTGATAAACATTTGGGAGTTCAATCCGGGACCTGTTCCAGGAACATGTGACCTTCATTTCTTTGTGGATTTTAAGTTTCAGTCACCCTTGTACTCGCAGGTAATGATCATATTGCAAACTTTGGAATTCTATTACGAAGTTTTTAATATCTTCACAAAATTTCCTAAACTATTCTATTAAAAAACCATATAATCAGTGAAACAATAAAAACCTTATCCGGCATACTAATTATGAATATACAATTTAAAGCTATTAGATGAAAAGAGTTCCAGGGCAACTCATTCACCCATTTTGATCCACACAAGAGTTAGTTTCCTCCCATGGCTAAAATCTGCTGGGCTCCTAGTTTGCTATCTCTAAATCTAACCCTTTTCTAGCCTATTGTCTCAAACTTAACTCGGATACTAACCAAAACAAATACAACAATAATACCTAACCTACATGTGCGGGGTATGGGGGAGGTAACATGTAGAACAGTAGAAGTCATGCCTCTACAAAAGGGTAGGTAGACTGCTTTTCTATAGGCGTCTGGCTTTTTAAGTGTTGTTTAAATGTTTTAACGTTGTTATTTGTGATACTAAGTTATAATACTATAGTCTATGGTAGGTGTGGGTACTACAATAAGATGATTATCTTGTATATTATTCGTATTATATATTTTAGTTTGTACTCTTTTATTATTATAAATTATATGTATTTATTTATTATACAATTTTTTGTTTATTTTTTTTGGTATGTACATATAGATATTATCTATTATTATGGATTTTTGTAATCTTATAATGAGATTTACTATTATTGAAAAATGCTTCTAAAGAATCAAGACCTACTAAAACAGTTGGCCTACTAAAAGTATATGTAGGGAACTTCACCCCTCTCTTATTCTCCTTTTTTATGTTATTCTCCTTTTTTTATGTAATCCGATTGTGGGTCACGTCCTTGGTGAGTCATAGCTCCTCCATGTCTATCTTCACTCCATCTTTTATGATTTCTACCTTAGTCTAAGCTGACCCCTTATTTGGCCGTTAATTGTGACAGTTTCCACTCTGCGCCATTGGTTGTCCCTTTTTGACATGGCCAGACTAATGATGTCTACCCCTTCTCAATTTAAAGTGGATAGGCGCTACTTCTAACTCAGTGCTGAAAACTTCATTTTGAATCTTGTGAAACAAGGTTTTTTCTGCAAGACCACCTTAGCATCCATTTCTACAACTTCCATTCTCTTGACCTTTTTAGTGACCAACACTCTGCCCCGCATAGCATAACTAGCCTATTTGTAACTCTATAGAATTTACTCTTCAACTTTGATAGTTTTTCTTTTCACGTTAGAACTTTTGTAGCCGTTCTCACTTTAACCATCTATGGTGGGTCACGTCGTCATTTACTTCTTATGTCTTATGCAACTTGGAGCCCAGGTTCTTGAAACTCTCTTTTGTGTGGAGTACTTGGTGCCAACGCATATCTCGCACACTACCCTCTGTAATTCAGTTTTTGTTGAAGTTGAACCAGATATATTCTTGCTTATCTCGGCTTATCTAAACCTTTTATTTTCTAATGCTGATCTTCACTGCTTAAGTCTAATGTTCAACTCTCTTCTTGTCTTCGATATTAGCATAATATTGCCAGCAAAAACCATGCCCTGTGAATCTATGATAGACTCCCCTGGTGCTCTTGTAAAGTCTCTTCTAGGATTACAACTATAAGGGGATGGCTCAGTATGCATCCCTGTTTTTTACGAGGAAACATGTATGTCCCTATTGTGTCTGTACACATGTTTTTCGACTCATACATATCTTTGTAGCCCTTATGTGTCTCCATGTCACCTTTCTATCATTCAAGGGCTTCCAAATCTCATAATCATAGGCCTTCTCCAAGTCCCACAAAAACCATGTATAGGTCTTTTTGTCAGTGTTGTAAAAATCGGTCAAGATTTCAAGTTGTAGTCAAAATTGGTCCTGGGAGGTCAACGAAAGGGTTTGATTTGATTTTAGAAAAATTGAAATCTGCTTAACCCTAAAGGGTTTACAGGACTTCGGTTTATATTTTTTGAGTTTACTAAACTAATAATGGACTGTTGGTTTTTATTTGTCAAGCTTGTTAAACTTTTTGACGTTTATTGACATATTATGTTAGGGTATTGCTTTTATTTAATATTTTCTTTAAATAAATTTCTTTATAATTTAGGGCCCCCACCTAGAAACCGATTAATCGTCGCCAAAGTGATTAATCGTTTAAACGTATCCGACCGACTGTATACCTCCTAGCAATTTTTACAACCTTGCTTTTTGTTTTACTCTTGATTTCTCCACAAGTTTTATGAGGTGTATTGCCTTGATCATAGGATTATTTGTTATTAGTCCGGGTTATCATATAATTTATATAATGAGGCTATGTATATTACATAAAAAGATGCATGCATATGGAAACACAATATAATGTTAGATGGAGTTGTTTAGCCTAAGGAAGAAGCCTAGGATTTGAATTTGAACCTTCCTTTCTTTTTTCTTTTTTTTCTTTTTTTCTAAACCTTTTTGTATTATTTATAAAAAAGATTTGTACAGTAAATCAGTAATCCAAGGTTCCTATATTTTTTATGGTAACTTGTCTTTTAAAACATACATTTACATTTAAATGTATATGTATGTTTGAAGAGACAGGTTAAATCCCGCACCACTCTTGGGCAATAAACACCCCATTTTTTAGCATGTACCCAAGGTTATTCTATCTACATCATATCTTTGGAATATGGTAATATCTTTGTGGTGGTGATTTTGCAGATGGCATCCATGTTCTTCAAGGAAGTCGTCTCTCGACTAGTTACTTCATTCAATGATCGTTGTCGTCTGATATACGGGCCCGGGGTCTCAGTTCGTGAAAACATTATGGAGCGAAATTCATGATAGTTTAACTGGTAAACCTATTGCGTTAACCACCATACAGTGCACTTTTGTTACTTTTTCCCCCCAAAATCAAGCACTGTAAACTATATCTTAAGAAAACCTCAATGTAACAGTATATTTGTTTAAGGTGACCCATTTTACCCATCACCTAGCAATATGTTAATTCAGGATGTGCATATTACCTGCAACGGGTCAAATGTATACATTTTACAAACTTGGTTAAAAACAGAACCACTCAAATGGGTCACCCTGTTAAAAAAGTAAATAAATTAGATTAGTAGTTTAATATTATATATTCTTTTTGTCAAGTTAATCATTTTAGAATTCAAGAAAAAAGGACCAAAATGGTTGGCACCAGCCTGACTATTTTTCGCTTCAAATTTACTCTCCAAAGATCCCTCCAAGTTTGATATTGTTGACATTGCAGGTTAAAACCTTTGGATATTAGATGATACCTGACAGTACGGTAAACGACTTTCTGATTCTTTTTGGCGTTTTTGAAAGCCATTTATCGATTCAAGATCAAAGGGAGTTCATGTTCGACTTTGTCCTGAAAAGCTGTTGCTGTAGTTTGTCAAATACTGCTGTAGATTGTATCCAGTTCATACATACCCTCCAATGTTTAATACCATCTACATCTTTTTTCTTTTCCTTTTTTTTTGGAGATCACATTCGAAGTTACGAATAAGTAACGACTATTAATAAAATAGAGAGGTATCCCCTGTTTAGGTTATCCGGGGAGGGTGAGTCTTTGACCTAGTTCCCCTGTTTAGGTTATCCGGGGAGGGTGAGTCTTTGACCCAGTTCCCTTGTTTAGGTTATCCGGGGAGGGCGAGTTTTTGACTTAGATGTACGCACCTAACTTGGGTATACCCGTGACCGTATCCTGACCCTTTCCTGGCAGTTGGCACCCTCAAGATGTTTACTCAGGAAGGTTCGAACTTGTTACCTCTTTAAGGACGAGACGGCTTACCACTAGGTCACCTTAGTGGTGGTTACGTAATGATTATTAATGATACATGATAACTTAAATTTCAACTTACCTGTAGAGAGAATGTCCAAGAACACAAAATGAGGGTCATGATCCTTCCACTTAACAGTTTGATCCATCCACTTAACATTTTATAATGACCTTTATACTCTTCTTTACTGTCTCTCTCCTCCCACCTCTCTCTCCACGTCATATTATAGCTTTCCGGCCACTTACCTCCACCGCTGTCTTCACTGCCACCGCCGGCCACTCGCCACTGCTATCAAGCTGTCGAGTTATTACTAAGGCTAATACATAGAAAAAAATTTACAGCTTCCCATCATCTTATTTTGAGGTCCGCCCCCATGAATCTATAATCCATAAACCTTCTGAATCCCTTCTTCAATAATTTCATGGAGAACGATGAATAGGATTAGGAAGTTAAACACCAGAGTTCGTGAGAACCGACACCGGAGTGGGCGATGTTCTTCTCCTTTCAAGTGTCTGGGGGAGGGGGTGTTGTAGATCTACAAAGAGAGGCTATAAGAGCAACGCGGTGGCCGGTGATTTTCTGTAACAATCACACAACAAAATCCACCGTAGATAGTGATGTCCGGCGGCGAAAGAAACGGTGATTAGAATAGCTCTGATGAAGATTTAGGGATGAAGATCTATGGTAATAGCGGCGGCATAGGTGTAAATATGAGGCAACAGAGGTGTACGGTGAGGGAAAGAAAAACCCAGGTGGCGGTGTACGGTGGCGAGGGCGAAGGCGAAGGAGAGAGACCGAGAACCAAAAAGTCACGAAGGTGTACGACAGCAAGGAATAGCAGTTCACAAGGTTGTAGATCTGAGGTACTAGCGGCAGCGGCGGAGGGTCGGAGCGGTCTGAGGGTTGCCGTATGTCTTTCATATTTGAAAGGCTAAAGATATAAAATAAAGAAGGGATAAAAGTAAATTTACAAAATTTGTCAATGGATGGATAATAAAAATTCGCGGATTTATCAGCTCCCTTTTGGAAATTGAAAGTTACCCAACAATTCCGGATTGCATGAAATACACTCAAAACTATCTTATTTACCAATGTATATGATCAAAGTTTTTTCTTAATAACAATACAATTAACTTTCATAATACTTTTATTGTATGTTAACCCTTCTTTTTGTGTCTGATTCTTAATTACCATTGTATATAAAAAAACTGTCATCATATTCATTGTATTTTCGTGTAATTTTAACCCAAATTTTAAAAATTAGTCAATGTTAAGTCATGTCTCACTAAGTTGGTCACGGTTTTTATGTGACTTATGTCTTATTTGTTTTTCTAAAATAAGACCTTATTTTATTTAAAAACATCCTTTTGAGGACATAAATTAAAAAAACAAAACGTTTAAGTAGGAACAAGTGATAATTGTTTTGAGATTCTTATTTCATCTTATCTTTGAAAATGATTGAATATCACTTATCTTTTGTAGTTCTTTTACCTAGTTTATATCTTCTTCCCGTAAACATGAATTAAGAAATAAGGAATTTTATATTTTTAAAAATTAACAACACCTTAGTCTCTTAAGTCAAAATTTGGAGTCACCTAAGAATATAGAACAATTTAGGTGAATCAAATCTTAAATATTTACAGTTTTCAAAAGACTAGAGTACAATTCTAACACTCCAAAGGTTCAAATTAGTTTAGGACCAGATTCTTAACTTCCAACCTCAATGTACTACAATACATTTTGACCAGGTTGATCAACATGACCTTGTCAATTATTATAAGTGTGTAGGGGTGTTTATAGGTGGGGCGGGTAGTAGATTTTTTATTAACCGTTACTGAGGGGAGGGTACGTAACTTTATGAACCGAAACCGAACTGTACATAGCAGGTACCCCAGGGGCGGACCCATGAATTTTTTTGACTGGTAACACCATATAATGACGAAAATAAAATTACTTGAAGTTAAGGGTGTTGTTCAGGTTTTTTCTCGGGTTTCCAGTTAATCGGGTCGGATTGACAAGGTTTTAGCTGTTGTTCATATTTTAGGGCCAAAATTTAAAACAAATCACAATTTATACGAAGTCATGTTAATTAAATTGCTATTTTTAAGGTAAACTAAAGTATTTTAAAGGTATAAGTCGAAGATTAAACTATATTTTATCATTTTTTGTAATAAAATATTTTATTTTTTCTTTGATTTTGGTGGCATCAAAAAATCAGTGGTGGCATCCTAAAATTTGACTGGTGGCACCGGCTCGAAAACGTTGAAATTTTTCATTGCGTCTGCAAAATTGACCGGTGTCTCGTGACCCCTCCGGCAAACACATAGGTCCACCCATGGGTACCCGTTGTACGGGTACCCAAAGGGAGACGGCTATCTACGGTGCGGGTCACGGTTATCCTAAAATTGAGTTGTTTTTCATTTTTGTTGCTTAAAACAAGTTCAAATTCATAATAAAACAATAAACGATGATAAAACAAGTCAACAATAAACAATTATAAAAACAAATCAACAATAATGAATAAATCAATCAGATAAAAACACATGTTTAAATGTTTAGTTTCACCAACTACAGTTACCCCCTAAGTGTGTATACACAATTAAATGTTTGATTTCAGTATTTAACTAGTGGTTAGCTTGCCCGCGCTTCGCGTCAGGAAGTAATTACTTTTTAATCGAGTTTGTTTAGATTATTCATCTACTATTATTTACTAAAAAACCAAAAAAAAAAAAAATTTCTAACCACTTACGCAAAAATGGTAAATTGAATTAAGATATGCTTAAAACAATTGAATCGCCTGAATTTTATAAAAGTAATTTAGCATATGTGTATCTTGAACATCTAGATCTAATTCTTATCTTAGTGAACTTCCTTTTTCAAACAATCCAATAATCCAATAAGTTTTTAAGTATTTTTCATGTAGTTTTCTAGATAAAATGAGGACCCTAGATGTTGTATATACTAAGGCCTTAGGATGTGAATTTTATTTTTTATGTTAAGTTTATATATTTCTTTTACTATATGAGTACTTGTCATTAGACTAAAAAACTTATTTGGATAATTGAATAGTTGGGAAAAGGAAGTTAACAAAGATAAAAAAGTAGACTTAGATGATGGAGAAGAACATTTTTAAGTGTATTTTTGTTGTACAAATTTTTTTTTATTTCATTGAAATAATGTATGTAATACATTATATAAGCTTAACAAATAAGTATGTCACTTTTTCTATGTTTGTTTTTCTTGGAAAGCTTTTTCTATGTTTGTTGATGTGTATTTTCTTCTCGTACACTTTTTTTATTTGAACACTTGTGTTAAAAAAATGAGTTAGAATTTGAGTAAAAAATATATATACAACCTCCTTTTGACTTATTATCTAAATGTGGTCAACAAAAACTACTTCATATATGGATTTTGTTGGTATTAGTTGATCAATCAAGTGTAAAAGTGTATATAATTACCCAAACAACTACATTACATATGTCTTATGTTGTTATATTGTTTTATATTTAAAAACAATTTATAAAAATTATATTTTAAAGGTGTTCTAATTTTATTCTTTTCAGTTTTTATAAATACGTCTATATTAAAAATCATTGACTTAAAGTTTACAAAACAGTTTTTAATCTTGTTATAGAAAAATAAAAAATAAAACAAATAATATGGTGCGAGTTTGAATATAAAAAATGTGACAAAATACTACGCAACAATATTATAAAAATAATATTAAGTAAATAACTTATTTAACAATATACAGTTAGGGCGATATATAAAAAAAAGTTTATTTTATCTAATAATAATAATAGAACAAAATTAAAAAAAAAAACAAACTCAAAAAATTTTGCCCATTAAAAATCACGCGTGACATAACAGATTAAAAAGAAAAAAGTTGAACAAAAGGGAGGAGTTAAACTCTAGCCTCCAGCGTCAAATGCAAATCCTCTACCAACTCATCCAAGTATGCATTTGTAAGACAAAATTAATTCACGACAATTGTATGGTATTATAATTCTAATATATCACTTCCATTAACTAATGTTAGGTTTTATAACGAATTTATGACATAACTCAACTACAGTTTCTCGCTAACTTGAGGACCCGTTAGAATTAGTGCAAACTTTTTATACTAATCTTTATCTTTTAATCTTTAATATTTAATATATTTTTATACCAATCTTTATTTTTAATCTTTAATATATATTTAAAAAAATTGTAATGTTATCATTCTAATTTTAGAATTTGTTTTTCCGTTATTCGTCCTCCATTGCTTCTTTAAATGACTCAAATGTCTTTTTGTAGTGATTTAGCTTGTTATCACATAAATATCTGAATAAAAACATTTATTAAAATTAGTTGGTGTATATATCTACCTATTTTGTAATTATTTGCGTAAATACGTATACCATTTTAATTAAATTAAAAAGTTCTAAATTTAATTATAAAGAGTTTCTATAATAATTTAATGATAGTGTTATTTATGAATTTCTGCAATATAATAGATTTACTCTCTTTTAACATATTTAAATCTCTAATTTACAGTTGTTTTACAATATATGTTGGTAGGCTTTAGCATCACAAATATTTAAAATTTACTTTAACTATTTTTGTGTTTATATATGGGTCTTAAAACTAGTTAGAAAATTTAACATAAACTATAAGAACTTAAACTTTTGAAATATAAAATTATAAATATTTAGAATATTATGTTTTTTTATAATATTGTGACAGATAAACACAAATGTATATCACCCGCACGTGCATGTTTGAAATGAATTCACAAGTCAATTGTGATGGGCTCCTTTTATGCAACTAATGTTTTTTTGTTTAGTTATGATTTTTATAGTTATTTAGGGTGTTCGTTTTGTTTGACTTGCTTTATGATATGGGTTAATGTTATGAAATAGCATATTACTTTTTAAAGTGTGAATTTTATCTGTTTTTATTATCTAATTAGGTAATCTATTTTATTGTGTCTTGTTAAAGTAAAGACTAGATTTTAGTAAAGAGTTTTTATTGTTTGACTAATATGAAACCTTGGTAGATTTAACTATAATTATTTTCAGGTGGTGATGGTGAGTCTGACCGACCTTCTGTCGGTCGTTGTTGTAGGATAAAAGAAACAACAATAACGTAGTCACCGTCGTATCAACGGTTGAGATGAGGGTAGGAGGCGCATGAGACTTCACTATCACCACCAGGAATGAATTTTCGTTATGTGATCATGGTTGGTAATCAACGGTGAGAATTCCAGCTAGAGCCAAAATTTTAATCGAAAAATTCTTACTTTAACATTTACCACAATGTAGGTTACCTATTTGGGTTTTATAAAAAGTAAATTACCTACATCAACTCTTTTGAAAAAGTAAGATGTTATTTTGTGGTCTTAACACTAATTATATATATAATCAATTCCCCAACTAAATCACTATTCATTTCAATTTTCAATTTTAACCCTCAAATTTATTTTTTTCATTATGCACCCTTAACCAATTTTTAATTTTAACCCTCAATTTGTTTTTTAAGTATACACCTTTAAGTTTATATAAATTACATTTGATCTAATACAACTATTTTCTATTATTTACAAATTGGTCTTTAGCTTTTCTCTCCCACTTTAAGTTTAAGGGTTCAATAACTGTTATACATCATTTCGATTTTTTAATTCAACCCAAATAAATTTTCACTTTTTATTCTTCAGTTTGTATATGTTACTTTTGATCTCATAACATTATAAGCTAATGTAGTCCTATGTACGTAATGTAATCAACAAATATAGGAGATGCATGTTAACCTAAATTATTTCTACGCATTCTAACTTTGAACAACCAACTTATATATTATATTATATATAAATTAAATTGCTAAGAATATGATTGTTTGAATATCACCCGACGCAACGCGTGTGTTTGGTATACCTTGTAATTATCAACTTCTTTAATACACGCATATAAAAAAATATAAAAAATAAAAGGAAAACCGAGTTAGAAAAGTATAAATGAAAATTGAAAACCGGTGACCCCGATTGGCATCCACTACGATTGTTCATCTTGACCACGGAAGGTAATGGCACCTTGGATGACCACAGATACCAAGCCTCTTTTTGTGTCATCCACGTTGGAGTACCACGAAACCACTACACATGCTCTAATAGGTAGTGGAGGATCCACGGTTTTTGGTGACTGAATGCACCATATAATAACATATATCAACCTAATAATATTTTTGTGGTGTTGTTCGAGTTTTCTAGTTAATTGGATTGGGTTAATCGAATCTTTATTGTTAAATCAACAATTGCTCCGAATTCAAATTTATGGGTGTTGTTCCGGTTCTTAGGACCAAAATCTAAACCAAAACACAATATCCTAATACCAATAACCTAACAACATTATTCAATTATTTAGTTTCTTTTTGGCAATTATCATAATTATTAATATCTTCATTTCTATACTAAATTTTTTTCTAATATCTTCATTTCTGCACTAAAAATATTCTATACAGGATTTACAAATTAAAAGTAGAGTATATACGTGAAGAATATATCGCAAATTATTATACTAAACTATTATTTTTATAAAAGAGTTCTAAATTTTGACACCGTCCTTGATCATCGCACAACCTTTGACTGAGTGCCAAACTCAACTTGGCCGTCTTGAGTACATAATGCAGCTAGACTATGAGTTTATCGAATATTTTTCATGTTGTAGTTTATTACAGACTACTTGTAATCATTTGTCGAAGAGTTGAGTATCATGTCATTTTCCAGATGCGACGGTATGGGATGTCCAAGCCTTTCTAGGTGATCTAGGTGCTCCTTGATTTTCATCACGTGGATACTTATCGAGGTCCCTTTAGCCATCATTCATGTAGAAAATGCCCGAGGCGCATCGTACCTCTCCAGGCAGGCTTTACCTGAACATATCCCTCAACTGACGAATCATGTTATAAGGAGTAGTGTCTGTCATGTTGGTTTGTATCTTTAGACTCATGGTGACAAGTATCAAATAGACAATGTCTAGCAGTTCATTTGAATGCTTCCGGTAAGCATTCCTAAGTGTTGATGTGGCTCCGACAAGTGGGACCTCACCTAAAGGCTCCTCTAAGACGTACCACTTCCTCTCACGCATGAGCATGATCCAAAAATTGAGTTCACAACCTAGGAAATTAGTCCCGGTGAGCTTATTCTTTTCAAGGATGAAGTGGAGTTAGAGATTATTAGCGTTGCATACATTGTTTGCCATCTAGAATTGAGTTTTCATTTTAATTAGTAAATATATATATATATATATATATATAGACTAATTTCAAATATATCACTTACCCTATAAATGAGATAGTTTTAGGCTACGATCTATATTTCACATCCTCGATGCACGGTTTAGATACGTCATGCTGAAGCATGCTACTAAAGACCATAAAATTGTTTTTGTGTGTGTAATTTTCGTATTCTAAAACCATTGTATTTGGTAGATATTATATTTTAAAGAAGTTGAAATAAATGTCAAAAAGTCCAAATTACCCTTTTTCTTATTTACAAACATTACCCCTCAGCCATTGTTTTGCTCAAATAGCCCCCTATCATTGTGAACTATTGATCTTCAACATCAAAAGCTATGACCGGTTCTCGTAATAAGAATGGTTTTCGATAGAGCTCTCCTTTACATATTCAACGAAATTTCAAAATAACATTCAACCCTAAAATGAATCTAAATAAGCAAAGTCCGAGCTTAAAATATCGTAAATGAGCCAAATTCAAACTCAATATTAAAAACTTAAATTAAAAAAAATATCAAATGAATCCGACTCGATAAGTACAAAACTCTGTCTCAAATATTAGGATTAATCCTCTCATATTTAATCAAAAATCAATTACGTAAATAAGCAAAATACATTAAACATTCGCGAAAACAAGCTAATGAAAGTCAAATTACGAAAATAAGCATCAGTTTCGCCCCCAAAGCACTCAGTTTCGCCCCTAGCTTCGCCCTGCAATCATACGACGATACGTGTACTCAGTTGGGGGCGAAACTGGACTTGTGGGATCCACCAGGGGCGAAACTGGGCTTTGTGGGGCCCACCAGGGGGCGAAAATGGGATTCTAGGGGCGAAACTGAGCTTGGGGGGCGAAACTGAGGACACGTGGCGGGCAATGATTGGAGGGCGAAGCTAGGGGCGAAGCTAGGGGCGAAGCTAGGGGCGAAACTGGGGTGTTGGGGGCGAAACTGATGCTTATTTTTGTAATTTAACTTTTCTTAGCTTGTTTTCACGAATGTTTAATGTATTTTGCTTATTTAAGCGAAAACCTCTTTAATCAAACATATCTAATATGTTCTAACCTATACATAACGAATACCACTTAACAATGCATACGTGTAGGAAACTTGTTAAGAGATACCTGAGGTGTACGTGGTTCCTACTCTGCATAAACTACAAATTAACCAGAACAATCGAAGAGGGTCCAATTCCTCCGTCTGTATTATATCGCCGCCGTCTCTCTCCGTTTCCTCGCCGGAAACCGCTCTCCTGTTTGTTTTCCCCAGTTTATCTCCTTTATTGTTCTTGTTGCCATCTTATTTTTTGATTAATTCTAAGAAGGTATACACATAATTATACACAGACTCACTCACGTATCTGGTTAAGTAGAAATTGGGTGAATTATCGATCAATCGATCTGTTGGAGATGGGCGACTCCACCGTCACCGCCATGGATGGCGGTGATAATAGCTTGTCGGAGAGAAACGTGGCTGAAGAAGTCTCTAGGCTTGTGGAACAAAGTAAAGAGTTGCAGGAATCAGCATCGGCCTTAATTTCTAGAAATTCGCAGGAGGATGCATCGCTACGGCAACGAGCCCTAGCGCTCGATTCAAATATCAAAATGCTTCGCTCGTTCGTTGCTTCTTCCGTCAAAAAAGGCAACTTAGATTCGAAACATGCAGAAAAAGTAAGGCCATGGTGATTTCGGATTCATTTAGATGCGCAAAATTGTTATGCGGATCTAGGGTAGCAAATCATAATGTTGTTTATTAGTTTCAATTGAAGTCATTACTATGTAAACAATGCTACTTCCAAGATTCATAGAATGATTTGTTGATATCTATTTCGTTTGTTTCACTGACTAATTTTTTTCTCTGCATGTTTTGCAGTTGGCTGAAGAGCTAAGTAGAGCTAATTATACATTGAGTGAAGGAGATGCAGCTACATTTCTTCCCTGCAAATCACATGGTGCTTTACTTTTATAAGTTACAGAATCAAGCTTTGCCATTTTGCATTTGGTATCTGGACTTTTTCAGGGAAAACCTTGACTTTTAAACTCAACTTCAAATCTAAAACTCGATTTGGTATAGTTAATTGTAAAGTCAGTATCCATTTGAATTCAGCACGTGTTAAGTTTTTCTTCCAAAGTCAAGGGGACTAACTTTTAGCTTCATGAATGATATGTAATTCTGTTGAATCCTGATATAACTTCCAGACATATATTCTTCATGTTAATTGATAAAATGCATGTGAAGATGTTAAAATGGATTAGTAAGAAGTCCAAGTTAATACTCTATTCTGCAGACAACTCGGTTTGACCCAAAAAAGTTGAAGCTAAAGGCATCTCTTTGTTCTAAACGGAGAATTGATTATTTAGTTTAGTTGTTGATTGGGTGTTGTTGGATTACAGGAAGATTTTTGAGGATGTTTCTTGGTCCAATAAATGTTCGTGCTAACAAAAAAGATGTTCAATTGAAAGTGAAAGAGGAATACTATAGTTTCAGGGTAAGAGGTTTTTCGATATTGCATCCACAATTAAAATTATTGTATACCGTTGACCCATTATACATATACTATCCCTTGCTCATATGATAGTGACTGAATTCCCATCGATACAAATTCCATTACTCTAAGTAGGTATTGTTCTCATAAACATGCTCAAGATTCCTTTTTTCTTGTTTGGTTTAAACTGACAACTTATGATATTTTTCTATAACCTATGGGCAGGATAGAACTGCGTATCTGTTTCTGTTTTTCCCATCATTGTTACTGGTTCTAAGGTCGTGGATCTGGGATGGATGTTTCCCTGCTTTACCTGTGCAGCTATACCAGGTAGACCTTTTTTCTTTTTCTTTTCTTCCCATCTGTATAATCTTGTTCTTTTAGAACATATTAGTAAATGAGTTTGTTGCAAGAGCATAATGAGTGTGCCATTTTTTCAGGCATGGTTGCTCTTCCTCTATACAGGGTTAGCTTTAAGAGAAAATATTTTGAGAGTTAATGGAAGCGATATACGTCCATGGTAATTCTATGTGATTCTCTTTATGTTCTATTAAACCTTTTACTCTGCAAATGATGTCCTACATATATAGTAAAGTTAGAGGTGGCAATTTTGAACCAATCTATGAATTATTTATATATGGACTAATTTTGGATTTTTCTTGTCTCAAACTGGTTAAATAAAAAAAATTAGCTAAAAGGGGGGAAGGATCAAACGGGTTGAATGTCCGTCCAAAGTCTAACTTTATTGCATACAGCCTTGTAAATCTTTTTTATTCAAAGATTTAGATAATCATCATATTTATATTGTTTTTGTAATCATAACTCATAACACGTTAGTGATTAAAAAAACTTTATTAGATGGAGCATCAAGTGTTTGTTAACATGGCCTGTTTTCTCATGCATAGTGATTATGATTGACATTGGAATAAGTAATGTATTAAGATTTATGATGCTGCAGGTGGATATACCATCACTATTGTGCTATGGCTATGGCACTCATCAGCCTCACCTGGGAGATAGAAAGGCAACCTGGCTGTGCCCAGAAGCAGGTTATAAAGTTGTTTATTTTAGTATAGTTTTATGGTGTGAAAACCAAATCTTTAATTGTGTATTAAATCTATTTGCAGAAAGGTATACAATTGTTTTTGAGATGGGCAATCATGCAAGGAGTTGCAATGCTTCTACAAAACAGATACCAACGACAGAGATTATATACACGTATTGCACTGGGAAAGGTGCTTTTAATAAAATCCCTCATAACTTTTTGAGTACTTAAATGCTGTTTTAGCGTCTCCAAGTTTACAGAAGAAAATTGGAGTATTACAAATACATGGTTATTCATCAGCTATCTCTTTTGATTGTAGGCTAGAAGAATGGATGTTGTGTGGGGTGAAACTGCTGGAGTAAAAGGTCAATTATGGTTGTTATTGCCCATACTCTTCATCTTGCAGGTTTGGTATTTGAATACTTGATTACTTGAATGAACTTCACAATTTCAAAATGGTTATGGTTACAGTATTTTTGTTATCTTTGGGGGGGGGGGGGGGGGGGAGCATCTAGTAGCTTCATTCATATGTAGAGATGGAAAGTTTCTGTTTGAAAGCATATACTGCTAATCTGGCATTCAGAATGTGGGTAGAGGCGACAAAATGTGCATATCAGGCTGGTTGGGTAATGGATCACAATGGGTAACTTTTTAAATATGTGTTCTGTAGAATTGGTCTAACCTTTCATCACATGTTTGTGCTCTCTTTTTTAAATTAACATTTTAAATTAGATTAAAAATTACAGTGTTACTCATAAATGTATTCTTTATAAAGTGATACAGGAGGGTACAAGCATTTAAAAACTCTTATTAGTACCGGTTGGTTCAGGTTATGTTTAATTTTGTAATGGGTCAAACAGTTAAAATAAAAAATTTGTTGTCAAAAGGACACCAGTCAAATGAGCCAAAAGTTGCCTAAAATGTATTTTTTAAGCATACAACCTCCTAACTCGTTTTCTTAATTGAAGTAATATAGCCTGTAATAATATATTTTTAACAGATTTTTAAGCATATTTAGTACACTAATTCTTTATTAAATTTTGGACAGAGTGTTTCGGGTCAATCTAACTTAACCTGTACTAAAACTACCCATTTTGACCTGTTATCCAACCACCGGAGCTCTCCATTTTTGCCGCCTATATTTTCTTGATTACTGGTACTCTGGTAGCAGTGTAGCACTTCTTTGAAAAGTTAGGGGAAAAGACATATTTGCTGTGTTTTCAGTTAGGGCAAATTCATGGCAACCACTAAATATTTAAATTCACCATAAAATTCACAAAATTTACTTCAATAAGTGTTACTCCATTTCACCATCACCTTGGTCTACTAGATAGTCCTCTTAAAACCCATAGGAGAGGTCAAGGGTTCAAATCTCTAGGGCTTCAAACAAGGGTTGGCCAGGGGGGTGTTTCGTAAATGGCCACGGGTAACACCGGTTATCGCGTACGCTAGAGCCAAAGGCTCGACAACCGCGGGGGAACTTGAATAAGGAAATTCCCCCTTTTGAAATAAAAAGTATTACCTCCATTTGCTGTCATTTTGTAGTTGTATATCATCGTTTCTCTTTAATGCATGAGTTACCTATTTTTGCTTGCTCTGCCTCGTAAATAAGTCAACTCCAAGATTAATAAAGAATTAGAAACATGGAGTGTAAGGTATCTACTAGAAGAAACATTTGTACTTATATTTAAACTCTTGTTTCAGGCTTTTGAAGCATATGTGGGTGTCCTATTGCTTAAAACTGCAGTGGCTGGTGTTGTTTCTGAATGGCAGGTAAGAAATTCACAATACTTCAACAAAGAAGAAAGTTGCGATTTGACTTATTATTTACTTATGAAATGGGCCGATTTGAGTTGTGTTTTATCTCAAATGGGCCAAGTCGCTAAATGTAGCTAAAAGCAGAACAGGTTAGAAGTCACCAGATATACAACCTCGGGTGTGTTTGGCGACGGGCTTATAGGAGATTATAGAGGCTTGGAATTCTAGTTCTTATAATCTCCAGCCCTCTAGCCTCGCTTGAGTGAGGGAATTATTAAAAACATAATCCCCCGTAAGCCCCCAAAATAAAAGCCTTTTCAAGTAGCTTATGGCTTGGGTTTGGGATAATCAATTAATCAGCTCTAGCCTCAGCCCCAACCCCAGCCAGTTTCACTAAACATACCCCTCCTAAATCGGTTTTTTTCGGAGATTTGAATTATTACCATTATTATTTCTTTTCTAATACAATTATGCCATTAGTAAGAGGTTCAAATGAGTTTGGATATGTAGGTGAGAATAAGTGACTTAATCCTGACCCTCATTTGATTTAATTAGATGGTCCTTCATTTTCTTCATTACCCAACCATGAATTGAGACGGCTATGAATTGCAAAAGGTGAATTACGACTGTTAGATCTAATAGATCAACATTTAATTGATGGTTCGGATTTGTTCTCCCATTCTCACCTAAATATCCATTCTCACAATAACTCTCCCCTACGCCATTATATAACAATGATTTGTTTAGACCCGAACACACTTTGACCTATTATATGATCCAATTTGTGTTGTGCAGGTTGTTACCTGTGGTATCCTTCTGATAATTATGGCTGTCGGGAATTTCGCAAACACAGTGCAGACCCTTGTACTTAAATCTCAGTTCAAAGCAAAAATGAAAAGAGGTAAAAGCAAGAGTGACTTAACTCACGCATCGAAGGACGAATGACTATTCACACAAATGATATGAGGATTTTTCTTAAAAAAAGTTTGAAAGAACATTTGGATCTCATAAACTTGTTAGCTTCATGCCAGTTGGTTATAGTTGTACACAAAATTAATAAAACATCTGGTCTTTTTGCTTACTTTTGGGGCCTAGAAATCAAATCCAGGAGCATAGTAAAGCAAGTTGGGTATTTTGTATGCAGTTAAGAATGGACAGTGAAAGTAACAATGTCCTGATATTTCTTCAGTTGAGTTATGGAGTTCTTTAATATGTTATAGCAGTCTGTAAATTTCTGATGAATGATCATTACAAATTCACAATGATACCATATTATGTTTTTGTGAAATTCTTTCCAAAAAACTATGTGTAAAAGAAAAAATTAGACTAAAGTGTCATATTTGGTATATATATTATAATATGTTAGAAGTTCAAACGAGAACTGTTTTTAACGCTATTTATGGCTCATTAATAGGGGTATTTTGATCATTTATATATATATTTACTCAACCATGAATTGCGTCCCGGTGAGCCGTCATTAATTTGCGAAGCTTGATTTTCTTGAATCATTAATGAGGCATTATGAACCTTCAAAAAATCTTAGCTATTGATTAACTTCAATTAAGGGCTAAGATTGGTTCTCGTAATTCTGGTATGAAAAACAGTTCTCCTTTGGATCATCCTCTTATATATATAATGGACCAAACATGTAATTTACCTCTTAATTTTTAAACAAACAATATCCATAATTAATAATAATGTCATTTACAAACAGTAAACATATATAAATCAATAAATCATGTTCATTATTCATATACTTAACATATATATATGATGAGTATATTGTTGACGTTTGTACCATATCAAGGCCCAGCTGAACCTCAGGTCCATTAGATCAACAACTCCGACTAACTTAAGGAATAACCTTTCATAGTTAAACCTCAGGTCTATCAGACCAACAACTCCGACCAACTGGAGGAATAACTTTTCATAGCTGAACCTCAGAACTATCAAACCAACAGCTCCGACCAAGCCCAAGTAACAACCTGAATACTCTGGAACACAGCTGAATCTCATGACCTCCGACCACCTGAACCTTACAACCTTCAGCTTGGGGAACAAAGACACAAGCAGAATGGTGT
The DNA here is from genome assembly GCA_947179395.2 of Pulicaria dysenterica. Classification (NCBI taxonomy): domain Eukaryota; kingdom Viridiplantae; phylum Streptophyta; class Magnoliopsida; order Asterales; family Asteraceae; genus Pulicaria; species Pulicaria dysenterica. The sequence continues at coordinate 28,160,887 of OX359289.1, read as the reverse complement.
AAGAGGAAAAGTTGCTGCAGCTTACCAAATATGTCACCTAAGGGTACATAGGATCACTTTTCCATATACGACAAATACAAGTTCCCAAGATAAGCTATGGTTGAAGGTCAAGTCCTATTAACCTTCATGATGTGTCACATCTGTTTAGGTCCTATCCATACAAGACAAATACAACTTCCAAGATAAGCTATGGCTAAAGGTCAGTTCCTACTAACCTTCATGATATTGTCACATCAACAACAGATGAACGTTGGGCCAGGAGGTTTGACTGAAAGCAGTAGCTACGTACCAACTGCTGGATAATAAGAGGCACCTTCAAACCTCCAGCACTCTATATTACAACACCTCAGCTCAGGTAAGAGAGGAAATTCACAACTCAACCTTGGATATTAAACACGTTTCTCCTCCATATCTTCAGACCATGTACTTACTCTCACGCCGGAGCGTGGTCACGAGGTTCCACCCTCGTGGTATTGACGTATGGTCCAGAGCTCATACTGACCGAAGGTTCGTCTAAGTATCCGACCAACGACAAAATAGTAACTTACAACTTGGCAGGGGAATATTCAGAAGGTTGCTCATAAGGATATGCATTTAATGCAAACAGACAAACGTATTTAATGCAAATAGACAAAGGCATTAAATGCAGCAGACTTGGCACGAAGATGTCAGTTCCTATGGACCAGTCAGATGCTTTAACTATTGGATAAGGCAACCAGATAATAACCACCTTCTGTTCTATATATACACCACCTCAGATCATCACCAGAACAAGGCAAGTAAGCAAGAAAACTCTCTTCCCCTGATCTCCTCTCTTCCTCTTTACACTATCTCCTTACATATTTTCTATATCCTTACAATAGTAATACATATATACACATATATACAAGTTCTGACTTGATCGTCGGAGGGTTGATCCCGGGACTCCGGCCTCGGGTCACCTTCTAACGAGTTCTCTTCATGTTGACAGCAACTCGGTCCAAGCTCGGGAAAAGGAGAACGGCCAAACCATCTATCTGGACTTAACCCGGAGGATCGATGTTTCAACATTTTGCGCCATCCGTGGGGCACAAACAACAAGCTAACTTGTTCCAGAAACGATTCATTTTCTCTTTGGTATCTCCAAGTTCTAAATATCAAACTACTACAATATAACCTGGGTACTTGATTGTTTACAAATTTGCATGCTATTTGTTATATCTTGTCTATAAATATACATGTACATTGATACCTACGATATCTTATTTACAGTATACATGATATCCACATGCATCTTCATCTTTGAAACTCTAATTCAAACAAAAAATGTAATAAAAATAAATAGAAGAAAGAATGTAGCAATGACAAAACCTGACCATATGTACAATTGCTTTTGCTTTTAACACTATTAATCTCAACTTTGAATCGACATTACAAAACAAGATTCCTTCTATCTCTATAGCCCTCTGTTTCAACCTGATAACGTATGGTCCGGGTCACGAACCATCCGAAGGTTCAGATGAGTATTGGACCAAGTTCTGGAAACCAATACCTCCGACGAACACATACCTCCAAGGTTGTTCCATGGAACCAATCCATTATCTAACCCATATCACAGGTTCTAAGTGCAAAACCATACTGTTATATGTTCTGATTGCTTACTTAATTGGTTATGAGTATACATCACTACTAGAATAACCAGAATTTCCGAGGGCAGATTCCCTCGGAAATCCCTAGGAACGGCCAGTTTTCCGAGGGATTTCCGAGGAAGACCCGTCCTTGTAAAAACCTCGTCGCAAATCAGTTGTAAAAAACCTTATGTTCCATATATACACATACATACACTTATAGTTCATTAAAAACATAATTTTAGACATACAAGTGTATAAAAATGTCAATGCATTTATATAGATACTGTAACGCCCCAAAGTTCGTAAGTTCCTAGATATGAGTTTATATCAAGTGACGTGTTAAGTGTTGTGTATGTTTAGCAAGTTGCCCTTATGTGCTAAGTGTAATATATGTTTACTAAAGTAGAGGGGTTAGTTTTGCCATTTTAGAAAGTTAATGAAGTCCAGGGGCCAGTGTTGCCAATTAGTGAAAGAGTTAGATTTATATGAGTCTTTATTTGACTCTTGTTAGTCAATTCCCTGCCTTCACAAACACATATGCGATACACACACAGTTCTATCACATGATTGCTGAATTTAATCCAAGAAGTGAAGATTAACATCTGAAATCGATTTGATAGAGACTCAATAGCATGAGGTATGAGTTCTTTTTGATTTAAAGTGAATTTTAGGTCAAAAGGATGGATTCACAGGTTGAATCCTTGAGTTTTGTGTTAGACTTTGATGTTGTTGTTGTTTGATGGTCCAAAAGGTTGTAGTATGTGTTGTAGATTGTTGTTTGGTCAGAAATCATGTTTTAGATCGCTGTTAGAGGGTAAAACCTCGAAAACCAGCAGTTGTTCGAACAGAGCAGAAACCTTTCTGTACCGACTGTCCATGCGATTGCATGGGTTATCCCTTGCGATCATAAAGCAGTGTTTTAGACCATGCGATCGCATGAGTTTCCCTTGCGATTGCAAGACAGCAGTTTCAGTGTTTGGAATGTTTAGGACCCTTGCGGTAGCATGTGTAATGCTTGCGGTCGCAAGCAGCCTTTCAGAATTCAGTTTAGTTATTTGACCAGTATCTTTCGTAAGTTGAGTACAGATGTTTCAGTAGTATTGTTTATTGCTTGTAGGCAATAAGAGTTGACGTTTCGGTGATAGAGAATAGCTGTTTAATTGCTGCTAAGGTGAGTGTACTTACCTTTAATCAGATTAGTATACATATATGCATTAAGTGACTAGTATATCAATTGTATGGTTGATATGTGATTAATTATGTGAGATTCAGTAGTACTATGTTGTAGTATTTAGTATGATCAGTATACATATATGCACAAGGTGAACAGTATGATATCTGTGTTATGATATGTTTTTGTAATGAGTTAAGACTATTGTTTCAAGGTTTAATAGCACTCAAATATATTATTCAGTACAGAGATAGGGGTATATTGAGATCCTTATACCCAAACAGAGTGTTAGTGATATGATTATGCGCGAGGTGTGATCATACTCTCGACCAGTTAATAGTTTGAACAGTTTTGCAGGTGTTCAGCTTGGATGTGAAACATCCCCAGAAGAGTTACTCATGCCTTTATGTGTTTATCTGTTCAGTTAGTATGCTCACTAAGCAAAAAGCTTACGTTTTAGTATGTTGTGCATGTAGGTAACCAGTCTCCGGCGAGGGTAATGCCCCAGTGCTTTGCAGTGTTGGATAGCTCCAAGCTTTTGAAAAGAGTACTTTTAACACTACTTTTATGAAACCGTTAGCACTAAAGTGATGTAAGCTTGTTTTCCGCAAACTCTGATGTTTTAATATGCTAATTATGTAGTAATAGAGTTTTAAAAGCTATTTTAGACAAGTATGTCGTTACAACTTGGTATCAGAACCAAGGTTTAAGGGATTTGGGCACACACGAGTGTGATGTATGAACTTAAACCGTGTTTTGAGGTCAAGAGGAGCTATCCCTGGGGCAGTAGCCTTGGTGAGCATACGGTTAGTAGAAGTTTATGATTTGTTATCAGTTTTACAGATTGAGCATGGGTATCAATGTTTTGCATGTGTAATAGTTATGTGACTAAGTACTAAATGAAAATATGTTTATATGATATCAGAGAAAGGAAGAATGTTAACAGATATAATTGGTTATGCCATATACGTGACCTAAGCTTGTGAATCGGGGTATTCCGTGACGGTATTAAGAACAATTGTGTATAATATGTTCCTCACAACGCTTGGCCAGTGTATGTAAAGCACATGTGATATGCGGTTGAGCTTAAGATTGCCATGTCAGTACCTTGTGAATCAAGTGAGGGGTGATACATGATAGTACAATATGTGTGAATAAGACAAGAACATAAAATGAGATAAATATAGTATTAATAATATTACATACCTTATTATGAGAAACAGAGAAAGTTGTTATGGTAGTATATGTTAAAGATAGTTGATCATGAATATATAGTATGTGGTTAGAGTTGATATGAGTCGGATATAGCAGCTTGAGGCTAGTATACTTCAGGAGACCAGAGATACCTATGTTTTAGAAGCAATTCCTATTTTTTTTAAACTAGTAGACCTACGGGTAACCCTTTAGAGGGAGATGTTACAGAATGATTTTAAGATTTTGAGATCAGTTCAGTAAAGTAGACAGCAGTGATGGGGTAGAGTGAAGTCCTATATGTAAACATTCCAGATATTAGCAACCAAGTGGTTGAGTAAGTTTTAGAAGGAATAGAAGTTATGTTACCGCAATATGTGGATACAGCGGTATAGATTACGGTTAAAGCATTAGTAAGAGTTAAAGCTAAGAAAGAAATTGTTGTAGGGGTAGATGTGTAAATATTGTTCATCATGCGAACTACCTCGTTGGAGGGAAAATTATAGAATGGATTATGAATAGTGATGATTAGTTAAGACAGTGAAAGACTGGTGGACCATGCTATTGTAGAAAAAGTTAGAAGTACAGATTGAGGCTATGCCATGGCGTTAGTTTAAAGAATTGTTTAAAGTATAGCCGTACTAGAAGTTTGTGTAGACCAGATCATAGAAGAGTTTCAAGTTTGATGACAGATGATAGAGTTGGTGAATGACATCACCTAGAAATTGCTAAGAATGTGTAGTTTTGTTTAAAGTAAGTTGGTATAGATGTTTTGTAAATGTAGTGGTATAGTCTGATGTTAGAAATGATACGGGTGAAGCTTGACGACAGTTAATTGTAATAAAGTGGACGAGATGATAAGCCTTACATGAAAGGAAGAACAGTAGTTGAGAGAGCAGAGAATAGTGAACGTAAAGAGAAAGATTGATCCAGTAAGAGTGCCAAGTAAGAGGCCGACGTTTGTACTACAACATGGAGGATTAGTTCCCTACTCAGATATATGAAGTGTAAAAAGTAGAGGCGTATGACCAAAGATTTGAAATCGTTTGCCCTAAGTGTGCTACCAGTTTACTAGTTTGGACATTATTGTATTAAGTTATTAGTGACAGAGAGTAAGTCAGTTAAATTTTAGCCTAGTTTTGTTATAACAAGGATCAATACTAGAAAAGCAGATGTGACCTAGTCAAAAGATAGAATGTTCTAGTTTATAGTTAAGGAAATAAAGATTGAACCTATTGTAATAGTAGACAGACGCAATAGATGAGACTACTATTCTGAATAGTAAGTGTAAGTAAAAAGTGATAGAGATAGAAATCGCCAGTTTCCATTGAGCATATGTCCGCGATAAAAGAATTTTGAGTAGTTATTAGTATTGATTAATTGAGTTAATAGCAAGTTCAGGTACTCAGAGATCAGAGAACAGTGCGGGCTTAGACCCCAAGTGGGGAAGAACTATTGAACAGAGGTAATAGTAAGAGAGTCAATGTTTCAATTGCTTGTCAGCAAAATGAGAAAGTACTTGATGCTTAATTGTATAGCCTGTCTAGCTTATGTGGAAAAGTATAATACAAAAAGACAGTCATAGTAGATTTAATAGATACTACCAGTGATGACTACTCAGATGTATTTTCAAAAGAATTATAAGTAATTCTAGAGTTTTGATAAGTAGAAGTTAGTACTAGTATTATGCCAGGAATATAACCAAAGAGTTAAGGTATTGTACAGGTTGGTCCCAGAGAAGTAAGAGTTAATGGTTCAACTCTAATAGTTAACATATAAGGGTTTCGTCCGATCCATTAGTTCACCGTGGAGCGCATTAATACAAGTAGTCATAAAGAAAAATAGCTAGTCAGAATGTGTATAGATTACAGAGGACACTATAAGATTACAAACAAGAATCAGTACCTAATTTTAAGAAGTAGATGATCTGTTGGATCAGTTTTAGAGTATGGAATGGTTTTCAAGGATAGAGTTGTGGTCAGAGTACCATCAGTTGAAGGTAAAAAAAAAAGGGATAGAGTCAAGGAAGTTCTCAGAATACGACTCCCCACAAGTATGGTGTTCATCTTAGAACAGTTGTAGAGACGTTACGTGAGGGGAAGTTATACTCAAGTTCTTCAAATGCAAAGTTCGAGGGAGAAGATAAACAGAAACTAGTATGCGATACATAGAAGCAATTACTCGATTCATGGTTTGAAACTAGTAGAAGTTGTAAGTTAAACCGCTAAGACGTGTTTATATATCTAAGTTTACGTATATATGTATACACATTAAACCGCTAAGACGTGTTTATATATCTAAGTTTACGTATATATGTTTGTGTATATAAATTGATCTAAATAGTCTAATATGTCAAATATTTCTATCTCATATGAGTGTAGTCATACATAAGTGTTTATATGTTCAAAATTCTAAGTGTAAAACACTAAAATATATAAAAAACCATTTTCGTCCTCGCAAATCCCTCGCAAATTTGCGAGGGATTTCCTAGGCTTGAAATAGTTTTATTGTGTTTTTCACTATATTTGAGTATATGATACACATACATACACTCATAGTTCATAAAAAACGTAATTTTAGACATACAAGTATATAAAAATGTCAATGCATTTATATAGATACACTTACACACATTAAACTAGTACAACGTTTTTATACGTCTAAGTTTACATATACGTGTTCGTGTATATAAGTTGGTCTAAATAGGCTAATATTGCAAATAATTCTATCTCATGTGAGTGTAGTTATACATACGTGTTTATATGTTCGAAATTCTAGGTGTAAAACACGAAAATATATAAAAAATCTTTATGGTCCTCGCAAATCCCTCGGAAATTTCCGAGGGATTTCCTAGGCCTGGAATAGTTTAATTATTATTTTTTAACTATATTTAATTATAAAACACACATACATACAATCATAATTCATTATAAACGTAATTTTAGACATATAAGTGTATAAAAATGTCAATGCATTCATATGGATACACTTACACACATTAAACCACTACAACGTTTTTATACGTCTACGTTTACACATACGTGTTCGTGTATATAAGTTGTACTAAATAGGCTAACATTGCAAATAATTATATCTCATGTTAGTGTAACTATACATATGTGCTTATATGTTCAAAATTTTAGGTGTACCACACTAAAATGTATAAAAAATGATCTCGACCATCGCAAATCCCTCGGTAATTTGCGAGGGATTTCCTAGGCCTGAAATCATTTTATTATGTTTCTCGATATATTTGATTACAAAACACACATACACACACTCAAATTTCATTATAAACTGATTTTTAGACATACAAATTAATAAATATGTTAACACATTCATATACATACACGTATACACATTAAACCGCTTTAAAAACCTAAGTTTACGAATATGTGTTCGTGCATATAAGTTGGTCTAAATAAGATAATATATCAAATATTTCTATCTCGTGTCAGTTTAGTTATACATACGTGTTTATACGTTCAAAATTGTAGGTGTAAAATGCTAAAATACATTAAAAACCGTTTTGGTCCTCGCAAATCCCTCGGAAAGTTGCGAGGAATTTCCAAGGCCTGAGATAGTTTTACTATGCTTTTCACTATATTTGATTATATAATACACATGCATACACTCATTCTTCATTACAAACTAAATATTAGACATATGAATGTATAAATATGTCGACGCATTCATATACATCCACTTATACACATTAAACCGCTAAGCCGTTTTTATATATCTAAGTTTACGAATATGTATTCATGCATATAAGTTGGTCTAAATAAGCTAATATGTTAAATATTTCTATCTTGTGTCAATTTAGTTATAGATACGTGTTTATACGTTCAAAATTGTAGGTGTAAATTGCTAAAATACATAAAAAACCGTTTTGGTCCTCGCAAATCCCTCGGAAATTTGAGAGGGATTTTTTAGGGAAATTTGCGTGGAACTTACGAGAGATATTTAATCTCGAAAAGGCCTTGAAAATTGCTCACTAATCCATCATAAATGTATTGTATTCAAATATGTCGTAAATGCCTTGCAATACTCTCGGAAAATTTTGCGAGGGACACTTATCCCTCGGAAATTCGCAGCAAAGTTGCGAGGACTTTGCGAGAGATCCTCTCCCTTGAAAATTTGTCGCAAGTTTCTCGCTAGTTCCTCATAAACCTGTATCATCCAAATTTTTAGCAAGTTTCTCGCTATTCCCTCGTAAAATTTGCGAGGGATTGGAAGCCCTCGGAAATTCCTCGGAATCTCCGGCTTTTCTAGTAGTGCATGATTTTTACATGAGATATCTAATATTATGAATATGCTTTTGATACTTGCTTTTATAACACAAGTTATATTCTGTAATATAACTTATTTTCTAAAAGAAAGCCTCTTTTCTCTTTGATAATTTAAATCGTTAATGTGGTTCTAAGTAAGAGATAAATCAAGAACGAAATTTTTATGAATGTAAACATACATGAAAGTTTCGTGTGCGTATCTGTTAGGAAAATCATGAGAAAGATAAAATTTTTGTGGTTGTCTAAGATTTGTTTCCACTAAATCAAGAATATATTTCTTATACATCAAACTAAAACAAATGTTGATCTCCAAGCAATGTAAATAAATATGTAAAACCCAAAAGTAAAACTAGTAGAAGCAGCATACCTTAAGGCTTGACAAAAAGGGACATGTTCTTATGCACTATTTACATAGCATCCCGTTGAATCTTACGGCTCCATGAAACATATGCTTCGTTTCTTTCCTTGCACATATACACATGTGGTTGTTTATAATCAAACCGGAGCATACACACCTAGTTATACGAAGCTCCAGCAGGTCGTGTAAGAAATGAAATTTAATTCCGCATCTGACTGATCTATGATGCGTGAAGCATGGCCACACCTTACGAATTACGTCGGCCCTGAAATGTGTTTTTCCGGTTACCTAGATGGTATTTTCCGATTATCCACTACTCCGTTTTAGTTCGGTAATATAAGCTTGCCTCTTAAAAAAAAGAATAATAAAACATGACAAAACTGAATGCATGCTACTGTGTTTAGATGTACGATTGCATACACTACACACATTTCCTTTGACTTTTAATAAAAGAACGCAAATAAAGTCTATGAAGGTTGAATGTTCAAATTGATTATTCACTTTAGACAATACGTACATATAGAGAGAGACAAAATTACAGAAGACAAATTAGGAATATATAAGGAATGTACAGCAAGCTTTGACTAATAATAAACTCTAGAATATACTAATTTAAATAATTGATTTGCTGATTTATTGTTGTAATGCTGTAGTATCAATACGCCCCCGCAAGATGGAGGTTCCATCAGAAACTCCAATCTTGGATCGTAACCTTAAGAATGGACCACAAGAGAGAGGTTTGGTGAGAGCGTCGGCGAGCTGATCGGTTGAGTTAATGTGTTGAACTTGAAGTGTACCAGCTGCAACTTTTTCTCGAATGAAATGATAATCCAAGGCAACGTGTTTCATACATGAGTGATAAATTGGATTGGTACACAAGTAGGTTGCTCCGGTGTTGTCACAAAATAGTTTAGGCGACGGAGTAATGGACATACCAAGTTCTTTGAGAAGATTTTCAACCCATGCTAGTTCAGCAGCGGCATTAGCAAGGGCTTTGTACTCCGCTTCAGTTGATGACTGAGATACAGATTTTTGTTTGGCAGATTTCCACGAGATGATATTGCTACCAAGATAGACAAGGTAACCGGTAGTGGAGCGACCAACAGTATGGAAACCCCCCCAATCAGAGTCAGAAAAAGCAGTGCGCTTAAGAACCGACTTCTTTTGAAGAAATAAACCATGGTAAACGGTTCTTTTTAGGTAGCGAAGCAAGCGTTTGAGAGCTTGCCAATGAGTTTGAGTCGGCTGATGCATGAACTGTGAGAGCTTGTTAACAGTAAAAGAAATATCTGGGCGTGTGAAGGAAAGATATTGGAGAGAACCAAGGAGTTTGCGATACGGTGTTGGGTCTACTTTTGGTGTGCCATCTTCAAGTGTTAAGGCTTGGGAGGAGCAAAGTGGTGTTGTCACCGGTTTAGCGCCATCCATGCGATTCGACACCAGCAGGTCTCGTATATGTCTGTGTTGTGATAAGAACATACCATGTGTGGTTGGTATGAGCTCAACGCCTAGAAAGTGACTTGGGTACCCCATATTTTTAACTGAAAATCTAGATGCAAGAGTTTCGATGAACTTGTTTAAGAAATCATTGTTGTTGCTAGTTATGAGAATATCATCCACATAGACTAGAAAATAACATACGAACCCATCCCGATTATATATGAAGAGTGAGGCATCCGCGTGAGATTTGGTAAATCCGGAATCAACTAAAAAGGAGGTAAGCGCAATATACCAAGCCCGCGGTGCCTGTTTGAGATCGTAAAGAGATCGTCGGAGCTTGCAAACATGATTCGGAAATTGAGGGTTAACGTAACCCGGGGGTTGAGTCATATAGACTTCTTCTTGTAGGGTACCATGTAGGAACGCGTTATTGACATCTAATTGACGTAGAGGCCAATCCCGCGATAAGGCAAGAGAAAGGACCGTACGTATGGTGACGGGTTTAGTAACGGGACTAAATGTGTCAAAGTAGTCTCTCCCGTATTCTTGTAAGAACCCCTTGGCGACAAGCCGAGCCTTGTACTTGTCCACACTACCATCGGGCTTACGTTTTATGCGGAAAACCCATTTGCACCCAATCGGTTGTCTAGAAGAGGGGGCAACAAGTTCCCATGTATGGTTGCGAAGAAGGGCATTATACTCATCATCCATAGCTTTACGCCATAATGAATCTTTGGAAGCTTGAAGATAGGTGTTGGGTTCAAGGGCATGAGGAATTGGGTGAACAGTGGCGGTGTTTATGAAATGAGGGTTGTAGTATTTTGAATTGGGTTTGCGATTTCTTGGAGGTTGGGATGTGTTTGATGGTTGGGATGAGGCAGGTGTTTCCGTTGGAGTAGGACTAGTAGGTATAGAAGAGACATTGGTAGGTTCAAAATTAAGTGGGGACATGGGAGTGGGTGGGTTAGGGGACGCAACAGTAGGTAGGGAAGGATGAGAGGGTGAGGTGATTGGTGCATGGGGTGGGGATGTGGTAGATAACACATGAGGGTTATTATTTTGTGTGGGTGATAAAGCAGGTGATGAGGTTGTGACGTCTTGAGGTTGGGAAATATTAGAAGGTGATGGGGCCACTGGAGGCCTGGACAAAAAAACATCAACACTGGGTAGAGTTGAGGGTTTAGACGGTTGCTTTTTGGAAGGAAAGATATCTACGACAAATGTTACATGTCTCGAATGATAAAGACGGTTGGTTTGCAAATCAAAGCATTTATAGGACGACTTGGAGGTGGAGTAGCCTAAGAAAACACACGGTTGAGAGCGAGGTTGTAGTTTGGATGTGGCATAAGGTTTAAGCCATGGATAGCACAAACATCCAAACGTTTTAAGTTTGGTGTAGTTAGGAGACGCATGGTGAAGGATTTGATATGGAGATTTTGATTGAAGGATTGGTGTGGGAAGCCGATTAATAAGATAAACGGCTGTTTGGAACGCATGAGACCAAAAGGAGGTTGGTAAACCGGCATAGTGAAGTAAGGCAAGACCGGTTTCAACGATGTGTCGGTGACGACGTTCCGCGATTCCATTTTGTTCCGGGGTGTGAGGAGGAGTGGTGTAATGCGAGATTCCCATGGATTTTAGAAACGGAACAAGACCGATGTATTCGCCACCATTGTCGGTAAAAAGAGAGACTATTTGGGTTTGAAAGAACCTTTCCACAAGGATTTTGAATTGTGGAAAAATAATAGACACATCGGATTTATGTTTAATGGGGTATAGCCACACATATTTGGAATAATAGTCAACAAACACAACATAATATTGGAAACCATCAATAGATTTGTGAACCGGTCCCCATACATCAGAGTAAAGGAGTTGTAATGGTTTAGTAGCAACAAAACTTGTGACATTTATTAATAGCACATGATTGACAATGTAAATTTGATAAAGAAAAACGAAGACCAAGGTCATTACAAAGAACTTTAAAAATGCGAAAATTCGGATGTCCAAGTCGGTGGTGCCATTGGAGCGGGGAGGTGGAGGTGGTACCATTGACTCGAGGTAGAGATGAAGGAAGCCGATTGAGATAGTAAATGTCATTGATGTTTTCACCCCGCATGATGGGCGCCCCCGTTTTGAGATCCTTCACAAAAAAATGAGAAGGAAAATATTCAACAGAAACTTTATTAGTACGACATTACTTTGCAACAAATATTAATTTGGTACGCATGTTAGGAACACACAAAATGTCGTGTAAGTGTAATGGTTTTGATTTAGTAGACAACTGAGTTGAACCAATGTGAGAGATAGGAAGACCCGTACCATTGCCAAGGATAATTTCGTCGGGGCCTCCATACTCAGAAACAGAGGAGAGAGATGTTGGGCAGGAGGTTAAATGATGTGATGCACCACTATCCATCATCCACATTGGAGCTCGTGTAGTCAAGGTGGTAGCATTGGCGATTGGGGTTGATGAGTTATTGTTGAATGAGATGTTATTCTCCTTTAGAAACCGGTTAAGTTTTCTGCAATCACGGGTGTCATGACCAGGAATATTACAAAAGTTGCAGAACTGATTGTTTCTGTTTGCAGGTTGAGAAGATTGGAACCGGTTTGAGCGTGAAGTTCGCTGTAAGGAGGCAGATGACTGGTTTCGTGAAGTGCGAAAGTTTGAGTCATTGGAGTGTCGAGAAGGAGGTCGAACCTGCTGCCTCTGAGTGGCGTTGGCGGTGGCAAGCATGGTGGTGATGGGTTCATTGGCTGTCAAAGATCGTTCAAAGTCCACAAGTTTGTCGAAGAGCTCTGCGTATGAGACCGGGTTTTCACGAACCTTAAGAGCAACGGTGATGGGGTTGTATTCATCACCAAGTTGAGTAAGGATGTGGACCATAAGATCTTCTTCGTCAATAGGACTTTGGACAAGAGCTAACTCGTCAGCAATGGATCGCATCTCATTAAGAAAATCAGAGATGGATCGGCTTCCTTTCGGGTTCTTCGCAAGTTTGGTTTTTAGGGAAATAATTCTGGAACGTGATTTACTTGCGAAGGATGTGGTTAACCGATCCCAAGCATCTTTGTCAGTGGAGGCTGATGCAATGAGCGGTTGTATTTCATCGGAGCAAGATCCGAGAATGGCACTATAGATGACCTGATCTTGTCGAAACCAGAGTGTGTAGTCGGGATTGGGTTTAGTGGTGTCTTTGTCCTTGATGGTTAACGGCGGCGCTGCTGTAGCACCGGTGATGTAGTATTCAAGCCCGAATCCAATGAGTGTGGATTGCACATGGCGTCTCCAAACAGGAAAGTTTTGGGAAGTTAATTTGATGGGAAAGTGGGTAGAGGCTGTGATGGTGATGAGAGTGCTAGAGGAAGACATGGAGGAGGATGATGATGGATCGAATGATACTCGTTTGAGCTGTATTACAGCTCTGATACCATATGAAGGTTGAATGTTCAAATTGATTATTCACTTTAGACAATACGTACATATAGAGAGAGACAAAATTACAGGAGACAAATTAGGAATATATAAGGAATGTACAGAAAGCTTTGACTAATAATAAACTCTAGAATATACTAATTTAAATAATTGATTTGCTGATTTATTGTTGTGATGCTGTAGTATCAATAAAGTCTGCCATGCCACCCCCTAGGAAAGAAAATGACAAATAGTGGGGTATGATAACATTGCCAACACACTACCTACTTATCTATAACTAACTAGTTCCTTTTTAACTATAAAATAGTAAGTTTTGTTGGTTTTGAACTATTAACTAGTTAAAAACTTATGCACATAGACTAGCCATTTGCTAATTCTAGTTTCCTATGGTAGAGATATACAACAACTGTATATGAGGCAATTTTTTATTACATGAGGCAATTCTTTATTTTTAAGGTGGCCATTATCCTTGTCATAAAATCTAATATGTGATTAATAATAATCATTCACTTACCAATTATGATAAAAGACTACACATCATATTTACCTTTTAATATATGTTATCATTCTTTGACAAAACACCTTAATAAACACACTTCACTTTATAACATTATGTTTATTGTACAATATATCTAAACTATTAATAATGGTATTTATAGAGAAACATTTTTTACAAAACATTTTTCAACATATATAAATGAGTTTTCTCACAAATAAGAGGCATATCAAGAATCACGTAGGTATTATTTATCTACCAGCCATGTATCACTTTTCTACTTTCTATATTTGTCGGCATAATAAGGTAGAATCACAAAAGACAAAATACATTTTTCTTGGCTTGTTAACTTTGAACCGAGAATCGTACTATGCATTGGCGGATGCATGCTTATAGAATGGGGGGAAAGGCCCCCCGTCTCACCAATCCGACATATATAATATTCTAGTTTTTATTTAAAGGCCCCTTGTGATTTTATTCATTGGCCCCCTTGTGAGTTCATCCTTGCCAAACCTTGCCCCTTAAGAATATGCAGCCTAACCATCACAATGTATACAAAGTTTGAATTATGGTGTAACACCTACTGGAACAAAGAAGATAGCAAAAGGAAATAGTGTTAAAGGATATTATTTTGAGCATTTCTTTACTCTTCTTGTGTTGGTCCCGAATAGATACTACAACAACAAATGTTTGTAGAAGGGGGGGGGGGGGAGGTTGAATACAAACTTTAGCAATTTAAAATTTAAGAGACACATGGTTTACTTTTATATAATTCTTATTGATGTGAATCAAGAATTACATGAACTAGATGCGGAAAATATAAGTTCAATAAAAGGTGGCAACTAAATTAGTCTAACACATAGACTAAGCTAATCTTAAACAACTTATGTCTAAGATGTTCAACACATGAACAAGTTTGTTATACTGAAAGTAAAATGCTAACTCTTCTAGTTCTCAACAAATGAGATTTCAGTATTCAACTATCTATTCCATGCATGAGTATATATAAGCAAGGTGTGTCCGGGTTGATGAAGAGAGAAGGAGACAAAAATACTTGGTTTAATAATATTATAATAGATAAAGGTAGTGGGTGGAAGGTATTTTAACTTTACACGCAAAGTGTGTAAAGTAAACATACTTTTCAGTAATGAGTTTACCCACTATCTATTATTATATTATTAAATTACTACCTTTATGTCTTGAGAAAGTAAACTTCTCCTTCCATGCTTGTGCTTTAATCAGCACCATGCTTTCTGAATATTTGACTTTACCAAGTATGGAGTTGTCAGCCATACTTAACATCATATCTTCGAGATCTTCTCTTCAAAAGTATCTTTCTCCTTTTCCAGGGGATAAAGATCTATCCTTTTTGTTTCTTTGCAGATACAAAAAGTGCTAAGTACGTTTTACAAAGAAAGATCTAAGGCATAATAAGAACAACACATGTTCTGCCTTTGACTAAAGAAAATAGTACATAGAAAAGCTATTAACTGAGATATAGAATAATGACTCAGCTAACAGACACTGAACTGCAAATGTAAATTTGCTCAGCTAAGGATAAATGTGAAAGACTCAGCTGACTAGATTTGCTCAGCTAATCGAAATGCTCAGCTAATAATACAAATCAAAGTATAGCTAACAAACTGATCAAACTAAACTGTCAGCTGATCCCAAGGGCTCAACTAATCATTTGAGTATGATCAGCTTATGGAGAAAAGATTGAATAAGTAGCAAATATCTTATCTGATAGATGGGAGGCATCAGCTGATTAAAAGAGATAATGTCAGCTGATCCTTGACTGCTCAGCTGATCCTCGAGGAACCCTCAGCTGATGGTTTGTACTATCAGCTGATGCTTTGTAGATGCATAACTAATGCTTCTTGACTTGTCTTTTCTTCTCAGCTGATCTTTCTGAAGCTGGTCCTTTGGCTGATACTCAGTGTTCAGCTGACACTATGATTCGTCAGCTGACATTTCTTACTTAGAAATTCTTTTAGTCTAATATGAAAAACAACACATGTTTTTCATCATCTAAGTCCAAAACCGAATATATGATTTTGTTAACATCAAATCCTATTTTACTTAATAGACAAGTTTGATTTAGGTTTGATATTGCTATCTCCCCAACATCTTGATTATTTTATTTAGGTTAGAAAACATTAATGGATTTTGTGATTTAGGTTCATACTTTAGATTTAGCCATTTAGATTTGTCATATATGTTGAATGTTGAGCATAATGGAATATTAGGTTTAGAGCTTACAATTTCGATTGGGCTAATTAGACTTGAATGTTTGTTATGTTGATTGTTGAACAAGTTTGACCCGACCAAATTTGACCCAAAAATTTTGATTTGTCTACAAATTCTAATAGCATCTTTAATGCATGGTGCCCCTCGTAACAAAATTTTCTGGATCCGCCACTGGTACTATGTGTAGTAAGGAGATTTTAATTACTTTACATTATCTTTTATTAACCGAGGATTATTGGTTGTCATTCAAATAATAAAGAATATAAAAAAGTGGCTCCATAACATAATTTTTAACCTGAGTCATAATTATGTGTTAAAAAAATTCTAGTCACTAATTGTTATCTTGTTCATCAGTTTGTGGTGCTATATATTTTAGCTTTTATATTGCAGATCATTATAACATTTAAAATCTGTCATTTCTTGCTTAACTAATTGCTCAAAATTTTCAAATAATCTTAAGGAAAAACATATTTATTATGCACTAACTGTTTTATAAAATGTTAAGTTCTAGCAAAGTTTTAAAGTCTTGCTAAGCGTTCTTTCACGTTACTCCGTTAAGGTTGTATTATATCCATAGGCAATTAAACATTACTAAGAGTCATCTATACTAGCATTTTAGGTAAGTAGTCCATGATCAAAGTTTCAAGCTTGATTACAAAACAAAGTATTTACATCAGAGTTTGTACAATGTAATCTAACTAAGAGTTAAACTAAGTACAGAAGTTAAACTATTCTAAGAATTGAAAAAAATACAACTAGTCTAGTTATGAAGTGTGGTCTTCATTCCCACCAGGGTTCTTCTTTGACTTCAAGAGTTCTGATGTGTGGATTTTCAGCTAGAAGTTGATCAGCTCTTGATCTTATCAATTGTTCAAAGTGCTCATTTCCTGTCAAGTCTCTAGTAGCTATTACAGCCTGAAATATCAGTTCTTTTTTAGCTTTCCCTATCTCAGATTCTCTCAGAAATCTCCAATTGCCAGCTCTGTTCATGAAGAACATTACTCTTTCAGGTTCAGTTATATACATGAACATTTCAGGATGTGTATTGGGAGGAAGAGCAGTATTCAGATTCTCATAAGCAGGAAGATAGGGATGATCAGGATTGAGAATGATTTGTTCAGCAACAACAAAGGCTTTAGAAGTCTTCTTGAAGGCATCCTCAATTGCTTGAACATGAGAAACAAATTGATCATGAGTGAATAGTCTGTTGTATACTGACATTCTGATCCAGTATTCAAATTTAGCAATGAACCTCTGGACTATCTCACTCTTGGACTTAAGGAGATGGTACATGATCTCAATCATCTCAAAGAAGGAGAGTAGTTTGTAGTGATGTAGATAAGTATCTTCATAAGTTTTTCTTTCATCTCTTCTGACTACTCTGAGATAAGGACTTTCATTTATACCTCTGTAAGGAGTAACCCTTGAAATGATGTCTGCACATCTTCTGTTTACCAAGTTTTCTCTATTTTTCCAAGAACTCCTTGGATTGCCTTTCAGTTTGCTGAGCAGTGCTTCCAAAGTTGAAGTTGAGCAATGCTTGAATGGCTTCCTTGTGAGTCTTTCCTCTTTTGAGAGCTTTCTTGGTAGAAGGGTCACTCTGCAGTGGTGCTTGTTGTTCTTGAGGAGCTTGAGATGACAGTAAGATCATTTCTTCTTCTTGTATTTCCCTTATCTCATCATCTGTAACACCAACTACAGCAGCAAGATCCTCAGTAGCAGTGAAGTCCTCCTGGTGCCTTTTCCTGGATTCTATGACTTCTTCAATTGTTGTGCCCAAGGCAGCAGCCAGATCACTGAACTCTTTGAGGTTTTCCTCATTTTTCTGTAATTCTTCCTCTCTCTTTTCTTCCTCTTCAATCTCGTCAGCTGACATTATCTTCTTTCCTTTTCTTCTTGAGCTGCTAGGAGTTGGTTGACTTGATTGTACTGGAGAGGAAGTTTGGACTGGTGGAGCTTGAGTGGAGAGACTCTGATTTTTCAAGTTGAGCAGAGAGGACAGAGGCATCCTATCTTCATCATCATCATTATCAGAATCTTCTGATGGCACATTGATTGGTGCACAAGATTCATATTGTCTTGGCTTTTTAGCACTCTTCCTTCTAGCCATTTGTTTGAATCTTCTTTTTGGCCTCTGCTCATCTTGAGCAGGTTGCTCCCCATCAGATTGATTTTCCCCCTCAACATCTGATTTTCTTTGAGTTTCTGTTTCATTGGGGGCAGATGCATCCTCTGCTTGCATAGCCTGAACCTCAGCTGTATATGCATCAACAGCTGCTCTGATTGTTTCTGGTGAAGGTTCTCTAAGTGACTTCTCCCCCTTTTTGTCATCAGCAAATGAAAAAAGAAAGTTGTCAGATGGCTTGGCAACAGAAGGCGGGATAAAAGAATAAGTAGATGGAGAAGGAGTGGAGGTAGAGGGAGGGATAGTTGAAGTTGAAGGAGAGGTAGTGGGGATAGGAGGTTGGGTGAAGGATGGAGGTCTCCTCAGGCTTAGGATAGCATCAGTGATATTGGTGAATTCCTTAAGGGTTTCACTGTGCTTTTGGATGGAGTAGTTGTTTAAGTGTGACATCTGTCACCGAAATTTCGGTTAGTCCTTTAAACCGCACGTTTTTAAATTTAAAATTCTACTCGTATATTTATAGGTTAGGTAAATTAGCTCTTTAGTATATTAGTAGTATTATAAAAATCATAGAAAATTTGGTTTAGCCTAAGTTGTTTTAGGGTTTAGTTAGATTTTTTTTTTGTTTTTGGTAATTTCACTAGAAAGCCACATTTTTGCCAACTTATATTGTTTTAATAATAATAATAACATATATATCTATATTTATTTTAAAATTTTCGGAATTATTTATATATATATATCTATAGATAAGTTTTTTTTAAAACCTTAGATTAGATTAATTAGTATTTGAAATTTAAACTAAAATCCTAATCCTTATCTCATCTATATATAAACCTAACCCAACCCTACTCCTCATTTAAAAAAAAAAATCGGCCCTCTCTCCCTTCTCCCCCTCATTTCCGTCGACTTCAGCCTCACCTCCTACACCATTGTCGATCTTCATTCCAAGGCACAAGAAACACAAGAAAATCCAAGTCTTGATCTTCTAGGGTTGAGTTTTGATAACCAAGGTAAGCAACTATTCTTTTCATCTTGTTTCTACACCACTTTTGATCTTGAATTCTGGAAGGAACATGCATATGATCATTCTAGGATGCCTAAAAAACGTGCATACGAGAAGGATTGAGGCTTATACATGAAAAAGTTTTGATTTTTATTGCAAAGGTTGAGTTTTTTTTTAAACAGTTTCTGGAACGGAATTAGGGCTTGTTTGGAAAGCTATAACCGAATCAATTTTTGGTATTTTTCGTCTGTTTTTGGGTCTATAATGTAGAGCTACTGCTGTGTTCCAGAATCATTTATAAAGAGAGAAAGGAAAAGAAAGTGAAAGAAAATAAAAAATATCCATGTTCCTTAAAAAAAATATGGAAAGAAAGTGAGAGAAGAGAAAGTGAAATGTGTATTGATTTTCCCTTATAATCTTCCATCCAAAACCGGACGGATTGGGAGAGAAAGCAAATTTTAATTTATCATTTTTTGTTGATTACCAAAATACCCTATATATATATATATATATATATATATATATATATATATATATATATATATATATATATATAGGGGAGGGTTCATGCGAGAAGCCTCCTTAATGCGAGAAGTGCGAGAAGCGTTTTTGGCAATTAAATTTAGTGATCAAGGGCTAGGATTAGTGATGGCATTTTTGTAATATAGTAAACCTTAAAAAAGTAAAGTTATTAAACTCAAGGGTAGAATTGTAAAAAAACAATCAAATTAACATCTGTAAAAAAGGAATTAGAATTTGCAATATTTCAAAACCCCCCCAAAAATCTCGGTTCAACAGATGCGTATCTCTTCCCTTCCCCTTTAGACCTTCATCCTGACACACGCAAACAATCAAATCGATCGATTATTCAGCAGAATAAACTTCTTTTTTTCTTCATTCATATGCATATTTGTAATCGCAAGTCATTGTAGAAGCAACATTACCCTTCGTGAATCTTGTTCATCGGCTAGGGTTTATGAAAATGGAGCCATCGAAGAAGACAACAGTCAAATCGAATAACACGGGTTAGTTTTTTGTTTTAATGTCCGAATTTTTGGTTGTAGCTACTGAACCAAGGTGCGAAAACCCCAATGAAGTATTTAGCTTTATGTATCGGTCGATTATGGTGATATGCAAACTTCCGATTTTTCGGTTGTAGGTATCGCAAGTTATCTGCTGTTTTTTGTTCATAAATGGCTTACTCTGTTTTTTGTTCATTATAGATTATCTGTTGTTTTAGAATAGATTATATGTTGTTTTCTGTTTGAATGTTCGATAATAATGATATGCAAACTTCCGAATTTTCGGTTGTAGGTATCGCAAGTTATCTGCTGTTTTTTGTTCATAAATGGCTTACTCTATTTTTTGTTCATTATAGATTATCTGTTGTTTTAGAATAGATTATATGTTGTTTTCTGTTTGAATGTTCGAATATGGGGCATTACAGGGATTATATGTTTTTTGATTGAGTTTTGTTTGCTTCAATATATGTTTTAAAAAAATGTGCAAAAGATGCTGAGGTAAGAGATAAGGTGTGGGTACACAACTGTTATGAAAATGCTAAGGGACATCAATATGAAACAGAGAATATGCTAAATTGATGATCATTAGTTCATGACAACAATCTAAACACCTGTTATTCTCTACTTTTAATTTATATTATAAACTAATTGATGTGCTAATTGATGATCATTAGTGGTCCATCCTAATAAACACAAGAAAGTAATTTATTTTAGGTCCTTTTGATCCTTTATATTATGTCGGATATCTTTGATGAAATCCAAACACTTTGTTCATCTAAAGAGTTTTAGTTTCATCTAAAATAGTTATCCGGTGTAAAAATTCTGTTTATATTTCTAAGTATTTATAAATATTTGGTAGTTTGTAGAAGTACTGTTTTTGTTGATGATCTTGATCGCATTTGATTGAACACATGAAGTCTCCAAAAGCATTGTTATTATGTACAATTTTAAGGCTTGGTTATTGGGGGCTCAAAATGTGTGTTTTGATACATTTGATATTTGGTTAGTTTCAGTAATTAATTGCAATGTAAGTTCACTATTTCGTTTTTATAAAAAAAACGTGGATTCATTATATTATAATTTTACACAAGTTATTAGTGATCTAATATGATTTCATTATAGCATAACGCGTTCATACGCTATATGAAGTTGGTTGATCATCCTAAAGCTGTAATAATGGAAAATGCACATTCACATGTACTTGAAATGAGTTGGAGAACAAAAAGTGATGAAATTAGTGGAGGAATATATCTTATGAGGCATATGGAGACGTACATGGGTGGAGGGATATCAAAATGGTGTTCTGGACTTGAAGCGGATAAACGTAAGCAGAAGACAATTCTGAAGAAATTGAGGCAAAAATATGTGGTGAAGATGTTGCTGTCAGATCACAACATATTACGAAACAAAATGCTTGAACAGTCTGAGAAGTCGAAGTCGGTGACATTAGTAGCTTAATTTAAATAGTTTTTCCTGTTCTTTTATCTTAGACAAGATTTATAATGGATATTACGACATTAAGTTGCGTAGGTTGCATGTTTACAACTTCTGATGAGTTTTTTTAAAGAAATTTGGTGTTTATAAAAGAAATTCTTATAATATATGGCATGATATTATTTTCCCGGTTCCACATCCTTTGTTTCTAATTCCAGTTGGGACTTGTATTAAAGTAGACCAACTTCAAAAGAGATTTGGTGTTTATCATGATATGATTTGGTGTTTATTGATGAACAGCTTGAAAATACTTGAATTTGTTTAATAGTACTAATATTATAGTAAATGTAAACCAAAAAAATATAGTAAATGAATATGATGTTTAATTGAACTCTTTAAAATTATAATAAAGTATATTTATATACATTAAGAAAAATATAACCTATTATTAACTAGAATGAATGATGTGAATATGAATATTATAACTTCACTATAAATTGTTCATTATAGAATGATATTCATCAATGAACACATTGAAAGGTAAATGTCAAGTAGTGAGTAAAAAATAAGTATCAACACAACATTGAGCTAGACCAGATATGACATGATATTAGTTTTAATTTAGATCAAATTAAATAGCAAAGAAAAAATCCATGTAAAACATGACATGATATTGTTAATAATGAGTAACGTAAAAACTATCAAAACAAATTGAAAATAATTAAGTTTTACGACGTTTAGAAGAACTTTCCCGTTGCTTAATTCTTTGTGGACAAGTACGTGAGTTGTGCTTGTATTCACCACAAACTTTACATTGTCTGCTCCCTTTTTTGCTCTTTTCTTTAGCTTTTTCACCCGGACCTTTTAGTCTTTTCCCGGTTCCACATCCTTTGTTCCTAATTCCAGTTGGGACTTGTATTTGAACTTCTTTAGGTGCAGTAACTCCAAGTAATTGCTCAAAAACAGCTTCTTTGCTATTATTCTGAGGTGGTTCTTCAGGTAATTTGGATTGAAACTCGGTACTCAATTCCTTAATCTTTTGTACAAATTCGTCAAGTATGACAGGATTGCTTCGTAAACGAGAAAGACATGCTACAACTCATGAAAGTGCTTCATCAGCAACAATGTTTGTTTCATCAGCAGCTTGCCCGTAACGATGACAACTATTAAGCAGATGACGTGGCAAAATACTTGTCATCCATCTTCGCATGACGTACTTTTCAGGTATCTTTTCGATGTTGTAACTCTTAAAAACACAAAATACGTGACGGCATAGATATCCATGCCTCCCAAAGTGATTACAGCTGCATACGACACTACCTTCGTCTTCTCTTAAAACAACCTATAAAAGAAAAATAGAATGGTATAACTAGACAAAATACGATGAGTTTATTAATGAACTTATTAAAAAAGAGTGGTACCTTGAATTCACCAACTAATGTCTTCTTTTTGTTGAAATGCTTGATAATACATACTTCAGCTCCTTCTTCCAAACTTGATGCCTTTTGTGAGCAAGAATACACAGATTTATATATTTCTTTTTGAACCTTCCCAAATATTGATCTTGTATACACCTTTGCAACATGAAACTCAATAGGAAGGGGTGTCAATAGTGCAGGCTGTGTTGTTGAGTCCTGGTGGTCTAACTGTCGTTGTTTATATCTTTGTTTCTCCATTGCTGCCTCAAAACACAACATAAACTGGACCAAAGTGTTTCCGTGATGAGAGAAAATCCTGAACATTGAATTAGAGCTCTCTGATCTTGACGTGGTTTTCATCAAACAACACATGGGGAGATGTTTGAAAAAAGCTGGAATCCATTGTGCCCTAATATTGAACATATCGTCAAGCCACTTGTTTTCGTGTAGATCAAATTCAGAAATTAAAGCTTCCCACCGCTTTTCAAATTCTGTTTGATCAATGTAAATATTCCAGACAAGCTTATTCAAGCGTTTTTTAATTTCTTTATTGTCATGGTTATCACCGCATACCTGTAAAATGATTGACATAAATTGCAGTTAATTTTTTTTAGAAGCAACAATTTTCGAGAAAAGTTGAACTTATACGTATATAAAATGAACAAGTCAGAATGTGTTCATTACTGAATAAAAAATTAGGAATAACGATAAAAAGTGGAACGAACGGCAATATATAAAATGAACAATTCATTAAAAAAGTTCAATGGTGGATACAGTTTTTATGTTCATTATTGAATGAAAATTTGCAGTTCTTTACGAAAATGAAAAAAAGTGATTTACCTTCACAGGGACTTTGTTCATGATGTGCCACATACAAAACCTGTGATGTGACTCTTTAAACACCATAGGTATCACTTGTTTCATCGACGGGTCTTGATTTGTGAGTATAGTAGGTTGCTTAACATGTGTCTTGAGAAAAGCCTCTAACAACCATACATAAGAAGCAACAGACTCATTTTTAGTAACCCGGCACCAAAAATCACTGATTTGTTATGATTATCTACACCGGTGAACGGGACAAAAACCATTCCATATCTAGACATCAAACAAAAGAAGTAAAAAAATCAGTATATATAAAGTATAAAAATAGATATAAAAATAACAAACATTTACTTGTTAGTCCGAAATGTTGCATCGAACGCCATAACATGACCAAACTCCGTGTAGTTAACTTTGGAGGTTTCATCAACCCAAAATAAACAAGCCAACTCCTGTTTATCACACAAGAACTCAAAGGAAAAATTTGGGACATGAATTTTTCTACTATTAAGCTTATCGACCAACATTTGAGCATCTCTATCTCCTATGTAACTATTGATGTCCCTTCTGAAGTTTTTAAAATCCAACTCTGTGCCACGAACACGATCATAACCACCTTTCAAACATGCTTGTAGTCTATGTGCTTTAACAGGACCAATGTTAGAGGTAGACACTTTTTGTATAAATTCTTTGTCTTCAAAAGATAATTGCCTTCTATTACGTGATAAGTGTTTGTTTTCCTCAACATTTAATGAGTGGTTGCGTCTCTCAGTAAACTCAAACAATTTATAAAAAGATGTTCCTCTAACCAACTTCAATTTGATACGTGCCATACAGTCTGTAACACTAAAGGTAGATTTACGAGTGTTTGCTGTTTGTTGACCCTCTTGAAGAGTATCAAACTTCGGCCTTTTTCTTGGTACACCATCCTTATTGCATGTAAAATATTTAAGAGATACCACATTACCCTTGTTCGTATTCGAGGTTCCTTTACGAGTACCAAAACCAGCCTTGGAAGCATACAATTCATACATTGTTTGAGCTTCATCAAGTGAATGGAATAATCTATCTTCAACTGGTTTGAACTCATCTGGAACATCAGGAATCCAGTACTTTGTTCCGTTAGGCGATTCAACAACATTGCTACAATTTGATTCATTTTCCTAATCCGAAGTAGCATCTGAATCCGAATTAGCGTCTGATTCCAAAATAGGATCTGCAAAACGATACAAAAACTTATAATTTACTATGCATCGTAATTTGATGTGTTCACTATTAAATTAATTTAAATGATTAAATAATACATGTTTTTAAAATACTTTTTTGTTCATCAATGAACAAATTCATAACTCAGTAAATCAAAAGGATACTAAAACTAAGAATATACTAATTACAGAAAATACATAAAAAAACTTACCTTGGTCATTAGAAGCAAGATGTTCCATCTCCCTTAGTGAACTTCCATTGGAATTGTCCTCTATAGATAAATCCAACGAACAAGACATTGATCATGAAACCTAAATCAAAGAATAAACTAATTAAAATATATAAACACAAATGAAGAACTGGATGATCTTTTGCAACGATTCCATGATAAAAAAAATACAAAAAGAATGTTAATGATAAAAAATAACATATGTGGTGTTATACAAAATCAACCTGGAAACACACAAATAAAGAATCAAGAAAATTTTAATGCAAAATTAATTAGAATTGTATGATGAAAAAGGTCACGATGAAGATTGTAAAGAAAAACAATAACGTAAACATTCACCTGGTAACCCACGTATGATGAAGAATAAAACCACAATGAAGAACAAAACCCACAATGATGAAGAATAAACTTCAAGCTACGAACTGAAAAACAGGAAAATTGGACTTCCCATAGAGAAAAAAAATCCCCAGATTTGTGTTTTATTCAAGAAATCAAATTCAAGAAACAAAATCCCTAGATTTGTTTTGATAATCAAATCGTAAAAAGTTACTGGAGATTTGAAATTATCAAGTTTTGAATTTTTCAAAAATGCATAAAAGGAAAGGATATATTTAAGGATATCTTAATTTAATTTAAATTTAATAAATATAAAAAAAATGTTAAAAGACATAATTAACCTTTTGAATTAAATAAATACAAATTAAAACGAGTGGCCAGAAACTCTTCTCGCACTTCTCGCATTAAGAAGGCTTCTCGCATGAACCTTCCTCTCTCTCTCTCTCTCTCTCTATATATATATATATACTAGCATCCGACCCGCGCAATGCTGCGGTGATGAATAGTTTTATTTTGCAATATATCGCTTTCAGTAATGTAATAATATGTTATTCGCGTGATTCAACGTCACAAAAAGTTTTCTTTAGCACGATGTCCGTTTTTTCAAATTTTTTTATTTGCATCAACTATCTATTAGTTTTAAAAACAAATTCTAAAAGAAATTAAAATAAGAAAAAAAATTATATTTACGAAATGCTTTAAAAAAGATTTATATTTATGAAATAAGGAGAAGAAGTTAATAATTTTTTTTAAGTTGTTTTGATATGGTGAATAATTGTTTTTGTGTAAGAGTAGATTTTAAATAAACAAAAAGTTATGAAATCAATAGCATTAAATTTATTGAATTAATATTTTGAGTTTCCATTTATCAATATTTTGTTCCTTGCTTTAAGTGGTTATACATTTGGTTAAAAAAATTGTACTACTTAAATTTAAGAAGTCTTAAAAAACTTAGGAGAGAGAAACATGAATGCTTTATATAGTAGTAAGATATATATATATATATATATCACATTCCCATGTATCTACTCTCAGCCATTTGCAATTCTTCACTGTTTTTAACGATATTTGATACTTGTGCATTTCTTCAATGTTGAAACATAATACCCTTTCGTATTTTTTTTCTGTTAATAATTTCTGATATGCTGTGCATTTCTTTGACTTCTTCGTATATATCTTAAAAGTTAAAACCCTTGTTGGTTTTATTCATGGGATAATATTTAGTTTAATTTATATTATTGATTTTTTTATGTATGGTGTGTTTTTTATTTTTATTATTTTTGGCCAATGAAATTGCAATGGATACTGAAGAAAGTTTTCACGAAGATAATTTGTGTTCAACAGGCAACAACTATACATATTTGGTAAGGGTAAAATTGTAAAGTTATTTATTTATTTTTCTTTATTTCTAACCAACAAACACATAATTTCTTTTCTTTTCTCTCCTGTTAGGGAACATGAAAACTAAAATTATATAAATTTCTTTCCCTTTCTTTTCTTCCCAATATTATCCTTCCCCTTCTTTTCTCTTCAACTTTAAATTCGGGAACACAGTGTACGAGTCTAGTTTTATAAAAACTAAGGTTTGTAAATTTTGAAGGTCGTTTGGTCGGTCAAATGGATTTTACCGTTTAGGTGCGCAAACTGACAGTATATTCCGTGGATTTAGGGTCAAAAGTTTCGATTTTTAAACCGGATCAAGCCTTCGAATTTTCGATTAAAATTTTTACAGTAGCTAGTTCGATGAGTTTAGGGTTTTCTGGAAAAATTTCATAATTTTTGGTTATCGTTTAATATTTTTATAAAAATCAAACCTTCTGTTGCGCATGTGCAGTGGAATTTTGTCAGTATTGATTTCTCTTAATTTTTAAAAATAGTTAGTTAAGTTATTAAATTTTGGAAAAATTCCAGAAACTAGTCAAAGCATTAAAATTTCAGCATGATTAATTTGGGATTTTATTTTGGACGTTTGAATTGTTTTAAAATTACTAAAGCAGGTATAACAAAATCAGAATCCTGTTTTGTGGCGTTAGGGTTACATAAAAACACTTCACAAGCCTTTAGGCTACATTAGGGAGTTCAAATATTTAGATACAATACTTATGTGCAATATATATTTGTTGTAGATCCCGTACCCATTCCTTGCGAGGTTAATTTCGTTTGAGACTAAGGTGAGTACTCGTGGCCCCTTTTTACTATGTTTTCTCGGGGGAAAATGACACTCAACTCTCTTTAAACTTTTATGCCGTGATGAATATATCTTATTTATTTTGGACAACTTATGTGACGTATATGCAAAGACTACTTCTTGTTGGTTGATGACTATTGATTCCTATATTCCTATGAGCCAATGGTTTATGCTCCAGCTGGGTATGCGATAATAACTGCTTGGAAGATTATGATTTGATTCCTATTGATTCCTATTGAACCTTGTGGTTCAGATGTTGGATACAAATGTCCACATGCTTAACATGCTATACGTGCAAATTTGTCCTACTTAAACATTTTACACGGCAACTATGTTATTTCTATAAACTTGCGAGCTCACCAACATTATGTTGACGTTTTCGAGTGTTTATTTTCAGGTAATGCAAATAACAATGCTTAAGGAGTCTAGGCGTTTCGTAGTTGGACTTTAGCCGGACTTGAAAATTACAAGAATATTTAATTGCTTGTTTTTGCGATGAATATTTAGTATTACTTTAGAATTTATTGTTTGGGCGTGTTGTCCTGTAAGCTTGACCCGGATTGTGGGTTTTACTTATGTGTGTTTATTACTTTTGTCTTTGGTGTCGTGAATACCGACTTAACGTGACACAAGTCTCCTCTTGTGTCGGGGGAATGTCGTGACACGTTGGAATTAATTGCATATTAGTAATTTCTCTATTGTTATATCAATGTGTTATGACGATCCTCTCCGTCACACTTCGCGTTTCCGCCTTGGCGGGGTGTGACATTAAGTGTTTGAGGTCAATAGTTATGGTTTGGAGAAGAGAAGGGACTCTAAGAAGAGAGTCAGGTATGGTTACAGAAATGTTGGGAGGGGAAGGTCTTAAGGTGTGGAGTTGGGAAAGAAGATTAGAGATGGTTTGGTTTAAGGAAGAAATGATATGGTTGGAAATGGGAGGTGAAGGAGTGGGTGCAGGGTGAGAAGTTTGGGATAAGAGTTGATCCAATTTATGAAGAATGGGTGACAGATCAACTGGGGCAGGGGTGGGTTTGGGTTGGGATTGGGTAGCTTTTAGTGACTCAGCCTCTTGGGTTAGATGAGAGATTTGAGTTTCTGTTTGGGTTTGAAAAGAGGTAAAGGAGGCTTGAAGGCTATCCATCTTTTGAGAGATAGATAGGAGGGTTTGAAGTATTTGGGGGGAGGGTTCAGAAGAGATAGAGGGAAAGGGTTGAATGGGAGTTGATTGAGGTCCCTCACTTAGACCTTGGTGTATAGGCCTAATATCACTACGAGCAGAAATTGTACCCTGTACCAATGGTTGGTTTATACCACTGATATTGACAGGCAGTGCAATAGTATGTGTTAGAAGTGAATCATACATAGGTGCAAGTCTGTGAGTGTGAGTGAGGGTTGCACTCATTGGGGTATCCCTTAATTCAGTAGTAAGTTGTTGTGAACTTACTAAGGGCATGGGTAGACTCAATGTGGGTGGAGACACAGTGTGACCTTGGGAGGAGGTCTGTCTTTCAATGGCATCACCCTGTTGGGAGGGTGATCCAGATTGCAGGAGTCCCATATTTACGAATGTGACCTTTTGTGAGGGCACATCCACTGGCAGTTGGGTTAAAGCAACATCCATAAGCTCCCCCTCAACATAAGAGGTAGCTATAGGAGTTGAGGTCAGAGGTGTGGATAACACTACCTTAGAGACTTGTGACAAAGGCACAAGCTCTTGTGACCTTGATTCAGTATATGTGTAGAAGGGAGTAGAACTAGTGACTGTTGTGAGTACACTAGAGCTTGGCATTTGTGGGGGTGTTGCAACTGGAGTTGAGGATGGGTTCTCACAGGTGGGGATTACCAGCTAACTAGAGATCTCTTCAGCATCAGGGACTTCTTCATCTTCACCACTTGGTGCTCTATGAACAGAGTCACTTGATCCTTGTTGTTGATCAGGGTTGGGATATGCAACTGTGCCTCCAAGAGTCCTACCGGGAGAATCATCATCAGATTCTTCTTCACTTTCATGACTGCTTAGGTGCCCGGACCTCCTTGAAGTAGTTGAACTAGAGGGAAACATTTGTAATGGCATTCCATGTTGACTGGATGAAGTAGAAACAGAATGATAAGGCTCATCTCCTATGTAAAATCCACCAGTATCACCATCATGGCCATTACCATCATCACTATCATCATCATCATTACCATTATCAGCATCGGTACCATCACTTGAATCATTACCTTTTACAGGTTCATCAACATTCACCTCATCTAAATTTCCTCCTTCAAACATGGCTTCATCATGAGTAACAGATTGAGCCACTTCCTCAGTTATAACATCAGGGGACTCAGAATCATGAGCCACTTCTTCCAAAACAACATCCTCTCCATCATCAATTAACTCCTGCATCTCAGGAGTGATTGCAGGACCATCATCATCTCTTATCAAGTGAAACACTTTTTGACCCATCTGTGGGATTGGCATTGTGTTATGTGTAACATTTAGATGTGTATATGCCTCCCACTGCAAAGTTTGTAGAGCAATCAAACTAAGAAATCTGATATAAGGCACATGGGTCCTTGTTGTCTTTTTGACAGTTCCCAAAGTTATCTTATCCACCATCTCAGTAAAGATAATCTGAGCAAAATCTACATTCCTTCCAGTCACCAGAGCATGAAGAACCATAAGCTCAGTCTAATTCAGTAAATCATGGCTCCCTGATTTATGACCAAAACATCTAATGATGACACCAACCAAGTACTTCCAGGGGTGACCTAAAACTGACAGCTTGTATCTACCATGAGAGATAGGTTCATTGTAGCCAATCAGTGGCAGAACCTCCAAGGTTTGTTCAGCAGTAGCAAAGGGTTGGAATGGTGCAAAGTTGGGTATGGATAATGCTTGTCTGAGGGTTTCAACAGAGATGACAATGGGTGTTTGGTTCTTTAAGATAGTGCAAGTAATGGTTTGATTGTTTGGATGGTATCTGGCAGTGTACCACATCTCCCCAATAATATTAGGGAAGATAAACAGAGGATGAGTTGAAAGGCAGGGAAATAGGGGATGTACTTTTATGAAGTTAACAATGGGTTCAAATCCCTGATTTGCCTTGGATTGAGGTATGTCGGTGTTGATTATGATATTATTTGGGGTAATGGTGAAGAGAGAGTTAGGAGTAACATTCTCACCTGAAATAGCATTGGGAACCTCAGTAGGGTTGAACATCACCATTATTGCAGAGCTTGAGAACACGACGATACAGTTACTTGAAAGTAGTGAAAGAGAAGGGTTTCGGAGAATGAGAGTTTTAAGAATTTTGAAAGTGTAAGAAATGAAGAATCGCTCAAAACATCTTTATATCTTTCTTGGAAATCTAATCTATCACAATATCTTTTTGAAAAAGTAACTGTTACATCTGCAAAAAGGTGATACATGGAATTGTTAATAAATACACAGACAACTAACGGACAATTAAATGAAATTAAATACCTAGTTAACATATTAAATACAAATGAAAAAATAATAAAATAAGTGTGGGGACACAAAAGTTTTGACTCTGAATATCATCAGCTGACAGAAGAGAGGGTCAGCTGATCCATATTTGAGATAAAATAAGTGTCAGCTAACGAGTGCACTTAGCTGAGCTTCTAAGTCTTAGCTGATGGTTTATCAGCTGAGTTATAGTGTCAGCTGATGGTCGTCAGCTGACATAATTCCATTAGCTGATGTACCATTAGTAAGATATGAAGAAACTTAGATAAGTACCTCGTTTCATACACAAATGAAATTATTTTCTCACACTAAACTGTCTACCTAAGAAAAGAATATTTTACAAATTTAATATGCCAAGTTTGGATATTAGGAAGTTGAACCAAGACTCATCCAAAGGTTTTGTAAAAAGATTAGCTAATTGAAAATCAGTACTTATATAATATATTGAAACTTTCTTTTTCTGCACATTATCTCTAAGAAAATGATGTCTGATTTCAATATGCTTGTTCTTAGAATGCAAAACAGGATTGTTAGAGATAGAAATGGCACTAGTGTTGTCACATAGAATTGGTGAGTTTTCAAACTGTATGTCATAATCAAGTAGTTGATTCTGCAGCCACAAAAGTTAAGCACAGCAGCTTCCAGCAGCAATGTATTCTGCTTCAGCTGTTGAAGTTGAAACTGAGTTCTATTTCTTGCTTGACCAGCTGACTAATCTTCTACCTAACAGTTGACAACCACCAAATGTACTTTTTATGTCTAGTGTGCAACCTGCAAAATCAGAATCAGTGTATCCAACGAACTCAAAATCAGAATCTTTGGGATACCAAAGACCTAGATTAAGAGTTCCTTTGAGATACCTGAAAATCCTTTTAACTGCAGCTAAGTGAGATTCTTTGGGATCTGCTTGATATCTAGCATAGAGACATGTTGAAAACATAATATCTGGTCTACTTGCAGTGAGATATAAAAGAGACCCTATCATGCCTCTATATGCTGTAATGTTCACTGATTTATCATCAGTGTCATTTCCAAGCTTTAAGGCAGTGGACATGGGTGTTTTCATTGAAGAACAATTTTCAAACTCAAATTTCTTAAGTAGATCATTTACATACTTTGTTTGATGAATGAAAATTCCATCAACCTCTTGCCTGATTTGAAGTCCAAGAAAATAGTTTAGTTCACCCATCATGCTCATCTGATAGTTATCAGACATGAGTTTAGAAAACTTTCTGCAAATATCCAAATTTGTAGACCCAAATATTATATCATCTACATATATTTGTACAAGTATCACATCACCTTTGAATTTCCTTATAAACAAAATGCTATCTATGCTTCCTCTTATAAAGCCTTTGTTAATTAGAAAAGAAGAGAGGGTATCATATCAGGATCTTGGTGCTTGCTTTAGACCATACAAAGCTTTGTTTAGGAAGTATACATGGTCTAGCTTGCTTGCATCCTCAAAACCTGGAGGTTGTTTGACATACACCTCTTCCTTCAGTTCACCATTGAGGAAAGCACTCTTAACATCCATTTGGAAAACTTTAAAGTCTTTGAAGGCAGCATAAGCTAAAAACAGTCTTATGGCTTCAAGTCTTGCAACAGGGGCAAAGGTTTCATCATAATCAATACCTTCTTCTTGACAATACCCCTGTGCAACTAGCCTAGCTTTGTTTCTGATGATCAGCCCTTGTTCATCCATTTTGTTTCTGAACACCCACTTAGTACCAATGATGGATTTGTCCTTTGGTCTTGGCACCAAAGTCCATACATTGTTCCTAGTAAATTCAGCCAATTCTTCTTGCATGGAATTTATCCAGTGGGGATCATTTAGAGCTTCATCTACCTTCTTTGGTTCAATCATAGAAACAAAACTTGTGTATAAACAGAAATTACAAGCTTTTGATCTTGTTAGTACAGGTGCTTCTATGTTACCTATGACCTGATCTTTAGGATGATCCTTGTGGTCCTTATAGAAATTTTGGATTCTAGGAGAGTTTGGATTACTTTGGATTATGGGAGTCGAAATTCTTTGGTTTGGATTAGCTGAAGAAACTTCTGGTTGATCAACTGACAGAATTTCAGGAATGTCAGCTGATGAAACTTCTACTGATGAGGGAATGTTTGAAATGGAATTAGAGTCCATTGATGTTGAATCATGATTCTCATCATTCAGTAAAAGTGTGGATTGGTTTAGGATTGGGCGTGCATTGGTTTGATGTAAGTTTGGAACAGTTTCATCTAAATCCTCTACATCAGCTAATGGGAGTGGATCAGCTGATACTGGAATGTTGTCTTCAGTATGTAGCAGATCATTAAATTCTTCACCTGTAGATGGATTAGTAGAACAGGAAGCAACAAAGTCATTTTCATTGAAACTTGCATTGATTGATTCTTCTATGACCTTTGTTCTGATGTTGTAGATTCTGTAAGCTTTGGAGATCACAGAATATCCAACAAAAAAACCTTCATCAGCCTTTGGTGCAAACTTTTGCAATTGATCTTTCTGGTTAAGTATGAAGCATTGACACCCAAAGATGTGAAAGAAACTGATGTTTGGCTTCCTTCCCTTAAGCACTTCATAGGGAGTTTTGTTGTGCCTCTTGATTACTAGGGATCTATTCTGAGTAAAACACGCACAACTGACAGCTTCAGCCCAGAAGTTGAATCCTAACCCACTCTCATACAGCATGGTTCTTGCAGCTTCAATTAATGTTCTGTTTCTTCTTTCAGCTACACCATTCTGTTGTGGAGTCCTTGAAGCAGAGAAGTTTTGAGATATGCATTTTTCATCACATAAACCTTCTAGAGTTTGATTTCTAAACTCAGTTCCATGATCACTTCTAAGCATCCTTACCAGATTTCCATTTAGCACTTCCATCTTCTTTATGAAGCTTATTATTTCTTCAGCAGCCTCACTCTTTGCTTTTAGAAATATGACCCAAGTGTATCTTGAGAATTCATCAACCATCACCAATGCATACTTACTTCCACCAATACTAGCAGTAGCAACAGGACCAAATAGATCCATGTGCAACATGTAGAAAGGTTTAGTAATGGAGAAGGCTTGCTTAGATGGAAAAGAAGTCTTGTGATGTTTTCCCTTCTCACAGGCAGAACAAGGTTTAGGCTTAACATACGTCAGTGAAGGTAGTCCTGACACTAGTTCACCCTTGCTCAGCTTGTTTATATTTTTGAAGTTTAAGTGATAAAGCCTTTTGTGCCATAACCAGTTTGTGTCAGTTACAGATTTTTTATACAAACAGGTTAACTTGGATGGATCACCAGAGGACATATCAAGAGTATATACATCCTTAGTTCTCTTTGCATAAATTATTGTTTTACCTTCTTGATCTAAAATGGAACCACCTGTCTTTGTAAAGAGGACTTTATTATCACCATCACATAACTGACTTATGCTGATGAGATTGTACTTTAGCCCTTTAACATATGATACCTTAGACAAGGTTAAGTTCTCATTATGAAGTTCTCCGTAGCCTTTTGTTTGCCCACAATTGTTATCACCAAAGGTCACTCTTGGACCTTTTTACTTCTTGTAGTTACTAAGCAAAGCTTTACAACCTGTCATGGTCCTTGAACATCCACTGTCAAGATACCATGTGTTCAGCCCCTGCATAGTTGTGATTGAAAGAAAGTTAGTGACACTTGGGTATCCACATTTAAGTGGATCCCTGTAGATTGCACCTAGCCATCCACTTTATATTAGGTTGTTTATGAATGAGAGAAACAACTGTGTTATCATTATCAGTCCGCTGTCTTGTGTTACCTTCAAGAGAACAATTACTTGCCTTATGTTCTTTGCTCCCACATTTATAACATTTTTGATTTTTGGAGCCTTTAACACGTTTTGGTAATTGCCTAAGAGATGTCTTAACTATTTTCTGATGACTATGGGTCATCAGCTGACAGATTTCACCATTCAGTTGTTGCAACTGATTCTGTAAACTGATTAGGTCTTTGTTTATAGAAACCTTAGATTGATCCTTAGGAAAAAAGAATTTATGATCAACTTTAGGTGTGGTAGACTTAGACTTTTTGTAAAAAAAAAGGTCCTTTTCCCTTGGTTTCTCCTATTAAAAGAGTTTGAAGTGATGTTTGATCAGCTAAACAAACAGAAGATGATCCATGACCAGCTGACAGGATATCAGCTGAGCAGTTATCATCTACTTTTTGATCAGCTGATGTAATATCATTAGCTAAAGAATTTTCAATCAGCTGAATTCCTAAATTTAATGTATCAGCTTTCAAGGTTTGACAACAGAATGTCTCTTTGGTGTCAACAAATGATTCCATTCCTTTACTTACTTCCTTTACGATTAAATTTTCAGTACTTTTGCTATCTGTCAAAATAATAGAACTTGAATCAACTTTTGAAGTGGTTGAGTCTTTCAGCTGAGTACTTGTACTTTTAACAAATCTGTTAGTGATAATACTTTTTCCTTTTACAATCTTTTGAAAAGTAAGAGGTAAAATATCAGCTTTTTCTAAGATATTTATGTTCTTGCTAAAATCAACACAGTTAGCAGCTTGGGAATAATTTCCACCAACAATAGCTTGAACTTGTTTTGGAATCTGCTCATTGACACACTGAGTGGTCTTCTCAGCAGATACACACCAAGATCTAACTACTTTTTGAAGGTCATTAAACTTTATTGTTACTTCATTGGTTTCTTTTACCAAGATCTAATTAAGTATCTTTTGATTAGCTAAATCATCTTCCAGTTTTGTCATTTGTTTCAGTTTCTCATCTTTAAGACTTAATCTCTCTTTGAATATTTGACTGAAACTCAACACACAGATAATCAAACATAGTGTTCTTTTCATTATCTTCATAGTTAATAAATTTTCCAACCTGATACGTAGAAGAGGGATCCCAGTCAGAAGAAGTACAAGCTTTGGCAGCTTTCTTCATGTCCTCATTAAAGGAACTTGTACTCCTAGTGTTAGCCATCAAGCTGAGTTGAGCAGAGAGGACCTCATCTTCATCACTTGAGAGATCTTCCTCAGCCCAATCTTCTTCTTCAGCCACCAACACACTACTCTGGGCCTTCTTCTTCTTCTTGTCAATGACAGCAGCAAGAAGCTTTTTGTACTTAGCTTCATAATCAATCTTGTTGTCCGAGTTTGAGGAACCCTTGAAGCCTGTGCTTCCTCTGAACTTACATTCACTAGCATAGTGACCAGTCTTGCCATAGGAAAAGCAACCTTCAGAAGCCTTTGATTTAAACTTGGCTTTTTCTCCCTTGAAAGGTTTCTTCTCAAACCTCTTGACACCCTTTCTTTTTAAGAAAGGTTTGAACCTTTTTACCAACATGGCAGCCTGCTCAACAGAAGCTTCAATGTTGTCCATGTTCTCCAGATCTTCATCCCCATCAGCCACCTGCTCTTCATCAGAAGTTTCCTCTTCTTCTTCCTCATCACTTGATTCATCCACCACTGCTGCAAAACTCCTAGATCTTGTATCCTTAGATACAAGGGCAGTAGTTGGAGATTTTGCAGCCTCCTTCATATCCTTGGTAGAGAGTTTCCTTTGTTTCACTGATTGTTCATGATTCATAAGGTTTCCATATAAACCAACCAGTGTAAGACCCTTGATTTTCTCACCATGTTTAAGCACAGTGATGAAATGATACCAAGATTCTGGGAGGGAGTCTAGAAACTTGTTTACAAGCTCCTTATTGCTCTTGGGAACATATGCCCTTCTTAAGTCATTAATAAGGCAGTTGAACCTGGTGTAGGTCTGAGTTAGACTTTCACCTTTATGAGCAAAGAAGAACTCATATTCTCTTACCAAAAGGAGTTTCTTATTTTCCTGCACTTCTTCAGTGCCTTCATAAGCAACAGTCAAAGTGTCTATCATCTCCTTTGCAGATTTGCAGTTGAGAACTTGATGATAGACATCATTTGGTAGTGCAGAGACTAAGGTTGTTCTTTCTTTAACATCAAGATTAACAAGCCTTTTGTCTTCATCAGACCATTGATTTATAGGCTTTATAATTAGTCTTTCAACAGCAGGAACTTCATCAGTGGCTTCAGTTACTTGAATAGTTAAGGAAGGAACATAAGGACCTTTAGTTACAGTTTTGAGCTTCACATCATCTAGGCTTGACATATAGAGAAGAACTCTACTCTTCCAGACAGAAAAGTTTTCTCCATCAAAAGTTGGACACCTAGTGAGTGAGCCATTATTTGAAGAACCATTTGAAGCAGCAACCGGAGTGGCCATTTGGTAGTATGGGGTAGAAGCAGTTGAAGAGTAAGCAAAATAGATCTTAGATATGAGTTATCTAGTCTGCTCTGATACCAGTTGTTGGTCCCGAATAGATACTACAACAACAAATGTTTGTAGAAGGGGGGGGGGGTTGAATACAAACTTTAGCAATTTAAAATTTAAGAGACACACGGTTTACTTTTATATAATTCTTATTGATGTGAATCAAGAATTACATGAACTAGATGCGGAAAATCTAAGTTCAATAAAAGGTGGCAACTAAATTAGTCTAACACATAGACTAAGCTAATCTTAAACAACTTATGTCTAAGATGTTCAACACATGAACAAGTTTGTTATACTGAAAGTAAAATGCTAACTCTTCTAGTTCTCAACAAATGAGATTTCAGTATTCAACTATCTATTCGCATACTTAGCATGTTTCCATGCATGAGTATATATAAGCAAGGTGTGTCCGGGTTGATGAAGAGAGAAGGAGACAAAGATACTTGGTTTAATAATATTATAATAGATAAAGGTAGTGGGTGGAAGGTATTTTAACTTTACACGCAAAGTGTGTAAAGTAAACATACTTTTCAGTAATGAGTTTACCCACTATCTATTATTATATTATTAAATTACTACCTTTATGTCTTGAGAAAGTAAACTTCTCCTTCCATGCTTGTGCTTTAATCAACACCATACTTTCTGAAGATTTGACTTTACCAAGTATGGAGTTGCCAGCCATACTTAACATTATATCTTCGAGATCTTCTCTTCAAAAGTATCTTTCTCCTTTTCCAGGGGATAAAGATCTATCCTTTTTGTTTCTTTGCAGATACAAAAAGTGCTAAGTACTTTTTACAAAGAAAGATCTAAGGCATAATAAGAACAACACATGTTCTGCCTTTGACTAAAGAAAATAGTACATAGAAAAGCTATTAACTGAGATATAGAATAATGACTCAGCTAACAGACACTGAACTGCAAATGTAAATTTGCTCAGCTAAGGATAAATGTGAAAGACTCAGCTGACTAGATTTGCTCAGCTAATCGAAATGCTCAGCTAATAATACAAATCAAAGTATAGCTAACAAACTGATCAAACTAAACTGTCAGCTGATCCCAAGGGATCAGCTAATCATTTGAGTATGATCAGCTTATGGAGAAAAGATTGGATAAGTAGCAAATACCTTATCTAACAGATGGGAGGCATCAGCTGATTAAAAGAGATAATGTCAGCTGATCCTTGACTGCTCAGCTGATCCTTGAGGAACCCTCAGCTGATGGTTTGTACTATCAGCTGATGCTTTGTAGATGCATAACTGATGCTTCTTGACTTGTCTTTTCTTCTCAGCTGATCTTTCTGAAGCTGGTCCTTTGGCTGATACTTAGTGTTCAGCTGACACTATGATTCGTCAGCTGACATTTCTTACTTAGAAATTCTTTAAGTCTAATATGAAAAACAACACATGTTTTTCATCGATCTTAGTCCAAAACTGAATATATAATTTTGTTAACATCAAATCCTATTTTACTTAATAGACAGGTTTGATTTAGGTTTGATATTGCTATCTCCCCAACATCTTGATTATTTTATTTAGGTTAGAAAACATTAATGGATTTTGTGATTTAGGTTCATACTTTAGATTTAGCCATTTAGATTTGTCATATATGTTGAATGTTGAGCATAATGGAATATTAGGTTTAGAGCTTACAATTTTGATTGGGCTAATTAGACTTGAATGTTTGTTATGTTGATTGTTGAACAAGTTTGACCCGACCAAATTTGACCCAAAAATTTTGATTTGTCTACAAATTCTAATAGCATCTTTAATGCATGGTGCCCCCCGTAACAAAATTTTCTTGATCCGCCACTGGTACTATGTGTAGTAAGGAGATTTTAATTACTTTACATTATCTTTTATTAACCGAGGATTATTGGTTGTCATTCAAATAATAAAGAATATAAAAATGGCTCCATAACATAATTTTTAACTTGAGTCATAATTATGTGTTAAAAAAAATTCTAGTCACTAATTGTTATCTTGTTCATCAGTTTGTGGTGCTATATATTTTAGCTTTTATATTGCAGATCATTATAACATTTAAAATCTGTCATTTCTTGCTTAACTAATTGCTCAAAATTTTCAAATAATCTTAAGGAAAAACATATTTATTATGCACTAACTGTTTTATAAAATGTTAAGTTCTAGCAAAGTTTTAAAGTCTTGCTAAGCGTTCTTTCACGTTACTCCGTTAAGGTTGTATTATATCCATAGGCAATTAAACATTACAATATGAGACATTCCTCAATGATATATTAGGAAAAGAAGGACCGAAATAATGCAATACAACTAGTGCCTGACAAAATGTCAAAATTAAAGCAAAAGTTAACCAAACTTCTATGCTAAGTTAATTCAATTACAACACTTATTTAAACCATTTTTATACCACTGCGTGTTACATGTTGATATATGAATTTAAGGTTTGTTACTATATCTAATACCATAAAGCAAAGTTTGAGGGTCACTATCATCCATTTACAAAACCAAAAAAAAAAAATAATAAAAAAAGGGAAACTTAACATATAACAAAATATGTATTTAATTATCACAACAAATATATGTGCGTATATACATACTTTTCGCGTAGGATAAAAAATAATGTGTATAAACAAAATCCTTTTGCAAAATATGTATATAGACATCAAATATATATGAACGATTTTTCTTAATCGAGAAAATGATACAAAAATATATGTTACATGTATACATTAAAATACATGAACATCCTATAAAAAGGAAAATATGCCACACCACCAAGCTACTTTCACCATACTTTAAGAGCATAATAAGAAAAAAAGTAAAGAGATGAAAACTTTTCTTGTGAACCTACACAAAATCTTCCATCATGCAAAGGAAAATTATTATATTATATAATATAAGATATGTCAGGTACTATTATACCTACTCATGATTATGGTATATAAGATTAATATGGCCTTAATATTGTATTAAGAATATGCCATGTGTTAGCCATCATTAAACTTGCTTTTAGTTATTTAATTGTCAATAATAATATACACAAGAAAATCTTCGCATAAGATTGTGTATACTTGTAATAGACTCACAGACATATGAATTTATTAATATATGTAATTGTTGCATGTTCGCAATACGCATGGTACAATATATAAAAAATAAAAATAAAAAAGAGAGGTAAAAAGCAAGCCTAGTGTTAACACCTAGCATAGCATGTCTTACCTATTGCAAACTAAATCTGCTTTGTTTAGTTGAATTTCAATCATAATCTAAGGATTTCATAAATATATTACTACATATTGTAAAAATATTAAACATAACTACTAATGATGTTTGATCCGAAGCACGTGCTTTCTAAAGGAAGAAGCGGCATTCGGATCAAACAATATAGTGAATAAAATAATGTAACACGCACATACCGAGACATTAAATACGCAGCCCTAACAAGAACCGGTTATTACCATTAGACCAAACCCTATAGTTAACCTTAGGACAAAAGAAGCTTGTTGAAATCTCCGGTAGTTACAACTACATGTTAGTAAACGGTCTGCGGTAAACCGCGTGAAGAATAAATATTCATACCATTAATCCATCTAATATTATATGTGTTTAAAAAATGCTTATGCCATGATTAATTTTATATATGAGTTTATAGATAGACTAAGGCTCAAAATACAATACATATCCTATAAAATATTATTCAAATAGAAGAAGTTACAGAGAGTACAATACTCACATGGTTTGATGATTAACAATCTAATGTTTAAGTACAAGGTAGCACAAGTTTCTAGGCTACATACACGGATGTTGTCTAAACCTTCGGAAGCAGCCTTACAAACCATGCAGAAGCTTTAAGTCAATCACTAATTGAGATCAACTACAAACTGCTGACAAGCTCATACTCAAATTCAAGGTTCCTCCAGACAATGGCTGGAGGTTAGTCTAAGACATAAGAACTGGTCCTTCGGCTACAAGCTCATGTACTGCTCCGAAGCTACTACAAACCATCGGCAAAGGTCGATCGCGAGCTGACTCATCTACTACAGGTTATAAGTATCAAACCTATTCTACTATATGACTCATGCATAACCTTGTTTATGATATGCATGACCTCCGCATGATATTATTTATCAATATGCACGCTACTTACTCTGTTTTAATTACATACCACTATAAATTAATACATGAATGAAACTAAGTTCAATAGTACTAATAAGATAGTACAATTGAACTGGGGGACTACAATGGTATTATACGATTGTAGACAATGGTATAATACCACTTTATTGAGAAAACAAGGTGAGACCTTAAGCTTAGGCCAAGCTTCGGCTAAGCTTCGAAAAACCTTATTGTGCTATTGTACAAAGATATCAAAACAAATGGTGACCAACGGTTACCTTACAACAAGTAGCTACACAATAATTAAATAATAAAAGCATGAATCTTACCACCAACAGGTGCAAGGTCATGCCTCTCATTAGAAGCTTCGGGATCATGGGAAAAAAAATCTTTGTTAACCAGAAAGGTGCAAAATACTTCCCGCAACCAACGGATCCTGGTTACGGGACAAAAGGGGTCTTCGCAACTTAATGGATTCTTAACCGACACCTTTTGGAAGCACTACACATATACGTAAAAAGTGCTTCGCATAACCAACAAGTTATGCTACAACAAAACCCTTACAAAAACAAGGGTTCACAACATTATAAGAAGTACCTAATAAGGCCACCTTCTTCAAGCAATGTAATCATGCTGTGAAAGCAAGTCAGGCGATTAAAAATAAGATCAATCATGAAATGATAACTTGTTCAAAAGTGGTGTAGCCACACAAACATAGCTTGGCCGACACTAACCAAGCAACCAACAAAGGTTTTAAACAGCAAACAAAGTATTGAAACAGGTTTATGAAATTTAGAAAAGCTCAAACAGGATCGGAGGAGACATCGACATACATCAATGGAGCATCAGCGAGAACTAAAGCCTTCAATCCCCCACATATAGGACAACATGATCAATAATCTTTTGAACAAAGTGATAGGGGGTTTGCACCAGGTCATCCAAAGCTTCGTTCAGCTCTTTCTAGGACCTTGGGATCAAAATGAGGAGCATTGGAGATAAGATGTTTGCATGTATTCGCCAAAACACAAACGGATAACATGAAGATTTTGAGTCTAACATAATGTAGCCAAAACTACATCATACTAGACTGGGGCACTTATTGACGTATGGTCCGGAGCTCATACTGACCGAAGGTTCATCTAAGTATCGGACCAACGACAAAATAGTAACTTACAACTTGGCAGGGGAATATTCAGAAGGCTGCTCATAAGGATATGCATTTAATGCAAACAGACAAACGTATTTAATGCAAATAGACAAAGGCATTAAATGCAGCAGCCTTGGCAGGAAGATGTCAGTTCCTATGGACCAGTCAGATGCTTTAACTATTGGATA
Organism: Pulicaria dysenterica; assembly: GCA_947179395.2. NCBI lineage: Eukaryota > Viridiplantae > Streptophyta > Magnoliopsida > Asterales > Asteraceae > Pulicaria > Pulicaria dysenterica. The sequence goes on along the minus strand of OX359289.1, from coordinate 28,117,649 downwards.
AGGCAACCAGATAATAACCACCTTCAGTTCTATATATACACCACCTCAGATCATCACTAGAACAAGGCAAGTAAGCAGGAAAACTCTCTTCCCCTGATCTTCTCTCTTCCTGTTTACACTATCTCCTTACATATTTTCTATATCCTTACAATAGTAATACATATATACAAGTTCTGAATTGATCGTCGGAGGGTTGATCACGGGGCTCCGGCCTCGGGTCACCTTATAACGAGTTCTCTTCATGTTGACAACAACTTGGTCCAAGCTAGGGAAAAGGAGAACGGCTAAACCATCTATCTGGACTGAACCCGGAGGATCGATGTTTCAACACGTGGCGAGGCTAACGGTGGTTTGTTTTGCAGATCATTCTAGGCTTACGAGTTTTAGACGAGCTTCTTCCTTCTTACGTTGAGGCCAAAAACATCCTTGTTTCAACATATATGATTACTAGGGAAATATTTGATATGACACAATATGATCGGTGTGAAGAAGCGTGTTTTCCCTTAATCTCAGAAGCTTATAAATTAGAAAAAAACAAGTGGTTCAAACACTTCCTACTTTCTTTTTTTATTGCTATATTTCCTTACATGTCGTCGATTTGTCTTGTAACGGTTTAATGATAGATCAAATTTATAAAGTGAAGCAATTTACTCGACTTTAGCTTTATTGAGAACAGTTTGAAAGCAAATATGAGTCTTTGACTGGTGGTGGTCAAACGGGTACATCTATGGGTCTAACATACATATATCTCATATATAAATGTGTATATTTTGAACTATCTATTTTAATGAATTTATACCATGGATATTGTGGTTTTCGATTGATAGTTGTTTGTCTAGGATTTGGTGAAGATTAATGACTTTACGTTCGTCAACAATTGTTAGACGAGTTAGTAAGTTCGTATAATGCCTATGCTACAATTTTCACTTATTCTAGAGATGATATAGTTACTACATTGTCTTTTCTCAAAATTGCCATCACCATCTCAACATCATGTGATCATGCCTAGTAAAATTTATGTTTTTTTACATTTACTGATTTGTTTATATTAGAATTTTATTAATTTTATTTTCTTGTTTAATGTAAAAAACAGTTTTAAATAATACAAATGAATAAAGAGTAATGTATTAAAGTAATAATAAAAAAAATGTAGTTATAACATAAAAAAGCAACCAAAGGGCCTTGGTCTAGCGGAATTGGATTTTGTAAAAGGTGTTTCCCAACCTTGAGGTTATGGGTTCAAGTCCTCATAGTAGACATTTGGTATAGAATTAGATGGGTGTGTGTGTTTAGCTGTTACAAAAACATAAAAAAACAAAAGAATAGAAAAATAGAAAAGTAATTAAATTAGATAGTAATCATTAGTGTATAATTAAAGTAATATGAGTGTGATGTAGGTAATTAAATAAGTTAGTAACCATTAGTGTACAATTAAAATAAGGAGGTGTGAGATATGTCAAAAGTAGACTAGGGTGTCTACATCAATACCCTATCATTTTTCTAAAAAATTTGTCTTGGTTTCGCCATGGCTTCTCCAAGGTTTAAGCTTAACCATGCCGCGCCATGTCATGGTTAAAAGCTTAGGCGTAAGGCTTGTGGTTATATTAAGATCCACCTTGACATGTATTTACCTCTTATAAGCAGTGTTTTTTAGACGTGTTAGAGATACTGAGCGGAATATATAGTTATTCGGTTATAAGAATGATAAAATATAACGAAAACAAAGAAAACGATTTATTAACTACGTCATATACTTAATAATATACTATATTTGTTTATATAATTTTAGATATAATTATTATTTATATACAAAAGAGTTAATTGTCCAAATGGTCCTTTAACTTAGGGGATTCTGCCATTTTTGTCCTTTAACTTTAAAGGTGGTAAGGATTGTCCTTTAACTGCCATTTTCATGCCAATTTGGTCCTTATTGACAGATTCCGTTAACTTTTTCCGTTAAAATAGGTAAAATGACCATTTTACTCTTATATTTATATTTTATTGTTTTATTTTTTATTTTTACTTATTTTATAAATTAATTAATAATTAAGAGTTAAAGTCAACTTTGTCAAAGTTCCAAGTCATCTCTGTCAAACTTAAAAGCATGTGTCCCCTCTCTCTCTCTCTCTCTCACACATCTGTCCATGTGTCTCCACTCTCTCCACATCAGTCCATGTGTCCCATCTCTCTCCACATCTCTGACTTCTGTCTTTATCTCTCTCTCATACCCTCACCAGAAACCACCATCACCACATCAATTCCACCACCGCCACCCACCACCATCACAACCCACCACAACCACTTCTCTCTTTCTCGCTCCTCTATATCCGGTCACCACCAGTCACTACTTCCTAAAACACACGTAATCAAAATCTTCGTTGCCACCACAATCCACCACCACCACCACAGGTCTCCGTTGATCGGAACACACACACGCACAACAAAAACACAAAAGTTAATCAACCACCGCCAACCACCATGAGACACACACAGTTAACAGAGGAGATCCCAAATCGAAGAAATAGGGTTTTCTTGATCGGAATATAGGGAAATCTTCATTAATGTTGCGTTCAAGATCAGATGGAGGAATAAAAAACGGGGATCAGGATACATATGTAGAACGGCGGTGGTGGTTACGGCGGCGAACGGTGGAGGTCACTGCGACCTAGGGTTTTCAGAGGTATAGATCTAGGGTTTTTAGTGAGTATAGATCTAGGACGATGGAGGTCACTGCGACCACGTTTACGTTTACGGACGGTGGTTACGTAGTGAGTATAGATCTAGGGTTTTCAGAGGGTGGCAATGGCCAACAACGGACGGCGGTAGTGGTGGTGGTTACGGTGGTTGTGGCAGAGAGCGGTGGTGGAGGGTTGGGGGTGATGTTGTCTAGAGAGAGAGAGTGCAGTGTTTGGTGGTGTTGGTGGTGGAGGAGGAGGAGGAAGAATACTGTAACACTGTACTTTTTAATTAATATAAAATAGCGTGCGGAAGCTTAATTACATATTATTATAACAAAATCAAAGATAAATACAAGATTTGTCTGATTCGGATTTACAAAATATGCCACTACAGTGTTAATTACAAAATCAGGCTCTATCCAAAATTTAGACATCAGAGTTTATGGTCTGTCCAAAATCCTAGTCATCATCATCATCAAGAAACTCACTGCGGATGATCTACAAAACAATCTAGTGGGGAATTAGCACAAAGCTAAGTGAGGGAACATATATCTCAACAAAGTACAAGGCTAACAGCCCAACAAGTAATCAAGCTCAAATCCAAGAGGACCGGCGGTGTTGCAACCACCTACAACCAAATGCCGGCCAAAGCATAGGTTTACCGATAGCCCTGCTAACATGGACAACAGTATCAGCACCCTCGAGTATAACTAATGCATCTCAAGATCAGATACTGTAAATCCCCAAGCAACAAGCTCAGCCTACAAAACTGTCACGGCTGACCTCCAAAAATAACATGTATACATATCCAAATGAGCACATAATCAATCAAGATGTTATATCCTGTACAATCAGGATATAAATCCACTCACCACAGTCTGCACTGATTGATCACACTCAGTTGACTAATTTACTGAGTCTTCTCAGTTCCTGAGATTTAGTGAACACAAGTCAGTATTTTATTCACAAATACTGATTCATAATAAATAACAAATGTATTCATACATCACATGTATATACTCATATATATACCACATATATCAAATCATAATCTGATTGTTAAGGAACTCCTTAAAATCTCAAAATCAGAATAAACAAATGGAATTCTCATGATTCCGAAAACAATGCCTTCATTCCGAATAAGCAAAGGCACTTCATATGATTTTAGTTCAATTCCGGATAAGTCAGGAATCCGAATGTTTAGGAAATTCCGAATAAGTCAAATTCCGAGCAATGGGCAATTCCGAATACATTAATTCCGATGAAATCATAGTTAAATTCCGAGCATATGCCTATTCCGAATAAAGATCAATTCCGAGCAAAGGCACATTCCGATAAAATTGAATTCCGAGTAAAGGCATATTCATAATTCCGAATATATGAAATTCCAATTGAGTATAAATTCCGATCATACAATTTCCGAGTAAGGGCAATAAACAATTCCGAAGAATCACAAATTCCGATAAATCCAATTCCGAATAAAGTGTTAAGGCATATAGCATTTCATAAATCAATATATGCGGAATTTATCACATTCCGAGCATTATGTCCGGAACTTATCATAAACTCTAACTGTTTATTCGGAATTTACATCAATTCCGACCACATTTATTCGGAAACCATCAATTCCGATTAATTCATATCTAATTCCGAATAACTCATATGTTCAAGAACAAAATCGATTTCTAACTTAAATTCTCATCTGGTTTTAAGCATACAAATAATCTAAGTTTCTAGAAATCATTCTAAGCATGTAAACAACATGAATTCATAACAAATACTAACATGCAACATCCTAATCATCAAATCATCATAACATATATTCATTCGGAATTCATACATATTCAAGAAATAAATTTGAATCTTAACAACTAATCACAATCATAAATCAGTTGTTCTAACCTTCTAGATTTGACAAATCAAAATTCAATTATGAATTGATAAAATGAAGATGATGTCCTTGTTTGGCGATCCTCGGCCAAGAGCTCCACACACACACACACACACAATTTTGGTTAATTGCATGAAATGGAGGAATGTTTGTGTGTGTTGGTGACTAATTCCACCAAAACCGGCCAACACACCCACTAACCAAATTTTTTATATTATATAATTTATTTATCTAATAATAATAAAACTTATTATTATCACAATTAATTATCAATTAATACATATAGACAAATAATTCACATAATCAAGTGAAATTCCAAGATTAACTTAATTAATTACCTCATTAGTCTAAGCTAGTTGAGAGGGTGTTACAAATCTACCCCCCTAAAGAAGATTCCGTCCTCGGAATCTCTTCGCGCTCAAACAAAGAAGGGTAACGGCTTCTCATATCTACTTCAGTCTCCCAAGTCAAATCAGAACCTAGACTGTGTTTCCATTTGACCAAAACCATCGGTATCTGTTTCTTCCTCAGTTTTGTAACCTTTCGATCCAGCAGTTCAACTGGTTCCTCAATGAGTCTTTGATTCGTATCCACACAAAGATCTTGTATTTGTAGAACATGTGTCTTATCCTCTACATTGCACTTGTGCAGATAACAAACATTGAAAGTGTCGTTAATACCCGCCAACTCATCAGGAAGATCCAAGGCCACAGTCTGATCATTAACTACTCGTTTGATTCTAAAAGGATCAATGTAACGGCGAGCCAACTTCCCGCGTTTACCAAAACGAATTACCCCTTTCCACGGAGAGACTTTTAAGTAGACCATTTCCGCGTCGACAAACGACACCGGTCGACGACGCGGATCAACATACATTTTCTATCTATCCCTTCAAGCTTTTAGTTTATCCCTCGCAATAGCAACCTTATCAGCTGTCATCTGTCCTAGGGATAAGCTTTTTGACCGAAAAACCGAACCGGAACCGGTTGAAACCGGAACCGGAATATTCGGTCCGGTTATCGGTTCTCCTAAAATCTCATTTTCGGTTTTCGGTTCTTTCGGTTCCGGTTCCACCGGTTATCGGGTAATTCAGTCTTAGAACTAGAACCGGTTGCTTTGTGATTTTGTATTTGTCATATGGTTGGCTATGAACTATTATTTTTTGTGATATGGTTGATTATTGAAATATTATCGTTAGTGATATGGTTAATGATTATTGTTTGTAAGAACGAAGTCAACGAACTATTATTTTTTGGTCATATGCTAGTGTAAAAAATGCATGCATGTCTACTTACGATTTCAAGTTTTTTTTACTGTTAACTTTAAACCGTTTAGATTTTTTGTTATTAGTTAACCTTTATGGATAAAAATCAACTAATATGTGTATATATAATATATTAACTAGTGTTTCTGCTTCATGGTTCACGAAGAAATATATATAAATATATATACTGGACCGTAACTTCGAATATATATCTACTAATATAGTAATATGTGTATATATAATATATTAAACTAGTGCTTCAGCCTCATCAAAGATATATATATATATATATATATATCATTGATGAACAATGGAGTGCAATTATTTGATAGAACACTATTTTAATATATATATATATATATATATATATATATATATATATATATATATATATATATATATATATATGTATGTATATATGTATTAATACATAGTGCTTCTGCAGTTCTGCTTCATCGAGATATGTATCAATACTATTTAAAGTAGTTGATTCATTCTTTATTGTATCGGTTCTTTCGGTTCCTACGCTTAAAGTCGGGTCTATAGAAAATTTTCGGTTTTTTAGGTTTTTCCGGTTCTATACCCGAAATAACCGGTTAATAACCGGAACCGAGACCGGAACCGGTTCTCTTATATCGGTCCGGTTATCGGTTCTAGCTTTTGAGCAATTTCGGTTCCCGGTTCTTTCGGTTCCAGTCCGGTTCGGGCCGGTTCCAGGACCGAACACACCCCTAATCTGTACAATATCAGGTCCTGCAAATTGCTTTTCCCCTGCCTCTAACCAACAAGTCGGAGTTCTACAAGGACGACCATATAGCATTTCGTATGGTGGCATACCGATACTAGAGTAGTAAGAATTGTTGTAAGCAAATTCTACCAAAGTCATATGCGAATCCGACGAACCCCCAAACTCTAACACACATGCTCGAAGCATATCTTCTAAAGTCTGAATGGTTCTCTCTGACTGACCATCTGTCTGTGGATGATAGGTTGTACTCAAATTCACTCTGGATCCCAATTCCTATTGTAGTCTATTCCAAAAGTTAAATACAGATCTCGAATCTCGGTCAGAAACAATAGACAGTGGAACCCCATGTCTAGATACTATCTCATCGATGTACAATTGTGCTAGCTTACTTAAAGAAGCAGTTTCAGCAGTAGCAAGAAAATGTGCACTCTTGGTTAATCTGTCAACAATGACCCAAATCATATCATGACCTTTCTGAGTTCGTGTAAGTTTTGTTACAAAATCCATCGTAATATGATCCCACTTCTACTCAGGTATTTCCAACTGTTTCAAAGATCCATATGGTTTCTGATGTTCAGCTTTAACTTGTGCACAGATGTGACAAGTTTCAACAAATCTAGCAATATCCGTTTTCATTGTTGGCCACCCATAACGAGTCTTCAAATCATGATACATCTTTGTACTGCCCGGATGTATCGACAATCTAGACTTATGAGCCTCATTTAGAATTAATTCCCTCAAGTTTCCAAATTTCGGTACCCAGATGCGTGTATGATAAACCTTCAAACCACGCGGGTCATTAATTAACTCATGTTGCCGTTTAATCATCAATTCATCCTTCAGATTTTCATCCTTTAAAGCTTCAAGTTGAGCAGCCAAATGTTGATCCACCAAATCAGACTTGATTTTTAGTCGCATAAATTTCACAGTATCTGAAGATACCTTTCAACTGAGTGCATCTGCAACAACATTGGCTTTTCCCGGATGATACTGTATGTCATAATCATAATCCTTGATCAGTTCTAACCATCGGCGTTGTCTCATGTTCAGTTCTTTCTGAGTAAACACATACTGTAGACTTTTGTGATCAGTGCAGATCGTACATTTCGTTCCATACAAACAGTGTCTCCACAGTTTCAAAGCAAATACCACTGCTGCTAGCTCTAAATCATGAGTTAGGTAATTTCGTTCGTTAAGTTTTAACTGTCTCGAAGCATAAGCAATCACTTTACCCCTCTGCATCAGGACACAACCTAACCCAGCATGCGAGGCATCACAGTACACAACAAAATCTTCTGAACCCTCTGGCAACGAAAGAACAGGAGCTTGACACAATAATTGTTTCAGAGTCTGGAAAGCACTCTCCTGAGCTGAACCCCACTGGAAAGTACATCTTTTCGAGTCAACTTGGTCAACGGACCGGCAAGCTTAGAAAAATCCTTGATAAACCTACGGTAATAACCCGCCAATCCAAGAAAACTCTTTATCTCTGTCGGGGTTTTCGGAACACTCCAATTCATCACAACTTCATTCTTGGATGGATCTACTTTGATACCATCTTGGAAAATTACATGCCCTAAGAATTGAACTTCACGCAACCAAAATTCGCATTTTGAAAACTTGGCATATAACGTGTGTTGCTTTAAAATCTCCAAAACCTGTCTCAAATGTCGATCATGCTTATCCTCTGTCTTAGAATACACCAAGATATCGTCAATAAACACAATAACAAATTTATCTAAGAAAGGTCTGCACACGCGATTCATCAAATCCATAAATACAGCAGGCGCATTCGTCAAGCCAAATGGCATCACTAAGAATTCGTAATGACCATATCGAGTACGGAAATCAGTCTTTGGTATATCCTTCTCTGCTACTCTGACTTGGTGATACCCTGATCTTAGATCAATCTTTGAGAAGTACGAAGCCCCTTGTAGTTGATCAAACAAATCGTCAATTCTGGGTAATGGATACTTATTCTTGATGATTCTCTTATTCAAATCCCTGTAATCAATACACATACGGAGAGTCCCATCTTTCTTCTTCACAAACAATACCGGTGCACCCCACGGCGAAGAACTCGGGCGGATAAACCCCTTGTCTAGCAGTTCCTGGATCTGAGTCATCATCTCCCGAATCTCTGAAGGAGCTAAACGATACGGAGCTTTCGCGATCGGTGTAGTTCCAGGTATCAGATCAATCTTATACTCAACATCCCGTACAGGTGGTAATCCAGGCAGATCGTCTGGAAACACTTCCGGATATTCGGAAACAACACGAACATCGGTGACTGGTCTCTTTTCCTTCTTCACATCAATAGCATAAGCCAGAAATGACGCACACCCTTTGGCTAGAGATTTTCTAGGTTTCATATACGAGATGATTGGAAAGGAAGAAGAAGATCTATCTCCACGAGCCACGACATGCGACCCGTCAGCCAAAGTAATAGTAATCAGTTTCTTGTGACACTGGATACTAGCTCTATGGTGACTTAGCCAATCCATGCCTAGTAATAATTCAAACCCTGCTATAGGCATCAGCAAACAGTCTACAGGCAAACTAGTACCATCAATGTCTATTGACACCCCAGTCACACAATAAGTTACAGGAACTATCTTATTATCTGCTATATCTACTTCTAAAGGAGTAGTAATCACAGAAACAGGCAGTTTCAACTTATCACACAGAGATACAAACATAAAGGATCTATTAGCACCAGAATCAAATAACACACGGGCAGGCACAGAGTTTACAATAAACATACCCGTGATTGAAAGGTTTTGTAGGGTGTAAAAACATGCACAGTGGAATAAAACCCCCTCCAGTGATCTCATCTAACTCGTACAGAAACTAAAAGAGAAAAAGGATTAGAAAAGTTATACCTTGATGAAACCAAAACTTTTTCTTCAATCCTCTAGACAGCTGCAGGTTATCCACCGCTACTGCACCACCTCGAACGGGCTGCTAGACCGCCTAGGGATTAAACCTCGGATCAAATAACCGTGACCCGCGTGTGTGTATACCGTCGCCGCCGACCACCGTCGCTCGGTGGTTGGTCCTCGGCTTTAGCGCCACCGAAGAGAGAAGAGAGAGAGGAGAGCCTTTAGAGTTTTGTTATGTGATTAGCTTATTGATTAATGAGGCTTAAACAAGATTATATATTAATCCTTATTAGGCCAAGCCCGTTTAATTAAAGCTCAGCTTTAATTAAACTATTAATCAATTACAGAATATACCGTCGACCTTTCTAATTAATTAATAACTATTAATTAATTGGTCCCGTTAATATTTAAACTAAATATTAACTTCTCCTTTTAAATAATATATAACTTTTATTATTTTTTCTCTTTCTCAATAATTAATTAAACTATTAATTATTGTGATACACAAACATGTAAAATCCAACAGGTTCTAATTGGGTGTGCAGCGGTGTGATCCTTTAGTGTCACATAGTATTGGACACGATAGTATATGTTATCTATCTCTCCACATAATCTAACAGTGATTACATCACTGTTCTCGGCGGCTTCAGTAACCGTCATCTTGAAGGCTCTCCCTTCCGCAGAAGGTGCAGCCTTACGCTTCTTACCTGCAGAAGACGATCCCCCGACAAGAGCTACCCCCTGCCCCGTCCCTGCTGATCTCTGCTTGATGGAAGCCCCAGATCTGTGACCTTCCTCATGACAATTCCAGCAAACATTCGTCTTAAACCGACAAGCAGAAGGCTCATGACCAAACTCCCCACACCTTACACACCGTTTAGTCTGTGGTGTGCATGGACCGGTGTGCCGAGACTTACAAGGTCCACACCAAGGTTTATTCTGATAAGATCCCGAACCTCTAGATTTCTGTTCATTCCTGTTCTAATTTCCCTGCCACTTGCCTTTATTACACTCAGATTTCCTCCAGACTTGTGAGATAACCCCTTCTCACGATTCATTCTTTCTCGAGCCGTCACGTCACCCTCAGCAGCTCGAGCAATAGTAAACGCCTGTACCAAAGATGTTGCCATCCGGGTGTTACCCCGATATTCAGGCAGCAGTGCTTGAACAAAATGATCAATCTGAGATGGCTCATTCGGTACCCATTGTTTTGCGAACCTCAATTTTTCATTGAACTTTGAAATTAATTCATCAACCGACATTTTGTCATCCTGCACTAGATCCAAAAACTCCCACTTCACTTTGGATAGATCATACGTATTACAGAATTGCTCACAAAACTTGATCTGGAATTGATCCCAAGTAACATAGTTCACAACTTCCCTGGACAAATGAGCAGTTACAGAATCCCACCATGCTGCAGCTTGAGCTTTCAGTCTCCGAGTTGCAAATTTCACCCTATCAGATTCCTCACAATTGCATGCATCTAAAGACTTCACCGTCTCCCTTAACCAATTCAAAGTATCAGTAGGGTTAGAGCTTCCAGAATACTCCGGAGGTTGACAATCCATAAAATCTTTATATTGCCCTTTCGACTTAAAGCCTCCTTGAGTTGGGTACCAAGGAATGAAAAAGTTCTGATGTTGGGGTTGGTGAGGTTGATAAGGCTGTGTCACTTGTGGCATTGACACGTATGGTAAGGTTCCGAAAGGTGTTGACACTGTGTTAAACTGTGTGGCAGTGTATATAGGAGGTGGTATAGATTGGGTAAATACAGGGGTCTCCCTTGGCATCTGGATGGTTTGAGTTTGCTGTGAAGATTGAGTTTGCTGCCGCTGTTCCAACTCCTGAACCCGGTCTCTCAGTGTTTGCAGTGTATCTTCCAATTGCAGCACATAATCTTGTTGTTCAGATTCACCATTATGTGAAGTACCCACTCTGTTGTGTTGTTCATTGGCTGCGGTGGAGGATTGATTGTTTCTTCTGGGGGACGCAGGGGTAGTTGTCTGGTTCACGTTATCAGCCATATCTATTATATACACAACATCTCACCAGTTGTTAGATATAATCTGTTAGTATAAGCACACTAACCACCCTCAAAGCTACACTACTAATTACCCACCCTGGGAATACTGGACTGACCAGAGCCTCGGTTCGAGTATTGCACAAATAAGTTATGCAAATCCTCAAACCAGGGATCTGATACCAATTTGTAACATTGTACTTTTTAATTAATATAAAATAGCTTGCGGAAGCTTAATTACATATTATTATAACAAAATCAAAGATAAATACAGGATTTGTCTGATTCGGATTTACAAAATATGTCACTACAGTGTTAATTACAAAATCAGGCTCTATCCAAAATTTAGACACCAGAGTTTATGGTTTGTCCAAAATCCTAGTCATCATCATCAGCAAGAAACTCACTGCGGAGGATCTGCAAAACAATCTAGTGATGAATTAGCACAAAGGTAAGTGAGGGAACAAATATCTCAACAAAGTACAAGGCTAACAGCCCAACAAGTAATCAAGCTCAAATCCAAAAGGACCGGCGGTGTTGCAACCACCTACAACCAAATGCCGGCCAAAGCATAGGTTTACCGATAGCCCTGCTAACATGGACAACAGTATCAGCACCCTCGAGTAGAACCAATGCATCTCAAGATCAGATACTATAAATGTAACACTGTATTTTCTAAAACACATTTTTACTATACGCGCGGAAGCTAACAACATAATTACATATATATATATATATAATGCATAATCTGTTCTAAAACATTGTTGTGCTGTCTTCTAGGGGACTGTGGGGTAAATACCGGGATCTCGTTGTTATCAGCCATAATCTGTTCTACACAACATCTCACCAGTTGTCAGATTATATTCTGTTAGTACCGCATCAAATTCTCTATAGCTACTCTACTAATTACCCACCCTGGAATATTGGACTGATCAAAGCCTCAGTTCAAGTATTGCACAACTACAGTGCAAATCCTCAAACCGAGCTCTGATACCAAATTGTAACACCGTATTTTCTAAAACACATTTTTACTATACGCGCGGAAGCTAACAACATAATTACATATATATATATATATATAATGCAAAAACAACTTTACTGGTTTTAGCTATACAAAATACAACCACGGTGTTAATTACAAAACAGGCTCTAAACAAAATCATCAGATATCAGAGTATGATCAGTCCATAATTCCAGCTTCAACCACATCCCCTCACCAGGTGTATCCTGTAAAAGATTTCAACAGTGGAGAATTAGCACAAAGCTAAGTGAGAGAATAGATACCACAAACATACAAGGCATTAAGCCCAAACCAACAATGCTCAAACAAACAAGAGAACCGGCGGTGTTGCAACACCTACAACCAAATGCCGGCCAAAGCATAGGTTTACCGATAGCCCAGTTACAACAGACAACAATAATAGTACTTCTTGATTACAACAAATGCTTATCAAGACAAATACTAATATTGTATATCTCTAAACATAGGCCCAGCTGAAAAACAACCGCCAAGCTGATCTCACAACAACGTCATGTATATATACAGAAAAGAGCAACAATCAGGTGATATATCTTATACATCCAAGATATATATCCACTCACCGATATTTTCAATGCTCAGGGAACTCAGTCTTTCTTACTACTGAGTCTTTCCTCCACCTGAACAAACAACTATCAATCAGTATTTGCTTAATCAACAAACAATAAGCATAATACTGAAATCAATCATACATGTACATATAAAATCACAAGTACATATATCAAATCACGTATATACTACCAATATACCACAATTCACGATTACCCTTTACTTACTGTAATCTTGTGAATTCATCCAACTCCTTAGCTTAGGCAATTCATACATTCCTTTCATAAGCCAAGGCTACAAGTTCATGTTTAAACTTGATCTTTCATACACAATGATCATCAATTCCGAGTATAGGCAGAACTGGAAATCCGATTGTGTTCAAATCCGACAAGATCAAATCCGATTAAGCCAATCCGATAAAATCAAATCCGAGAAAAGGCAATCCGCTAAACATGAAATCCGATCAAGCAAAAGCAAATCCGATACAGTCAAACAATCCGATAGAATTCACAATTCCGATCAACCGAGGATCCGATAACTTTAAATCCGATAAAGTCCACAACCCGATAAAATTCTCATTCCGATAAAATAGGATTCCGATAATATCAACAATCCGATAGAATAGGAAATCCGATAAAATTGTTAGGCATTTTATTCATCTTGATTTCATACTTAAGTCACACAATCCGATCAAATCCAAATCCGATAAAACAATCGGATTCTGATAAACAGAGTTAAGGCAACAGTTCAAATGTTTTATCGGTTTTCTTCCAAATCCGATAACTTCTATCGGTTTTCAACAATCCGATCAACTCATACTTAAAATCCGATCAATTCAACCTTTAACAAAACCGATAGATTCAAACATGATCATAACTTCAATTTTCGATCTGATCTTATGCATGCAATCACATATATGTTTCCAGAACTTAATTCTAACATATATTGTTCATATTAACATCAAATGCTAACAATCATGCATCCTAGATCACCAATTTTTCATATAAACATTCAATCGGATTTCACACATACAAACTTAATTAAATCCGAAATTAATCAACATTTGATACATGATTCAGCAATCTAACCTCTTTGAAGAATCAATATACTTCAGACCAAAGGTTTGAACTAAGCAAATAAATTTCTTTCCTTCTTCTTCTTTTCTTTTTCTCTCGGCCGAGACACACCAAAACACACACACACACCACACACTCCTTTGTCTAAAATAACAAGTAACCAAAGGCATGGGGTGGTTTGACCAACCACCACCCCATCGTACCCTCATCATCATCTCACACATATATATATATATATATATTAAATCTAATAATATATAAGATAATAAATATTTACAACAAATAAAACAATTCAAACAAACAATAATTAACAACTAATCAACCCATTAATTAAGATAATTCTACTTAATTACCTTAATCCCACTAGGCCGGTAAGGAGGGTGTTACAGTAAATCCCCAAGCAACAAGCCCAGCCTACAAAACTGTCACGGCTGACCTCCAAAAATAACATGTATACATATCCAAATGAGCATATAATCAATCAAGATGTTATATCCTGTACAATCAGGATATAAATCCACTCACCACAGTCTGCACTGATGGATTTGACTAATTTACTGAGTCTTCTCAGTTCCTGAGATTAAGTGAACACAAGTCAGTATTTTATTCATAAATACTGGTTCATAATAAATAACAAATGTATTCATACATCACATGTATATACCCATATATATACCACATATATCAAATCATAATCTGATTGTTAAGGAACTCCTTAAAATCTCAAAATCCGAATAAACATCCGGAATTCTCATGATTCCGAAAACAATGCCTTCATTCCGAATAAGCAAAGGCACTTCATATGATTTTACTTCAATTCCGGATAAGTCAGGATTCCGAATGTTTAGGAAATTCCGAATAAGTCCAATTCCGAGCAATGGGCAATTCCGAATACATTAATTCCGATGAAAATCATAGTTAAATTCCGAGCATATGCCTATTCCGAATAAAGATCAATTCCGAGCAAAGGCATATTCCGATAAAATTGAATTCCGAGTAAAGGCATATTCATAATTCCGAATATATGAAATTCCGATTGAGTATAAATTCCGATCATACAATTTCCGAGTAAGGGCAATAAACAATTCCGAAGAATCACAAATTCCGATAAACCCAATTCCGAATAAAGTGTTAAGGCATATATCATTTCATAAATCAATATATGCGGAATTTATCACATTCCGAGTACAATTCTTGCGGAATTCTCTAATTCCGAGCATTATGTCCGGAATTTATCATAAACTCTAACTGTTTATTCGGAATTTACATCAATTCCGACCACATTTATTCGGAAACCATCAATTCCGATTAATTCATATCTAATTTCGAATAACTCATATGTTCAAGAACAAAATCGATTTCAAACTTAAATTCTCATCTGAATTTAGGCATACAAATAACCTAAGTTTCCAGAAATCATTCTAAGCATATAAACAACATGAATTCATAACAAATACTAACATGCAACATCCTAATCATCAAATCATCATAACATATATTCATTCGGAATTCATACATATTCAAGAAATAAATTCGAATCTTAACAACTAATCACAATCATAAATCAGTTGTTCTAACCTTCTAGATTTGACAAATCAGAATTCAATTATGAATTGATAAAATGAAGATGATGTCCTTCTTTGGTGATCCTCGGCCGAGAGCTCCACACACACACACACTATTTTGGTTAATTGCATGAAATGGAGGAATGTTTGTGTGTGTTGGTGACTAATCCACCAAAACCGGCCAACACACCCACTAACCAAATATTATATAATTTATTTATCTAATAATAATAAAACTTATTATTATCACAATTAATTATCAATTAATACATATAGACAAATAATTCATATAATCAAGTTAAATTCTAAGATTAACTTAATTAATTACCTCATTAGTCTAAGCCGGTTGAGAGGGTGTTACAAATACGGTGGTGGTGGTGGAGTTCATCGGAGATGGGGTGATGGTGTCTAGAGAGAGAGAGAGTGCAGTGTGTGTCTTTAATAACAAAAAGAAAAAAGAATATTTGATTTCTTAAGTATGAAAAAGAAAAAGAAAAAATATTATTAAAAGAAAAAATATTATTAGAAGATAATTGAATATTAAAAAATGATAAAAACACAAAAATATCCCTGACTTAAGAGACTAAACAAACGATAAACATTAATAAGGACTAAATTAACATAAAAATAAATTAACAGTTAAAGAACAATTCTTTATCATTTTTAAAATTAAAAAACGAAAATGGCAGAGCCTCTATACAAAATTACGGCGTTCCATTACGTCTTCTGAAACGCAGACTTCGTCTGTCTTCGCCGCGCACGCCTTGTTTGATACACATGCGTCGCCTTAAAACTCCCATGTTGACAACTATTAAAGCTCACCAGTTATGAGCAAACAGCAGGTTGAATCTTGTTCATGGATTCCAATAACTTTACAAGACCACAGAAGCTCCTAGATTTTTCTCAACGCTTTCGTCAATCCAAGTCTCTTTCCCCTCTTTCAAACGATTCCTCAAATGCTGAATCTAACCAACCTCAAAGATCTAAAAGACCCAACCGAGCTGCAGTTCTGATTTGCCTATTCGAGGAAGGAGATGATATACACGTTATTCTAACCAAACGATCATCAAAACTGTCGTCTTACTCCGGTAAACAAAAACCCTGCACCTTACGTGTTCGACAAAATGTCTCTGTGAAGTTGAAACGAGTTTCTTTGGTCTTGTTTTGCAGGAGAAGTGTCTTTGCCGGGAGGTAGAACAGATGAAGAAGATGCAGATGACATTCAAACCGCGTTGAGAGAGGCCCAGGAGGAGATTGGCCTGGATCCTGCCCTTGTGGATGTTGTTACTATTCTTGAACCCTTTGTAACCAAGGTGAGATAAATAATTATAATACATTTGACATTGAATAAAAGATTATCAGAAACGATATAAGTAGTAATCATAGATGTTGTTCTTGACATTATTTGGTTATTTTGGGAGTGTTACAATAACTCAAAAGACCAAAAATCAAATTGTAGATTTAGTGTGTAGAGATTGTTACATCAGTTAGAAAGCTAGTTAGGAGGGAGTATAAGTAGATGCATGTATTATTCTTGAATAACAGTTCTCTCTGAACAAGAAGCTGTACCCTGTTGTGTTCAATCATCCAATTGATTCCAATCTGTGAATGGTTAGAATCTTGAACACCAAAATGATGGAGAAATATGAAGATTTGAGTTATCGAATTGAGCTAGAGAAGCATCAATGGTAGCGATTTAGAGAAGCACTGTAGAGTTCAGGGAAGCACCAAATGTCTGCCAGGGTTTGAATGATGGGTTGCGGTTCTTGATGGCAGAGTACAGCAGCAAGGTGAGCACATGTCCTGACATTCAAGAAACTTATTCTTTCAATTTGGAAGGAAAAACCTTATAATTAAGACCAGCACGGTATGAACTCATCAATCCCCTATTGGAGCTTGAATTTATCATTCAATGGTGAGATTCAAAGAGTGGTTATACAAATGTAATTAGTTCTTCAAGTTGGACAAAACTTTAAAGCACATGAAGATAAGGTTAGTCGTGATATACTTGAAAGGAAGGGCCTTGCAATGGCATTAGTGTTTCTGAGAGACATGAAAGGACAAGGAATTAGCTGGAGTCGATATCTCGAAGAATTTCGGAGCCAATTTCTTGAAGGTGTACCTTCTAAACCCCTTATTGAACTAAGAAACTTGAAATTAATATCTACTGTTGATGAAAACGATGCTGCATTCAGCTCTTTAGTAAGTGGATATACCAAATGAAATTATGTTAGATTTGTAAGTGGTTGGACTTCCAAATAAATATTGCTTGTCATTCGACTGCATTATTCGGAAAACTGTATCATTGGCCAAGAGCCTAAGATTCAAGAATGTGCTTATTATGCTTTGTGAGGTTTGGAGCCACCTAAGAACGTGTAGGTAATGTAATTAACATTACTCTTAAACCTTTACCAACATGCAACATCCACGGGTTGTCCTGCAATTTGCTCTTCCTCTCCTAAATCCACCCATTTTTCCTAATCCTAGCTATCACTACAATAGTTCACAATACAAGAAACTAAACACTAGCTAATTCTATTCCAACACCCATTCCTCTAATCCCAAACCTTACATGAAAATACAAACACTATTAATTAGACCCGGTGAACATGAACATGCCTATGTAAGAGTTGTCTAGGAATGACTATGAGGCGAAGTAAAACAACCAATGTTTCCTTTGCAATTGTAACATTTTCTAATTATAGAAAAAAGATGGGTTGGAGATCTTTTTGCTAATTATAGAAAATTAAACCAATTGACTATCAAAGACCAATTCCTGTTTCCAATTGTTGAAGAACTGATTGATGAACTACATGATAACATAGTTTTCTGTAAGTTAGACCTTAGAAGCAGGTACAACCAAATCAGAATAATAGAGAATGACACTGATAAGACGGCTTTTACAACTCATGAGGTTCTCTATGGATTTGTAGTAATGCCTTTTGACCTTTCTAATACCCTTTCTACTTTTCAAGGTCCTATAAACTCCATTTCAAACCCTTAAGAAGATTGTCCTAGTTTTTAATAACATTCTTGTTTATAGTCAAGGTTGCTATAGCACATCCCCAAATATTAGGAGCAATATATTAGTGTGTGCTTACTTTAAAAACCGTACTAGACATATTAGGTATTGATGTGAATTGTAAAGTGATCTTTGTTATTGATAGGCCATCTATTGACTCAACGAAAGCACAAGAACCTTTAATTTGAAATAAAGTGGGATTCACTTTTGTTCGCAATTATCTATACTCACTATTGTTCACCATGGTCTATAATCTCTTGTAGGAAGTTAAGGCTTTCAAAATATCATACCGTTACTGTGTTATGAATAATAATAATAATGAAGAGTACAAAGACATTAAATATAGAATTACAAGTCATAATTAAATGCACTTTAACTATTTCGAATGATTGGCGAGCACATAAATTATAACATTCTCTAATGTTTGGCTATGAAAATGATTGAGGTATGGACCGAATGCAAGGAGGATTAACAAATCATGGTCATTGGTGCAAGCAAGATTGACACACTTTGTTAACAAGGAAAGTAATATCTTGGCAATAAGATTTGACATAATGAAGTACATCAACCATTTGATGCTACCTTATTGGGTCCTAGTAGGCATCATTCATGTGCGAGAGAGGTTTAGGCTCGGATAATGGCAAGGGAGTGTGTTTCAAGTCGCAGACTTGGTTGTAGTAGTTGAGAAAATAATATTGTTGAGAGGGGATGACATCACAATCCCTATGCTTGATCTCAATTTCAAGAAAGTAGCTAAGAGGTGCCAGATCTTTTAAGACAGAGGTGCAGCTTCAATAAGAGACCATATGTTGATGGCCTCAATATTGTTGTAATCACAATAATGTCATCCACATAGATAAATATGTATGACAAGGAACCTCCATGAGAGTTGATAGATAGAGATGGATTCATATTAGAGCCCCTGTGACAAATATTAGTGTGAGCGTTGGGAGTTGTTCGGTAGAAGGAACATGAGAATGCCCATGCAAATGTACATGTCCTGCAATATATAGATTATCAGTAGACATGTCTACATGGGTAATTGGGTAGCCATGATGAGCGATATTGTATCCAAGAAATACACTTGGTTATGATCGAAAATTCGTTTTGTGAGGATTATACAGACATAGATGGTCAAACATCGTCAACTAAATATAGAATGGAGTAATCGGGAGGCTGTGGAAATGGTATTAAAAAGGAGATATTTATTCAAAGATCCGAGATGGGATACGATTAATAAAGATAAACCGATGTGTCATAGGCTCAATGTCAAAGATGTAGGACTTTATGGGATAGAGCAAGGATAGTTTCAACAATATCCTGGTTTGGTGTTCTACAATAATCTTTTGTTCATAGGTGTGACAGTGAGGACATAATAGACGATGAACAATGCTAGGAGGAGGAGAATTTTGCTAGGTTCTCGTCCCTGGTTTGAATGTTTATAAGTGAGGTGGAACATCTGCATTCAATCATAGCAACTAACCGTTTAAACACACCATTGACGTGCAACTTTTGACATAATGGGTAGATCCACATAAATCTAGAGAGTGTTCTGTTCAACCAATAAGGAAAATTAACATTATCCATTACATAAAAAATTGGGCACAAGACACTAAACTCAAAGCTATGTCTAAAACATGTTTTCTTTTATAATCTACAACAACAACAACAACAATAATACCCAATCCCGCTACAGCGGGGTATGGGGGAGGTATAATGTAGACAATCATACCTCTACCCATAGTTAGAGAGATTGCTTCCTGAAAAAGACCTCCGGCAATGTGAAAATGAAATCAGAAAAAAAGAAAATAGTAAAACTAATAAAAAAATTTATAATAGAAAATAAAACTAATAATAAATCCAAAAAATGAAACTAAAAATAAGGAATAAGAAATTTTTTAAATAATTAAATAATTACCGCACAACGTAACTAGGAAAATACAATAGGATAAAACACAGTCATAAATCTTAAAAGAAGAAAGTTGTAAATTGAAAACTAAAATAGAATTAAAAAAAGTCAACTCCTCTCTTAAGCTACAGGTAGCAACTACGACAACCTCCTACTCCCGGCATTTAATACTTCTTCTCCATAAATGCCTATCTGAGATCATGTCTTCGGAGAGAGAAAGCTCCTTTAAATTCGCTCTAACTCTATCTTCCCACCTCAGGTGAGGGCGACCTTGCCTCCTCGGCCCTTCAACTACAATTGATTCTGCTCTTCTAACTGGTGCAGCTGGTTGCCTCCTTTTAACATGGCCAAACCACCTTAGTCTACCCTTTCTTAACTTGTTAACAATAGACGTCACTCCTAATTTGTTCCTAAACACACCGACCGGAATTTTGTCCAACAAGGTCTTCCCACAAGGTCATCTAAGCATCCTCATATCTGCCACTTCCATTTTATCTGCTTGAGCCTTCTTTAGCGGCCAATACTCTGAGCCATAAAGCATAGCTGGTCTAACAGCTAGTTTGTAGAATTTTCCTTTAAGCCTCAGCGGAACTTTCTTGTCACAAAGAACTCATGTTGCCGCTCTCCACTTCCGCCAACCCGCTTGAATATGGTTAGTAACATCCTCGTCTACTCTCCCTGTTCTATGTAATACGGATCCCAAGTACCTAAAAGACTCTTGGGGTCTCAAGACGTGGTCCCCTATATGGATATCTAGGTTCTCATCGTTATCATTTTCACTGAAATGACAAAATAGATACTCGGTCTTACCTCTACTAATCCGTAATCCTGTGTTCTCTAGCGCCAACCTCCAATGCTCTAATCTTCTATTGAGCTCCTCTTTAGATTCTGAAACGAAGACAATGTCGTCTGCGAATAGCATACACTGTGGTATATCTCTTTGAATCCCTTTCGTCAGCTCGTCAATAATGATAGCAAAAATGAAAGGACTAAGTGCCGACCCTTGGTGTAGGCACCATAACACTGGAAAATAGTCGCTGTCTCCTACTGGTGTGCTCACACAGGACATCGCATTCTCGTACATGTCTTTCAAGACCCTAATATATCTCTATGGGACCTTTCTATCATTTAAAGTCTTCCAAATAAGTTCTCTAGGGACACTATCGTATGCTTTCTCTATATCTAAGAACACCATGTGTGCTTTTCTTTTATAATCTGAAATAGGTAAATATAATTTTGCTTGCAGAAATTTCAAATTTACAGACATTACATATAGTAGACAATGAACTATAGTTGTGATGGGGAGAAGAGAACTTTGAAATCAAAAGAGAGAAGGGTTTTTGAGGATTTTCAAGTCTGATGCCAGATTGTAGTGGAAACACAATAAGAGGAGAAAGTGACTTGAGTATTTGAAGTGAGTTATGGAGAAACCAGGAGTAGAGATCACTGTCACTAGGGCCGATGAGTAGGGTAGCTTGTGTATATGTGTCTTTCACATAAAGAGGTTTGTGTGAAATTTGAAATACATGATTGTCGACCCTTTTTTCAACATAAACTAGATAATTTAGTATTTCAGGCACAAGTTTGGAAGTTTTTGTCTAGAATTAGAAGTTAGAGAACCATCTCAACATATGTGTTTACCTCTCTAACGAGTTTTGCCCATATATCTTTATTCTTAATCCTTTGAATCTGAAAATAAATATTAAGTTGTCAAATTCTGAGGTAGAAGGATAAATACTTTAACTTGAAAAATGCCTTTTCTTTAAGTCAAATGTTCTCAATGAATAAGTTTCTGTGCTGCATTTCTTTTCACATGTTTCCAAATGGCAGGGAAACATTACTGTAGTTCCAGTGGTGGGCATACTATGGAATAGGCAAGCATTCAATCCACTTCCAAATGCTGAAGAAGTAGAATCGATATTCTATCCTCCTCTTGAAATGTTTCTCAAGGTTTGTATTCTTCGTTTTTTCAACCTGCCGGTGTCAAATTAGACAGGTCTGGACTGGCAGGGTAATATGTCAAAACGGGTCAGGTGGGACCAAATAATTAACCCGCAAAACACTTTGTTATCCTTTTTTCTCAAAACATTGTATAAATAATACATACATACATACATACATACATACATATATATATATATATATATATATGTATATATATATATATATATATAGGGGAGAGTTCATGCGAGAACCGTTGTTAGTGCGAGAACCGCGAGAACCAATCTCAGCCGTTCCTTGGATATGGGAAGTATCATGGATGGAGAGCGTGAAGGGATAGAGTGTGGCAGGGTGCATGTAAGGAATTCATGGGTGGGCAATGACATTGAAGGAGGGGGAATTGGACGGCTTAGATTGGTTCTCACGGTTCTCGCGCTAATAATGGTTCTCGCATGAACTTTTGTCTATATATATATATATATATATATATATATATAGGAAAAAGTTCATGCGAGAACCGCGAGAACCAATCCGAGCCGTCCAATTCCCCCTCCTTCAATGTCATTGCCCACCCATGAATTCCTCACATGCACCCTGTCACACCCTATCCCTCCACGCTCTCCATCCATGATACTTCCCATATCCAAGGAATGGCTAAGATTGGTTCTCGCATGAACCCTCCTAGTGCGAGAAACAATCTCATCCGTTCCTTGGATATGGGAAGTATCATGGATGGAGAGCGTGGAGGGATAGAGTGTGGCAGGGTGCATGTGAGGAATTTATGGGTGGGCAATGACATTGAAGGAGGGGGAATTGGACGGCTTAGATTGGTTCTCGCGCTAACAACGGTTCTCGCATGAACTTTTGTCTATATATATATATACCCGCGCAATGCGGCGGCAACGAATAATTTCTACTCTTAGACATGTCCATTTTCTAGACGTAAGGAGTATAATATTTATGCAATACGGTGATGGCTAATAATTTTCGTTTGGTGACATTTCTATTTTCTTTATCTTTTTTTCACTTATCTTTACTTTTTTGTTCTCCATGATTAAAAAAAGATTATGAAAATATTTTTTAATAATTAAGTTAATTTGTATTGGCTTTGACTTTCAAAAAAATTATATTGACTTTGATTTTCTTAAATATGTAAAGTTTAGTTATAAAATGGAATATAAGAATCTTATTAACTATATCTAATAGTTACTCAATATAGTTTATATGAGGGGCAATTTAATAATTTTAAAACACTTAAAATTAAGAGTTTAAACAAAAGGCTTAAATGCTTTATAATATAGTATAGATATATATATATACACACACACACATATATAGGGGACGGTTCAAACGAGAACAGTTTTTCGTACGAGAACTGCGAGAACCAATCTTAGCCCTTGATTAAGATTAATCAATGGCTAAGAAATTTTGGCGGCTCATTAATGCTTCATTAATGACACATTGATGACGCATTAATGAGGGGTATTTTGGAAAAATCAAGTCTCGCATATTAATGACGACTCACCCGGACGCAATTCACGGTTGGGTAAATATATAAATTACCAAAATACCCCTATTAATAAGACATTAATGATGTTACAAACAGTTCTCGTATGAAAAATAGTTCTCGTTTGAACCAAGTCTAACCCTTTTGGACCCATTTTCTTTATAACTTAAGTACTTAACCCAATTATTCTATTAGAAGTAAAACATAAACCGAACCGACTCGTAGTTAATAACAGGTCAAGATTGTCACCTCTGTGTTTTAGAGTGAAATTATATTCTTGAAAACCGGATCTTGTTGATCTCAGAATGAAAACAGAAGAGAGGAAGAGAGAGAATATCAAGGAGACAAATACTTGCTTCACTTCTTCAGTCACGAAAGTAATAACGAGGTATATCTTATATGGGCGTTTACCGCTGGAATCTTAATAGAAGCCGCATCGCTTGTTTACCAGCAGCAACCTGATTTTCAACCAAAAATGCCTAAATTCTGGAAGAAAAACTACAGCAGGTTTTAATGTTTACCAGAATCATATTGTAAAAATAAAAATTCATGACATTCATTCACACGAGTTACGAGAAGTGATTGTATTCCTTGTAGAGTTGTAATACTGAGACAGACCATGGTCCTGCAGTGAGGGCTTAATTGTAATACTATATGTATTACTCTAAAATTATACTATAAGTTTATTTTTACCAATATTAATAAGTGTACCATTAAAATTAAGTGAATAGAATGCTTGCACTTCTGTCACACTCAGACAGTTTCAGTGTGAACTGTGAAGTGTTGAAATGACTAATAGATCTCTTACTTAAAAGTGTTTATAAATGTGACAATATATATCCAATGTTTTAAGACCCGGGTCAACCCAACTGGTCGAACCGGTTAACCCGTGACCCGGTGAGGAGACCGGGTCAACTAAAAAACCTGTTTTTAAAACATTGTATATATCACAAGTGCTGCTAGTTACCATATTTATTTGACTCATAAAGCATTGAATGCAGTTCTAAATGCTTCACTTTTAATTTTCTCAGAGGTTTGTTATATGTAAATGTGGTTCTTTTTTCGGTCCGTGTTTTAGAGATGAAGAAAACGGATTTTATCGACACGGGTTGGAGGATAGATTATACACGACAGAATGTCACAGAGAATAATATATGGTTAATATCTCAATTATGAAACATATAACAAGGTGCGAGTTGCGACCGCCTCGATTTTGATAATAACTGGTTACGGTGTGCGAAAACCATTAATTATATAACAACAAACATAATTATATAACACTACTTATATCATATTTTTATAATTATTTTGTAATTTTTAGATTCAATAATTTGTTGGCAAGTTAAAACATACAAATATTTAGGCAAACTCAATGTTTAACAAATCCGAAGACAGCCTTGAAATTATGTTTGTTGGGTTTTAGACACAAATAACCGAATTAACCAAACACGTAATTTAGCCACATATTCAACAAAAAATGCATGAATTATATAACACTAAAATGGTACCCACGCAATGCTACGGCGGAGAATAGTTTTTACCTGATAACATGTCTTTCTTATAGAATATAGAAGTATAGTACTCAACGAATTGTTCCTAACTTGTAACATAGTTTCATTCCTCTGTTTTTTTTCTTCCATCTAACTCTTTTTTTTTTAAATAACAAAACAACTATTTTCTTTATTTTGTGAGAGTGGAAAAATATACAGTTATGAAAAAGTGTTTATTAGTGAGTGTGTAAAGTAGAATATGGCATTAAATATATTATAATATAGCATAAATAAACACTGAACTTAAGTCTCTAAACATCCAGGAACCAGAGTGAGACCTAGTCAATCAAGCAGCTTCATGATCACAGGTAACAAGAAGATTTACATAGTTTATTTCATGAATGGCGCGGTTTTATAATAAACTACCCAAAAAATTCGAACAAACGAACATGAAAATGGGAGTTAAAACGAGACATACATGATTACATGTCGAAAATAAGGAATACCTCTTGTTAAACGTATCATATTGACCGTAAACTGCATGTTGTAAAAACAAGGATATCGACCATAAAAAGCTGCAAAATTTAACTGAACACCTCGTAGAATTTCTCAATAACGAGTAAACCCGAATCAATCGACTCCAAAGGATCCTTCCTTAATCTGTGTCTCAAACAGTTGGGTATCACAACCGCGATATCTTCAGACGTGACTTGGTCCCGCCCTTTCAAAGCAGCCAAAGCTTTTGCAGCTCGATTCGTCACAATATCACCTCTTAATCCATCCACATTCAATTCAGCACAAACTTTTGAGATCTTAACACGAAGATCATGATCAATCTGAACAGCAGAAAGCCCGCTTCTAGCCGATGTGATTTGATCTTGAAGTTTATCTTGTTCTGCTTTGTAAGATTCACGAAACTCTTTCGGGTTCTTATCAAAACGGGCTCTTTCCTCCACGATTTTAACCCTAAGTTCTGCATCCCGAACCGTGCCCACTTGAGCATGCATCCCGAATCGATCGAGCAATTGTGGCCTGAGTTCACCTTCTTCAGGGTTTCCTGAACCAATCAGAATGAAACGAGCAGGGTGTGAGATTGAAATACCTTCTCTTTCGACCGTGTTCCATCCTGATGCAGCCGAATCAAGAAGAACATCGACTAAATGATCGTCTAAAAGATTTACTTCATCCACATACAAAATCCCTCTATTGGCTTTAGCAAGAAGACCTGGTTCAAATGCTTTCACGCCCTCTGTAAGTGCTTTTTCAATGTCGATTGTTCCACAGACTCGGTCTTCTGTGGCTCCTAACGGGAGGTCAACCATGTTGATTTTGGTTTTAATAGTAGGGAGTTGTTCGCCTTTGATTAATTTCTCTCGTACCTCCATACCCATTGATTCAGGATCTTCAGGATCAGAGTTAAATGGGTCGGCTGCAACAACCATGATCTCAGGAAGTAAGTCTACAAGTGATCGAACAGTGGTGGATTTACCAGTTCCTCTATCTCCCATGATCATAACACCACCGATTTTTGGATCGATTACGTTTAATAAAAGGCATAGTTTCATCTCATCTTGCCCGACTATTGCAGCAAATGGATACACTGGCCTCTGGTTTTCCTTTGACAGCTTCTGAGCCTGCCATTCATTGGTAAATTGTCAGCAACTAGACTACTAGATGGAAATATTATAAGAGTTCTCGAGTATACATTATAGAAGAATGTTCAATATAGTTCATACTTAATTCATAGTCCTGAGGGACAAATTTCAGCCTTTGGATCAATAGGATCAATGGTCCAGATTGCATTTAAAAATTTTGGACGGAGTGACATTTTCGTAATTACATGTGATGCTTTTACAAATCAGATGAAAATTTACTGATGCATTAGTGCCGTTTTTACAACTTTTACGTATCTTAGGTGCTTACACACTCACAAACACTTTAAGTGAGAGGTATGTTAGTCATTTCAACTGTTTCTGAGTGCGGAAGCAACTATTATAGGTGCTTCTAGCTGCAGGCATCGTTTTCCCTTTTATTTTATCCTAATCCTAACAAGACAATCATACCTGTTCTTGAGCAGGGCTGATTTCAGTGGCAACATTTGAGATTGAAAATTGAGACCTTCCTTTCTTTAATGGAACTCCAATGCCTCCATAAAACCTCCTACATTGACTTTGCCCTGCAAATTTTGACCCAATGTCACATTTTCGCATCTACTGCATCACAATGAGGCCCAAAAATGAAAACATGAATAAAAACTCAGGTTCGAATTCTCAAAGGACTTTCATGGCACCCTCATAATCTAAAACTTAAATGCAGAAAAAGAAATTTTCCCGAAATTCAGCCTCATTTATATATATGCATAAGAATCTGTCACAAACTCATCTTACAGAAGACAACCCCAAGTGGTTTTGAGGTTAAATTTTCATAAGCAATCTGATCTTCATGGAAAAACCTTCCAATTTTAAAGAAAATGACAAGGAAGTTGAATACCTAAAATGTCACCAAATCTCTCTAGATTTCTTAAATTAATCTAAACTTTCCATGAAGAAGTCCTCCAAAATCCCAAACTCATCTCCCCATGATCTTAAAAACTCAAACGACTGCAAACATCGAGTGAAAATGATGAAATTTTTGTAGCCAAACAAAGAACAGCTATGAAAACAGAGACTATTACAAGAAGTATAGAATTCAAAGATGAAATCTTGCACAACACTTGGTATTCAAGTTTTTGTTGACCATCTTCTAATAGAATGTTGTGATATTAATAAGAAAAATCATCAAAAGTAAACATTAATACATCTTAAAAAGCCAATATATCAACAAGGGCAGACCTGCATAAGAGCAAAAATAATAAGATTGATGAACAATTCCGCTTAGGAAGATCAAATTATACAACATTGTTGACTTAAATTTTCTCTAGAAAGTTTCCAGGCATACAAAACTTCAAATCAGTTCACATAATGCAAATGTATCGCTAATTTGATAATTTCACTACTTTGTGCTACTGTCAATATCCAAATTCCATTGACTCTGCCTTCCATTGTCTATGTTTCTTGTATAATTATCATGGAATCCAACATTCTAATCACTTAATTGTGGAAATACAGAATGTAAACCAAAAAACCTGGATTAAAAGATAGAGCGCGAATCGATGCCTTTGATGAAGAAGAAGCAGTAACTGATCGAGAGCTCAGGAGTGCTGATGCAGAAGAAGATGTACCGAGTAATCCGGCCATGGTTATTGATGAGGTTTTAGATGACTAGCAGAGATGGCATTGATGGATTGATGGGAGTATGTTGGTCTACTGGGTTTTAGGGTTTGATGTGGATAAGAGGATAGATTTCATTCCATTGGCTGATAGAAAGTCTTTATGATTTTGGTTTCGTGGCTGAATATTGTGCAGTAATCATGTGGAAAAGGTTCGGTTTGTAGCCGTTGGATGATAGGAGAGAGAGGAACAAATAAAACCAAACAAATTTTACAGAGATTCATCAGTCGGGATAAAATGATGGGAGTTCGGGGAGTTTGTAAACTTGTATAAATATTATGGTAAACGATTCGAGGGACTTTAGCTATCACTTAAGGGGCTGTTTGGTAGAAAGAAAAGAAAAGGGGAGAAATGGGTTTCTCTTGTTTGGGAGAAATGAGGTTCACAAACGGCGGAGAAATGGTTTCTCTAACCATTTCCCTTTCTCTACTTTCTTTGTAATTTCATTTCTCTACAAAATGTGAAGAAATGGGGAGAAATGTTATCTGGTTGCCTTGAGTGGAGGTGGCGACGTGTTTCCGGCGAGGCGGCTAACGCCGCAGCCGTCATCGTCATCCTCGTTGTCTGTTACGATGTTGTTTGTTGTGACGTGTTTCCGGCGAGGCGGCTAACGCCGCAGCCGTCATCGTCGATATTGTTGTATGTCGCGATTAAACCCTAATCGCCACCGCCGCTATGCGATTGAACCCTAATTCATCGTTGTCTGTTGCGAAGTGTATCCGGCGAGGCGGCCTACACCGCAGCCGTCATCGTCGTCGTCTGTTGCGATTGAACCCTATCGCCGCCGCGGCCGTTCGATAAAACCCTAATTCGTCGTTGTCAGTTGCGACGAGTTTCCGGCGAGGTGGCCATCGCCGCAGCCGTTGTCGTCGTTACGATTGAACCCTAAACTGGTTTTTGGCGATGATGAGTAGTCCGGCGTCGGCAAGGCGGTGTCACCGCCGCCGCCGACGAGTTTCCGGTGACCTGAGCCACATTTCTCATTTTCATTTCTTGTTAATACCAAACAAGGGCATTTTTTACTCATTTCCATTTCTCACCATTTCCATTTCTCCCCCATTTCTATTTCCAATTCTCTCTATTTCTTTTCTCTCTACCAAACACACCCTAAGGGTGTTTGTTTTAATTTATTATGTACTTATTTTTCGAGCTTATATAAACTTGTTTTTTCCGGTTTATTTTTTATTAGTTCGGCTTATTTTCTTATTATAACTCATAATAAACTCAAAAGTCAGAAAATAAGCTGAAAAAACTACTTATCAAAAATAAGCCCGGAAAAAAGCCCTAAATAAATAATACAAACACCCCATTAGTATTATAGTGGTCACTTCTCACAACATAAGTTAGGAGACTTAAATAATACCTCCACTAATTAATTAAAAATTCAAACAAGAAAAAAAAGAGCAAGAAGGTGAATTTTAATGATGGGCTCACCATTCTTGCACCCATCAGCTCACCTAGTCACCCCTATGTGGTTTTCACCTCGTTTTTATCTCTACCCTACCATCATCCGTATGAGGTTCTCACCCCCTTCCTAGTTTTTACCTCCACCCCACCCTTTGCAGTGGCAACCTCCTCACTCCCTAAGACAACACGTTGTGGTCTACCCGATGGCGTTGGGTGAGGGCGGGCTCCTTCGGGAACACCAAAACGTCTCATCGAGTTTCACTAGCGAGTTCAGCCATCAAGAAGCCCCATTGAGAAGCCACTCCCCACCCCACCCCCTACCCCCTCTCAACCAATCACAATCACACACCCATTTAATTATTTTAATATATTAATAAAAAAAATGGGGAGAGTTTTAAGGTAAGGTAAAACTTGTAAATTAGGTAAAGGGAAGGAGAATGATGTGACGCTGATGTGGCATCAGGTAAGGAAAGTTTACAGGTAAGGTATAACGCATGGCCTAAGTGGCGAGTCTCACTCTCATCCTACCCCACCACCACGCTTGTGTGGTAAAGAATGATTTCATAATTGGCATACGATAATAGGCTTGTCGTTCCTATGATATCTGTCTTTAGTGTTTTAGTATCTTTCCGACAGGTAAGATGGATCCAATAAGTAGGTTTAGTCGGTCATTGGTCATTGGTCCGTCATACTTATGTGACACTCAGTTTTAGTAGCCTGTCTCTATTTATTGATTAATGTTTAAATAAATTTAAGAGACTTGCGTAGTCATCTACCCACATTAGATGTTTACAAACAACCCCTTACAACTTGTTCTCGAGTTTTAAAATTAAGCAAAAGAAAGGGAAGAGAATTAAAGAAAAGAGATGGAAGGAACAAGGATGAAAATCTTTTTAATTATGTGTTTTTTAGTTGGAATGAATGGAAGAAAAATTATGTGTCAAGTTTGAAAGAAAGAAAAGGAAAATTACATTTTTACAATTTTCAATTTTGTCAACCATTAGTTAGTTCATAGAAAAATCAAAGAAAAACATAATCTGTATATTTTCTTTAATTTATATATTTATATCTTTACTATTATATAAAGCATTTAAGCATTTTTGCTTAAAACTCTTAGAATTCAGTCACTTAAAATTACTATTATGCCCTTAACACAAACCTACAACCAAAACACTCATATTTACTACTAACACAGATGGATATTTAATCATAAATATAAATTGATTTCAATACCAAACATAAATTGATTTTTCAATAAAGTTATCAAATACATAGGATACAGCTGGATAAATTCAATCATAATTCCAAAATAGATACACAGAAATTCAATCTTAATTCTAAAATAGATACAGATTTTGATGGCTCTATGTACGGGCCATAAGGCTCTGTTTTTTAGTATTCTTATTCTGCTGAAAACTTTCCTGCTGAAAAATTACATCAAAAAGGAAAAGATTAAGACAGTAACAAGCAATATTGTCTAGTAACCACTATAAATACTTTATAAAGTTCATAGTGCAATCATTTTTCTCAACCCAAAATCATATATATCGAGCAGAATTACATCATGAGCACTGAAATGAATGTTGATTTTGGTGGCCAAGAGGAGGTAAATTTGATTTGTATTCTGATTTCTTAAAAAATACGTGTGAAGCTTTAAAAACTAACCATATTGATTATTTGCAGTATGAGAATATGAGCTTAGAGACCACTCCATTCAATGCCATCACTCCATCTTATCAACTAAAATGAGGTAAACACCTATAATCTAAAGATATTCAAATTCATGTTTGTGATGTAGATACAATAGGATTATAGGAAACACCTATAATTATTTTTGTAAATAAGCAGTAATGAAGCATGTTCTTAAAGAAGCAGTAATGAAGCATGTTAGTTAAGAAGCAGTAATGACGCATATTCAAATTCATCTTTTTGTAAATAAGAAAAGATCCTCAGAAATTCATCTTTTTTAAACAAATAATAAATAAAGCAGTGCTTAAGCCATTTTAATCTTGATTTTAGAAACAATAGCATCATGTTTCTTCAAGGTAAGAGGAGTGCCTTCCTTTGTGATGATTGCTTTGGCAATGTCATCCTGTATTTTCTGCTTTAAACTTTTCTCCTATAAATTTGAAAAAAGAAGACGTCAATTATCAAAATCATTAATATATTTGGTCAAAGAATCTTTTAACAAACAACTGCCCACACCCATTTATACCTTCTCTTTTGTAGCATAAACTTTATCCTTTGCTTACTTTCTCTTTTCAGCAAACTTGGCATTTTGATCATCAATCCAATTTCTTACTTTCTTGTTGAAAATGCTTTCAAGTATTAGCAGCAGAACTAATCAAAAGTTACCTATCAACTTTAAAATCTTAAAAGTGACGAATCCATATAAATATAGGTCATGATAAACATATTACGCTACTCTAAAATTTAGGCAAAAGCAAGTGATTTTACTCTGATTATGAATCGGATTCAGATTCCTCTTGCATAAAACACAGCAACTGAATGTGGATAATTTTACCTTATATAATTTGATTTGTGTTCTGATTTCTTAAAAAATACGTGTGAAGCTTTAAAAACTAACCATATTAATTATTTGCAGCATGAGAATATGAGCTTAGAGACTACTCCAATCAATGTCGTCACTCCTCCAGCTTCTATCACTGAAATGAAGATCGATCTTATCAACCAAAACGAGGTAAACACCTATAATCCAAAGATATTCAAATTTAAGTTTGTGATGTAGATACAATAGGATTATAGGAAACACCTATATTTATTTTTGTAAACAGACGTAATTAGAAACTCACTAAGAAAGAAAAAGCATAAGTAAATTCGAGAAGACTTGTTTTGACACTCATTAAGAAAATTGAGGAGGACACCCAAATTACATGTCATATAAAATGTGATGAACATATAAAGTTACCTTTGAAAAAGTAGCACTAATTCTGTCAATTGCAATGCATTACCAACATCTTCCTTTGGTAGGTCAACCCCAACAATAGTTATCAACTCAGTACCTCATTAAGAGTCATAATCCAAGACAACACATTGAAATATTGTAACCACTTTTCTTTTGAACACACACAATAAGAATTTGCATATGGAAAACCACATTCATAATGAGCTGCAAATAAATAACAAAATCCAACAAATTGCAATCCAAAAACAGAGCACGATTAGAAATGATCTAATTTCCAGCTTTGATTTTTCATAATTCCATCAAATTATTGATATCATCCAATAACATAGCACAGACAATGCTTTGTTCTTTTTCCCTCTAAATCTCATTAATAATTAACGTATAGAGTGCAATTAGAAAAATTGTTACAATATAACAAAAAATGATAGTATCATGTCAAAAGTTAATTTGTTTGAATCTACAAATAAATTGCCTAATGTATACAGATAAGTAGCTAAAACTGAGAATTATTCATTCAAAAAGAATGAAAAATAACCATGATATCGATAATTACCTATTAATATTAAGATGAGTAGCTCATGATATAAATTACAAATTATGGCAAAACATCTGAAAATCTACTTGTGGGCAGGGTTATCGATAAAGCCACAACCCAAACTTTGTGTCCAAAATTTTCAACTTGTCTATAATAATTGGTTTGTCTAAATCAAAGATTCAAAGGGCCTTTAGCCTAGAGGTATCAAGGCCTGCAAGCCGTTTCTATAATGACATGTCCTTGAAAAGATTAGCCTAACTTTGTGTTTCCGATAATTCTACGGAGAGAAAGGAAAGGATTTGGTTGGAAACCAAAACAATGGTATTCTTTTTTCCCTTCCAAAAGTGGTTGGATTAGGAAGGAAAGGGTTTCCACACCCTTTCTTTTCTTTTCCTCTCCTTTTAAAACTCAAAAACACAACGTAAAAGTTCTCTTGATGCCATTTTGCATAAATCCATGATATTTTGAGGAAGTGGGCCCTTTTCAAGTTTTCAAGGATTCATGCTAAATGATATTAAGGATGATATATAATTTCTGGTTTTTTATAATAATACTATTTGGGATGTTTTTTAGCATTCAAAATCTATGTTAAACCCATTAGAGCCATTTCCATTTTGAGATAAAACATAAAGCAAGTCAACTGATTCATAATAAATGGGTTTAATTTGAGACCTCCAATGAAAAGGGCA
Source organism: Pulicaria dysenterica (assembly GCA_947179395.2). Classification (NCBI taxonomy): domain Eukaryota; kingdom Viridiplantae; phylum Streptophyta; class Magnoliopsida; order Asterales; family Asteraceae; genus Pulicaria; species Pulicaria dysenterica. Next base: position 28,083,239 of record OX359289.1, on the reverse strand, counting down.
TGCTTGAACTTATTACCACAAATTTATTGTGTATGTATACCTTGTAGAGGCTCGACACGTCTGTTGTTAGCTTGGTAGCATCATACCATGCCTTTCGATTAACAACTTGACAAATTTATGTCTTGAGTAGAGAATGAACCAAGTTTTTCTTCCATAGAGAAGTACGCATGAGTATTCTAGCCAACCCAGGAACCACTTCTCTTGACAAGCTTACTGTAAGCAATATCACCCCCTTAATTTCCACCTGGAAAAAAAGGTCTTTTTCATTAAAACTGATTTTTAAACTTATAGCATGATTTGTGTGCATAAGAGAAATATGCGATTTCGGGTGTGCAATTTTTTGGTCAATCATGAGATAATGTTTAAACAGAATCAAATAATTAAAAATATAGTGGTTATTTAAAGAACTGATAAATATAATGACCAAAATGTCATTTTAACCAAGGAATGGTTTATGATAAGGACGTAATTACGTTAAATGAAGCGGTAAATAGGAAACATTAGATTTCACCTTAGGTAATTAGTTCTGAACCTTAAGTAACCAGAATCGAATTTTGTTTGTTAACACGAACAAATACAAGTTTCAAGCAAATTTGGTTAACTTACATCACCATTCTTTTTCCTTGATATATATATATATATATATATATATATATATATATCATAAAGTTGGAGGCTTTCTTATGCGTTGTAGTGTTGTTAATATTCAGTTCACTGGTCTGATTAACCCATTCTAGAAAAAAGGGTTAAAGCCATAAAATAACGGTCTACTTTTTCCATTTTCCCATTGTGGTACGTCATGTTTTTTTTTACACATTTGACCAGTAAATTTATCAAAACCGTGTTGATGTGGCCATTTCGTGACCTGCAACATGCAACTCGTTTTTCAGCCCGTTTTTTTACGATTTTTGGGTCGATTTTTGATCGTTTTGTGTGATTTTTTTTGTAGAATCTTGTAATTTATCATTATACCTTTAAAATGACACCAAAATCATGATTTTTTTGTCAAGTATAGAAGGAGAATTTCGAGCTCAAAGTCTCGACTTTATTGGGTTTTTTGTTCGAAAACAGGGCAGAAAAAAAGACTCGTTTTTTGGTCGATTCTTGATCATTTTACATCATTCTTTTTATAGATTGTCGTAGATAATCTTTTTACCTTTCAATGGACACCAAATTCATGAAAAACCATCAAGTGTAAGCCAAGTTATTGCTAATTAAAGTCGATAATGATCCTATTCGACACCCTTACGGTATTTCGAAAAATTGACACATTTTAAACTCCTTTTTGTTCGTTTTTTTTGTATTAATTGATAGATAACTCGATTACCTTTCCATAGAGTCAAGAATCATTGATTTTCGTTAAGTGTACATGGAGAATTTTGGCTCCAAAGTTTGTTTTCAAAATGAAGGAAATTGGGGAAGAAGATGACCTGCAGGTCAAAATCACCAAAATGGGCACATTAACACGTTTTTTATAAGTTTACTGGCCAAATGTGTAAAAAAACATGACGTGCCATAATGGGAAAATGGAGAAAGTAGACCGTTATTTTATGACTTTAACCCTAGAAAAAACCACCTTACTTGGATATTGTATGTTCTGAGTTGAATGGCATGAAGCATATGAAATTTATGAGAACTAAAGCAAGCTAACAAATAACAACTGCATCAGCTAACAAGAAACAAGCAAAATCAACACTAACTGAAGCAAACCAAAACAGTAATTAGTACAAGAAAGCTAATACGTGAGAAAATATTACCTGCACCCTGAAGAGAAGCAGATCTGGGTGTTATTGACCGGTAACACACAAATCATTTCCGACACACACACACAAACACACACAGACCGACTCACACACACACACCGATTCACACACACATACACACACACACACACACACCAACTCACACACACGCACATTACAGCAGAAGAAGACAGACGGAACGCTATTTATAAAACGGAACACCCACAAATTGAAACCCTAATAGATGAAGATAGCCTATGGTGTACCTTTCTAGATTCTAAATCATCCTTTCTCACTACTGGAGAAACCTGAGCCAAACACCCCCTCAGCTCTCACCCCGAGCGACGGCCTCGATCTCCCTACCGAGAACTTCACTTCCTACCGAGAACTTCACTTTGAATCGTCGATCAGTCGATGTAGATGAAGATAAATTCGTCCCAACACAACCAAAATATATTAAAAAACAACTAATATTTAATATATTGTTTTGAACTGAATTAAAAAAAAACAAAAAAGGGAAGATAATTTGAGCACTTGGAATTGGGATGATTTAATCGACATTGACACCTCTTATGATGAAGCATTATCGATGGAAAATGTCAAAAGAAAGAAAGTTAATCAAATTTCGGTGTTTAGCCGCAATAAAATTTATCGGCTCATCGATGAATCCGATGAAGATTAGTATAATTTATGTTTTATAAACTTATCTCCTTTATGATTATTATTTTAAGGTTGTCACAAGTATTACACAACAACAACAACAACAACAACTGTACCCAATCCCGCAAAAGAAGGGTATGTGGGAGGTAGAAATGTATGTTAGATTATGTGCAGAGATAGATAACATGTATCATCGTGTCAAATACTATGTGACACTAAAGGATCACACTGATGCACACCCAAATAGAACCTTCTAGATCTTACCTTTTGTGTATCACAATAATTAATAGTTTAATTAATTATTGAGAAAGAGAAAAATAATAAAAGTTATTTATTATTTATAAGGAGAAGTTAATATTTAGTTTAAATATTAACGGGACCAATTAATTAATAGTTATTAATTAATTAGAAAGGTCGAGGGTACTTTCTGTAATTGATTAATAGTTTAATTAAAGCTGAGCCTTAATTAAACGGGCTTAGGCCTAATACGGGATTATTATATAAACCTTATTAAGCCTCATTAATCACATAATTCAATTACAAGTCAAAAAGGATAACCCTAAAAGCTCTCTCCCTTCTCTCTCTTTCTCGGCGGCGGCGCAAAGGAAAAGCCGAACCACCGAGGGCGGTGGCTGGCGGTGACGCGGAAACATACACACACGCGGGTCACGGTTTGATCCAAGGTTTAATCCTTAGACGGTCTAGTTGCCCGTTCGAGGTGGTGCAGTAGCGGTGGATAACCTGCAGCTGTCTAGAGGATTGAAGAAAAAGTTTTGGTTTCATCAAGGTATAACTTTTCTAATCCTTTTCTTCTTTTAGTTTCTGTACGAGTTAGATGAGATCACTGGAGGGGGTTTTATTCCGTTGTGCATGTTTTTATACCCTACAAAACCCTTCAGTGGTATCAGAGCCACTTCTAACCTCGTAGGAGACTAGGTAGGTTTCTTTTATTTTGATGAAAAAGGTTTATCTTTTATCAAGAAAAAGGTTTATAAAAATCAAGTTTTGGTTTTTATTGGATAAACCTTTGATAAAAGATTATTAGATTTAATTATTAGTTAAATCTGGTTTTTATTTTTGTTGTTATTTGCGAAAAACCGAACCACCACCATCATCGGCGACGGCCTCAGGCGGTGGCTGCGGTCGATCGGCAGCGTCCCAGTCCGTGGGCGCTGTTTTGGTCGACGGCGGTTCCAGGCAGGGGCGGTGGCTGCCGGTTGATGTTCGACGACAGCCCAGTTGGCGGCTAGGCTGCAGCGGCGGTCTTCGGCGGAAGTCGGCGGTGGTAGCGACGGCGGTTTAGCGGCGCTAAACCCGTGGTGGGCTACGGCCCAGAAGCCACGGCCCAAATAGCCAGCGACCCAGTTAGGGTTTAGCGGCTAGGGTTAGTGGCGCTAAAGGAGTTGATGGGCCTCGGCCCAGTTTTTGTCTCTCGGTCCGTTTTACAATTCTTGGCCCAGTTTAAATATTTGGCCCAGCCTGTGGTTCAGATATTTGTTGTCAATATTAAATTAAGATACAGTTGTTATTTTAATTTAAAGTCTAAATATTATTTTAAGTTTTTGATTAATTATCAAGTATGAAACTTGAAATATATATTTATTGCAAATAACAGAAAAACAATATAGGGGTTTTAACAGGTTGTTAAAATCAGTAATTTTTCATCAAGGTGAATAATTAGAAATCAGTTGCTGTTTTACTTTCATGTATTAGTTTAGTACATGTTTGGGATGTCATAGCCGAGCCCTAGACCTTGTGGATTGTTTACTTTTCTGCACTTGTGGTTGTGATTGGTTTTATTATTCTATGGTGTGGGGAGGCCTGCGTGCCACTTACAACCCCTATTCTATTTTGTAAAAGTACTAGAATTAGTGGGCCTACGTGCCTTTGATCATCTTGTATTTTTTATAATATTTTTTTTTTGTTTTTAGTTTTTTAGAATAGAATAGATTATTAGAATAAATATGAAGCTGACACAAGAACCACGAACCAAGGAGCAGAGAGCAGGATTGGATGCCAGAGCCAGTGGGAGCTTCAGAATGCCATGCCATGTGTGTTGTGTTTTTCCACTTAGGTTTTGACCGTCGGGTTTTTCGTGTGGCTCACGAAACCGACAATAGTTAAGGGCGAGGCTAAGGCATAGTTGTTTGTGGTTGTTTTATTTCTTTACATATTTTATATATGCGTGGATGTGATTAACACGTTGAAATAAAATAAGGGTTTTAATAATAGTTAATTATTGAAACAGATGTTTTAAAGAAAACTGGCTTTAAAGTTTTTCTCGTTAAAAACTTGGAAATCCTTTTTAGAAAAATCTTAGATCAGTGTGCTACCCACCTAATGGTACACCCTTGCTGTTAAACGGTACTCGGGTGTCGGAAGTGCCCAAACCTTGGGCATCCGGGTTTAAACCATTGCGGGAAGGGGCATGAAAGATTCTGCGATAATCGGGAGTCCCGGCCAGAATTCATGCTGTCTTAGGTGGTGCGATCTATTTTGGTGATAATCGGGAGTCCCGGCCCAAAATGCACTAGAGGGACTAAACATGCACGGTTCCTATAACCGATGTCCCGCGGATCTAGGAGTCGTGTCCAGTTAGGATACAATTGGTATAGTTCTTACCTACCAGAAATAGCATTGTCCCGGTGGGAAGTGCCCAAACCTTGCATCGGGAAATGTGAAATATAGATCCTAGTCTAATAATTTTTGTTAAAAGGTAATAATTATTAGAAGATATAATCAATACTGAATTGGTTTTATCTTTTTCTTTTTCTGTAGATGTCTATTATATCTGTTATACCGTTTTATTCACCAAGAGAGTCTCTAAGTCTCATCACTAGCAAGTGGAAGATTTCAGGTCCAAACTTTGTTGTTTGGAAGATGCATCTGAAAAATGTTTTGGATGCACAGGGAAAGCTTCACATCATTGAGACATTGCCTCCAGAGCGACCAGGAGTAGATGCCCAGGATAGTGAGTATGACACTTACTATCAGTATCTGGCTGACGAATCTGATGTTATGTCGATTCTCGTTCTCACCGCATCATCCGAGTTTACGGACGATCTCCGTGAGAAGTCATCTTATGAAGTTGTTCAAGGACTGGAGCAGAAGTTCAAGTTTAGTGAACGGATATGTCGTATGCTATTGATGAGGGAAATCCTTTTAGCCAAGATGAAAGAAAGTCAGCCTATTAGCGATCATCTCATTAACATGAGAAGGCTCTTAGATTGCTATGAGAGTTTTGGATCAAAATCAAAACCACTTGAGCTAGTTATGCTCTTGTTCGGTTCCTTGTAGGACTATTACCAGAAAAGAGTAATGTATGTCCTCGGTGATTTTGAGATGACTGTCGCAGGGTTGCACTAAATCCTTATGTGCATTAGCGATGAGTTGAATCCAAAGCAGCTAGAGTCAACAGTTGTGGACCCTATGCAGGAGGATGACTGGCTAGAAGAACTTGGAGAGATTTGTTGCCTAGACTGTGGTAGCAAGGATTCATGCGAGCACTCACTCGACATAAATCAGCTGGACATTGGTTCGCCCAATGAGTCAGGTATCTTTATGATAGATTGTCTTATTACTTCTTATGAATCATGGGTATTGGATACCGGATGTGGTCATCACATATGCAATCATTTGCAGGGATTCAAGAGAAGTAAGAAGCTGAGACAAGGAGATATGGACCTGCGGGTAGGCGAAGGCTCCATGGTTGGTGCTGAAGCAGTAGGGACATATTGTCTTAGTTTGCCCTCGGGCATGGTCTTAGAACTAAAACCCTGTTATTATGTTCCAAGACTTATTAAAAATGTTATCTCGTTTGATTTGTTTATAGACTGTGGATTTGCTTATGTTTTAAATGAAAAATCTATTTCTTGTTTTAAAAACGATGTTTTCTGTTTTAAAGCTACTCCAGAAAATGGTCTATATACGCTAAATCTAGATAACAATGACATCTATCATATAAGTAAGAGATCCTAGAGTAACTTGAATCAAACTTACCTCTGGCATTGTCGTTTAGGACATATAAACGAGAAACGCATAGAGAAACTCCGAGATGACGGAATTCTAGAACCATTTGACTTGGAGTCATATGATGTTTGCGAATCTTGTTTGTCTGGTAAAATGACAAAGCAGCCTTTCAACAGTGAGAATGAAAGGGCCAGCGAGTTATTATAGATTATACACACAGATGTGTGCGGACCCTTTACTCCAGAGGCTAGAGGAGGATACCGGTATTTCATAACCTTTACTGACGACTTCAGTAGGTTCGGTTATGTCTACCTCATGAGACTTAAACCTGAAAGTTTTGACAAGTTCAAACAGTTTCAGAATGAGGTACAAAATCAGCTGGATAAGAAGATAAAGTCGCTTCGGTCGGATCGAGGTGGCGAGTATCTAAGTCAGGAATTCGACGATCATTTGAAGGAATGTGGGATTGTTTCACAACTCACACCTCAGATGAATGGTGTGTCAGAAAGGAGGAATCGTACACTGCTTGACATGGTACGATCAATGATGAGTCGAAGTTCACTACCATTGTCGTTTTGGGGACACGCACTCGAGACAGCAGCGTTCATGCTGAACAGCGGTTCCTACCAAATCGGTTGAAAAGACACCGTTCGAGATATGGATGGGGAAAAAGCCCAAAATGTCTTTTCTAAAGGTTTGGGGATGTGAGGTGTATGTCAAGCGAACATTCACGGATAAACTCAATCCCAAATCAGATAAGTGTATCTTCGTGGGCTATCCCAAGGAAACCATGTGATACTATTTCTATAACCCAGATGAGAACAAAGTCTTTGTTGCTCGTAAAGGGGTGTTCTTGGAAGAGAAGTTTCTAAACTCAGAGACTCCAAGAAAAGAAATAGAGCTTCAAGAAATTGAAGAGGAGGAGATTACACCACCACCGATAGTTGAACCTGTAGTTCAACAGAGAATTGTTGAACCTCAACCCAAGTCTGTGGTTGAGGAAGAGGTGCAAACACAAGACCTTCGCAGGTCTAGTAGGCCTCGTAATGAGCCAGATAGGTATCTGGGATTTCTAGTTGCTCAAGACGAAGGGGATCTTTTAGAACCCACTACCTACCAAGACGCTGCCTCAGGTTTAGAATTTGAGAGATGGCTAGAAGCCATGAAGGCAGAGATGCAATCCATGTATGACAACCAAGTTTGGGAGTTAGTGGATTTGCCTCAACACAGTAAAGCTGTTGGGTGCAAATGGGTCTTCAAAAAGAAGACATACATGGATGGAAAGGTGCATACTTTTAAAGCAAGGCTAGTGGCAAAAGGTTTCACGCAAACTCATGACGTTGACAATGATGAAACTTTTTCCCCAGTGGCAATGCTTAAGACTATTAGGATTCTAATGGCCATATCAGCATATTTTGATTACGAGATATGGCAGATGGATGTCAAAACCGCTTTCCTTAACGGGAAACTGACAGAGGATGTATATATGATACAACCGGATGGTTTTGCAGATCCAAAGAACCCTAATAAAGTATGCAAGTTGCTTAAATCCATTTATGGACTAAAGCAAGCATCTAGGAGCTGGAACTTACACTTTGATGAGCGCATCAAAGAGTTTGGTTTTACCAAAAGTGAGTTCGAGTCGTGTGTTTACGCCAAATTCAGTGGGAGCGCGGTAACCTTCCTAGTCTTGTATGTAGACGACATACTGTTAATAGGAAACAATATACCAGTATTACAAGGAGTAAAATCCTGGTTAGGTAAATGTTTCCAGATGAAAGACTTGGGAGAAGCTGCTTATATACTGGGTATAAAGATCTATAGTAATAGATCTAAGCGGCTTATCGGACTTAGTCAAAGTACTTATATTGACAAAGTCGTGAAAAGATTCAAGATGGATGGATCCAAGAAAAGATTTATTCCTATGCAATCTGGCGCGATTTTGAGCAAGGCTCAGTGTCCTGTGTCTAGTCAAGATCAGGACAAGATGAAATTGATACCATCTGCCTCGGCAGTTGGTTCGATTATGTATGCCATGCTATGTACTAGACCCGATGTTGCCTATTCTATCAGTGTCACGAGTAGATATCAGCAAAATTCTGGTGAAGCTCATTGGGTGGCCGTCAAGAATATTCTCAAGTATCTGAGAAGGACGAAAGGCATATTCCTAGTATATGGAGGTTCGATGGATGAGCTTAGTGTAACTGGTTACACTGATGCTAGTTTCCAGACCGACAGAGACGACTTCAGGTCGCAGTCAGGATTTGTCTTTACCCTAAACAGAGGAGCCATATCTTGGAAGAGTCAGAAGCAAGATACAATAGCAGATTCTACTACAGAGGCAGAGTTTATTACGGCAAGTGATGCGGCAAAGGAAGCTGTCTGGCTGAAGAATTTTATCTCGGATCTTAGAGTTGTTGCCAGTATCTCTAGATCGATCGATATATTCTGTGACAACTCAGGGGCTGTAGCGCAAGCTAAAGAGCCTAGAGATCATCAGCGGACAAGGCACGTACTTAGGAAATATCACCTCATCCGAGAGATCATTGGAAGAGATGATATTAGATTGCAAAAGATACCAACGGACGACAACGTTGCTGACCCGTTGGCGAAGCCGCTAGCTAGGGCTAAGCATGAGAGGCATGCGAGTTCTATAGGAATGCAGTACTTGGAACACAGCAGCTAGTTCATGTTTTTTATTATTACTATAAATATAACTTGAGACTCTTTTATAATGTAATTACATTTCATGGGATTGAAATAGGAGGTTTTTACATAATTGTTTCTAGTTGTCTATTTTTAGCATGTTTAACCTATCCATGACAAGTCAAGTGATGAGTTGTCTAAATGCCCGTAGCTACTTAATGTAGTGGGAGCTACATTAGGGAGGTAACACTATTATGAATATTTGATGATTTATTCGGGTATGAATAAAAGAACAAGGTTGTGACCAAGTATTCATAGATATTTATCAGGGGATAAATATTGGGGTGATCCGCATCAAGTTTACTTCATGGAGCGTTAACATAAGTAAACTTGATAGGTTGTCCTTAGACCTGAGATATTTGATTTGGGGCGTGGTAACTTCTGTACTTTAGCATGTTCTAACGTCACGCCGTAACAGGGTGATCATAAGGGGATTGTCTAGGTGCAGCGGAAGCCATGTGCTCAAATTGCAAATAGTCAAGATGGAATTTTCACCTCTTTTTTAGGAGAGATATTTTCTGAGCTCCTCGACGATTAAGACTACTGAAAATGCGTGGCCGCGCTCGGTTAGAATGATAGTTATTCATTCAGGAAACCGTAACTGCAGAGTGTCGAAATCAGAGTCGAGAAAATCTGAGTGTTAGATGAGATCCCTGCTCTATGTCAAATACTCACATTACGGAATATCGCGATGCAAAAGGAAAAGCCTAGATAATCCAAGGTGTGGATTATATCTCTAGATGTAAGAGATCTCATAGTCTGGTTAACCTAAGTGTCTGGCTAGGGACCTCCTTAGGCCAACGATGTACAAGGAGTGTTACTTATCTTGCACAAGTGGGGGTCTGTTAGATTATGTGCAGACATAGATAACATGTATCATCGTGTCCAATACTATGTGACACTAAAGGTTCACACCGCTGCACACCCAAATAGAACCTTCTAGATCTTACCTTTTGTGTATCACAATAATTAATAGTTTAATTAATTATTGAGAAAGAGAAAAATAATAAAAGTTATTTATTATTTAAAAGGAGAAGTTAATATTTAGTTTAAATATTAACGGGACCAATTAATTAATAGTTATTAATTAATTAGAAAGATCGAGGGTACTTTCTGTAATTGATTAATAGTTTAATTAAAGCTGAGCTTTAATTAAACGGGCTTAGGCCTAATAAGGGATTATTATATAAACCTTATTAAGCCTCATCAATCACATAAGTCAATTACAAGTCAAAAAGGATAACCCTAAAAGCTCTCTCCCTTCTCTCTCTTTCTCGGCGGCGGCGCAAAGGAAAAGCCGAACCACCTAGGGTGGTGGCCGGCGGCGACGCGGAAACATACACACACGCGGGTCACGGTTTGATCCAAGGTTTAATCCTTAGGCGGTCTAGCAGCCCGTTCGAGGTGGTGCAGTAGCAGTGGATAACCTGCAGCTGTCTAGAGGATTGAAGAAAAAGTTTTGGTTTCATCAAGGTATAACTTTTCTAATCCTTTTCTTCTTTTAGTTTCTGTACGAGTTAGATGAGATCACTGGAGGGGGTTTTATTCCGTTGTGCATGTTTTTATACCCTACAAAACCCTTCAATGTAGACAATCATACCCCCATAACAAGTAGGGAGATTGCTTCTTGCAAAGTACCTCCGACCGTGGTAAAAAAATCATTAAATAAAAAAAATAAAAAAAACCACTTGTAACGCAGTCAGAAAAAAAGGGGGGCGAATAAAACGAGAATACTAAACATAACCCTAAAAAGTATATAGTGAGAGAAAAATAGAAATACAAACGCACGTTCTAAAAAGATTCACCGTAATAAACTAAAGGGCAATACTAGCCCATACATATGGATAAAAAATATAAACGTAAATATATAAAAGTAAAATAATAATAATAATAATAATAATAATAATAATAATAATAATAATAATAATAAAATATATATAAAATAATAAATAAACAAATAAAAAATAATGAAAATATAAAAAAAAGAGGTTGATCCTATTCCCTAAGCCCTACGCTGCTAGATGTCGCATCGATCCTTCCTAACTCTGGATCTTAATCCTCCTTCTCCAAGACACCCTATCTGAGATCATGTCTTCGGAAAGAGAAAGCTCCTGTAAATCTGTCCTCACTCTATCTACCCACCTCAGATATGGGCGACCACGCCTCCTAGTGCCTTCAACTACAATCGATTCCGTTCTCCTAACTGGTGCAGTTGGTTGTCTCCTTTTAACGTGGCCAAACCACCGTAGTCTACCTTCCCTCAACTTTTTGGTAATAGATGTTACTCCTAATTCGTTTCTAAAGACACCCACCAGGATTTTATCCAGCAAAGTCTTCCCACAGATCCATCTAAGCATCCTCATCTCGGCCACTTCTAAATTCTCTGCTTGCGCCTTTTTCAGGGGCCAACATTCAGATCCATATAACATGGCCGGTTTAACTGCTAGTCTATAAAATTTTCCTTTAAGTTTGAGCGGTACTTTCTTGTCGCATAGAACTCCCGTAACCGCTCTCCACTTGCCCCACGCCGCTTGGATACGGTTAGTAACATCTTCGTCTACCCTCCCTGTTTTATGTAATATGCAGCCCAGGTACCTAAAGGAATCTTGGGGTCTCAAAATGTGGTCCCCGAGGCATATATCTAGGCTCTCATCAATTTCTATCCTGTTGAAGTGACAATAAAGATATTCGGTCTTACTCATACTAATCCTTAATCCTGTGTCCTCCAGCGTTGTCCTCTACTGTTCTAAAAGTAAATTCAAGTCCTCTTTCGAATCCGAAACCAAAACGACGTCATCTGCGAATATCATACACCAAGGGATTCCTCTTTGAATCCCTGACGTAACCTCGTCTAGGATGACTGCAAAAAGAAAAGGGCTAATGCTGACCCTTGGTGGAGACCCCGTACCACCGGAAAGTACTCACTGTCTCCTACTGGGGTGGATACGCATGACATCACACTCTCATACATGTCTTTCAAAACCCTAATGTATCTCCCCGGGGTTCTTCTATCGTTAAGGGTTTTCCAAATAAGTTCCCTAGGGACACTGTCGTATGCTTTCTCTATATCTAAGAACACCATATGCAAATCTCGTTGTCTCTCCCTATGCTTTTCGACCAGGTTTCTAATCAGATGCACTCCTTCTATCGAGGACCTCCCTGGAATAAAGCCGAACTGGTTTTCCGATACTCTAGTTTCTCGTCTCAACCTGTTTTCTATCACCCTTTCCCATAACTTCATAGTATGGCTAAGAAGTTTAATACCACGATAGTTCTCACAGCTTTGAGAGTCTCCTTTGTTCTTAAATATTGGGATAACCACACTGCGTCTCCATTCTTCTTGCATACTAGCCGTTCTAAAGATTATGTTAAAGAGGTTCGTTAGCCAGTAAATGTCTGGTTCTCCAAGACACCTCCATACCTCGATAGGTATTTGCTCCGGTCTGGATGCTTTACCTCTCCCCGTCTTGCGTAGAGCACTTCTAACTTCTCTTGTGGAAATCCTTGTGCAATAACAGTTATTCCGAACTTCAGGGTCTGATAAAGAGCCCTCACCACTATCTCTCACAACATGTCTTGTCTCTTGATTAAATAAATGTCTAAAGTATTCGCCCCATCTACCCTTAATTTCTCCAACTTTGGAAAGCACTCTCCCTCTGTCATCTTTTATACACTTAATGGTTCCTACATCTCTTTTCTTCCTCTCCCTGGCTTTAGCTAATTTGAAGATTTCATTAAGCCCTTCTTTAGAGTCTAATCTATTGTATAAGTCTTCATAAGCTCTTTCCTTTGTATGCGCTACAATTTTCTTTGCTTCTCTTTTAGCTTCTCTATACGTGTTCAAAGCTCTCACTGTATCTTCTCCTCCACCTTCCCTAGCTAAGGCTAATTCCTAAAAGCAAGCTTGCTTTCTTTTAACAAGTACTAGATTTCTACAAATGATTACATTATTAGAAATATATAAAATCCATTAGTGATGTTCTACATTTATGATTCTAAAGTTGGTACATGTATTATATTTCTACATTGAATGTATTATTACAAATAAATACAATCCATTAGTACATAGGTAATGTTCATATACAACTTGGGAATGAAGTAATGTATAATTAAATTACTAATAATAATATGCAAACTATAACATAATATAATACTTGAACATTAAACTCCTTTTATCATCATAAAAAACCTTTCTCACCGCCTCATCTTTATTTTTAAGGGAGCTGATAAGTATTTATTTCTTATTTAATTGTTTTGATAGTTACAAAATCCAAATCATTATAAGGTGTTTTCTCAATTCGAACCATGTCACGGATGGTTCAATATAGATGTTGTGAGAGTCTATTCTATCTACAAAGACAATTGTGAAAACAAATTGTATTTGTTTTTACTCGATAGAAATGTAAGTGTTATAAATGTCACACTATATATTCAAAAAAGATTAAAGTTAAAATAAATTATTTATGTTTCATTAAAAATTATGTATATTAGCGAGATAGAGCTGTAGCCGTTGTCTCTCCCGATATGGCTCAACGGTATGAGGCACTTAATCTAGAAGGACTTATGTTTTTGATTGATCGTTTTGAGTTCCTTGGACTTGGCTGTGATGATTTCCCACGATACGAAGGATACTCAGTCCATCGGGATGAACGGATGATTTGGATAACTAAGAAAACCAAAGTCTCTCCATTGGGTTTTGTACACAAACAAATGGAGCTTCCAATTTTTCCTAGACCACATTCGTTTCAAGTGTTGGCAAATGATAAAACAAAGAGAAGAATGTTGATCGGTATATATATATATATATATATATATATATATATATATATATATATATATATATATATATTTGCATTTTTTCATTTTATTTTTAAATAATTAATTATTACTTTAAATGATAGTTTTATTAAACAATTTTTAGATGTTTTTGGACAAGTCGTGGAACGCGAGTTTAAAAAATGAACATCTTCCAAGCTTTCTAGAAATAATATTGAAGGATTCAATGTAAGTATATATATATATATATATATATATATATATATATATATATATATATATATATATATATATATATATATATATATATATATATATATAGGAAGAAGTTCCATTGAGAACCATTTTTAATGCGAGAACCGCGAGAACCAATCTGAGCCGTCCAATTCCCCCTCTTTTAATGTCATTGCCCACCCATGAATTCCTCACATACACCCTGCCACACTTGATCCCCCCACGCTCTCCATCCATGAATTCCAATTATCAAATTAACGGCTAAGATTGATTCTCGCGGTTCTCGCATTAAAATCGGTTCTCAATGGCACCCTCCCCTATATATATATATATATATATATATATGTATGTATATGTATATGTATATGTATATGTATATGTATAGACACACACACACGCTACATGACAAATATTGATAATATTACTAATTACAAAAATTATTAATAGGGGTAAAGAAATAGCAATGAGGTTATACGAATTAATGCGTTATCTTCCGATACCGTTAGCTGGAGGACTACAAGATAAAAAATTTATCTTTGTAAGCAAAGTTAAACTTGTTCATTTTCCTGGAAGTACGTATTAATTTTTTGATATTTCAATGTGTAACTATTACTATATTTTCTCCGTAATTGAGGTTCTACGTATTTGATTTTTCAGAAAATATTTTGATATGCACCGATTTGAGCAATATAAAGTTTAAGCCGGAGATAAAGATAATGGAAGACCTAAGCCTACTACATATATAGATATAAACCGCGCTATTTTTATTCTATGGAGTTAATAATGGAACATTAAATCTTGGTGCTTTATATGTTTTTACATATATGATATAAGTTTCGTTTTATCTATCATATGTTTTTATAATTTAATAGTTCTTTGCGATTTGTTTTATTTTTTGTTACGCGTGAAAGTTTTATATTGATTATCATAAAAATCATAAGTAAATTGAACCTCGAATTAAAAAAATGGCGCATACACTTAACTCCATTTCAAGTATTATATTTGGTGAGCACTAATGTTTTATACTAGTTATAATGAAACTCATAACAAAACTAAACCTCAAATAATAAAAAAACTGTATCACACATTCTAATTCACTAATTCAACTTATCATAACCAAACAATACTCACAAATACAAATTGGTTCTTTATATACTTTTAATAAGTATAAAATAATCAAATTCACTATATTAAAATTGAGGTTTTATTGATCAAGTACACATCAAAATTTATATTAAAACAACACCAAACTATAGATTTGTTTTATTTTACAGAAAGTTAAGACATATACCTGTTTTATTTTATTAGTATGAGATGAACGGATGTGATGTCGGAAATAACGACGTAGTTCAACATGCTTTACTTCGGCAAAAATGTATGTCTTTTCTGTTAATATAATTTTAAAAGGATACAATCTTATATTTATTTTATAGAGTGAAAATATATTCGGGTACATTCTAACAGAAAAACATAAAGAATATAATAAATCATATTACGCACGAAGAAAGGAGAGTAATCAAACGACACAAAGTATCCAGTCTAACATCTCTCAATGTCATACGGATATATACAAAGGTATGTCATATAATATATATATATGTATATCTTTCAAATTGTTTTAATGTGACATGCAATATTATTTCAATATGAAAATATTTGTGTAGAAATAAAAAGAAATAAAAATAAGAATGTTATGAACGGCAAAGAGAGGATAAAAAAAGAAGACATATGACGAATGGTGAAGGAAGTAGTCTCTCTATGACACTCTCGACTCACGGTGGGAATGCTTCTAACAAAGATAACGTTTCACCATGTGAAACGAACCATCTTCCAGAAACCAATATTAGTGGAAATATATCTTCTCAGAAAAAGAGGAATTATAATCGACAATATTATGAAAGAAGAAAGGAATTGAACAAAATGGCTTGTTCAAGAAAAAATCCCACCGTCCTCACTGCTACAAGTACACACAGGATTACACCATCTCCGACGGACTTGACACATGAAAGTAGCAACGGTAAATAACTGACGTTTACTAATATTTAATGTATTTACTATCTACTAAAATTGTTATTCATCTGTTTTCTAATATAGGCATAATAAGTCATACCGGTATACCACTGCCTTTACTTGAAGACATCTATGGTCAAACATCAACAAGTTAGTATTTCATATAACAATATGTTAAAAATAATTGTATCATTCATATTATAGTTAACATTGGTTATCTACAATATGAATAACTTAAGTACACAAAAAGAAACCTAACAAAATACTAACTTCTAAATGGACTAGGTGTAACAACTTGTGCTAAAGTCAATGTCGGTTCATCTATCCAATATGAAATAACGCATGATGACCCGTATGATTATGTTTACAAAGGTATTCCTACAGAACATCGTGTATTAAAAAAGTAGAACCCTTTTGTGAAGTGTGGAGCAAAACGAATAAAATACGAGTTCCCTACTTTTTGTTGCATGAGTGGTAAGACAAAGTTAGCTAATTCACCCGTTCCTGAAGAACTAAAGAATCTCTTTACCACCCAAGATGACTTGGGGAAACTGTTCAAAAATAACATACGTGCATACAACATGAACTTCTCATTCACGTCAATGGGTGTCTCTTTAGATAGTAGAATGAATAATATGTCATCTGGAGTATATACCTTTCGTGTGCAAGGTGGAATTTATCATATAATCAACCAATTAGTTCCGAGGGATGGTCAGCCACGAAACTTGTAGTTGTATTTTTATGATGAAGAGTCTGAGTTTGATTATAGGCTTCAATGGCCCAATCTAGACATGAACATTGTTCAACAATTGAGATATGTTCTTTCTACAATTCCATATGTTAGAACTTTTCACAGTCTTTCCGAGCTTGGACCCCTTGATAACTATAGAGTTACCTTGAATGCATCGGTGGAACTTGACCAAAGGGCGTACAATCGGCCTACCACATCTGAGGTCTAAGCAACAGTATTTAGTATACAAAATTTTATTTGAAAATCATTATATAAGTACTATATGTTATACATCATATTGATTTGTACCAACATGTAGGTTGCTGGTATATGGGTCGAAGGCAATGATAACATCATTGCATATAAGAGAAGTATTGTTGTCTATGGAAGGTCGGATTATAGTCAACAAATTCAACCTTACTATGCTTGTTATGATCCATTGTCGTATCCTTTGTTCTTCCCTAACGGTGAACCTGGATGGCATCCTAGAATACTAAGGGATGGAGTGTCTATCAATGAAATTATCGATGATGATGAAAATAATGACGGTGATTCAAGAGGTATAAATGTTATCCCTATCGCAAATTCTTCCTTTTCAACATTAATAAGTGGCAACTTATAAATGACGGTGATTCTCGAAATCTGCGATACGTTTAAAATCAATGGTGTTACTGATAAGGCCATTCGCTTGCGTTTATTCCCGTTTTCTCTCAAAGACAAAGCCAAGCTTTGCCTTAATTCTATCCAGGTGAATTCCGTTGCTACATGGAATGATCTTGTTGCCAAATTTCTAGCTAAATACTACCCGCCGGCCAAAACGGCCAAGCTGCGTAATGATATCTCATTGTTTCAGCAGACTGACGGGGAAAGTCTTTATGATGCCTGGGAGAGATACAAGGATCTCATGAGGAGATGTCCTTCACACGGATACGAGCTATGGAATCAAATTTTCATATTTTATAATGGCTTATCCGTTGTCACTCGGCAGATGATAGATGCTGCCGCAAGAGGTGCATTGGGTAGCAAAGCCCCACAAGCGTGATATGATCTTATCGAAGATATGGCAACCAACAACTACCAATGGAACCCCTCCACGAGACTGAAACCGCCAAAGAACGGTGGAGTTTTCAATGTAGATGCTCTATCTGATCTTTCTGCACAGGTAGAGAAGTTGACAAACAAAATGGATCAAATGTGTGCTCCTCCTAAACAGGTTACTTGTAATTTCTGCTCAGGGCCACATCCTAGTGACAAATGCCAGGACGAAACTCCTGCTCACGAGGAAGTCAATTTCATTACTAATCAGCCGAGGTCTCTATATAATCCCAATGCAACAAACTATAATCATGCATGGAGGGATCACACGAAATTCAGTTATCATAACCAAACCACTAAACCCCCTCCAGGGATTCCGTACCCACAAAGACCACGTCAGCCTCAGCAGTTCGATCGTCAACCGCAACCATATGAGCAACCACGTCAGTACAACACTCAACCCCTGCTTCCAAATAAATCTTCATCTCCATCTTCAGGACCTTCCTATCTGGAGGATCTTGTGAAGCAATATCTAGCACGATCTGAGCTATGATTCGACCAAACCGATGCTAGATTCGATCAGGTGGAAGCCACTTTAAGAAATCACCAGGCCTCGATCCAAAATCTAGAAAATCAAGTAGGCCAGGTGTCCAAACTCTTGTCTGAGAGACCACAGGGCGGTCTCCCGAGCAACACGGATCCTAATCCGAGAGCAGTTCCAAGGCCTCACCCCGCTGCACCTTAGTGGGGTGAGTTGGGTCTTTTACCGGCAGACCTAAAAGAACTGGATATGCTTTCGTCAGAATCTCGTGCTCTTATTTCTTGTCTCTTTCTATGTACTCAACTTCCTTTTGACATTCAGCGCGATATAATCATGAGACTTGAGAAACATGTTGGGAGAAATCAAAACTTTGCCAAATTTAATCGAGGCACTTCTATCGTGCCAAATATGTAGGGAAATGTTGGAAATGCGGTGCTCTGTTACATGAGGGCGCTTGTAGGAATTTTCCGACGATATCTCAGTCAGAATGTGCTAGTGCTCTTCGAGAAAATCCCGTTAAGCTAAAAGCCGAGGGGGTCTTGCGTCCTAAAAGTAACGCTGGTGCCATGATTGAGGAGTTGGTGAGTCTCCGACTAAGCAAACTCGAGCCTAAGCTCCGTTAGAATCTCTAGGTCATGCCTATGTTCATGTCGTATAGCTCCTCGTGTTTTCTCACTTTAATTCTCATTCGGTCTGGAGAGACAGGAAAACACTCCGCATTTCAACGCGTTAAAGTGTTCGCTTACACACTGTACTAATAGTGTGTTACTTGTACATACTGTGTGTTTGTCGGATGCCCACTTTCCGGGTTTCCGTTTCCCTTTCCGTTCGCATTTCCGCTAATCTAGATGTGTGCTTTCATTTCCATGCTACTTAACTCTATCCAGTATATTTTTCGGAGGCCTATCGAGAGTAGAGTATGCCAAAATGTTTTTCAGATTGAAATTCTGATGAAAAAATGGTTTTGCATGAAAATAGTGCCCTACGGCCGCATGATATATTAACTACGACCGTAGGAGTTTCTCAAAAAGCCATACGGCCGTAATGCACACCTTCTACGGCCGTAAGAAGTCGTCTATAAAAATCCCCATTTCAGAAGTCATTTGTACGCTCTCTCTCTCTCTCTCTCTACGCTCTCTCTCTAAAATCGCGATCAAACGACCGCCGAGGGTTCTCCGTCCATATCTCGCTCATTTTCCGGCCATTTTTTGAAAAAAAGGTACCAAAATGCTCTCCATCATCATGCGTTCATAATTTATAGCATTAATTTCATTGTGGTAGCCCATATATCCTTCGATCGAGCAAACCCTAATTCGCAAAACCCTTTCTGTTCGCAGAATATCTGCGGCCGTAGTAGTTATTTCCTACGGCCGTAGTAGTTATTTCCTACGGCCGTAGGACCTTTATTTAATGTTTTGCTTAGTTATGCTTCTGCGACCGTAGGTTTATCCACCTACGGCCGTAGGACCCCCTTTTTCAACTGATTTTCAAATTTGTTCATCTTTTGAACATTTTAAACACTCCGGGACACATAGCATGCCAAAGCAAACCTGTTTCGATCGATAAGATGTGTAAGATCAATCGTGCGCGCGTCTTACTTAGATTTCTGTTCATTACAGCTATGCCTCCTCGACGTGTGCGTAGACCGCCTTCACCTGAGCCTCAGGTTGATCCGCGCAACGCCCCGCGCATGATAGACCACGACCGAGTCCCCGTTGAGAGACCCGCTGATGCCGCTCTGCATCCATTCCTTCGCTTTGATCGCGAAGAGGACCGTTCTGATAGAGACATTCTTCTGGATAGGGAGAGGCAGTATGGGTTTGAGCCGAGCAAGTTTATCGTTTGGGAGGACCTGGACATCCTTCAGGTTAGAGGTCGAGCTGAGGGCACTTGTGATCTCCCATGGAGGCGATTGTTCAGTCTCCAGAGCACCACTTACACTGAGTTAGCATCAGAGTTCTTCTCCACTGTTCATCTGCTTTACCCGCTCATAGACTATGATCGGGAGGATGCCCTACATTCCGTTTACTTGGGGTTGAGAGGAGACTATTTTTACGTCAGTTTGCCGTCTTTATGGGTTTGTATACGCAGGAGGAGCTTAACACCCCTATCTTTTCTGAGGGCATTGTTGACTGGCCCGAGGGGGTCAATGGTATTGGTTTTTGGTCTGAGGTTGGCACGGGTGCGTACAACAGCGCCAACGTGCCAAACAGCACGAGACTCAGGGATCCCTTGCACCGTATTCTTCATCGTGCGATCGTTCATTCTATTACTACGCGCAGCGCATCTACTGGAGCTGTGACATTGACTGATCTTTTCTACCTTTACACCATGGTCCACCACACGCCCTGCCAGCTTGCTCTCTGCCTGGCGAGATTCTTATTTCAGGTCCGTACCACCGGCGTTTCACAGGCTATTTATGGTGGTGGTTACGTGACTATTCTTGCACGCGTCATGGGCCCCCTCACTGGTGAGATTACTGAGACTCTCACATCTACTACCCGGGCCACACCGATAGATATTCCGATGCTGCAGCGCATGAGGGTTGCAGCCAGGATCAACGGCAGGATGCGACTTATCACCTCTGCTGGTGTCCCTTATGAGCCGCCACGAGCGGCTGGGGGGGCAGCAGTGGGAGGAGCTGAGGGAGGAGGGGCATGAGGTGTTGAGGGTGAGGATATGCCACCCGAGATTACTATGGAGGATCTTTTTGGAGAGCCACAGCACGAGCCTCCCCCGCATACTTAGGTATACACACGAGATTATAGGGATAGACTTCAGAGTATGGATAGATCTATTGAGGATCTCCAGTGGGCGCAGACTCGGCTCACTGAGCTGGTTAGGCTCGAGTTTGCACATGCCGAGGCACATCGTCAGTATACAGCTAGCATGTTGCAGCTCATCGCGGGCAGCACCATCCCTTCTTCTACATCATTACCGCCACAGCCGTCAGCCTATCCGCAGAGGCTCTGGGACTTCACTGATGGAGCCGGACCTTCGCAGCCACCTCCGCCGTAGTTATATTTTGGGGATAGTTTAGTAGTTATCTTTTTATTTCAAGATTAGCTTGGCTGTACAATTTTGTTCTGTTGTAGTACATGCCATATTTTGATGTGTTTGATGTTCTTGTATAATTTTGTCTATCTGTATGACATCAAAACACTTGTACATATTCGGATATATATTTATTTTAGTTCAGTTCCTTGTGTTTGCCATAACTTGTGATATTTTTTTGTCCCTCTCTATGTTTCACTTTATTGCTTACTATTAGTACATTGGGGACAATGTACACTTTTAAGTGTGGGGAGGGGATTAATATAACATGTCTGCTATTTTGTGTCCTGTTGCAAAGTCTTGTATGTTTACTATGTTTTAAACCTTAGAATTGATTTAGGCGTAAATTTTTCACAAAATTTTATCATTTTGGACATGTTTAGATCTTCTCGCATGATAGACTTTAAACAAGTGACATTTAAGCTTTTATGAAGTAGATTTTGCACAAATACTTGAGTTTTAACAATTGTTTGACTTCAATTGCACAAGCCACACCTGATATGCATTCCTGAGCATTTAAGCCACTACACTGCATTTCTTACATGATTAGCTCATGGAATTGCTCACTTTTTTGCTGATTGTTGTTTTGATTGTAGAACTTGCTTACTAGTATGCATGTCGAGATCATGAACTAAACTGTTGCAGTTAAGTGATAGAAGCACTAGGAAACCCCAATTCAGCCTATATACTTTTGTTTTTAGCCAATTTCTATATTTTTACCCCTAGTTATCCAATTTGAGCCTAAGCCTTTCATTTCGTTACCTATGTTTATCCTGTTTTAGTCTATTTTATTTTTAAGTTTCCAGACTTGGTTTGTTCCGTTTCATGCTGCATACAGCTGAGTTATCTGAGAAAACCCCAAAAAAAAACCAGAAAAGAGATAAAAATAAAAAAAAATTAGAAAAAGAGAAAAATGAGAGATTCAGTTACTTGACATGCTTTCCTTGGCTATTTTTGAGTCTGTCATACATTGAGTAGTAGTTATTTGTCAGTATTACCTGGTTGTTAGACATCATTCAGAGGATTCTGATTCCACTTCAGCTTGATGAACTATTCTCTCGCCAAAAATATTGTGATATTCCTGTACTCCTTCAATAATAGCAGCTTTGACGGTTTTGAACTTGATTTCTGGATTCTATTTTAGCCACTTTTATATATTCTCATTCCTACCCTTAGCCCTAGCCACGTTACAACCCGAACAAAGTCTTCATGATAACTGCATATGTTTATGTTAATTAGTGGAGATGTGATACGTGATCAAGCTTATGCTAATCTTTGCTTCAATCTAGCACACGTGCACTTATACACTTAACCCAAATACACATTGAGTGCTAGAGTGATCTACGGTGAGGTATGAAGTCAGATACTTGTCATAATTCATCTATGCGTGTTAAAATCTGCTTTTCATGGAAGTTTGTTTTCGTTGCTATGTTTGGCTGTCTGTTATGCTTTTAGATCTCTTCTATGTCGGAATGATACATGTTTGCACTAATTTGCTGCCTTTAGAAATTCTTTGGTTTTAGCTATTGCATTAGAGTTTGCTTGAGGACAAGCAAAGCTTAAGTGTGGGGTGATTGATATATGTATTTTTATGCATGTTTTACATGCTGAAATACCCCGTACTTAGCCCAGATCCAAGGTGATTCTTGTTGTAATTGATCTATTATGCTTAACATTCACCATGCAGGTTACAAAGAGCTTTAAGTAAGATAATTGGGCAAAACAAGGGAAGAATAGAAGAAAAATGAAGATTGGTGAAAAAGTCCTCTCTACGGCCGTAGAAGATATTGCCTACGGCCGTAGGATATTATTCTTCTAGAAGATTTAAAAAGCCCCCCTACGGCCGCAGTAGATATGTCCTACGGCCGTAGGGACCCCTAATCAGCAGTAATCATTTCCTGGCAGATTTCTTGCGTGTGTCGGATGAGTAGCAGAATATTGCGTGGGGAGAAACTCCATTCCAGCCATCCTACAGCCGTAGAGGATACTTCCTACGGCCGTAGGAAGTTCTGTTACAACAGATTAAATGAAAGAATCTACCATTTGCACAAGGGTGACCATTTTTCACCACAATTCGGACCAACACCTCCAAACACTCTCTCTAAACTCCCTAACACTCCAGGGAACTTCTCTTGGTGATTCTAAGGAGGAGAGCTTGGATTTGAAGGCTTGGAACAACATCTTGGAGCTTGGATTCATTAGTTTTATCATTGCTAGCTTGGGTATACTCTTTCCATTTATTATTTCAATCATGTACCCATGTGTTCCAGATGTTGTAGTGCTAATATTAATGTATATGGATAACTAAACTCATTTCACTTGGGCCAAGATGATTCTTGGCTAGTTATGGTAATATATTGACTTTTATGTTGACTTGATTCAAATATGCATGTTTGATCTTGAATACAATTGTGTTTTATCAACTTAGTATGTTTAATCTTACCATGTTCATGTGTGATAATGTGTATAGGATAACTCCGTCATGTTTAAGCATGTGGATATTCAAGAATGATGATTGATTTTATTAATTCCATGTTAAGCTTGTTATTAGAAATGATACATCTTGCATGGTTGTCATTAGATATCATTGTTGGGATATGTTTTGAATCATTTCAGGTTCATCCATTATTGGTCATTTTATTCATATGTTGGTTTTATGCACGCCTTATGATATCCGATGAAAATCTAGTCATTTGGTGTATTTATGGGTCAAACATGCTACTAATGATTAAAGGATTCACAGAGATGTTTGTTGGTATGTTTAGATGGTGAAATGAACTCACATGTATGCCTTTGTTATGCTGGTCTTGGTGTTCAATGTGCATATCACATGATTCATATTTTAAGTAGTTTTGGCTATACTAGAAATTGTAGGTTTAACATGTTCATATCTTTAGAAATCATGTGGCTAAACTTAAAAAATCCCTTAATTGTGAGGTTTGAGTTTAGATGAGTTTGTGACCCCATTGTACCCATTTGCATGTGTTTATGATCTGAGATTAAAGTCTAGATTGTAATTTGTTGCTGAATGCCTTTATGTTAGATCTGACTGTTCTGTCGTATTGGTTCCTACGTCCGCAGGAAGAAATTCCTACGACCGTAGGTCAGTACACTGCTACGGCCGTAGGATATATCTACTACGGCCGTAGGAGGAAATTTTACCACAGTATGTTGTTTTTGCTTGTTTTAACCATTTTAACTGCTTTGACACCTTTTTGGGTTCTGAGGACTACTGTACATGTCATTTGAAAAGATGTTTGTCCTTGTAGTCTGATTTGGGCGCGATATGGTGGATCTGTAGTTGAATTCTGATATGTCGTTGCTTGCTTAATCATGTTTAAGTGTTGAATCTGAGTCTTGATAACTCGAGTGATGATTTGTGCATGATAATGTGGTTTTGTTGAGTATTAGAACATCATGCTATGCGCTCAATCTATTCAAGTCTTCATATTATGTATTGTATTGTGTTATTGCCATGATTAGTCTCGATGATTCGAAAGCCTGAGTGGTCTGTTATCCCGCTGTTTGCCTTCGGTGTTAGTCTGTATTAGTTACTATAGTTCTTGATTAATTTAGTTCATTCTGTTACTTGCTTTAATAAATTCTGCTGATCAAACAACAATGAGACTTAAGTATTGGTAGCTTTCTGTCCTGGTGGAACGATATCCGGTCTTACCAAGTCTATACTGCTATTGACCAGGTTATACTTGCCTGTGTCGTGTGTAGTATCTGCTTAGTAACATCGTTTTTATAAATTTAAAACGAGGTTGTGTCACAAGATTTTATAATAAGAAAAACCCGCAGTCCGTAGCACACCATATCACATTAGGTTTAATGGGCGATGGTTCGGAATTTTTGTGTATATAACCATGTTCATGTGCTTATGTCTCAAGAGGTTATGCTTATGCATTTGTTATGTTTCGTTGAATCCTTTGGAGATTAAAGTTGATGTTTCAAAGGTTTGAAGTTAAGATTTGTATAAACTTCCGATTTGACTTAATACGAATTAAAATATCATACTGAATTAGTATTGGTAGTTGTCGTTCCCTAAGTTCGATACACAGTTTTGCAATAGCATATGCTACATATGTGGGTTTATTGCTCATGTGTGTCGTATTTCAAGGGTAATTCATTTTTTAAACATTGTGTGTAATAAGCTTTTAGTCTTCTAAAAAATAGTATATCCAAAACACACCGGTCATCAATCCTCTGTCCCGAAATCTGTATGCCCTATGGGTATAGAAAATAACTTTTACCCCCAATAACCTATTGTTTAATCTTGTTTGAGTTAGTTCGGTTTGGGTAGATGGATCAACTTATTTGGTTTACCTGTTATAAAATCGGTTCGGTTATTAGTGACTATATTAGATGCATGTATGATACACATTGTTGGTTAAAAAAATGATAAATATTAAACATTCATAAAAAGATATTAAATCATTATAAACACACAAAAAGATATACAAAAATACTAAAAAATGACGACAACTTCGTCAACAACTAAGTGGTGGAAGCGTTGACGTGAAGTTGAGGGCATACATGACAACAACGTAGTATCATGATACAAAAAGCATGATTGTATTTATTTTACATAAGTGATGAGTTTACTTCACCAATATGTATCCAACTTGTCATGTTATCATGTGTATTAAACTTTTGTACTAGACTTATGCAAATTTTCCTTTTTAATATAACCAACATACATACAATAGCAACAAATTAAAAGTATAATATACACAATAAAAACTTTTGAAGTTCGATACACACATTAGCAAAACATGACAAGTTAGATACATTTTGATAAACTAACCCTACAAGTGATCTATCATTATAGTTACAATCATGACAATAAAATCAAGTCTTTATCGTTATAATAAAAAAGAATTTAAAATGATTATTAAATATTTTAGAATGATAAAATTAAGAATTTGATTAGATATAATATTTTGAAAATGTTATAAAGGATAAATATGATATTCGTAAACTAAGTGAACAAATTTTAAGTTTTAAGAAAGATATATGAAAAACGCTAATAATTTTGATTCGATTTAACTACAAAAAGTCGTCGAAACTAAAGTTTCAATTTTGATTATATAAAAGAAAAAATTGAACAATTAAATTTATTTATTAAAGAAAAAGTTAAAATTGCTTAGTAAATCCAATGCATGTTAATCTTTCATTCATATTAGAAGATTAGATTAAATATATTATATTAGAAGATAGAAAATAATGTTGACAAGAGCTCTTTTTCTACCGGAATGCCTATAGTTTGGCTATGAACGGTGCACAATTTTTTTATGGGTTACGATCTTTTTATATAATGGTTAAAAATAAATACATGACTATTATTTTATCTAGCAAACATGATATGTTTATTATGGACACTTTTATTTAATATTGCAAACGTGAGAGTGGGTTTATCATTATGTTTAATTTATTAAAATGTATCTAATTTGTCACGTTTTGTTATCATATGTATCGGACTTTTAATTTTTTTTTTGTATCGAACATTTAATTTGACACTATTTTATATATTAAATATTTTGATGAACCAAAAGTCCAGGTCCCCGACTAGGGATGGCAAAAAAACTCGAACCCGACGGCGAAAACCGAAACCCGATGAAGTTCGGGGCTGGTCGGGTTAAGCGATTTCGGGTCGGGTCGGGGATCGGGAAAATTTTCGGGGATTTCTTCGGGTTCGGGTTCAGTATCGGGGCAAGGTACCCCCGCCCCGCCCCGCCCCGATATATATATATATATATATTTAATAAAAATAAATTTATAAATATATAATAAAATAGAAATACTGAAATACATTTAGGGTTTTCTGATTTTGAACCCCTTCATTTTGTACTCTCTTACTCACGCCACCAGCCCCCAAGCTTCGACTTCGAGTTTTCTACCATCGTGCCTTCGACACCTCCACTGCAGTCTCCGGTCGTCTCTTTCTCCTTCCTCGATAGTGCCATTGCGTAGGTAAAAATTCTTTCTCCTTCCTCGATAGTAGTTCTTTCTCCTTCGTCTCACCAGTCGTCTCTTTCTCCAATGGCGTGGAACCATTTTAAAAAGATGAAAGTGAATGATGTAGAAAAGGCAGAATATAACTATTGTAAGAAACGGTTAGGAGGAGATAGCAAAAACGACACAAAGCA
Organism: Pulicaria dysenterica; assembly: GCA_947179395.2. Classification (NCBI taxonomy): domain Eukaryota; kingdom Viridiplantae; phylum Streptophyta; class Magnoliopsida; order Asterales; family Asteraceae; genus Pulicaria; species Pulicaria dysenterica. The sequence continues at coordinate 28,055,630 of OX359289.1, read as the reverse complement.
TTTACTAGACCATTTTCAGCGTTGTCCAAGACGAACGGTTAGAGATATACGGCAAAGCATCTTGGTTAAGGAGCAAAATAAAGTAGACGGTAGTTCAACATATCTCTCCAATTACACCTTTAATGCAGACAATTCTAGGAAAGATCTCGCAGAAATGATTATTGTGCATGAGTATCCTCTTTCAATGGTGGAGCATCATGGTTTTAGAAAATTTGTTGGAGGTCTTCGACCTTTATTTAAGGTTCCATGTCGAAATACCATCAAGAACGATATTTTAAAGATTTATGACTTTGAAAGGCTAAAAACTAGGAAGTTATTGGGGAGGAACACAAGTAAGGTGGCGATAACAACTGATATGTGGACAGCTAGTCATCAAAGAAAGGGGTTTATGGCCGTTACCACACACTTTATAGATGAATTTTGGAACTTGCAAAGCCGAATCATGAGGTATATCGTTATTAATTTAACAACTCTTAATATAAAGATAGATTAAATGTTTTTTACACTGTTAATGCTAAAATTTTAAACAGGTTTATTTATGTTCCTGCACCACATACAGCTGATGCTCTTGCAGAGGTGCTTCGTGATTGTGTATGTGATTGGAATATCGATAGAAAGTTGTCTACAATTACGGTTGATAATTGTACCACAAATGATGCAATTATTAGCAAGTTACTAGAAAAGCTTCCATTGAGATCACTCATGATGAAAGGCCAATTGTTTCATATGCGTTATTGTGCGCACATTCTCAATTTGATTGTTCACGATGGCTTATCTGTTATTGAGGAAGAGATTGAAAAAATTAGTGATAGTGTTTCTTTTTGGTCTGCATCAGGAAAAAGAGAGCAAAAGTTTGAGGAAGCGGCTTGTCAGCTAGGAATGGAGTACACAAAAAAATTGACCCTCGATTGTAAGACTTGATGGAATTCTACTTATTTGATGCTTAGTGTTGCTATACCGTATAGAGATGTTTTTGCGAGATTGAAGCTAAGAGAGACAAGGTATACTTGTTTGCCTTTGGACAATGATTGGGACTTAGCAAAGGAGATATGTGATAGGCTACAACTATTCTACCGGGTAACTCTTTTGTTTTCCGGTAACAAGTATCCTACAGCTAATGTATTTTTCCCTTTGATATGTGAGATTAGTTTTTCTTTGCGTCAATGGAAGAATTCTTCTATCGATGAGATTAGTTTGATGGCGTATAAAATGATTTCCAAGTTTGATAAATATTGGTCTGTAATTCATGGGATCATGGGGATGGCAGCAGTTTTAGATCCACGATACAAGTTGAAATATGTAGAGTTACTTATGCCTGCCTTGTATGGAGAAGAAAAGGCAAAGGATGAGTTTAAAATTCTTGAGGAGTTTGTTCGATCTTTCTTTACAGAATATGAATCTACCAACTCGCGTGTAAGAAGCTACTATGAAGGTATTAACACATTAGTTAGTACTTTACTCATTTATATAATAGATAAAACATTTCTAATATTTGAATTATATGAATTCTCATTAATCTATAGGTAGTGGTTGTGCATCTGGGTCATCTTCTTTGAGTTCTGGGTATAGTGATGAATTCCAAAAATTCCTATCCAACATTGAAGTAATTGCTAGTAAAAGTGATGACTCGAGTGATATGGCTGAGTTGGATAATTTCTTGAAAGAGAAGCTTTTGCCCAAGGACGCAGATATTGTTCTATTGATTTGGTGGAAGACAAATAGGAGTAAGTATCCGACACTTCAGAGAATGGCAAAAGATATATTAGCAATTCTAGTTTCCACCGTTGCTTCGGAATCTGCATTCAGCACAAGTGGAAGATTGATAAGTCCTCACCGAAGTTGTCTTCACCCAAAAACTTTGGAGGCTTTAATGTGTGCTCAAAGTTGGTTGTTGAATGAGATTCAAGGTAACACTTATTTTAATCACTCATATGTTATTTTTCTTTATGAATAATATTAATATATGTGACTATGTCTTATTTGTTTAATATATAGAAACTTGTTCGGAAGAGACCGAGGCATATTGTCGCTCGGTGGAATATGATTATGACGTGGAAGAGGTAATAATATTATACAAATTGCTCTCTTGGTAACAATGCTTTTATAATTAGTTTATAATTTGGTTTGATTCATTGAATTATTATCGGGTTTCTTAATATAGGGAGGTACTAAAGAAAGTGGCACGACGACTTTGGATGACATTAATTGAGTTGGTATTCGGTTAGTGTTTTTGTTGGAAGTTTAAGAATTGTTTGGATGTTGGACAAGCTTTTGTTTTATTGCAAGTTGTAACAAGTTTGTAACTTGTGTTTGAAGTATTTTATTTGTGGTTATGTTGTTTTAAAACAATCTTTTAGATCATGTAATGTATAATTTGTGCAAAAAATCCTAGCGTTAGGCGATGGATTTACCAATGTTGACAAAGACTTGGTTTGTATTGTATTTGGGCATAATTTTCCGGCTTTTGCCCCTTTTATGTTTTTTTTTTTTTTGCATAATTTTATAGCTGCCAATTTTTCACTGTTCGGGTCGGGGGTCGGGGGTCGGGGATTATTTTTCGGGTCGGGGTCGGGGACGGGGTAAAAAAATCCCCGACAGGGTGCCCCGAATGAATACCCGACGGGGACGGGGTGGGGACGGGGATTAGTTTCATGTTTCGGGTTCGGGGACGGGGGGCGCAAAACCCGCCCCGAACCCGCCCCGTTGCCATTCCTATCCCCGACCTTGGAAGAATCTTTAGACCATCAACATCTATAATGAAGTTTAATGGAGTTACTCATCACCATATCAACATCCACATAATCTTCTATTTTCAAGCCTCTCTAACCCACAAGACCATCAGCATCTAACCCGCAGTTACCCGGAGTTTCCCACTGTCACATTAACATCCACATCATCTTCCACTCTCAACCCTCTCTAACCCACAAACCCCAACATCTATTTATATATAAATTATAATATATATTTAAGAGAGAGAAAAAAAGTAGAGATATAAGGAAAAAAAAAGAAAAAAGGAGCTGGTTGTTGGTCGAGCCCACGCCAACCAGCATCTCCGTGATGGTGTACTGGTTGGGGAGCCAACCAGCTCGGGTCGATGTGTTAATGCCAATGGTCTAAACCCCTACATCCAACTTATACCAATTCATATATAATATTAATTATAAAATTATAAAATAAGGTAAAGAATAAAAGAAAGAAAAAAAACTCGTATACGTCAACCAGCTTGGGTTGGACTTTGGAGCCATAGCCAAGGTAGTTGGGGCTAGAAGCGCTGGTTGAGAATGCGCATGGTCTTAACTCTTACGGTTCAACCTGGCTCTGAAGCTCACCAAAACAACGATAATTTCTCGTCTGGCGCTTCGATCTGTACACATTCTGTCAAGGACGCAAGCAACGTGATCTCTCAATCCAATCCCCAAGCACTCGGCCTTCGATCAGCCAATCCCTCTTCTTCTCATTGCTGACTCTGTCACTCAGCAACTCATTCTTTCAGCTCTCAAACACTCAAACGATTTCAGGTACAATTTTCAGGGCTTATAAATTTGTATTGTCTAATGTTGTCTAGGATTCTAGGGTTTATAAAATTTCTACAGTTTATAAGACATAAATTTCGATTTTTACGGCTCGTAACTAGTTATAGTATGTTAATGTTGAAACTGATTTCTGATAATGAATTCGAATTATAATTATGTCAACTTATACTTGGGTTAAATGTGGGTATTATCGTGATCATTTAGGTTTACTGAAGAAATTTGGAAGAGATCCAAACTGAAAACCACTTTTGATTGACTTGACTAGCAAATAGTTTGCCATGATCTGTTTAGACCTGATATTTAAACCACACATATTCAATACACATTGTTTAGACCTGATATCTAAAATCCTGGCATTGTAATTATCTTCCCCACATAAAAATGACAAGAAATCTAGCTCATCAGATATATAGACCAAATCTGTATCAATGATGTTCATAGGACTGTTATCGCCAAATCCATGTGCAATTTTAACATTGAGGTTTTTGAAGGGACTCATTAGGCACCTGTCATGAACCAATGTTTGCAATTTCATAGACATTTATAAGATATATTCATGTATGGGCCTTGGTCAATGACAATCTAATAAACTTATAAACCACATACTTTCTAAACAATACAAGTAAATAAGAATTCATGGATGAGATATTATCAAGAGCTGAAGTTAACCTTTGTGATCACGTGTAAATATGAGTCATTGTTAAAGCTTGAAGTTGGAAGCAACTGCAATTTCAACAAAATCATAATTTTTTTTGTTTTGAATATCAACAGAACTGACGGTAGATACAAAGAAGTTAGTTTCAGTTACACAAATTCGGTTGAGACTTGAGATTAGACATCATCCCTATTGTGTTATACCTCCTACAATACAAATGATCAAAAGTAAAATCTGACGCAAGTACAATCAATCATGAATAAGCATAAGCCCAAATCAATAAGCTTTCCTGATATTTCTCTTCCTACTTTTTGAGACAAATATCAGATGTATTGCAGTGATCGGCTAACGTCTCCCCCTTCATCACTCAGTCGATCGACTACTAGCCTACTCCTACCCACTCCAGCAAAAAACTTTTGACGACCTTCTCTACATTTGTCAACCTAGCCTCGAAAATCTCTCTTCTACGATTGAGTTCCTACATCTGTCTTCTCCTAAGATACTGGTTAGTGTTTATTTACCGCTCACAATTTTTTTCTTTTGTTGTTTTCATTTAATTGGTTGGCAATATGATCAATTAACTATCAGTGTGTGTTCAAGAAATCGAAGCATGAATTATACATAAATTAAGGAAAATTATCGCAGTTGAATATTGCTTCTTGAATGTGAGTGTGTACTCATGGTTTCTTTGTTTTCATTCCCAGTTCTTGAGAGTGAAGCATTGAAAGCTATTTATAGGAAAAACTGGTTAGTTTCATTCATGACTTCGTGCTAAGTATAAGAAAAACTAGTTAATTGTAAGAAAAAATGGTTTATTCTTGAGACTGGAACAACATATTATAAAAAGAAAAAGAAACTGAAATTCTTACAATTGAAACACTGACTAGTTGCTAAGTTATAAGGAAAACTGGTTGGCTTTTGAGATTAAAAGACCGAAAGCTAAATACAGGATATATTGTGCGTGTTCATGGTCTTCTTCTTACAATTGAAACATTGATTAGTTGCTCAGACCACATTTTCCTTCTTTTATTGTTTTTTGCAACTAGATATTGAATACACGGTTCATGAGATTGGCTAGATTAGTTGAATAGGAAGCTTTCAATACAAGTTATGAATACACGGTTCTGTATCTTTTTTTGTTATTGTAGGTGTATGTGATTTTACCTGCCCATTAATGTTTTCATTTAACAACTTATATGCAATTTTATACTTCAACTTGCATCCTATTTTACAACATTACCTAGAACTGAATTTATATTGTCCAAGTATCATGATGATCACTATCGTTGTTGCCACTAGAAAGTCCTAAAATTTATTGGATGAAATGCTAATTGCTTTTGTTGAAGTTAACTTAGAATGTTAATTTGGATGTATGCCTTGCTATCACAAAATTGTAGTTAACATGTTAAGAGTAAAAGTTATTTTCACTGTTCCCATAGTAACAAACCAAACATGTGTTGCAAATGATTCTTAAACCCAATGTATAATACAAATAACAGTTTTCATGTAATTAAACCCCTTCCACCCTACTATTAAATCCATGCCCATAAAGATTCCTATATGCGAACCAAGCGCTAGATTTTTCTCACATAATTTACCCTCCATCAGTTCACTCTGTTTGAAGCACGACATCCTTCTGATAAGTAAATTTGCTACCTTGCAAGTATTGGTGATATGGCAACTTAATGCCCCCTTAATTTTGAGACGACAAAATGGACAATATATACATTTTAAGGTTTTTATAGGGAGCAATTTAGGGGGTTTTGTTCTAGAGATTGAGAACTCTTGGAATTTATAAGATTTAATGACATGAGTTGGTGGAAGTATGTGAACATGTGGTCTTGTAGATTCACTTTTGTACTTATTGTTTTAGTGTGAGCAAAGTTCTACTTTTTGTGTTTATATTATCAAGTATTTGAACAAATCAAGGGAGATGGGGTAATCCTTAGGGACCTGTGGGCAATTCTTAAGATTATGGGTTGGAAGCAAAGTTATTTCATTTACATGCCATTTTGTCTTGTTTCCTTATTCTTATTATTTCTGTAAAAAGTATTCTTCAGCGGAGAGAATTTTAGGTGGCCTGAGGGTTTGGGGGAGCCTACAATCTCGACTGTAGGAATCTATGTTACATGTTTTCTTCTTTCTTTTCTTCATTAACAAAATCATCTAATTTGGTTCATATTAATATTGTGTGATTATTGTTTGTTAAGCATCATATTATCATTTTCTTTACCATCTATATGTCAAAATTTGCAGAGCGCAGTCATTAGTTGTAGCTCAGAAGGCATGAATAACTCATGGAGGCAAAAAGAGCTTGTATTTATACTTCTTTATGCTGTTATCTTCTACATTATTATCATTCGCTATTCCCTCCAGCTTTCCCATGGTAATAGTTATTGTATTTCTTTTTTTCTTTTTTGTATTTATGATATGAAAGCAAAATCCATAATACTATTTTTAATTCATCTTTGATTTGACATATTGATATAACAGATCATTACTATAAGCTGTATGGCTTAAGGCCTGGATGGATATCGAGCCAGCTTAATGTATGTTTCTTTGTTGATCAATATCAAATTTACAGCATTTAGTCAATAATTATATATAGGACCTCGATATAGGGAATTCACATGATATCGCACCTCTCAGCTAAAAGATGCTTACAATTTATGGGGATTTAAATGAATCCAGAAAATAATACATTATGCCAACTGCACATCATGTAAACTTTCCCTATTTTTTCCTTTGCAGGATGCCTCTGATGCACAATGGAGAAATTTTCGCAGCAATTTACCCATTCTTACCTTTGTATTTGGACTTTTTACACTAATTGCTAACATACTGAGGGCATGCTATAGTTTAAAGGCAAAGGGGATGTCCACTACTTGGCTTTTGATTTCATTAGCATATTTGTCATATCTACATGGAGCATTGTATGTCCTCTCTTGAACCTAAAAAAGAAAGATCTAGAAATAAAAAAAAATTTAGTTTCAAAATTCAATAGGAAATTATTTTTTTGTTTTGAAAATTAAAGTTATATTATTGTAATACCACTGTTGTTTAATGTAAAAATAAACTTTATTCTACAACAGTTATGTTTAATTTTCATCTTTTGAAGTTCGATATGATTTTTTTTTAAATATTTTAACAGAGGTGTTATGAAGCTTTGATGGTTGTCTAACATACTTCATCTCAATGCAGTATCATTTTTATCCTCTCAATTGCATCAGCCAATTTTCTCTTGGTTAAGGTACAAGTGGATAAAAACTTTTAATGTGTCTGTATATTATGGAAGTTGATGCTATCATTTCATATAAACACATGATGTGCAACAATTTATTAATCTTTGTGATGCAGATATTTGGACGGACAAAATACTTTCCATTTTTACTTTGGTTGTTCAACCTATCATTTCTTCTTTGTAACCGTGTTTATGAGGGATACTCGTTCACCATTTTTGGGTAAGTTTTTCTTTTGTTGCTAGGTACTTCACTTGGTGGTTTCACTCTAATTTCTGGGCACTCAATTTTAATGCATTTATTTATTGTTGGAATGCAGAACCCATTGGGCTTATTTGGATAAATTCAGGGGCACGTTCAGATGGCATATCTGTTTTAACTTCGGTATTACATTTCTCTATTAAGCTAATTTATGCAGCTCAATTTGATTAATCTCAACAAATATACCTATTTAAGCACCTTTTGGTACATGTTACTGAAAGTTAACCTTTCTCTACTATTAATACTCACAAAAAGTCTCTCTCTCTCTCTCTCTCTCTCTCTCTCTTGTGCAGTTGTTTTGCGAATGATAAGCTTTGGGTATGACTACTATTGGTTACATCATAATGCTTATGTTGATCAAGAGGTATTATTATTTCTATTATCATTAGTTTCAAATTTTGTTGACACTGTAGTTCACAAGCCTTTGTTTCCATCATAATTATCTATAGAAGTTTGTGTAAATAGTTCGTTAATTTCTGTTCTGATGGTTCTTAGAGTGTGATTACAGAAGCACAGTCAACACTGCACCACCTGCTCTTCAGGAAAAACATGCTACAGAATGTTACAGGCAAGTAAATTATTTTTATGAAACTAGTGGTTTATATCAATACTATTTATGCTAAATATAGTACTTGTTTTAGCAGGAGAGAAGTGTTGGGATTGAGAAGTTTTCATATAATCTATACCTATGTTATTTGCTATATGCACCTCTCTACATCGCTGGACCAATTATAAGCTTCAATGCATTTGCCTCCCAGGTATCGTGACATCCTACTGTTCTTGATTAATTTTGAAATTAACCAGCTTTCAGGGCATCTAAGAACTTTTGTCAAAAAAAATATATTTTTCCTTTGTGTAGTTTAACTAGAATCTCATCAATTTAATAATCTTTCTTCCAGCTGGATACACCTCAAAAGAATTATACACTCAAACAAGTGGGATGGTACGGTTTTCGTTGGGTCATTAGCCTTTTTCTTATGGAAATCATGACTCACTTCTTCTATTACAACTCCTTTGCCATTAGGTGAGTCTACTAACAGCAAAATGTCGTTTTTTTTTGCCTTCTTTAATTTATGTTCTCTTTAATCAGTTATTTATTCTGTGATTTAGTGGAATATGGAAACAATTATCACCGATAGAGGTCTTCATTGTTGGATATGGGGTGAGAGCTTATGGTACTTGATTTCATAAGCTGATTTACTTACTTTCGTATGTGGATAATATTTGAAAAATCTTGAGACATTAATAGTTTCTTTTTAAATAATTGAAACAGGTCTTAAACTTCATGTGGCTCAAATTTTTCCTCATCTGGCGCTACTTTCGGTTTTGGGCACTGGTAAATCCACTCAAAAAGCTTGTTCCCCTTAGCTTTCTAGCTCTATATTGGTTTTGTGTCGAAACGTTCAATTTTTTGTGTGATTCGGGTTGACCGGAAACCGCTATTGTCCCAAATTTTTAAATTTCTATACATAATTAGTGTCTCAAGACTCAAAATCATTAAGAAAAGGACTAACGTATGAGAGGCCACCCAACCATTCAACCTTTTGAATTAAAGCCACCAAAGCATGCGGCCATGCGTCCAATTTCGTTTATACCCAATTCGGCTCAAAACATGGAAAATGATGGAAATATCACTAAATTTTTTATAGTTTGATACTTTTTATTTACAATATCACATTTTGAAAAGATAACAAAATATGTTTTTCTTTCATAAAAGTATAGATCTTATCTTCATAATTAAACTTTTTTTGGCCAGAATTGGCCAATACAGTAGATTTATACAATAGATTAGATTCTAAGGAAGGGCAGAATGATATCTTCAAGTTAGCTAAAGCCGGGGAGAGGAGGAATGGAGATTTAGGGAGCATTAAATATATTAAGGATGTCAGAGGGAGTTATTTCTAGGGATAGAGAAATTAGGCGCAGATGGGGCGATTACTTCCGTCATCTTTTTAACCAGGAGATAGGCTTGGATATGAGGGGTAGTGGAGAGAGATTCGGGGAGGATTTTCACATTCTCAACGACTGTTATTGCACTAGGATCTATCAAGGGGAAGTTAGAAGTGCTCTTCGCAAAATGGGGAGGGGTAAAGCGGCAGGACCGGATCATATCCCTATTGAGGTCTGGAGGTGCCTTGGAGAGCTGGGCATTAACTGGCTAACAAAACTTATTAACCTGATTTTTCGAACTGCTAAGATGCCAGATGATTGGAGGAGGAGTGTGGTTATCCCTATTTTTAAGAACAAGGGAGACGCCCAAAATTGTGGGAATTACCGCGGTATTAAACTCCTTAGCCATACTATGAAGTTGTGGGAGAGAGTGATAGAAAACAGGTTAAGACGGGAAACTAAAGTATCTAAAAATCAATTCGGGTTTATGTCAGGGAGGTCTTCGATAGAAGCAGTTCATTTGATTAGAAGTCTCATGGAAAAGCATAGGGAAAGATAGCGCGACTTGCATATGGTGTTCCTAGATATAGAGAAAGCTTATGATAGTGTTCCTATGGAGCTCATTTGGAGGACCTTAAATGATAGAAATATCCCAGGGAGGTATATTAGGGTCTTGAAAGATATGTATGCGGGTGCTCTGTCATGTGTCAGTACCCCGGTAGGAGATAGCGAGTTCTTTCCGGTTTCACGCGGCCTCCACCAAGGGTCTGCTCTTAGTCCCTTCATCTTTGCAATCATTCTCGACCAGCTAACAAGAGGGATCCAAGGAGACATCCCATGGTGTATGATTTTCGCAGATGACATTGTTTTGATTTCTGATTCGATAGAGGGGATAAATAGAAGCTTAGAACAGTGGAGGTCAGCGTTAGAGGACTCAGGACTAAGGATTAGTAGAGGTAAGACCGAGTATCTTTTCTGCCATTTTTGCAATACTGATAGCGAGGGAAGCCTAGATATCTGCTTAGGGGAACACACTTTGAGACCACGGGAGTCCTTCAGGTATTTGGGTTCCATTTTACATAGAACCGGGAGGATAGATGAGGATGTTTCCAACCGTATTCAGGCAGGGTGGCAGAAGTGGAGAGCTGCGTCAGGAGTGCTTTGCGACAAGAAAGTACCGCTTAAGATTAAAGGGAAATTCTACAGACTAGCTGTTAGACCGGCCATGTTATATGGATCAGAGTGTTGGCCTGTGAAAAAGGCGCAAGCAGCGAAGTTAGAAGTGGCGGAGATGAGGATGCTTAGATGGATGTGTGGGAAGACGTTATTAGATAGAATTCCGGTCGGGGTATTTAGAAACGACTTAAGAGTAACTTCTATCGTTTACAAGTTGAGAGAAGGGAGACTGAGGTGGTTCGGTCACGTTAAAAGAAGACTACCAATGACACCTGTTAGGAGAGCTGAATCTATTACAGTGGAAGGCACTAGGAGGCGTGGTCGCCCTTTTACGAGGTGGGAAGATAGAGTTAAAGCTGATATGCAGGAGCTATCTCTCTCTGTGGACATGATCTCAGATAAGTCCGCATGGAGAAGGAAGATTAGGATCCAGGATTAGGTAGATTTTGGGTTTGGTTTGTCGTTACTTTTTCAAATCTACTTCTTTCCTAAAACCTTTTATTTTTTATTTTCTTATTTTTTATTTTTTTTCGTTAGTTTTTTTTTTTTATTTTTAATTTTTAAATTTTTATTTTTATTTATTTTTTATTTATTTTGTTTATTTATTTATTTATTTATTGGTTGCCGGAGGTCTTTTCAGGAAGCAATCTCTCTACTTACGGGTAGAGGTACGATTGTCTACATCCCACCTCCCTCATACCCCGCTGTCGCGGGATTGGGTATTGTTGTTGTTGTGTTGTTGTGTTGTTGTGTAGTAGTTTTAATAGGGGCAAATTGCATGAAACTGCTATGAACTTTGCCTTAGTTACCATTGTATACAACCGACTTTTTTTCTCAAAAACAATACAATCAACTTTCATAATTCTTTCATTGTATTCAGATAACTTTTTTCCGTGTCTGGTTTTTAGTTACCATTGTATACAATGAACTTTGTCATAATTCCCATTGTATACAACAACTTGCATACAATGGAAGGATTATGAAAGTTGATTGTATTGTTTTTAAAATTAAAAGATCATTGTATACAACATAAACTAAGACAAACTTCATTGTATTTTTGTGCAATTTACCCTAAACTAGGTGGCATCAACGATAAAGCTCAATAGGTGGGCAGCTTCCTTATTGATTGTCTTAAAAAAATATTATATATTTATTGATTTTCATCTACAAGGATCTAACTTATTAAATAAATGCTAAAGGAGGTTTATTGCATTAAAAATATTCTTCGAGTCCAAGCTAAATATTTGACTTCACCAGTTTAACCTTAGAGATAAAACATGACCGAATCAACCCATTTCTAATATAACGTGTTAAAATTACCAACTAGTTCTATGTTTAGACTCTAGTAACTTAATTCTTGGTAATATGAAACTATAGGTAAGTGGTATTGAAGCCCCTGAGAATATGCCACGCTGTATAAATAACTGCTACAATTTGGAAAGCTTTTGGAAAAACTGGCATGCTTCCTTTAACAAATGGCTTGTGAGGTACAAGTTCTAGCTCTTTTATCTTTTATCTTTTATTTTTTCTTTTAAATTAAAAATGATATACTTTCTTTTGTAAATGAGTATAGGTACATGTACATTCCCCTAGGAGGATCTCATAGGAAGCTTTTGAATGTGTGGGTTGTCTTCACATTTGTTGCCATATGGCATGATCTTGAATGGTATATTTAACTTTGTCTCAAATTTTCTAATATTATCCTATTTGGGCCCGCTTTCTAACTGTTTATTTTAACTACAGGAAGCTTCTTTCATGGGCATGGTTGACATGCATTTTCTTTATTCCTGAAATGATTGTGAAATCAGCAGCATCTTCTTTTCAGGTGATGTAATGAATTTTGATAAAATTAACCTTCAGCTCAGCATATATGGAACATTTGTTTAATATTTGACCCGAGAATGTTTGTACTTTGTAACCTTTTTATTTTTAGACTATTTTTCAAAAGAGCAATATCCATATAATATTCGACCCGAGAATGTTTGCAATTTTTTTGGGACAAAGGAAATAGCGGTCTCTCTCTCACACAGTCACACACCACATGCTAGATTTTGGTGTGTAATTATTTATATATTTTTGCAGGTTGATAGCGTTTTCAAGGAGTTTATTTTCCGTGAGCTTAGTGCAGTTGCCGGTGCCATCACAATCACTTGTCTCATGGTCTGTATTCGCTCTTGCATTTTTGTTGGATTTTCTTGAGAAAAAGTAATATACTTGTAGTTCCACTTGCTTTTAACATCAAAAGGACTATATTTTGTGATTTAGAAGTTAGTATAGTTTTTTTAGAAAAAAATAATAATCAGGTTAGGCTAAATAAATATCAATAATATGCGTGTATTTGTGCGTATTTTTAGAGTCTTGCCTGAACTATCTTTGGAACAATTCATGAATTTCTATATGGCAGGTGGCTAACCTTGTTGGGTTTGTGATTGGACCATCAGGCATAAGTTGGTTAAAGTCTGTTTTTCTTGATCAGGCTGAAGGTTTCTCTTTCTGCACCTATTTTTTACAAATTGTTGCACATACCGCTCTTGGGAATTGACCTTCTTTTTTTTTAAAATTTCGCAGGGCTACCTACACTTTTTGGCTTGCTGGTAACATTTTATATTGGCACAAAGGTAAACAACCATTAATGCTTTATGAAAAATTTCAAGATTCTTGCATTTGGGATGTCTTAAATTCACTTTTTTTTTCTTTTTTTAGAATTTTTATATAAAAATTACCATGTTGTCATCAAATAGTCGCTACAAAAGTCTTTCTTGATATTGGTTTTGGTCTATACACGTATCAACTTAAAAAGCTAGCATGTTGGAAGGGCGTTTAAGACATTTTACGAGTGTTTAGAGTCGGTTATTTGCTAATATTTTCAACTTATTAAATATATATGGATTATAAACTTATTCGATTGCAGCTTATGTTCCATGTATCCGACTCCAAGCAGCGGATACATCAAAGTTGATGAACATGGAGGGCCCCTTTCGAGTTCAATCCAAATCCCATAATTAGCAATCAAAATCCTTCCATAACTTTTGGTGAGAATACACATTACACATGATGTCTATCACTGTCCATAGAAAGGTTTGCTGCTCGTGTTTCATGAAGGCGGTTTCAAGGGAACTGATCTCTGATTGTTTCATACTCTCCAGATATGTACATTTTCATTACTTTAACATAGCGTTTTCACCGTTTAGAAGACAATAGTACATTTTACAAACCAGTGCTACTTTAGCTTTTAAATAGTACATTTTCACTTGTGAGATCTTTTTATTGTTTATGTTTTATAGTAGCTGAGTGATAGGTGGGTCGTAAAATTTGGTGTGGTATGAAGTAATTGCTACATGGTTGAGTAGGGGGTTGGCGGTTGGGTGGTGAGAAAAAAAAAGTTGATATGACAATGAGGTGGAAGTGATACGGTATGAGATTTACTACCAATATGTACATGTATTAAGTTAATGTCATCAGGGAAAAAACCAAGTACAACTTGTATGTGTATTAAGTTAAGGTCATCTGGAAAAAACCAAGTATAACTTAGACATTTTACATATTAACTTTAACTATATTATAATAGACTAGCATTACACTCGCGTAATATGGCGATAATGATAATAGTTTGTGTTCGATAACATGTTTGATTTTAAAAGTAGGATATAGTACGTGTGAAATGCGGTATTAGTCAATCTATCCATATTTTTTTCTCTTTTTTCTGATTTTTTTACTTTTTTTACATTTAATCATGTTATTAGTTGTAAAATAGTCTTTGAAAAGCAATTAAAAAATATTATTATTAAATAATTACAGAAAAAGATGCTATAGCCTTAAAATTTTATTGATGTAAGTAATTTAGTTAAAATTAAAAAAATTAAATAGTTGTAGTGATGTTTAATTATTTATTAAAGTAATATTTGCCTTAAATTAATTGAAATAATTAAGAGAATGATTGGTTAGACTATTACTCTAAATGAGATGAGATGTTTGGTATGCAAAAAGGAGGTGGGATTTCAATTCCCAGGATTCTTTGAAATCCATGGATGAGGGATTTCCAAATCCTCCCACCCCCCCCCTCCCCCCTAGTATTTTGAAATCACCCAACTGTGGATTTGCTCCGGCAACCTCCGGCGACCCCTCCGGCGACCTTCCGGCTATTGCTCCGGCAAACGACAAATCCAGTTTACCACGGAAAACCCTATTTCGCCGTCATCACAAGGCCGTCGACGTCATCACAAGTCCGATCGCCGTCGTCACACAAACCCTAGATCGCCGTCTGTTCGAAGAAACCCTAGATCGCCGCAGCTCGTCTTCGTCTTCGTCCGTTCAAAGAAACCATCTTCGCCGTCTTCGTATGTTCGCCGTCTGTTCGAAGAAACCGTAGATCGCCGCCGTTATTCTTCGTCTTCGTCCGTTCAAAGAAACCCTAGATCTTCGCCGTCTTCGTCTGTTCGTCTTCTGTTCGACTTCGAAGAGAAGGGTTCGCTAAAAACCCCAATCGATTCGTCTGTTCGTCGTCTTCGCAGAGAAGGGTTCGTAAAAACCCTAATCGATTCGTCTGTTCGTCCTCTTCGCAGAGAAGGGTTCTCAAAAACCCAAAATCGACTTCTTCTGTTCGTTGTCTTCGTCTTCGCAGAGAAGGGTTCGCAAAAACCCGACGGCTAGGGTTTGCGAAGGCGGTAAGGTGGTGGCCGGCGGTGAGGTGGTGGCCAGCGGTGAGGTGGTGGTGTTGATGGGTTTATGTTGTTGTGTGAACCAAACAAAGGATTGGGATTTTAAATCCCACCAAATGAATTCCCCCCAAATGCAATTCCCATCCATAAATCTCATTCCCCTCAAAATCAAAGAATGAACCAAACACACCCTAAGTGTTTGTATCTTTTTATATAGAAGGTTTTATATAGAAGGTAGATATTCTAATAATTAATTTTATATTTTTTTTCTCTTATAACATTTAATATATAAATTTGATTTTGTCTTTCTAGTTAGTTATTATCTTAAACACTTTTACAAAAATTGTATATTTATAGTCACTTATATAATTTTATTAATTAAACACTTTTTTCTATATGAAAGTAAATGTAGAAGATACGTAAATATCTTTATTATTATTATCATAAAAATAAGTTTCTAATTTTTTTTAAATTTTATTAACTAAAATTAATTTAAAATAATTGAGTGTTTGGGCCAATGATTATGTATATTAACATTGATGGTTGAAGTCGAGGCTTAGATCATGCATCAACCTTATAAATTATTATTTACAGTCATTTTCAATAAAAAAACTTAAAGTAAATATATATTAATAGCAACGTAAATAGTAATTTTAAGCACGTGTGAAGAAACCTATTATAATAAGTAATAGGAAATATAATATGTACAGTTAATTTAACTAACTTAGATTAAGTTACACTCATATACATTTGAACTAGATTAAATGCTCGTGTCATAGACGGGTTGGTGTAAAAATACATTATTAAATTTAATAATTAATTTTTTTTTATCTAAAATGGCTAGGATTATCTAGATATAATTAAAATTAATCTTATATATATATATATATATATGTGAAGAAAATTAGAAGATTGGAATATAAGTATTTGAATAATTTACATAGCATATAAATGTACTGCACCAAGTTAAAAGGCATCGCATTTCCCAAATTTTTATAGAAACTTCTATACCAGAAATATATCTATTCTCATCAATAATAGCCACCTGAGATGTAAAATATATCTCTCACCATCCCTATAGTGTATGAGACAAATATATACATTTTGATTCGAGTCGGTTACAATATCATTTTTCCCTAACTAATAATAATAACCGTAAATATATATAATTAAATAAATTAAAAATATTTTCAACTTAATATTTGATGAACACTCCAACAGGCAACACCGCAACAGCCATTAAAGTAGTTACTAGTTAGTAGTGTATCAACTTAAGCCCATTTATCCTGTCCATTGAGCTTAAACCCATAAGCCCAAAAATTATTCAGAGCGAGAAGCCGAGGCCCGAGAAGGAGAGCAATCCCTTTATCGGCGAACATTCCAGTTCTCCAACGAACTCATCTGTATTTGTACTCGTATGTTCAGCACCACCCTTCGATCGTGAACCACCATCGTATGTATTTGAAATCGAGAGTGGGGGAGAGGCGATCGACAACTGCGAAGGGCTGGAATCGAATCATCAGATCGAGACCTTAGAGTGTAGCGACTAAAGGATTGAGCTACGAGTTCAGTTCCAACAACGATTGAGGTTAGATTTCGTTTGTCTTTTACTAACTTCTACAGCGTCAGAATCACTATAAACGAACTAGGTTTTCTCCTCTGCTGGGTCTCGACATTCTTGGGCTCGGTAGCAAGTTGTTTTGTTTATTAAATCAGACAATTTACTTATACTTGAATTTGATCTCAGACACCATTATGATCAGCAACATTTAGACTAAAATCAATTGCATAGCTTTGAGTTGAATTTTAGTGCCTATGAGATTTGGGGTGCAGTATAAGTAATGGCTTTGAATCCATTTAAGTGTCAGCCACATAATTTTGACTAGCATTTGGGCTGCTGGAACTAAGATCAGTAGCTAATTTGAGTTAAGCATACTAAAATCAGTGTTACATTTTTAGCTAATTTTGACTAAGCCCCTGTTGAATTCAGTCTTGATTTCATTTAATCAGTTAACTGCTACAGAATAAGAAAATCAGTGTTGTAAATATTAGAGAAGTTAATCATCAGCCTGTGAATCTAGGTAGTCATCGGTCTTGGATTGAATCATTCATAACCGCCATGATTTCTTGAGATGATTCAGGTGAGCTTGTAAAAGGAATTAGAACAATATCTTGTGTAATGTACTAATGTCTAAAGAAAGTTTGACAGTAGGCTATATCTTCTTTTGACAACCACTACTATACTTGGTATAATTGGATATTAAAGATAGACCTAATACGGCTTAGCAAACTTAGGTTAATTAGCACCATAATTCTCAATGTAGTTAGTATATGTGTTAAGATTTCCTAATGCACAAGTTAACTTCGACTTTTGTGTAATAAGCGTCCTAGGTTAGAGAAACCAAATAATAAACCACCAAATAATTTGGCTTAAATCAAGTAAGTTCATAATGGGTTTTGTATACTCGATAGATTGAGCAGACGGGAAGTAGTACGATTTCCGGGTAGGCTTGGAGTTTGTTAAGGTACAGATTTTTACTTTCTCTTATAGTTATTATAGTAGTTGGTACGGATTCTAAGTCCCTTTACAATTATTATTATCGTACGGATTCCTACCTTCTTTTATCCTATTATTTTTTATGATCCTTGCTGTTTAAAAGGTTGATATTTGAAATCTTGTTCTTTCGATGTGCTTCTATTGTTGGATTGATGGAGATATTATGATATGTAAAGCGAGTTGGAAAAGTTATATGTTCTTTTATTAGATATGTTCCACATGACGCTTCTCATTAAAAATATTTCAAGTACAATTTTAAATATAAATGTTTTTTGTAAAACTTGTCGACACAAAACTATATATATATATATAGGAAAAAGTTCATGCGAGAACCATTCTTAGTGCGAGAACCGTGAGAACCAATCTGAGCCGTCCAATTCTCCCTCTTTCAATGTCATTGACCACCCATGAATTCCTCACATGCACCCTGCCACACTCTATCCCTCCACGCTCACCATCCATGAAACTTCCCATATCCAAGGAACGGCCGAGATTGGTTCTCGCGGTTCTCGCACTAACAACAGTTCTCGCTTGAACCCTACCATATATATATATATGGAAGAGTTCAAACGAGAACTGTTTTTCGTACGAGAACTGCGAGAACCAATCTTAGCTGTTGATTTGATAAGTGGAATTCATGGATGTAGAGTGTGGAGGGGAACAAATGTGGCAGGGTGCATGTGATGAATTCATGGGTAGGTGATGACATTAAAAGAGGGGGAATTGGACGGCTCAGATTGGTTCTCGCAGTTCTCGTTTGAAATTTTACCTATATATATATATATATATATATATATATATATATATATATATATAGGGGAGGGTTCAAACGAGAACTGATATTCGTACGAGAACTTCGAGAATCAATCTTAGCCGTTGATTGGATATGGGAAGTTCGTTTGAACCCTCCCCTATATATGTATGTATATTGTTTTGGATATTTTATGGTTTTGATGCATCGAGCTATTTAACCATTTATGGGGGTACCATCGGCACATCATTGGGGCACCGGTAGTGTGACACCTTTTGTGGCGGTGTGATCAGTCCACGGCGTCTTCTAGGGGTTTGTCTTCGAGAGCTATTTTGGGTAGGAGGCGTATGGGCCGGTCGACCCTAGACTTGTAGGCTATGTTATGTTATGATGGATGGTAGTGTGGTGCCTAACACCCATCTCACATTTATAGGGTACATTTGGATTTGAAGGTGCATTGTACAAATGTCTAGCATTTTTCATATTTGTTTGTTGACGGTGTGCAAGTGTATGCGTTTTCGGTAGGAGCTTAATGTGATACGATATGTGGTTTGATATGATTTGTTGGTATGATATGTATGAATATGATAGGTTATCCTGGAGAAGAAGGATTAGCACTCAGGCATAGGAAGGTGGGAGTTTGGCAAACTTGGGCTTAGGACTAGATAGGAATTTGGTTTCTCCGGTTTTTTTTTTTTTTCTAACTAAAATAGTACCCTTTCCTTACTTTCTTACTTTTTAGTACATCTTTCGTAGTGCCTAGTAATCTCTCCTTTTTTGATTGTATTACCTAGACTATCTTATACTCGTATATTTTTCCCTCGTTTCACTTTGGTTTTAATACTTTTCATGGTTATTTTTATTATTTTCTTTTTTTAATTTTTTTTAATTTTTAATTGTTGTATTTTTCTTTTACTTTTTCTATATTTATTATTTTTAGTAGTTGTATTTTTTTTAATTTCTAATTATTTTCACTTTGTATTTTTATTATTATCTTATACTCGTATATTATTTTTATACTCATATCACTTTCACTGCCGGAGGTCTACATCAGGAAGCAATCTCTCTACCCATGCGTAGAGGTACGATTGTCTACATTCTTACCTCCCCCATACCCCGGCGTTACGGGATTGGGTATTGTTGTTCTCGTTGCTGTTGTTGTTGATTCTCAAAGTATTTTGATGTGGAAACTTTGATTTTTGAGACCTTTGTGTTTGCTTCCATTATTGTTGTTACTACTATGTATGTTATATATCCGCACACTCGGCATTTGGCTCAGGCGTAATTTCCTTTTCTTTCCTCTGCGGCAGGTGTTCAAGGGTGCTTTAAGGGAAAGAGATCAAGAGTTAGTCTAGCAGAAGCTTGCAAGGTACTAAGGTAGTACTTGTGGGTTGGTTTTTGAGAGGTATTTTACTTAGTGTTGCTGTTTATGTATCGTATGAGTAGCCTCCGTTTCATGCCGAGACAGGGTGTTACACTAATAAACCATATTTACCAATTTGTAATTCACTCTGGTATATATTTATGCAAGTAATTTAAATAATTTATAATTTTATATCGATTTAGAATTATAGATAATAATTCACTTATTCATGGATGATTCAGAGTAAGATAGCCGACTAAGGAATCAGGGATAGTTAACCCCTGGGGGTTTGTGTCCGAAGGGATTTTGGATTTGCTTACGGCAACAACTTCGTTCCCGAGCCATTCTTCGTTTCATCTCCACAGTTTAATTAAGAGGTATGTACATAGCAATTACTTTAACTGTATACTATGGTAATTAAAATCGATGTTGAAACATTGAAACAGTTTTCTAACCAGGACAGATCTGAAACTTATTTTATACACATGTTATTTGCTTAATTCATTCTTCCTACTCGTGATCTTATATCTGTAGTCGTTGATGATTATCTGTGAATCATGTGATGCCTTGAACTGATGAAGAGTTTGCATATCATGTGTTCGATAAAATGTCTGATTATAGAATGGTGGGATATTTGAAATGCTTTTAAATCATCTTCAAAATGCTGGTTCATTGTGATTATATGCAGAATTTTGATTGATTAAGATCTGCTGCACCTTTACGTTGTATGTGGCTATGCTTGGTTTAAAAATGCGGGATGCGATCTGATGCGTTTAGAGTCCCGGGAGCCGATGCGTGATGCGTGATGCGTGATGCGCTCGCATCACGAACACGATGCGCCTAATTTTCACAAAAATTACTTCTAAACTAATTTAATACCTTGTAAGTACTTATATAACCTAACCATTCCCTAAACACATAATATGTATAAATAGTTAAATACAATTCAATATTAGTATCAACTAGCAAGTAGAAGGTAGTGACATCAACTGTTGTTAAAAAAAAACAAACGCTGATGTAATTGTGACTGATGAATGAATTGAAAAAAGGCAGCGGATTAAAAAAAAATAGAAAAACAGCCATGAAGATGAAGTGGAGAAAAGAATAAGACTGATAAATCAATGAAAAAAACTAAAAAAGCAGCAGTCAAGCGCAACGGAACGCATCACGCATTGACCGCATCACGCATCAGTCGAGCGCATCAGACCGCATCAGACCGCAACGCCTACCCCCCAGCGCATCAGACCACCTGATGCGTTTCAGCCACCGCATCGGGCGCATCACGCATCAGGCGCGCATCAGGCGCGCATTTTTAAACCAAGTGGCTATGTGCTGCTAATGTGGGCCAAACTTTTTAAGTTCCAAGTATTGTTTGAAGTTAGAACACAAGCATCATGAAATCATAGCCACAAATGTATCAAGTTCTATGTTTTTAATTTGTAGCTAACTTGTAGTTTTTAATTATAATATATACTTGGTGAGATTCGAAGCTATTTTGTATCATCAATTGATTATATATACATATATTTTTGTGTCTTTTAATCCAGACATATAATTATATAAATAGATATCTATAACAGTAAGATGGAATTCTTACTTCATTCAAAATCCAAAGATAACAAACCAAACATCAATTTTGTGAGTGATACCCAAACCCTAGATGTAAACCAAACAATTTTTTTCCGAGTAATCATACATACCCATTCCCTTTCCAACACACATTTGAACCCATACTTGTATAATTCAAGAGTTGTTTTTAAAAGACACTTGGAAAATTGAAAGGTAAAAATGAACCAGAGGGGGCTTGATTCCTGAATGTTAGCTTCTGCCAGCCAAACCTCAAAGTTAGCTCCAGTTATCAATAGACGAACACTATGAGTCTATGAGTTGTACACACTATTACCATAATACTTGGACTTGAAGTTTGATGTTTTCAGTCTTAAGTTTAACCCATTTAATGAAATTGTCACATAGTTAGCTTTTGATATGAACTACAACACCAAATAAAGAACTTTGTAATAGGATATCTGGATCTTATGCCAATGATCCATCTTCACAAACTTGCTACATATGCTATGTGTATGATACCTGTTTAATACTTTAATGAAAGTCCCCAATGAACAAAGTGTCTGATTACCTCTCTCTCTCTCTCTCTATACTTTCTCTCTCTCTCTCCAATTAGAGTCTGCTTACAAAAAGAAACGCAAATTCGATATATTATAAGTGCTACTTAGTGTAAAAAATGATGCAATTTGGTCAAGTTTACGACTCATAGTAACATATGCTCTTGATTAATTTTTGTATTTGGAAGGTGGACTCCATTTGTGGACGGAGTTAAGCTTATTTATAAAAATCTCTGCTTCTTTTAGCTTTAGGAAATTGGACCTCATTTGAGACTAACTTTTGGAATTTTTTGTTAATTGAATTGGTTTTCAGTTGGAAATGTGTTCTTAAACAATTAAACATACAAACGCTATGATGACCCCTGTTCCAAATAAACAGTATGCAGGTAAATTTGTCTTTCTATAATCATGTTTATACTATGTGTTAGTTATTATTATTGTTATTGCTTTGATCTTTCATTCAATTAACTTCCTAACCTTTTTTGACTTAAGTACAGATGATGTAAGCCTACTAATGGTGTTAATCGACACGAACCCGTTGTTATGGAGCTCGACAGCTACTATTTTCTCATTTTCCAAATTCCTATCGCAAGTAAACTAGACAAAAACCGTTTAAGTTTAAGTTTATCTATCTTTCTTTAACAAATGCACTTATTAGAAAAATCCTATTAATACGTATACTTTTCTCAATATTATATGTTTATGTATTCATAAAAATTCTATTGTTTTATGTAGGTGCTATCATTCTTGAACTCGATTCTTCTACTAAATCAACTGAATCAAGTAGTAGTGATAGCTACTGGCTTAAACTCTTGTGATTACATTTACGATTCTTCATCGGGGCACACAAACCAGAGAGCTGAAACTCTTTTACAGAAATTAAAGGAATTTGTGGTTAATGATGAGGAGCTTAATAAGGATGAATCTGTTGATGGGATTGGTTCTTCGTTACTTTCTGGATCGCTCTCGATGGCTCTGTGTTGTATCCTTTTCGTTATGTACACCCTTATATATATATATATCTTACTCCTATATAATGCATTTAAGTTTCTCTCTCCTCAAATTATTCAGCCTACTTAGTACTAGCATTTTTGCACAATGTACTACCTTATAATCCATTTAATTCTCTCTCCTACTTTACATACTCACTAATAAATATTATTTTATAACTACACACTTTCCCAACCACACATATCTTATCTTATCTTACTCCTATATAATACATTTAATACTCTATATCCTCCTTAAAATTAAGTAAAAAAATTACTATTATACCCCTCAAATAACATCTCTCTCTATCTCTTCTACTTTACCCAATCACCAATAAACATTATTAAATAATTATGTTTAAAGAAAAAAAATAGTTTATGAAAAAAAGAAAAAAATGAAATGAAAAAGAAAATAGTTTATGAAAAAAAAGAAAAAAAATGAAATGACATATTACCGGGTAAATATTATTTTATCGTGCTTCTATATTATATAAAAAATGGTATGTTATCGGGTACAAACTATTCGCCTCCGTAGCATTGCGCGGGTACAGTGCTAGTATATATATATATATATATATATATATATATACTTATATACTACATTATAAAGCATTTAACTTTCTCTTTCTTAATATTTTTAAGACTACTTAATTTTAAGTAGTACAAGTTCTTATGCTTAAGATACCAACACTTAAAGCAATAGCCTAACCACTCTTTCCCTTAATAATCTCAACTAATTTAAGGCAAATATTACTTAATAATAATTCATTAATCATCATAACAACTATTTAATTTATCTAATTATAGCTAAATTACTTACATCAATACAATTTTAAGGCTATAATATATTTTTCTCTAATTATTTAATTCTAATAATTTTTAATTGGTTTTCAAAAACTATTTTAACAACTAATAAATTGGTTGATTGTATAAAGAAATCAGAAAAAGGAGAAAAACATGGATAGGTTGACTAACACCGCATTTCACACATATCATGCCCTACTTTTTAACCAAACATGTTGTCGAGCATAAACTATTGTCGTCGCTGCCGCATTGCGCAGGTGCAATGCTAGTATGTTTAATATGTGAGAAGATCTTTGTTTAAATTAACGACGACAATGATGATGATCAGACATACAACGAATTTTTCGAACAGGGTCACTTCATCCACAGCCTCGGGTAATTTTTGTGCATATATTTCTAAATTTATGTTGTTAACTATGTTTTAGTTGTTGGATCTCTTATATTTTATGGGCTTATCCATAATTGATGGCAGATCTTGTGTTTACATGGATCTCAAGATGGGCCTGGACAGTATGTCTCCGTATAACTTAATCCTCCCCCCCCCCCGGAATTTGTAATTAAAAAAAGATATTTTATTGCGCAGATATGTTGCCATCATGAATTCGATTTTCTCTGCTCAGAGATCAATGGTATGTGAAACACATGCTTTTGTTACGATTTCTTTATTTTTGTGCCATTATCTTCCTATAGATTTCATATTGTCCCGTTCTCTATGCTACGCATGTAATGCCATTTTTCACCTTGTTTTACTTCTTTTTTTTCTAAATTTATCTTTGTTTTATGTAATTGTCACTTATGAACCAGAATGTTAAGTTAACAAATTTTTTACTGTGTAATATTATGTTTTTGTTGTTGATATATAAAGTAATATATGTCGTGCAGGTACCTATAGATTCTTGTGTTATTGGATCCCAACATTCTGCGTTCCTGCAACAGGTATTATTTTCTTTTCTAAATTTGAGTTCAACTTATTATTGGTATAAGTATAAGGGTAAATGGCCGAGAAAGGTAAAATATATATTACAAAATTTGCCAACAAAGGTAACGTGCAATTTTTTGTGCCGAGAAAGGATTATAAATTTTAATATGTTATAAAAAAGGATTGTAAATTTCAATTTTGCATAAAAAGAGATTATAAATTTCAAATTGTTATTAAAAAGAGTATCATGACAAGCTAAAAATCAAGGTTATTTGGCCAAGATTCTCTTTTTTGTAACAAATTAAAATTTATAGCCCTTTCTTGGCCAAAATAATCACACGTTACCTTTATTGGTAAATTTTGATATATATGTTACCTTTCTCGGCCATTTTCCCTAATTATAACTGATAATTTATGATTTTTATGTGTGCAAAAATAGGCTTCTTATATCACTGGAGGTGTTTATCTTAAACCAAAACAGCTGGATGGACTGTTCCAGTATCTAACAGTATGTAAACCACCATCATTAATCAAATTCCATGTTTATATTCTCACCTTTTTTTTTTTTTTTAATTTGTGACATTTTCCAGTTACAAAGAATAAATATAAAAATAGACTCCCTTTTCAGTTCATGAATTAAAAATATCACAGAAACAGAAATGTTTTTGCTTTATGGTGATACTGTTATTTGTTTGCACGCAGACAGTATTTGCGACAGATTTGCATTCTCGCAGCTTCCTACAACTCCCGAAGCCTGTTGGTGTAGACTTTCGTGCCTCGTAAGCTGCTTTATGACACTAATTGCTACATGAAACCAAGGGCGGACCCATGATTTTTGGTGACTGGTGGCACCATATAATGACAAAAATAAAATTAATTAAGATTACGGGTGTTGTTCGAGTTTTTTTTCCGGGTTTCCGGTTAATCAGGTTGGGTTAATGACGTTTCAGTTGTTTTTCTGGTATTTTAAGGCTAAAATCTAATACAAAACACAATTTATATGAAGGTTTATTAGTTAAATTGTTATTTTTAAAGTAAACTAGAACATTTTATAAGTATAAATCTATAAATCGAATATTGAATTATAATTTATCATTTTGTTTAAAAAAATTATTTTTCATTAAGTTTTTGTGGCATGCAACAATCACTGGTGGCACCCAAAATTTGACTGACATCACCCAAAAATTCATTTTCCCTTAATAGGTCCCCGCCCATGCATGAAACTACTATTCGATGTTGATTTTATTTTTTTCGTTTTTTGAAGTCGTGTGCTGAATTATGTACAGGTGTTTTTGTCACAAAAACACGATTGACATGGGCTACATTTGCTCTGTTTGTCTGTCTATCTTCTGTAAGCATCACAAGAAATGTTCAACTTGTGGGTAAGTGAGTATATATATTTTCATTCTCACATAAATATGCAATATCCATTTTTGGTTGTTGAACATTGTAATGCATGGCTTATTTATATCGTCGGATCGCAGGTCTGCATTTGGTCAACCACAATCAAATGTCTCAACATCGAATCACAAGAGAAAAGCTTCCGATAATTAGAACATATTTAAGGTTTTATCTTTTATGTTCTTGTGGATTGGTTGTGACTTGTATGATGAGAATCACTTGTATCCAAGTTTGTAGTCGTTTATGTTGAGACTTTTCAATTCATAAGTTTGAATCGTTCCAAAAAAGAATCCGTGAAGAGCTAAACCGATTCAATGCAGGTAGGAATATGCACAAAGTTATCAAATTCACTATTGAACCCAAGGCGATGGTCCCTCGAGAGCATCTTTGTGAGACACTTCGAGGAGAGTGAATCACGTATGCGAGATGCTCTTCTTTTGCTGAACTCTTAGAAATTATTTTTAATCCATAAAATTAATATCTCATATAGTAACCAAAACACTTGATTTTGTTTCACTAAAACATAAAAAGTAAAAAACAATGACGCTTGAAAAGTTATCAGCAAACAATGAACGCTTGATTTTGTTTCCAATCATTATTAGAGTTTCAAAGTTTGAACTTACACGTTTGAGTTGACCTTAATATTATGATATATTTTGTGTATGTACGATTGATGTTGATTTTGCATCTTTAGGTGCTGAAGTTGAAGTTCAAATATTTGAAAGAAAGTGTTGATATTTGGACTTTTATGTGAAAGGATCATGTTCAACCTCTTGTTTTGATGTGTATCGTTTGAAGATTTTAAATAGAAGTAATAAACTGATTGGGTTTTAAATGTTGTTTTTAAGTATTTTTTATGTTGGAAGTGTTTCTAAACTTTTATACAATTTTTTGGTATTTTTCTAATATTTATAACGTTATCCAGTTCTTTAAAATGGTATGACCAGTTGAACTGGCAAAGCAACTAGTTTGATGAGTGGTCCGGTTTTCAAGATCTTAGATAAAACCCAATTCCGGAGGAGCATTCATGATGCTAGCAAACTAGAAAACATGTATTTGATATACTTTGTGGATGTTATAAATCATGAAATATAAAGTTTGATGATGATATAGTCATATAAATATTGTTAGAACACACTATATATGGTGACCAATGAACCTCTTCGGCTTTAGCTTTTAAGTGAGGCCGTTAAAGGGTAAAGACCCCTATGGTTTGTCAAGAAGTGTAAATGACAAACTTGAATAGAAGATTGTAGTTATTGGATTGAAATATTGCATAAAATGGAAGTTTTCTACATTTTACAAACCATGTTTCTTTTAACATGGCAACATGTTTAGGATGTTTCTTTGAACATGACAACATGTTTAGGAGGTAAATCTTTAACCAGCGATGTCTAGTGTTTAAGGTCATTCTTAAGATTTTGGGTATAAGTCCCATAGCACATGTCTAAGCGATAAAGTTAAAAGTAGGTTAAATATTAGAGGGTGTTTGTATAAAAAAAAAAGATCAAAATGATAATAACATAGTATGTTTAATATAATCCATATTTAATTCATAGTCCTGAGACAAATTTTAGCCTTTAGAATAGTGAGTCAGAGACATTAATAATTCAGATTGTATTTTAAAATTTTAGACGAATAAATATTGTATTAATAAATATTTTCGTAAAATTTTAAAAGTATGTTTTTTAAATAAGTTCTATAACATTCCCTTTTAATTTTTGTAACAACCTTCATCCATCGAACACTCACTAACACCTATATAAACCTGCTGGTTCAAGCATTCTAGCGCCAAATCAGACAAACGCAAAACAGCGGCACAAAGAGTCCAGGTTTCTTCTCCCGATCCCTCCTCCTATTGTGTCAATTTATGATCCATTGATTGTATGTTGATTATCGCTATCTATCGCCAGTGAAATCTGATTGTTACGTCCTACGTTTCTGATTTAAGATCGTAATTCATCAAAACCTTATACTGTAAACTAGATCTGGAATCATACAAGCAAATCGCCTGAGCTCTAATGAAAATTTAGCTGGATTCTCTACAATTCAACATGTTAATCTTCTGATGATCAATGCCGATTGCTACATTTCATAGATTAACTGATTTAGTGAAACCCTACGTGTTTTAATCGTTTTATCCTGCTTCGTTTCGTTGTATAATGTGACGATTGACCTCTCATGTCTGGTTTGAATTCAAGAGTTACTGGTTTTAATTAAGCTATTATGTTGTTTATGCTAATTATGAGTTGTTACGTTAGATTTTTTTTGTGATTGACGTTCGCATAAGCAATATAGCTAATTCAAAAGTGCATATCCATCTGTGTAGTTTCATTTTAAAGTAAATAACGCATCAAATTGATATGCAGATGGCGGAACCGCAGAAAAAAGCAACTCCAGTGAAGTCAAAAGAGAAAAGTTTAATTCTAGGTAACTTCTCAAAGAAGTCCTCACAATTTATTATGAGAATTAATAATTGATAACCTTAAAGTATGAGCATTCTAAATTTATATATATTGACCTAGCTGAAACGGAGGTCAACTTGTTGGCATAAATGAGGGACTCAGTAATATTTTTTGTCCACTGCAGATATAGACATTGACAATGACTTTCTTGGCTCATGGAAGCCGATGTCCATGGCAGACGATGGAATGGATTTTGACTTTGGACCAACCACCAAAGGGAATAAAAAAGCTTTTAAGTTTGATAATATGTAAGCTCTGTAACACACTAAAGTTGCATATTTACTTGGATAGTTGCTTAAGAATTTTTTCTTTCTGCTTAATATAATAAAATGGAGAGCAATTCCAATATATAAATATAAGCAAATAATAATATGGAGACATCAGACTTTGTATCTGAATATCTGATTAAAGGACACAAGTACTGTTTAATCAAGAGACAAAAGATCTGCTTCTTACTATACTCCTGCAGTTGAGTTAATATAGAAATCTATATAATTATTTACAATATCATCCATTAAGTAACTTCTCTTCCAGGGATATGGATTTCTCTCTTGATGCTGACTTTGACAAGTTGCCATCTTTTAAGACAAACATGTCTGCTCTTGATGTGTTATCCCCTACGAAGAAATCTGGAAAATCAAAGGAAAATTCTAAAGAAGAATCTTCTGGCGGAGAGCCTCGAGCAAAAAGAGAGAGCTTTGCATTCTCATTTGATTTTGACGAGTTAGTTTCTATTTCTATAATCACATTCAAACATTCTCAGCATCAAATAAACAAATAATAATATACGTCCACATTGTATTTCTGAAAGTCAAATGGCTTATGTTTTTGTAGGTTTGCAGATTTAGATTTTGAGCCGAAAAAGACAAAGATTGATGAAAACTCCAACAAATCTAAACAAAAGGAAGGAAGTTCAAACAGAAGTGACAGTGGAGTGTCTGGTGACTTTTTGGCTAAAGATGTTGAAGCATCCAAGAATGACCATATATCATCTAAGCATTCAGCGTCACGGGGTGCTAGCAATTCGCAGGTTGATACTCAAGTGGATAACATTAAGAATCCTGATCCCCGAATTGAGGATGACCAAATGAACTCTGCAGAAGAAAGCTGTGTTCTAAAGCCTGCAAATGCTGAAGAACAAGAGATACAGAGAACAATATTACCTGAAAATATAATTTCATGTAGCGTTCAAGAACCTATACAATCACCTCACTCATCAGAGAAAATATCCTCTCCAGAACCACTTGCTCAGGAAGATTTTCAGAAGTCATATGGTCAATCTTTAGCAGATAATGCTTCTACTGAAAATACATTTTCAGATTTGCAACCAGAAGAACCTAGAAATATGGTTATAATGGTGAGCCCGAGCACAGGGGTTGACCAAAATGGCAATGTAAGCGCTGGGGCTGAAGCAGTTCCTACTCAAGGTGTATCATTGGAAAAATTATCAACAAATACGAACTCACAACATCAAAGGGGTGAAATGTGTGAGACGAGGGATGATAATGTAGTTATTAGCCATATTGATGGGTTAGACAGTGCCAGCAAGATTGATTCACACAATGAAAGCTTTATGACCCATGGGGAAATAGTTGATAAGAGGAATGAAGATTCGTATTCCAAACTTCATGAGGACTCACTAGACAGGTGAGAGTATCTACTGTATTATGTGCTGGATCTTAGTTCATATGCAAGCAGTGTTCGGCTTTCAGACTTACCGTTGGTGGTTAGAGACAATTGGCAGTCAGACTAGACTTCACACTTTGAACTGATGACACATTTGACCATCACTAAAACTGAAATATGTGCCGATTATAATCGTAAACACTTTATAGAGCATCAAATTCTGGGAATCTGTTTGTACTTAAAATGTTTTTGATCTAATAGGCAAAACCCTTCACCCTTATCCTAGGCATAAGTGTAACTATGTTGCTAATCTTATGCAGTGGAAATACACTTGGTAATGTGGCATCAGAGAAAGAAAGAAGCAGCATTCCTATGCGGTCAAAATATTTCATGAAGCAAAATGGAAGTGAATCTGAGTTACAGCACACATCAGTCTCCTCAACAAAACTCATCCCCATTGGCAACAAAAGAATGAACACTTTACCAAATAACCCTTCAGTTGAAAAAAGGTGAAACTTTCATTTAGTACGAAAATATAATGAAAAAGAAAGTTTCATTTAAGTCTTTTACAGGGACTTCGGTTCTAGAAGTGTAGAATCTGGTATCAAATCTACTGGCATATCAAGGTCACTACCCAAAGTGCTTGACAGTACTAGGTGAGGTTTGTTTTTTTAACTAAAAATTGTTATAAATCTCATTAGTATTTAAGAATTTTTAAGCTCTTTGAAAAATTCTTTTCAGTAAGAATGTTTCAGGGGAAGTAAGAAGATCCATTAATTTGTTTCACATATGGTTCATTACAGGGAGTGCTTGAATGCTGATAACATTAAATCCAGGAATGAACCGATGGCGACCAAAGTGGCACATGATACTGGTCCAACGAAGGAGGGTAGAAGTGATCACAACGCTGAACATATTAACGCACTCAGGTTTGGTACTAATTTAATCTTTTTAAGCATATGATCTTTGGGTAGGAAAATGACTCATTATCTTGATAATTTAATTAGACATTATCTTGTATTCTGCTAAAGAATATTACTAACTTTTAAATCCTTGATTTAATTTAGGAAAATAATATTTTTGGGGTTCTTTGCTTCAGGTCTGATGTCTATCCATCCAGTTCGTCTGAACAGTTGCAAAAAAATCTCTCAAGGAATATTCTTAATCCTGGGCTACAAGCTACAAGCTTGACATCTACTCGTAACACAAAGACAATTAATAGGATATCCCCTACAAAATCTGAAATAATTACATCTGAAGTTTCTTCTCTAAAAGTTTCTAGGTAGCATGTTGTGATGTTTTCTTTTGCTCTCCCTTGTATCAAATGTCTTTGAAGTCGTTTTACCGAATACACCATCCATCTTAAAATGTAGAGCTGCAGAACCGAAGTTAAAGTCGCTCAGTTCGGTGATGCCAAGGGGTTTGACATCCATAAGAAACAAGGAAAAAGGTCCAGAATTGCAAGGAATCATGGTGCTGAAAAGTAGCCCGTCTGTTGACACAAAGAAGCAAACGTCATCCACCCAGACTTTGAAGCGCAAATTGGTGGGTCTTTTATTTATTTTTTTATTTTTTATTATTATTATTTTTTATTGTTTTTGTGTGTGTGTGGGGGGGGGGGGGGGGGGGGGGGTAACAAGTCAAAAACAGCTTCCCATCAAAACTGTAATATTTTTGGTAAGGGTCAAAACAGGTTGGGTCAGGTTCGCCCGAAACACTTCTGTCCTAAATTTTCAGTTTTTCTGTTTTCCTGTCATAGATATTAACAGTGTCATTTTTAAACTCAAATAATAATCTGCTTTGCTTGAAAAAAGTATTTTTAAGAGGTTTTATACTTGTATGTATCAGAAATTCACTATGAGCTAAATCAAGCCGTTTCCTTTTTTACCCTTTTGACCTTCAGAGTTCAGACTAAAACAAAATCCTGTTCGACCCATTTTACAAGAAAAGTAGTTAAGATTTATAGCACTAAAATTCCGACCCTAAAGACCTCATCCTTTTTACTTAAATGCCATAAAAACATATATTACCACTTATCTTGTCATCAGTTGTTATGTTTGGATAAAGGATCATGAAACTTAAGTTAGCTCATAAAGTCATAATCAAGTTTTATCTGTTTAATTATGCAGGAATCTGCTGATGCACCACGATTAACTTCATTAAAACGTCTCTCTGCATCACCCTGCAGGTCCTACCATGAAAGTAACTTTACATTTTACTTTACTTTTTTTACTTTAATGTTTTCTAAAAAGTAATTTTTTTTCTGAAAATCAGCAAAAATATCAGATCATCATTCGAAATAGTTGTTGACAAACAGGTACTTTATACTTATTCTAGAAACATCATTGGATCATTCCCAAAGATAACATGAATAACTAACACTTAAATTTCTTGATTATAGGTTTGCAATCATGTAAGCATGGCAGATGAGAAATCCCCCGGGCTTGATGTTTCTCTGAAAGAAATGGACATATCTTCTTCTATTGAAAACGATGGAATTTTTGAAAAGGCCGAGGCATGTTCAAAGGAACTTGAAGATGTAAGTATGCACTCTAGGTTAAATTTCTCATTCTCATTTAAAAATTTCATCCTTCGGAACCTTTTAACTGGAAAATACGTTTTTTCTCTTTCTTTTTTAACCACTTGCATTTGATCAGAAGTAATGACAGACATGTTATCTCACTGCAGATCTGTAGCATGCTGAAAAGGAAACATGAGGAGGCAAAAGATATACTTGTTCACGCCATCGTTAACAACAATAATCTCCTGATGCTCAACCATCCAATCTATCAAGATAAGATATCCTTTTATATGTAGTCGCTTACACGGTTTGATCTGTTTGGAGTTCATTTTCAAACCCTTTGAATAAGGTAGGATGAAATTATGATTGTTTAAATCCTTATACATTAAATACGTCCACATGATTCAGAAATTTGCAGAGTTGCTGATGATCAAGTAGCTCCAATTCTCAACATGCTTAGCTACAACCAAAATATGTCATACAAGGTACATTCCTTAAACCTTCCACTCTTAAAAGTGTAACTATTGTATTTGTTATTTCTAAGCTCCTGTGATTACGTGTCGTTTGTGTTTGTTTGCTTTTGGTGGAAGATTTGTCGCTCTATGAAGATTGTCTGGTACGTATTTTCATTTTCATTTGCATACTCTTGCCGTATTCGATATTTAGCTAAACAAGTATCGATGATGTTGAGGAAAGCAATAATGTGGTAGATGACTTGTCATTCGTTGGACTTTGTTTGAAAAATGCACAAGGCTTGATTTTCATGGATGGTTTTGAGTTAAGCATGGTAGTTCCCAACTGTTATTCATTTTTTTAAGAATATTAGAAAGTACATTTGAAAAACACAGCAGAGTATTATATAAAGATAACTTAAAACTTATAAGGAAGACATTATAAATGTTAGAACCTATTGCTTTTAAAAATTGTAAATATATTGAAATAGGTTGTGTAAATAAATTGTAGTGATCTTGTGTTGTAATTATAACATAAGTCTATAAATTTAAATAAAAAGTATCATCTATGTAAAAAAGTTTAACTAATATTATGAAATTATCATAAGTGTTAAAGAAAATATTAAATAGAGGCCAATTTAACTATGACTCATATGTAAAAACACTTAAAAACAAAGTGATTCTGTCTTGAAGCCCTTCTCGCCTATTTTTAGCTAAAACTGAAACAATTTTTAACTAATTTTAAGCTGTTTATAATCAAAGTAGCCTCAGCCGTATGGGGTGACTCAAGACACCTTTAGGCTTCATCGGTTTCATCGGGTAGCTTGGGGAACACCCGTACGCCCCCACCTTCGGGTAGGTGGTCGGTTTCCCAACCCGACCTCACGCTTGCCATTTTTTTCTTTATGCAGTGTAAGATACAGTAAGGGGAGGAATAAGATTGGGTTAGTTGACCCTAACTTTTGATAATAGGTCAAAGTAGTATTATGGAAAAAGAGATCTCCTTACACAACAAAAGAGGTCATACATAATAATTTTATGCATCGTCAACTTGTACCATATGCAGTAACTGTTTGTATCTTGTTATGTATGACTAAAAATGTGATATGCGGATCAATTCCCTTACGGCCTGTTCGGTTGGTTGCAT
The DNA here is from genome assembly GCA_947179395.2 of Pulicaria dysenterica. Taxonomy (NCBI): domain Eukaryota; kingdom Viridiplantae; phylum Streptophyta; class Magnoliopsida; order Asterales; family Asteraceae; genus Pulicaria; species Pulicaria dysenterica. The sequence continues at coordinate 28,021,100 of OX359289.1, read as the reverse complement.
TTGGAATGATTTTGAGGGAATGAGATTTTAAATCCCTCTAAAAGATGTGTTTGGTTTGCAGAAGTGAAAGAGGATTCAAATTCCCAGGAATCCTTAAAATCCCTCAGATGAAGGATTTATCAATCCCTCCACCCCCTTGGTATTTTGAAAACCCTCATATGAGGTATTTCCTCCGGTGACCGTCCGGCTAAAATTCCGGCGAACCACCGCCGTCGACGTCATCACTTCCGTCGAACATCACCGTCGCCGTCACCTTCCGTCATCGACGGAAACCCTAGCCTTCGCCGTCACCTTCAAACCTTCCATCATCGATGGAAACCCTAGCCCTCGCCGTCAAACCCCTTCATCACCGTCGTTCTCTGTCATCCCCTTCGAGAAACCCTAGCCGCTGCAACAGATACCCTCGTCGAAACCCTAGTCGTCGCCTTCGAGAAACCCTAGCCGTTGCAACCCTCGTCGAAACCCTAGCTGCTGCAACCATGGTCGAAACCCTAGCCGTCACCTTCGTACCCTTCGTCGCCGTCTCTGTCATCACCTTCGTCCCTTTCGTTTGCAGATCTGGGAGCAGTGAAGGGCGGAGCTAGGGTTTGAAACAGAGAAGGGGTGCAATGAAGTGGTGGCCGACGTTAGCAGATCTGGGAGAAGTGAATGGCGGAGCTAGGGTTCGAACGAGAAGGGCGGCGGTGAGGTGGTGCCGGCGGTTAGGTGGTGTATTGGATAGGTTTAGTGGTGGTGTCTTGGATGAGGTGAACCAAACAGAGGATTGAGATTTTAAATCCCACCAAATGAATTCCTAAAAAATGCAAATCCCATGTATAAATCTCAATCCTCTAAAAAACAATATTTCAACTAAACACCCCCTTATGGATAACATAGTTAAAAAAGTTTTGCTTGAATGGGTTGAAAGCTCGTACGACATTCTAACTCGTTTTACTATAAACGTTTAAGGTTAATATAACCATAATAAAGTGTCTTTAAAAAAGATATAACCATAATAAAGTTATGATAATCATATAAATACTTGTGCAATGTAAAAGTCAGGAAAATTTCCAAAAAAAAAAAAAGAAGTTATGACTCAACCAACTCATTTTGACAAACTTAATTAATAGGTCAATCACCCGCAAAATAATAATTAATTAAAACTTCATATTACATATAATAACATTTGTTAGGAAGATTATTTCGTAACTAAATGTTTTATATTTTAGCATAGCACTTCATTAACATTTGTGCTTTTGGCGGAGTGGCAATAAAAAATTCAAAGCAATTAATTTTGTGACATGGTCACAAATTCGACTCTCCATGTCTGTACTTATTAATTCTTTTTTTTTCTGATTTACCACTTCACGCTTTTTTAGATATCAATTCACTGTTTTCCAACACATACTATTAATATTTGTTTTTTTTATATTTAACACATGATAATATATATAATATGTGTATTTATAAACGTTTTATTTAATATATTTCTTAATATATATTTTATCATCATATAAATTTAATAAATAATTTGTTTAATTGTAGTATTAAAAAGTACATTTTTAAAGGGTTTATTTCTCTAACATGTATTAAACTATATCACAATTATTGATGTGCATTCACTTTATAAAAATATTATTGTGTGTCTCATACTTTCAATAAATATGTTATTGTATGTATTAAACATCTTATTGTATGTACTAAACTTATATATTTTTTGTTTTTTTATATAATCCAAATATGTACAATAACCCCAAATTAAAAGTTCAATATACAAAGTAATATTTTTGGAAGGTGGATAACTGGATATACACATTAATGATTAGGGTATAGTTTAATACATTTTGAAGAAGTAAACATTTTTTTGAATTAACATTAAATTATTAAAATTTATATATAAACATAAATAAGATGAATCGGCTTGCTTTATAATTTAATTTTTATATGATTAGTTAAGAAAAAAAATAGAATAGTTCTATTATAATTCTCTCTTAACAATCCACTTCATTTTTATAAAGATCTATTAAAAATTTATGATTTTGGTAGCAAATATTATATTTTGTTTGTAAATTTGTTACTGTAAAGTTAGTGATGTCAAATTATGTTGGGTGCAATACTGTGAAGTTCTTTAACTAAAAGTTACACTAGATTATGTTTGATCTTTAGTTTTTATATTATTTATCCTTATTTTCTTTTCCTGATACAGCACGCTGTACCAATTATCTCGTTAAAACTTATTTTCTAGCAACTCTTTAATAACAAACGGATTATCTTATCCAATGACATTAAGAATAAGAATAATAATTGCATGTTCGAAAATGCCAGGCTGCCAGCCGACCAAGGTTGTGGATCCCTCCTTTGATTCCATACGCTTCCAAACATCTTAGTCACTTATTATGATTAAAAAAACAAAAAAACAAAAAACAAAAAAAAAACAAAAAACAAATTTACACGTACTCCATTTTACCAAACTTCTCCATCTCCATTCGGAAACCAACAACCGCATTCTCACGTAAATACAACAGCACTTTGAACCCATCTTTCTTCCCCTGGCTCGCCTCTGAATACGGCAAAAAGAAGCACGGTTCAACGCTCCCAAGAAGGTTCCTCGAGAGAGGTAGAACCGTGACTGGACCTCCCCAACCAAAGTCAACCGTTGAATGCCCCAAGTGCCTCCAGTCAGTAAATGCACTCACGCTTTTACCAGCATTGATCCCTTTTTCATAATTTAGTTCCTGGAAGTCGATAAACGAGTGAACGTACTCGTTTGATGCATTTTTCTTGCTCTTTTTAATCAGTTCTGCAGTTTCCCAAATGGGTTTGTCGATCAGTTCACCGGCGGTGATCTGAACGTACATTGGCACGCAGCCATTGCCCCAGTAGCCAGCAGGCAACTGGGGCTTCACTAGCCTCCTTATGTTGATTGCGTACGCGAATTTCACCTTTTCGTCTCTTGGAATTTTTGAAGCTTTTACTCTGTTCTCGTAAAAATAGAATACTTTTCAATTTCAAGAAAGTTATAGCTAAAAACTAAGGTCCCATTTGTTTTACCGTAATGCAAAGGAATGGAAATGATTTTAATTTCATTCATATTAGTTATGGAATGACATTCCTCTACCTAAAGAAATGTTAATAGTTCAAAGAATTTAATTCATTTCCGAATAATGTTACCAAACGCAATATACAACAGAATTTGATTTCAATTCCATTACATTCTTTCTATTACGGTGAAACAAACTGGACCTAAAAATGATCAAATGTCTATTAAAGGTGATGTTTTGGATTTGGTAGTCTAATAATCATCATAATACTGTTTGGTACATGAATGAAGTTAGAATAGTTCTCTTTTAATGACAACATTATTGAATTGCAATTTGCATGAAAATACAATAAATTTTGTCTTATATTATTGTATACAACCATTTTTTTCTTAAAAATGATAAAATCAACTTTTACAACTCACTCATTTTATGCAAATAACTTCTGTGTCTGTTTTTTAAGTTACTATTGTATACAATTAAGTTTGTTGTAATTCACATTAAATTAAACTACATAACATTTACCAAATGTTAATTTCACTATTCCTAAGCACTGTTCATCTATAGTGATTTTTTTTAACTCTTAAGATATTATTTATCTAAACAAATGACTTTTTCATCTATGGTAAATATAGTTTTCTTATAAAGATTAAAAAGTTCTATCTCAAAGACTAAATTATTAAACTCAATATTTGAAAAACTAACTAACAAATTCTACCGCAAAGTCTAATATAGTTAAAGTTAACATCAGAAAATATTTTACAATAACTAAATAAAGATTTTGTCACCTTCTGTATAAAATGAAATTAACTAGGGTAATAACGTAACTTTGACATAAAAGGAAACTTTCTTGAGAGGGTTTGTAGTAAAATGAAACTTTTTAATGAGTTTGTAATATAAAGATTAAATATAAGAAAGTTTTATGATTAAAATAAAATTCATGGTGTAACTGTGTTATAAGAATTTTAAGTTATTGTAAACATATATGTAAACTCTAAGCCTTTATATAATTATATTGTGAACCTTCTAATTGCTTAAAAATTTGATTTTTAAAAGCCTACTACATACAAAATGTATATAAACTATGCAATGTAGGAGCTGAAATTTAGTTTATTACCCAGAAATTGCATATTATACATGTTTATATATTACTAGAATGTAAATATAACATACCGTTTAAGATGTAAGTTGTTTGTGTTTGAAAACAGAGTAAAACTCTTTCATTTGGAAACTATATGTTTGATGAAAGTTGTTTGTGTTTGAAAACTATGTTGTTTAAACTATCTGGTAAAAAACACATTTGTTTTACATTTTACCTATTTTGATTATTAAAAAAAAGAATGTTTCGGATTTTCAATGTTCCGCCGCAACGCGCGGGTACCAAAACCTTGTTATATATAAGTTGCATACAATGAGAGAATTTTGTTCATTGTATATAATAGTAATTAAGGCATATTAATTGTATTTTCGTACAATTTACCCGTTATCGAATATCTAAAAAATAATTGAATTAAACATTTGAGTAAAAGAATTATCAAAGAAAAAAGTTTACAAAATCATTACATATTAAAATTCAAATTAACTAATAAATTAGTATTTTAAATATGAAATTAAATTACTAAATTGTAAAGTTAAAAAATATTAAATGGGACGAATAAACAGTAAATGTGAAATTGGATTATTGTGATCTCAATCGATCCGAATTGAATATCAAATAAAAAGCATTAATTACTGTAATAATATCAAACAATTAATTTTTAATTAACATGTTAGAATGGATCTGAAACATTAAATTTGAAATAAAAGAAATATACTAAATATTTAATTCAATTATTAAATACAATATTAAAATATTAATTTAAATATTATTATATATTAAAAAGTGAATTTTAAAATTTATTTATTAATTAGTCACAGAACTAGAAGAACGGAAGAAGCTTACCTTGCTTGCCATATATAAGCACCCAAAGCTTCAAAAGTGGTGAAGCTCGAACCGGACTTTTGTTGTAGAAAAATCTTGAACCGGTCCAACCACTCATCTTTCACACTAAAACACTCCCTAACCACCTTTTCGTTAAGTTCTGTGTATGGTATGAAGTCTTTATCCAACGACAAAAACTCGTCAATCGGAAACTCCGTCCTGGCCGGTTCTCTGGGCCCCAACAACTTCAACCGGTCCCAAACCGGTTCGACCGTTACCTCACTCGCCCCTCGAGCTAGCTCAGCCATAGCATTGAAAAACAGCGTCGCCCCGAGCCCATCACACAGCACATGGTGAACCGATGCTCCTAAAGTATACCCGCCACAACTGAACCGGGTCACCTGTAAAATCAACAAATTGGTTAACCGGGTTTTTTGATCCGGGTTCGGAACCAACAATTCAATGAATTCTTCATCCGCATCGTCAAGGTAGTTGACGGAGCTCAACGGGGAGTCGACGGTGGCTGGAATGACCTGAACTCCACCACCAACCTTGCAGTGGAGCTCGAACCGGCCATCACTGTGGCGGCGGTGGAGAGAGCCGGTGTATGGGTAGTATTTGACAAGGGCGGTGGAGAGAGCGGTGGTGATAACTTCGAAGGGATCGGTGTTTTGTTGGTTGTTGGCGGCAGCGTAGGCTCGGACGTAACGGAATGGGACATTCATGTTGCGATCGGTATCGAGATGAGAGAGAGGGAGGGCGTGGTCATCGGTAAATGGTGACGGAGAAGGATAGACGGTGGTGGGTTGTAAGATTTTGACATCCATGACGGTCAGACGGTGGTGGCTGGTGGTTAGTAACGCCGGCCGATATACGATGGTGATGTTGACTCAGTTTCTAAAATCCAAATGGAGAGCCTTTATATATAATAGTGAGGTTGATTCAATTTCTGAAATCTAAATGGAAAGCCTTTATATATAATGGGGCAAGGACAAGGGACGTGGATGTTTAGGCATCATATATTAGCTATTTCACCAACCTATTTTTTTATTTAAAATATTGGAGCCGAATTATAGGCAACAAATTTATTTTTATAGAAACAACTTTATTAGAGGCATCATAAAATGGTAAAACAACTTACGAAGGGATGGATTTATCCCTAAAATATATACTTTTTCAATAATATGCATGGAACATACCTTTGACAAGATGATTAATTACGAAGGGATGGATCATGCTTTTAGGATTTAGGGAGGGATGAATAATGCCTCTTCGTGTAAAGTGAGTTTGAATTTAGGAGACGGATTTGTATATATCATCATAACTATGAATATTGAATGATAATAAAAGATAGTTATTGAGATTCACTACAAGAAAATCAGACATTAGAAACGGATTCTCCATGGATCAAATTCTGTGGGAAATTTTTAACGGATTACCCACGAATTTGAGTCTGAAAACCGATTTTCAACGGATTTCTCACGGTTTCCGTGGGTAAATCCTAGGAAATCCGAGGGAAATGGTTTTCCCACGAAGCTTTTAGCCATGGTCAACTCCGTGGGAAATCCGATAGAAACATAATTTTCTCACGGATTTTTCACGGATTCATCTGAGACAAAAAAGGGTGCTGTGTTGTAGTGATTATAGGTGTTGGTATAGGACAAAATCTTTGAAATAATTCGATCAATGGACGAACTAGACTACTTAATATATAAGAACTGTAAGTGTGTTGATCCTAATAATTGGTACCATAGCAAGGTCGAATCCCACATCTGTCAAAAAATTGTTAGGGTGTGACGAGTTGGAATCCCATAAATCTAAGACATGTGCAACATATATATTTTTTAGGGGGGGAGGGGGGTTGGGAGGGGGCGGGGATGCTTGTATGAGACGATATCTCTGAAATGATTCGACCTATGAGAGAGTTATACTACTAAATATATAAAAAGGATGTAGCGTATTGATCACCAGGAATTTCATTTGACCTGTGATTAGGGGTGTGCATAGAAACCGAAAAATCAAAACCAATATGTTAAAACGACAAAACCGAACCGATAAAACCGAAACCGCCCATTAAGAAACCGCCTCATTAATATTTAATATATCACATATACTTTTTAATTTTATAGTTATTAAATAGAAGTCAATGAAGCCCATAAAATACTTTAAGGTCCAATTATCAGGGTCAATAATTTTTCATTCCCTTTCTTGTTTACCTCGTTTTAAATCGACGTTTATATTATTATTATATAATACAAAATATCTTTATTTTGAATATTCGAGTTGAAAATGGTATTTAGTGTTGAAATATGTTATTAGACATTGTATTTAATGCGAGATATTAGATATTGTAGCTAAAATTAGTACATAATACGACAAATATAAAGCTTAGTACAAGAAATTGTATATTAATGTTGAAAACCAGGTGGGTTCGGTTTTAAAACCGAAACCGAACAGTTAATGACCAAAATTGCCAAAACCGAAACCGAAACTGAACTGTTAATGACCAGAATCCGTCAAAATCGAAACCATTGGGTTTAAAAATTCTAAAACCGAAATTAGCGGATTAGGTTCGGTTTAAGCTTAAAACCGCCCACCCCTACTAGTGATAAGACCATGATACTAATATTAGTGCCATAGAAATTAGTTGTTGTGCGGCAAAACTTGAAGTTTTTTAATTTAACTACATAAAGATTAATTTTAATTTTTGTTTGTCACTTTTGAATAAATTACATATTTTGTCATGAAACTATGTCTGAATTTTCAAAATTACATAAATCATCCTTACTTTTAAAATTTATCATGTTTTAGTCCCTAAATGATATTCTTTGATTTCACTTTTGTCTCCCATCGTCGGAGACTCAGAGTTCATGAAGCTGTTTTTAGTTTCCCATCGGCTTTTTCTTCAAACCATTTGTAAAATTCATCCCTAACATCAACCAAAGTGCTTAAAGGTCAATTTCATTAACCATGCATGATGCATATATGACTTAAGAAAATCTAATATTAACCACTTCTCATTTTCGTTTAGGTTTGGGCACACCTCCCCTCAACCCGGCTTTTTTGGGTCTAGGAATTCAGATAAGACTTAAAAGAATGTGTACTATGCACTACCAACGCGTTTAACAATTTTACCTGAATCCTATGCATTATGCAATAACCGACATTTACAAAAAACAATAAACATTGTAGTCGCTTTTTTTTTGTTAAAAGAAGCGGTCTATAGTCTATACAAACTCCATATTATTAAACTTCTCCATCTCCCTTCTAAAAGCAACAACTGCATTTTCGCGGAGATACGACATTACACAAAAACCATCTTTCTTTTCCTCAATTGCCTTCGAATACGGCAAGAAGAAACATGGTTCGACTGTCCCGAGAATGTTTCTAGAAAGGGGTAGAAACTTGACCGGACCTCCCCAACCAAAGTCAACCGTCGAGTGCCCAAAATGTCGCGAGTCAATAAATGCACTAACCCATTTGCCAGCATTAATACCCTTTTTGTAGTTTAGCTCTTGGAAATCGATAAACGATCGAACATACTCGTTTGACACATTTTTCTTGCTTTTCTTGATCAGTTCTGCGGTTTCCCAAATGGGTTTATCGGTCAGATCTCCGGCTGTAATCTGTACATACATTGGCACACAACCATTGCCCCAGTATCCAGCCGGCAACCGGGGCTCTACTAACCTCCTTATGTTCATTGTGTAGGCAAATTTCACTTTCTCATCTCTTGGAATGTTCAAAGCTTTCACCCTGTTAGTTTATATAAAAATTATTATAACATCTATTAAACTTCAAGAAAATCAGTTGTAAACCAAAACACCCATAAATTAGCCAATCAGGTGTAACAAGCATGTAGTTATACCTTGCTTGCCATAGAAAAGCACCCAAAGCTTCAAAAGTGGTGACGCTTGAACCGGATTTTTTTGAAGAAAAATCTTGAACAAAAACTCGTCAATCAGAAACTCAACCCTGGCCGGTTTTCTTGGCCCCAACAACTTCGATCGGACCGAAACCGGTTCGATCGACCGTTACCTCACAAGCCCCTCGAGCAAGCTTAACCATTTTTTTCTTGAAAATAATAAGTTCAACTTTCACAACTCACTCATTTTATGCAAGTAACTTCTGTGTCCATTTTTTAAGTTACTATTGTATACAATTAAGTTTGTCGTATTCACATTATATACAACTTGCATACAATGAGAAAATTATGAAAAAGTAACCAAGACATAGTTATTTTCGTGAAATTTACCCATTATTGAATATCTAAAAGATAATTAAATTAAACATTTGAGTAAAAGAATTATCAAAGAAAAAAGTTGACAAAATCATTAAATATTAAAATTCAAATCAAGTAATAAATTAATGTTTTAAGTATGAAATTAAATTTCTATTTTGTAAAGTTCAAAAATATTAAGTGAGACAAATAAACAGTAAATGTTAAATTAGATTATTAAGTTAAAAAATTAAAATAATAACCTTAAAATAATTTGTGTTCTTAATCTATCAAAATTGAATGATCAAATAACAAGCATTAATTAATGTAGTAATATCAAACACGTAATTTTTCATTAACATGTTAGATATGAGTCTGAAACATTAAAGTTGAAATAAAAGAATTAGATACTAAATATTTAATTTTAAGTAAAATATAAAATATTAATTAAAATATTATATACTACAAAGTGAATATTAAAAAATTATTTATTAATTATTCACAGAACTAGAAGAAGCTTACCTTGCTTGCCATATATAAGCACCCAAAGCTTCAAAAGTGGTGAAGCTCGAACCGGACTTTTGTTGTAGAAAAATCTTGAACCGGTCCAACCACTCATCTTTCACACTAAAACACTCCCTAACCACCTTTTCGTTAAGTTCTGTGTATGGTATGAAGTCTTTATCCAACGACAAAAACTCGTCAATCGGAAACTCCGTCCTGGCCGGTTCTCTGGGCCCCAACAACTTCAACCGGTCCCAAACCGGTTCGACCGTTACCTCACTCGCCCCTCGAGCTAGCTCAGCCATAGCATTGAAAAACAGCGTCGCCCCGAGCCCATCACACAGCACATGGTGAACCGATGCTCCTAAAGTATACCCGCCACAACTGAACCGGGTCACCTGTAAAATCAACAAATTGGTTAACCGGGTTTTTTGATCCGGGTTCGGAACCAACAATTCATTGAATTCTTCATCGGCATCGTCAAGGTAGTTGACGGAGCTCATCGGGGAGTCGACTGTGGCGGGAATGACTTGAACTCCACCACCAACCTTGCAGTGGAGCTCGAACCGGCCATCACTGTGGCGGCGGTGGAGAGATCCGGTGTATGGGTAGTATTTGACAAGGGCGGTGGAGAGAGCGGTGGTGATAACTTCAAAGGGATCGGTGTTTTGTTGGTTGTTGGCGGCAGCGTAGGCTCGGACGTAACGGAATGGGACGTTCATGTTGCGATCGGTATCGAGATGGGAGAGAGGGAGGGTGTGGTCATCGGTGAAGGGTGACGGAGAAGGATAGACGGTGGTGGGTTGTAAGATTTTGACATCCATGACGGTCAGACGGTGGTGGCTGGTGGTTAGTAACGCCGGTATACACTATACGATGGTGATGTTGACTGAGTTTCTAAATCCAAATGGAAAGCCTTTATATACAATGGTGAGGATGACTCAATTTCTGTAATCCAAATGAAAAGCCTTTATATATAATGGGCAAGGACAAGGGACGTGGATGTTTAGGATCATTAGTTATTTCACCTACCGTTTTTTTTATTTAAAATATAGGAGCCGAATTATAGGCAACAAATTTATTCATATAGAAACAACGATCATGCTTTTAGGATTTAGGGAGGGATGAATAATGCCTCTTCGTGTAAGGTGACTTTGTATTTAGAAGAATTTTATTATGTTTTTTAATTATCATAATTTTGAATATTGAATGAGAATAAAAGATAGTTGTTGAGATTATAGGTGTTGGTATAGGATAAAATCTTTGAATAATTCAACTTATGGATAAACTAGACTGCTTAATATATAAAAAAGAGATAGCGCGTATATTACTATGAATTTCTTTTGATCTGATGATAAGCGTGTTGATCTTAATAAATGGTACCATAGCAAATAAAGACATTTGCGATATGTTTTTTAGGAGGGGAGGGGGTGGGGGATGCTTGTATGAGATGATATCTCTGAATGATTCGACCTAGTAATAAGACCTTGATACTAATATTAGTGTATAGAAATTAATTGTTGTGCGGCAAAACTTGAAGTTTTTTTAAATTTAACTAAATAAAGATTAATTTTAACTTTTTTTTCACTTTTGAATAAATTACATATTTTGTCATGAAACTATGCCTGAATTTTCAAAATTACATAAATCATCCTTACTTTTAAAGTTTATCATGTTTTAGTCCCTAAATGACATTCTTTGATTTCTTTTTGGTGGGTGTATGTTTCTTAGGTGACTTTGTTGTCTCCCATCGTTGGGGACTCAGAGTTCATGAAGCTGTTTTTAGTTGGATAATTCTATTGAGCCCTCTTGATTATTTAGATGGTCTTTTTTGATATAACATATGTGAGTGTATGCTATGTATTAAAAGTTGTAATTGAGTAATTTGACATGTGCGGTATGTGAGAGTAAATGGGCCAAATAGTCGCACCCTTTTAGTTTCCCATCGGCTTTTTCTTCATAATCGATCTGTTTGATTGCTTTATTGTTTTGTTTGAAAGGGGAGTTTAGACTTATTTTGCTTCCAAATCTATCCTCTCAAAATTGGGTCGATTTGGAAGGAAAATATTTCCTTTCCTTCCCTCCACTTATATATTTGCTATACAGCCATGAACATGAGAATGGAAACCATTAACAGTAAAAGACCAGCAACGAAGTAACAAAGACCTTTCTGAAACTACACTATCAACCCCCAAACTTTTCTCCTAAACCTTGCTCAATCCTTCATTAAGAACCTGCCGGCAGTCCTCTAAGGATTCTTCTTTATTCTAAGATTGTAATAAAGCACATTACCGATCATAGTCGTTGACTTTGTGATAAAAGCCCATTATTTTTGTTTTACGTCGGTTGTTTCTTTATCTTTTTCTTTGGTTTTTCATTTTTTAAGATTTTGGATTGGTGAATGTGATGGAGTTCGGGTTCACTGTGATGGGTGTTTGATCACCAGTGTGATAGAGGAAAAAACTGGGGTGGCCAAACGGGTTTGTGAGTCCCCGTAAATGAAGGTCAGTGGCGGACTTGTTTTGTAGCCATGTGTAGCACGTGCTACATGTGGATTTTTTTACCCATAATGTTTTTATTTTTTATTTTTAAAGTCATATGTTTGTGTAAAGTGTAACAGATTAAATAAGAGTGCAACACATGATTTTGTTTAACTAATAAAAAGACAAAACTAAATATTTTGAAAGCCCAATATCCCATTAATCAACTAACAAGCATTTGAGCAATTAAGTCCATTATTTTAAAAGCCTAAAGTTTTCTTAGTTTTCTTTATTTTAATCCATTTTTTAAAGCAATAGAATATTGGGATAATTTATAATTTCTTGTATTAAAATTTGACCATAAATTCTAATGTATTGTTTGTTTTAAAGACGGTGAATTAGTGTATAATTTTGAAAGTGTAGACTACTTGATTGCTTGAGATTCTTTTATAAGGAGTAGATAAGTTATATAATAAGTTGTTATAACTGGAATATACTTCACCTATTACCCGACCCGATATGCATTATCCGTTTTACAAACATATAACTATATTACGGAACTCGGTTACTATATTTTTGTTCTGCACCGTGTGTTTTACAAACATAGAACTATATTAGTTTACATTATACAATTCATATGGGTTTTCAATTGCCATCATCTTCAAGAATGTTTTCAATCCATATGAACTCACAGCATAGTTGACCCATTCTAAATTCCAATCTCAGCATGTACACAAGTACACAACCTATGCAGTATACGGCTACAGTCACCTCTTGGGCTTTGTGCCTTAATTTGGGTATTTATATCCTATACACAAGCCCAATTCCCACTTACTCTCTCTAAGCCTTCTTACACCTAGCCCATTAACAAGGATTCTTATTTACTACATAATTATAATATCAAAGTGTCATCGTAATACTATATATGAAATTCTTTGTTTGCATTCGAATAATAAAAATTACAATTCCGAGTCTTAGAAAAATGGGTGCTACACTTGAACACAAATTGGGGCATTACAGATTCTTGACACACATCCAAGAACTTGATCACCGAGCTGTAGCATCCTGAATTTATAAAGGTATTTAAAGTAAGTCGTGAAATAAAAATTGAGAAAAGTGAATAGAAATTGTGAATTATTAAATGGTTTTAAGTGATGACTCAAAATATATCCTTGTTGGAATTTACGGATATCGCATGAATGAGCTGTAATTCTAAGGATATGAGAGTAATGGGTCCATTGGATATTACATCACTCATTCTCATTGTGATCTATGGGCTTGAGGCACAATATGGCTCTAAACTTCCACATTGCATAGTCAAATCCATTAAACACATGACATCATTTGGTAGCCATATGAAGAAAGTTGGTTGTAAACATATGGACCTTTTCACAAGATCTTAATCTTTTTATATGAGAGATTCTTCTACTCTGATACCGGTTGTTGGTCCTAAAAAAGCAAACTAATATCGAATGATATATATATATATATATATATATATATATCTAACTTTTAACTTTTCAAGATTCAAATAAAAAACAAAACAAAGATCTTAACATTGATAACAATTTACCATTCTCTTGATCTCACAAACTAATTGATAGACCTTGTTAACTCTTCAACTTATGAATGCAGTTAACAAGAACTCTCTAAATAGGAAGTTCACTAACAAGAAGACTAACTAGGTAGTTTGACTAACAAATCTAACTAGGCTGACTAGGTGAACTCCAAACGTATTTCGAGACTGGTTTAAATACTTGTTCTACGGATAAACATTAAGCTACACTTATCCTGGTCTAATATTCAAACTAACTTATCTATGTTTTACGAATGTATAACTTGGATAACTTCAATTTTCAACTCTTGAATTTTAAATATTCGTGTCAAACCAATGACTTGAGAGTGAAACACTTTGAAACTTATTGAAAGTTTTTAGTCTGAATTATTCTCTAGAGCAAACTAACTCAGCTTGAAAGCTGACTGAAGCTAACCACTCGGCTTGAGGTGACCGACCAGTCTGATGTATCAGACTAAATATAATTCCCGATTGTACAATTTAAATATATTTTAAAACTAACTTTTATCTTATTAAATTTATATTATTAAGATCAATTGACTAAATATATTGAATAGTTATTCATAGTAATAAAGTGACTATCCCTTTCAAAAAAATAAAAAAGTTCAAAGCAAGGCACTTAAGTTCAAAATCAGTGTCTTACAATCTGTTATTACAGTTTATACGCACTCCGATTGTTAAAGATTAGATAATAATCTAATTTAACTTAATATTAAAAGGAAAATTATATTATGTTATACGTTTTTCTTCGATTCTTTTTTAATTTTAATACTTATTTTTGTATGATAAGTGAAATTAGTGAAAGATTTAGGAAGAGAATGGGTGTCTAGATTTTTGAGGCCCGGTAAATGAGCCCCTTAACACACATATATATATTATATGTAAAACATTTAACTTTTTATCTCTTAAAAATTTTAAGACTACTTAATTTTAAGTATTACATGTTTTTATGCTTAAGATACAAATACTTAAAGCAATAGCTTAATCCTTTAAGTATCTCAAATAAAGTAAGACAATTATTACTTTAATAAATCATTAAACATCATAACAACTATTTAATTTATCAAGGCTAAATTACTTACATCAATACAATTTTAAGCCTATAGAATATTTTTCTCTAATTATTTAATAATAATATTTGTGAATTGTTTTTCAAAATTTATTTTAACAACTAATAAAATGGTTGATTGTAAAAAGGTAAAGAAATCAAAGAAATAAGAAAAAACATAGATAGGTTGACTAACATTGCATTTTACACTTACCATACCCTACTTTTAAAATCAAACATGTTGTCGAGTACAAACTATTGTCGTCACCGCCGCATTACGCGGGTGCAATGCTAGTATGCAAAAATTCATTAATAAAACGATATGTAAAAACCCAAAACAAAAGAACAGTAATAATAAAAAAATACGTCTATGAGAGGGATGTAAGTGACAACCTACATAAATGAGTAGCACGATCAACTACTCTTCAAAAAGAGGGATTGCAAAATAGTATTCCTAGTCAATGTTTGCATCAAAATAGTTTGCCTATTAACAGTTTACCACCAACTGAACTACAACAAATTATCTCATATAATTACTTGAATTTGAAGTTCTCTTAATATCTTGAGAAGAAAAGTATGAATCATCTCTTAATTATCATTACTTTATAAGATTTTGATATTAATAGTTACAATTATCAATCTATTAAGTATATATTTTTATCATTTTGGACTGTAAGTTGGACTTCAGAAACTTAATATTAGAGAAACTTATTTCAGCAAATATCATCGTTACTAGAAAAGTCATTGATACTGAAAGTTAAAACACTAAACAACTATTATATATCTAAACAATCATAACTTATGATGTGAATCGAATATTAAATAGTTCGGTTTCTACCTGCTTGCCTCAACAACGACGTCTCATATTTTTTCCTCGATTCTCGAACGATGAATGAGTTTTCCTAATACGTAGTTTTTTGGCTTATAGAATAACTTTGAATACGAGCTTCTTAATATTCTGCTTTAAAATTTTATAACATTTATATAAATATAACATATGTATATAGAAAGTTAAAACCCTATAACCGTGAGCCCTACAGTCAGTCGATCACAGGGCCAACTTAAAGATTTTGGAGGCCCGGGGCAACGTCAATAAATGGGCCCTTAAAATTCTAAACTATATAAAAACATTGAGTAACAAACTTACAATAATATGTACCTAACTGCAACACTAGACAAAAACACACATTGACAACAAAATAAGTGTTTATTTTGAAACATGATTTAGAAAATAGCTTAATAATATGCAAATTCAAATTAACCAATTACAAATGAAGTAAATCTAATAACCAGTTATTCAACCATTAAAATCTAATAGTTACCAACTAAGCAAACTAATATACAAACTAATATGAAATGCGAATTGTTAAAACATAACTAATTAATCAATTACCAACTAAGCAACTAATATGCAAATTATCAATTAACCAATTACCAACTAAGTAATTAATATGCAAATACCAGTTATAAAATTATACTAAGCAAATTAGTAAATACTTAAGTAATTAAAAAACAAACTAAAAATGTAAATACCATTTAGTTACCAGACAATCCATTGACAAAAAATAAACATACAAAAAGTAAGGAGTAGAATGATAAAAATCTAAATATAGAATAAAAATTAACTAGAATCCAAGAAACATATATTAAAGAAAAGTTTAAACGTGTTTGAGAAGTTAGAAATATTTCAAATATCAAATATGCCTTAATTAAGTTGATAATTCTAAATTCTACATTCAACAAAAGAGTAGGATTTTATTTTCTTCTCACGAAAAACAAATAGGGTAAAATATAGCGAATGCCATTTTTGTTTCTTATTCTCGGATTGTGTGACTTCGTCCCATAATGATTTTGTGTTATTTCATATCAAATTAACAATCGACTTTTTTTAACGAATTTATGATTTCTTGATTTTCTCCCAAAATGGTCAATACTAGAAAATCAAGCATTAAAGAGAGATTTCCTATGACTCGATACAGTTAGAAATTTTCAACCAGTTAAATTTCCAACGCACTTTCCACGAATTCGTGGGAAATATGAGGGAAATGGCTCTCTTTAAGTTTTTATCGATGGTTAATTATGTGAGAGATCTAAGGGAAATAACATTTTACTATAAATTAGTCTAGCACAAAGGGGGTATTGTGTTGTAGTAGGCCAAATTATTTTGGCATTTGAATATTGATTTTTGATTAGAGTGTTAATCTCGAATACATAAGAATTTATTAGCGCTTACAACAATATTCAACTAATAATAGATTGATTAAACTAGACTTAAGTTACATCATGTACATTATACACACATATGAATGAGCCCATATAATCCGTAGGTTCTGGGCGTTCGCCCCTCTCGCATACCATTTAGGACGACCCTGGTCGATCGCACCTACCGCAAACTCACAAACAAAAACACATAGTGAGGAAGAGTTTATAAAAATTCCTCACGTTCAAATAAAAAAACTTATTTTGACATAAACCCGGAACCTTGTTTTCCTTCATATAATAATAATATACAAACTTTGAAAAGCTTTCGACAGATAGAAAGTTCTTAGCCACCTTCAGCCCATAGTGTCCTGATTTCAATACCATTCACCTGTTTCTTCATACCACGTGAACGCTTCATCTCTATAAACCCCAATTCCTCTAAACCCCAATTCTCATTCAAATCCCAGTTTCTGATTTCAACATTCCTGATTTCTAGTTTCATTTACACCATCTTTTGATTCAATCAACTCCAAAAATGGAAGCCAGCAATGAAATTGGCGCGGCGGCGCAGCCGTTAACCTCAGTACCATCATCATGCGGATCACTCGGCGGCCATCTCGCTCGCCGTTTGGTTCAAATCGGCGTGAGGGATGTGTTCTCTGTTCCCGGCGACTTTAATCTGACTCTACTTGACCACTTGATCGCTGAGCAGGATCTCAACCTCGTTGGTTGCTGCAACGAGCTGAACGCAGGGTATGCTGCTGATGGCTACGCACGATCAAAAGGTGTTGGTGCTTGTGTGGTTACGTTTACCGTCGGTGGACTGAGTGTCCTCAACGCCATCGCCGGTGCGTATAGTGAAAATTTGCCGGTGATTTGTATTGTCGGTGGACCTAATTCGAATGATTACGGGACGAATCGGATTCTTCATCATACGATCGGGTTGCCGGATTTTACTCAAGAGTTGCAGTGTTTTCGAGCCGTCACTTGTGCTCAGGTGCTTGATTCTTTTTCCAGTCTCAATCTATCAATTTCATGTTCATTCTAATCAATTTCAAATTAACGTAGTGTTTGATATTAGTATACCTAGGAGGCTAGCAACATCTGCGAATTTCAAAATTCACATAGATTAATGAAAATTTTGGCAATTAATTGAGTTATAGAAAACTGATATGAACTCAGATGCTTTCAATAGAACAAGGGTTTATAATATTGATGAATTTATGACCAAATTATAACAGGCGGTGGTGAACAATCTTGAAGATGCACATGAACTGATTGACACTGCAATTTCAACTGCTTTAAAGGAAAGCAAACCAGTATATATCAGTATAAGCTGTAATCTACCCGGAATCCCTCATCCTACATTCGATCGAGAGCCTGTTCCTTTCTTTCTTCCACCAATGTAAGTCATACAATCTCTCATGATCTCTCTCTGTGTGTATGTGTTCTTTAAAAACTAGAATTCATGTATCGAATCTGTGCAGATCAAGCAACCCACTAGGATTAGAGGCGGCAGTTGAAGAAACAGCCAAATTATTGAACAAATCTGTGAAGCCTGTAATCGTAGCAGGCAGCAAATTAAGGGTTGCAAAGGCTCAAAAAGCCTTTGTGGAGTTTGCAGATGCTTCAGGATATCCAATAGCTATAATGCCATCAGCAAAAGGGCTTGTACCTGAGCACCACCCGAATTTCATTGGCACTTATTGGGGTGCAGTTAGTACCAATTTTGTTGGGGAGATTGTAGAATCAGCTGATGCTTATATCTTTGTAGGACCGATATTCAATGATTATAGCTCGGTTGGTTACTCGTTACTGATCAAGAAGGAAAAATCGATCATTGTGCAGACTAATCGTGTCACAATCGGTCATGGTCCTTCTTTAGGTTGGGTGTTCATGGCGGATTTCTTGAGTGCATTGGCTAAAAAGTTGAAGAAGAACAGCACAGCATTGGAGAACTATAGGCGAATCTTTGTCCCGAGTGGTGTGCCTTTGAAATATGAGAAAGATGAACCTCTTAGAGTCAATATCCTCTTCAAACACATACAAGTATGATTTTTTCTTATTAGTTTTCTTTTCGGAAATCCCGATATATTTGGTTTTCTCTTCATTGCTTAAATGTAACCAACCACCACCAAGCAATAAAGAGAAAACCAGATATATCTGGTTTTCACCAAGAGGTCACTGTTCAAACCTCACTAGAAAATGGTCACCAAGAGGTCACGGATTCAAACCTCACTAGAAAATGGTCACCAAGAGGTCACGGGTGGCCAGGGAAGGGTAAGGAAATGGTCACGGGAATACCCCGGTTAGGCCACGTACGTCTGAGTCAAAGACTCGCCCTCCCTGGAAAACCTGAATTGGTAAAACCTCTCTGTTTTTGTGTTTAATTTCATTGCTTAAATGTATTTTATCAACAGGAAATGCTGAGTGGAGAAAATGCGGTAATTGCGGAAACAGGTGATTCCTGGTTTAATTGTCAAAAGCTACGCCTCCCGGAAAATTGCGGGTAAGCGAGTTCTTGTTACCGATTTCTTTTACATGAATCTATACTCGACCTTAGATCCATGCAGTAAATGTTGGAATAATTGTCAAAAGAATTATGGTTGCAGTATTAGTTGTATTTTAGTATAAATAATGTAAAGTAGATAATATGTAACCCCACAATTGACAGTATCCGCCGCCGTCATCTGACGGAGAACCGCCAGATAACCACCCAATAACCGCCTTTTCAAGGCCTACAAATAGATGTACAAATGATTGTAAATATTTCAGATATATAGAAGAAATCTTTGGCATTTTCTTTTGCAAATTTCGTTTGGGACCAACAGTAAAGAGCCAATAGAGGGCTAACTGTATAAAAAATGAAACTTGAAGGGTTAAACTGTAAAATTTTAATATTTTTTGCTCTAGTCTGCAACTAAGATCCTTCTTTTTATAGCTTTAGTAACATCTGCTTTGAATTATCCAGTTATGAATTCCAGATGCAATATGGATCAATAGGATGGTCTGTTGGTGCTACTCTTGGTTATGCTCAGGCAGCTAAAGATAAACGTGTGATTGCTTGTATCGGTGACGGTAGTTTTCAGGTCCGTTACAGTTCTATTTTCTCATAATCAAACGCGTTATTAATATCTTTTTAAAGAAAATAAACCCGAAATCTTGAATTTTTATTATATTTATTATTATTATTATTATTATTACTTTTTGACGAAGTGGTTATCTTTTTAACTAGGTGACAGCACAAGATATTTCAACAATGATTCGATGCGGACAAAATACGATTATTTTCTTAATCAACAATGGCGGTTATACAATTGAAGTAGAAATTCATGATGGTCCTTATAATGTCATCAAGAATTGGGATTACACTGGTCTGGTCAATGCTATACACAACGGTGAAGGCAAATGTTGGACTTGCAAGGTTAGAGCCGAATCCCAGTGTTTCAATATTTATAGCTTATAAAGATTTCTAAAATCATAGTATCTGAAGATTCTTTTAACTTCTTATTAGTAACATCATGGGTCTTAACTTATTGCTCTCCTTTTGAAAGTTTGTGATCTGGGGTTGTTTGTAATTGCTTTATAATTTGAAAACTCATGAAGATTACTTGTTGGAACAGGTTCGAACAGAGGACGAGCTGGTGGAAGCCATAGAAACAGCAACTGGAGCACACAAGGATTCACTGTGTTTTATAGAAGTATTCGTGCATAAAGATGACACGAGCAAAGAGCTACTGGAGTGGGGTTCACGAGTCTCTGCTGCTAATAGCCGCCCTCCAAATCCACAATAGTCGAAGTAAACATGACCCCATAAAGAATAAAATAATATCATGTTCGAGTTTTGTTTGTAAATAATCATGTTGTAAGATCGGTTTTTACATTGTTAGTGATTGCTAATAATGATATGTCCTTGGTATATCTGTGACTTGAGACTATAAAGAGTTGCTTAAGCTATGTTTTTACATGTAGGTTATGAACAGTCTTGGTTTATTTCTAATGGTCTTCATCCTCTTCTTCTATCCAATTTTTTCATCTTACTTCAAACTCAATTATATTCTAACTTAGCTAGACTAATCTGGTCCTCAACTTTTTTAATTTAATTTATTTTATATTTAACTATTCTCCCAATTGATTTAAAATTGATATTCAATTTACGTTCATATAATCTAATTTTTCTAAAATTGTTTTGAGAATTGAATAATTTCAAAATTGAAGGTTGTGATTGGTTGATAAATGCTCAGTTTATAGTTATTTTATAAAAATTTACATGCCTTATATATATATATATATATATATATATATATATATATATATATATATATAGGGGAGGGTTCAAACGAGAACTGTTTTTCGTACGAGAACTGCGAGAACCAATCTCAGCCGTTCCTTGGATATGGGATGTTCATGGATGGAGAGCGTGGAGGGGATCAAGTGTGGCAAGTGAGGAATTCATGGGTGGGTAATGACATTAAAGGAGGGGGAATTAGACGGCTTAGATTGGTTATTCCAGTTCTCGTACGAAAAACAGTTCTCGTTTGAACTTTTGCCTATATATATATATATAACAAATAATAAATATAAAATTTTCATTATTAATAATAAAAATACATTTCATTTATCACATATTATTTCTCTAATTCTTTTTTCTTGGCCAAAGTTTCCTTTATAACAAATCTATTAAGGTGATCATGTGGGGTAATGTAAAATTCGAAGTCTTTGTTAAATTGCGCTACTTCTTGTAGTTTATTTCATTTGCTTTGGGTGTCAACGTTTTTCTTTCGACTTCAAGTTTTTTCATTTTATATGTCATTATTTTCAGCCCAGTCGTTGAACAACCCAATAAATTATTGACGTTTTCTTACGGATTTACCCCCGAATTGGGTGTACTCGTCGATAGCCTCTTTCCCTCCCAATGGGCGGTTGAGATTCTTCTATCTCGACCTCTTTGACCGGGATGTAGATGTGGCGAAATTTGAATCCATGTTAAATTTGTGAAGTGTTGATAGAAGAAAGTAGATAAAATTTTGAAGTGTTAATGGAAGAAAGTAGATAAAATTTTGGAGTGTTGATGGAAGAGAGTAGATAATTTTTTGAAGTGTTAGGGTGAAATTTTTTAAAGTGTTGAATGACATATTTTAGTAGAACAAGAAACGACAAAGTCTTTTTCATTGAAACTTATATTTTTTGATTCTTCTACAACCTTTGTTCTGAGGTTGCTCCTGTATCTTCCAAAAGGAAAAAAGATCTCTGAGAGTTCTTTCCTGAATCCGAATAAACTCTGTATGGAGATCCCAGAGTAGCCTACAAACAATCCTTCATCAGCTTGGGGAGCAAACTTTTGCAACTGCTCTTCTGGTTGAGAATGAAACATTGACAACCAAATATATGCAAAAAGCTGATGCTTGGCTTCCTTCCTTTTAGCGCTTCAATGGGAGTTTTGTTGTGTCTTTTAATGACAAGGGATCTGTTTTGAGTAAAGCATGCACAACTGACAGCCTCACTCCATAGATTATATGCTAACCCATTTTCACACAACATGGTCCTAGCAGCTTCAATAAGAGTTCTGTTTCTCGTTTTTGCTACACTATTTTGTTGTGGGATTCTTGGAGCAGAGAAGTTTTGAGATATCCCTTTCTCACCACTGAAAGCTTCAAGAGTTTGATTTCTAAATTCCGTTTCATGATCACTTCTAAGCATCCTCACTAGATTGCCACTCATCAGTTCCATCTTCTTAATAAAGCAGATTATTTCCTCAACAGCCTTACTCTTTGCTCTAAGAAATAAAACCCAAGTGTATCTAGATAATTCATCAACCAACAAGAGAATACTTGCTACCTGTAACAAATCAAATCTGGGCCTAGTCGTTTAGTGAGTTTCCATATAACTGCTTATGTGTTTATTCTGAAAGCATGTGTTGGGGAGATTCCAAATCAAACCATAATCAAACCCATCTATTCTCTTAAATAGGATTTGATGCTAACAAAACCATATATTTAGTTTTGACTTTGAATATTGAATTTCATGTGTTGAAATTCATCTGACTTAAAGAAATTTATCTAAGTACTTTGGATCAGCTAAGCATCAGCTGAACACTGAGTATCAGCCAAAAGACCAGCTTCAAGAAGATCAGCCAAGAAGAAAAGACAAGTCTAGAAGCATCAGCTAATGGTTTAACACCACCAGCTGAGGGTTATTCCAAGATCAGCTGAGCAGTCAAAGGATCAGCTGAGTATTTCACTCTGATCAGCTGATGCCTCCCATCCATCAGATAAGCTAACTTCAACTTATCTAGTCTTTTCCTTATAAGCTTATTACTCTGAATGATCATCTGAGCCCTTGGGATCGATCTACTGATCATATAGGTTGATTAACTTAGGTTTTATTACTTTAGTATGTTTTATCAGCTGAGCATCTATGATCAGCTGAGCATATAAGAGTAACTGAGTCTTTCACTTTATCCTTTAGCTGAGCATTATTATTATTGCAGTTTAGTGTTTATTAGCTGAGTCAAGATAAAATATGTCAGCTGTTAGTATTTCCATTGTATTATTTCTTAAGTCAAAGGCAGAACATGTGTTGTTCTATTATGCCTTTAGATCTCTCTTTGTAAAAGTACTAAACACTTTTTAGATCTGTAAAGAGACAAAAAGGATTGATCTTGTTGGTCAAATGATCTTATTAGTTAAGATTTGATGAGACAAAGTTAAGTTTGTAAGATAAGTTCTAGATTTAACTTAAACAGAATTATGAACCTTGGTCAGACTGAGCACTTATAGTGTTTCAGACTGAGCATAAGCTGAGTATAAGCTGAGCATTATAGTTGATCAGCTTAGACTATATCTTAGTCAGTTTATCTATATGTTTGATAAACTGTGTGTTACCTAAGGTATAGGTCGAGTACTCAGCTTGATGTGTTTCAAGCTGAGTGACTCAGCTTCTAGGCTGAGTCAGCTCAACAAAGTTTCTTAGTTAGTTCTAGCTAACTCTTATGACTTCTAAGGATGAGTTAGTCATTATACATGTTAGTACATGTTTGATATCGAGTTAGTTCTCGATAAACTCAGCTTGATGAGTTTCAAGCTGAGTAACTCAGCCTGACAAAAGAAGTTAGTTTAAGAGAATTTGAATATGTTTTAAATTCGGTAATTCTCTGTATCTACGGTGCGGATAAGAAGATTCCAGAATCAAGATTGAAGATTGAAGACTCAAGATAGAAGATTCAAGATTCAAGATTCAAGATTCCAGGTTATCCGTTAGTTTGTTACTAGCAGATTAGGATTAGAACTAATTTGTTAGGATCCGTAGAATAGGATTATAAATACTAATCTCAAAATTAGTTTAGAGGCACGACCTAAGAACATGTATCACCTCACCATTCTTGATACATTGATTGTGTGTTGATCAACGTGATCTAGTATTCACAGATTGCCAACAATAATTCGTGTGATCGTCACATTTGTTGTGAAGTTGGTAAGTATTCAATCTGTGATAAATCCTGTTTAGAGAATTAGGTTGTATCTATAATCATTAGTTGATTATAGACAGCAAGTTTGATCAATTAGTTTGAGAGACTGAGAGCTTTGTTTTGTATTCGGTGTTTATACATTAAGTAGTTCATTCTTGATAAGTTATTGTAATCATCTTCTTATTAATGAAAGCATTCAGTTTTATTCAAGTTGATGTGTGTAACACTTTTTATTGATTTGTTCAATTTTCGCAGAAAGTGTGTTCAACCCCCCCTTCTACACAATATTGCTTGTTACTTATGTCACCAAGGGACCAACAACTGGTATCAGAGCAGGCTGAAATCTTCATAAGTTGAAGTTCAAGATTCTGAGATAAGAGTAAGATGTCGACAAGTAACAATTCATCAAACTTTCCTCAGATGGCTGCTAAAGGATGTCCCATGTTTAATGGATCTGATTATCCTATGTGGAAATTTAGAGCCATGCTCTTCCTTAAGTCCATTAACACCAGAATGTATGATGTTATACCCGTGGACCAATTATCCCCAAGATTCCTGCTGTTGTTAGTGATAAGTCTCCTGACAAGACTGAAAAGGAAGTCAAGAAACCTTTGGCATCTTGGACAAAAGAGGATTGAAAATTACATTCTCTTGATGACAAATAAAATAGTGTTCTAGCAAATGCCCTGACCAATGATATTTTGCATACTGTGACTGGGTGTCAATCTGCAAAAGAAATCTGGGATACTCTAAGTATCACATATGAGGGTACAGATCTGGTTAAGCAACAGAAGAAGAATCATCTTAACAGATCTTATGAAAACTTCTTTTCTAAGAAGAATGAAACCTTATCTGATGTGTTCACAAGATTTCACTGCTTGATTAATGAATTTCTAAGTGTAGGCATTAAAAAGGATGAAGCTGACCTAGTGCTAAAATTTCTGGATGTGTTACCAGAGAAATTCGATGACGTGACCATAACACTAAAGGCTGGAGGTACATTTCATATGTATAATCTACAGTCCTTATATGGGTTCTTGCTTAATCATGAACAGATCACAAATTACAAGAAATATTCTCAACATCAGATGAAGGACTCTCTTGAGAAAAATGAAATTGCATTAGTTGCAGAGAAGAAGAAAAAGAGGTAAAAAGCCTTCATAGTTGAATATGAGACTGAGTCAGAATCTCAGGCTGACCACTCAGACTCAGACTCAAGTGATACTGATGATGTTCAGACTATCACTGAATAAATGGCAATGCTTGCTAGAAGATTGAGAAGAGTACAAAGGGGAATAAGAAAATCTGACAGAGGCAAAGGAAAGAGTTCTTTTGATCCCAAGAAAGCTGTGTCCTTCAAATGCCAGAAAAAGGGACACATTGCTGCTGAGTGCAGAGAAAAGAAGGGTGAAACAGCTTCAGTAGCTAACAAGAATGCTTACAGAGCTGATAAGTATAAGAAGAAATATACTCAGCTCAAGAAAAGAAAGCCTGATGACAAGTCCAATGCTAAAGGACTTTATGCTGAAACTTGGGATACAGAATCATCTACCTCAGATGATGATGACAAGTGTCTGATGGCTAAAGAAGATGAAGAGTTTGACATAGATGAAGTTGATTATGGTCTGTCTGAATCAACTTTTGAAGCTGACATGAAGGAGGCTGAGGAAAACAGCAAACTAAGTGAATGAGATCCTCATGTACAAGGTTAGTAATTTCAACTCTTATACCGATGAAGAAAAAGGTCTTACATTTGATTATCTGTTAAATGACTTTCAGACCAGCCTTAAGACTCAAGCTGACCTCAAAGCTGAAATAACTAAGCTTAAAGATGAGATTAAGGAAAATCAAACTCTCATTACTGCTGGAAAGAAAGAACAATGTGATCTTGAATGTCAAAGACACATTAACAAACTTCCAAGTAAAGAAATTCAGGAAGCTAAGGATAAAGCGGACCAACTTTAAAAGGTCACCGAATCTTGGTGTAAGTCATCAAAGCTTGCTGAAAAGTGCATCAACCAGCAGATTCCTAAACAGGTGAAAGATGTACTTGGAGGTGACTATCAATCTACAGCTTGTGCAGCTGATGATAATGAGATAGCAAGTACGGATTCTGAGGAAGATAGAAAACTGATTAAG
The DNA here is from genome assembly GCA_947179395.2 of Pulicaria dysenterica. Lineage (NCBI taxonomy): Eukaryota > Viridiplantae > Streptophyta > Magnoliopsida > Asterales > Asteraceae > Pulicaria > Pulicaria dysenterica. The sequence goes on along the minus strand of OX359289.1, from coordinate 27,994,526 downwards.
TATCAGAAGTCAGCCTCAGAAAAGAAACATGATCAAGGTCTAAATTACAATAAGTTTGTAAAAGCAAAGGATCATGGATATGAGTGATCAACTTCAAGATAGCATAGTAAGTCTGTTCTTGATAGACTGAGCACTCAGCCTATTCAAAGAACACCTGTTATTGAAAGGTTAAATCCAAATCCTTTCAGAAGACAACATTCTCTGTCCAGTTCAGAGAGAAGTTTCAAGAATTAGAAGACAGCTGTGAGTCAGGGGTCATATCACAACAACAATGGTAAGTCCAAAGTTGTTGAAATTGGTAAGTCCAGAGAAAATGACAAAGGTAAGTCCAAAGTCAGAGAAAGAGATGAAAAGAAGTTTGTTAGTCAAACTTTTCATCAAAAGGATAATAAGCCTAGATATGACAAAGGTAAGTCCAAAATTAATGAGCATCAGGTGAATCAACTTGCAAAGAAAGTTGAGAAATTATCCACAACCTATAATCCTAAAACACAGAGCAGATTCTCAAAAGGATTATTGGACAATCTACCCCCTATAGTTACTAGTAGAAGAAAGTGCTATAAATGTGGAGGTAGAGGACATGAGGCCAAAGAATGTGATAGTGAAATTCTAAGGCCTGAAAAGGAACAAGTTGATAAGCCTATGCAGGATTCAACACGTGCTCAAGCTGACCAGTCAGCTCCACAAGGTGAATCGGCTAAGTGCTCATCATCTGAACCCACTTTAGAGGGGGTTCCTAAACAAAACTAATATGTTTAGTTTTTCATGTGCAGGGTTCAAGTAAATAGTACTTGGACAGTGGATGCTCAAGGCACATGACAGGGTGGAAAGGACTTCTAAGTGAATTTCAGGAAGATAAAGGTCCTAAAGTAACATTTGGTGATAATTCCCATGAAAGAACTAAAGGATATGGGAAGATGCATGCTGGCAAGGTTACTTTCCAGAAGGTTGCATATGTTAAAGGTCTTAAACACAATCTGATAAGTATTAGTCAATTGTGTGATGAAAACAATGTTGTTACTTTTAGGAAGAAAGCAGGAATAATATACAATGCAAAGGGTAAGCCAGTTCTAATAGCAAAGAGAGAAAGAGATGTGTATCTACTTGATCTCACCTCTACAGACTCTTATACAGAAACCTGCTTATATTCCCAATCTGTTCCTAAGCTGAGTTGGCTGTGGCATAAAAGATTGTCACATTTGAATTTCAAATATATAAATATGTTATCCAACAAAGGGTTAGTCTCTGGATTGCCAAAGATCACATTTGTCAAAGATAAATGTGCTCAGCTTGTGAACAAGGGAAACATCATAAAGGGTCATTTAAGTCAAAGCAAAACTTTTCAATAACAAACCCATTGCATATGTTGCATATGGATCTGTTTGGACCTATAAGTACTCCAAGCCTAAATGGCAAGAAGTACACCCTGGTGATAGTTGATGAGTTCTCTAGATTCACCTGGGTAATATTCCTTAAAGCCAAAAGTGAAGCTGCCCTGGAGATAATAAGTTTTATCACACAGAAAGAGTTACAAAAAGGTAAGTCTGTTAAGCAACTCAGGATTGATCATAGGACTGAGTTTAGAAACTCAACCCTAGAAGACTTTTGTGAACAAAAAGGAACAATACAAAATTTCTCTTCAGTTAGAACTCCTCAACAAAATGGAGTTGCTGAAAGGAGAAACAGAACCTTAATTGAGGCTGCTAGAACAATGCTGTGTGAGGCAAGATTGAAACTCTATTTTTGGGATGAAGCTGTTGGTACAACATGTTACACCCAAAATAGATCAATCATAGTCAAAAGACATGGCAAAACTGCATATGAAATGTATAAACCAAGAAAACCCAATATATGTTACTTCCATGTCTTTGGTTCAAAATGCTATGTGCTGAATCAAAGAGATCAGCTCCATAAGTTGGAACCCAAAGCTGATCCTGGAATTTTTGTTGGTTACTCCTCAATCTCCAAATCTTACAGAGTATATAACTCAAGGAGAAAGTCAATAGAAGAATCAATTCATATCTCCTTTGATGAAGACAGTATTGATCAAGCTAACAAAGTTCAAGCTGATTCAGTCAGTCGGAGAGAGCTTGAAAAGCCTGAGAAAACCAAAAGGTCTAATCCTATGTATGTCATAAATGATGAAGACAGTGATGATGATCTTTGTACATCTAAAAGATCATCACAACCTCCAAAAGATTTTCCAGTTGAGAAAGAAGATGAGTTCTTTAATCCTTTTGGAGAGGATACTACTCAGACTGAAGGTCTTAGTGATCAACAGTTTGATGACAATGATGTAATTGAGACTGAGGATGTAGGTTCACCTCAGAGTCCTCAATATCACTCAAATCCAGAACCACAATTACCAATACAACTTTTACTTTCCTCAAAGATCATCCTCAAGATCAAGTGATTGGTAACATTCAAAATAGAGTGACCACCAAATCAAAGCCAACAACAAACTATGATGCTTACTTTGGTTTTCTATCTCAAATGGAACCAAAGAAGACTGAAAAAGCCTTAGAGGATGAAGATTGGATTGAAGCAATGCAAGAGGAATTAACTGAGTTTGAGAGAAACAAGGTATGAAATCTTATCCCAGCTCCCAAGGATCATACAATTATAGGTACTAAGTGGGTCGATAGAAACAAGATGGACAAGGATGGAGTGATTGTTAGGAACAAAGCTAGGCTGGTAGCACAAGTGTATAGACAAGAAGAAGGAATAGATTATGATGAGACATTTGCCCCTGTTGCTATAATTGAAGCCATTAGGCTGTGAAACAAATGGATCCACATCATGTCTATAAGTTAGACAAGGTTTTGTATGGTCTAAAACAAGCTCCAAGAGGTTGATATGATACATTGTTCAAATATCTACTATCAATGGACTTTACCAGAGGTAGTATTGATAAGTCACTCTTCATTAAAAAGAGTAAAGGACTAGTGATTCTTGTACAGATCTATGTGGATGACATTATCTTTGGTTTTACAAATGAATCTCTATGTGAATGGTTCTCCAAAGATATGTCAAAAAGGTACAAGATGAGTATGATGGGTGAAATGACATATTTCCTAGGCTTACAGATTCAACAAAAGCCTGATGGAATATTCATTAATCAAAGCAAGTATGTTCTTGATTTGATAAGAAAATATGGTTTTGATTCTAGTTCAACCATGAAAACACCCATGTCACCTGCTGTCAAGCTGAGCAATGACTCAGATGGAAAGTCTGTATGTCAGTCTACCTACAGAGGAATGATAGGTTCATTACTTTATTTGACAGCTAGTAGACCTAATATAATATTTGCTACATGTGTTTGTGCAATATATCATGCAGATCCTAAGGAATCACATCTTCAAGCTGTGAAAAGGATCTTTAGGTACCTAAAAGGTACACCAAATCTAGGTCTTTGGTATCCAAAGGACTCTGGATTTGAGTTGGTTGGATTTTCTGATGCTGATTATGCTGGGTGCAAATTGGACAGAAAATCTACAACAGTAGGATGTCAAATGCTTAGAGGGAAGTTAGTAAGCTGGACAAGTAAGAAGCAGAATTCAGTGGCTACTTCAACTGCTGAAGCTGAGTATGTTGTAGTAGGAAGCTGTTGTGCTCAAATTCTGTGGATGCAACATCAGCTTCAAGACTTTGGTATGAATTATAGGAAAACTCCTATCTTTTGTGATAACCAAAGTGCAATAGCCATCACATATAATCCAGTCTTCCACTCCAGAACAAAGCATATACAAATTAGAAATCACTTCATAAGAGACATCGTGGAAAAAGGTAAGGTTGACATAAATTTTATCTCCACAAATGATCAATTAGCAGATATCTTTACAGAACATCTTGATGAGAAAAGGTTTTCTTATCTGCTAAGTAAGTTGGGTATGCTCAACCCTTAGATAAGTTTCTAAAACTGAGCTTCTACTTGACAAAGACTATGTGTCTTAAGCTGAACGTACAGTTTATAGATATGTCTTTATAAACTGTTCACTTGGTCAAGCTGAGTGATAAGTTCACACGTTTGGTCTGTTCCAAACATGTTTTAACTACTTGGTGTGGTTAAAATATAAGTTTGAGTTAGTCTCATCTAGAAATGACTAAGTGTCATTGATTCTAAGCTGTGTGCTCAACTCAAGCTGAGTGTTAATCTCAAGCTGAGTGCTTGACTCACGCTGAGTGATAAGTTTCCTCAGCTTGGTATGTCCAAACCATGTTTTAATTACTATGTGTTATTAATTAATGAGGCATTATGTTTGAGTCAGTCTCAAATTATGTTTTATACCGATTATGTATTGTTGTAATACAATAGTGTAAATAATATTTTTGTAAGTCAAGAATGTTATTTTACCAACTCATCTCGATTACTATTATATCTATCCATAAGTTAGTTAGTGTAACAGATAAAAAAGGGATTTCCAACGGTAACTTTTCTCTCTCCTCAATAGGGTATATATATCGACCGTAACTGTAATTCAGAAGTTTACGCTTACTTTGTCTCATATTTCTACTTCTAAAACTCTCAATATACCTTCCAAACTCACCTCAATTGCTAAGTGCAATCAAACCTTCGTCCGAACTTAATACCCTCGCTCAGTGCGAAATACGATTTTACTCAGTGTGAATCGAATTCAAATCTAATCATTTTACAATGGACGAAATCATTCTCAATCTCAGTGATAGAATGGTACGAGGTGCAACATTTAAGAACAACGGACTGCCGTTGATTAGAATAAACAATTAACGCGCCTGCCTCGCTATTCGTGAGCGAATATGGGGCAGAGGTTATGAAGCCTGGGTGGACTACATTCGAAAATGCCCATTGGCATTCACTTTCACCGGGGCACCAATTCAGGTCGTTCCTCAACACCTACTTGAATTTTGGTACACATGTGTCTGTGACCAGGATAGGAGAGAAATCCGGGGAACAGTTCTAAATGGAGAGAGAACAGTGATAAACACAGTTCAGAGGCTAAGGGAGATTCTTCACCTCTCTCAAAATGATGTGTTCGAGCCTCCTGTGACAAGACAAGTAGCTAGAATAGTTCTACCTAGAATGGGTCACCCATAGATTGAGGGTGTTATAAAGAAAGCTACTTTTCCAACCGGATGGGGTTTTATGGTTTCTACAGTGATTCGTTCACTAGGGACCAAGGTTGGAGGACTGGACCAGGTAAATGAGTTCGAGATGTAGTTGTTGTACAACATATATTTTGCAAGAAATTTAGATTTTGCACTGCTGATCTTCAATGAGCTCAAGGTCCAAGTGATGAAGACACCAAGGGACCTACATGTACCATTCATAAGGTACTTGTCCTTGGTGATTGAAGCTGAGCTGGGGAGTGACATTTATGAAGCTGGACAGGATTTGTTCCTTACATCAACACTCAGCTCTAAGATGTTCAACAATGACATCTTTCTAGAGCAAGAGGGACTCAGTAAACCCATGCAATAGATTGCTGAAGTAACATCTTCAGAGAGTGAAGATGCGGAGTCTACTCAAGGGGGAGCAGCTCAAGCTGATCAAGAAGTTTAAGCTGAGTACTCTGCTCAAGCTGAGCTTGAAGTTGAAGCTGAGGATGAGTCTTCATTAGTTGGAAGACCCAAACCAGGTATGACTTCTCCACTTTCTTCTTCTCAATATTCTCTGAAGGGTTTTGGACCTGACCAAACCACCTATGACACAAACTGGTCAAACCTGGGTTTGATTCCACTGGTTCAATCCTAAAAGTAGAACTGGATTAAACACAACCCTCTAAACCCCAAAAGGGTTAGGATCTTTTAACTAATATATGATCCACATAGTTTCTTGCAAAACAATCCATATAAAAGGGTTACAAGATTATACCTGAACAAAACCTTAGGATTGCTAAGTCCACCATTACTGCACCTCCGATTAAACTGGCTGCTAGACCGCTCCTGGATCACCAAGCTTTCAACAAAAATGAAAGCTTTGTGTGTGTACTTTCCTTGCGTCGATCACCAAACACGCAAATCACTTTTGTGTTTTGCCTTCTTCGATCTTGACGCAAAAGAGAGAAAGCCGAGAGAGAGAGAGAGAGATGCGAGTTCGAGAGAGAGAGGGACGAGATCAATGAGAATGGCGGCTAGGGTTTTATCCCTTAATGTCTCATATATAATCCTTAAGGCTTAAGGATATTATATAGGGATTAACTTGGACCTAAGCCCGTTTAATTAAAAGCCCAACTGGTTTTAATTAAACTTTCATCTCTTCTCGTATTGACCCCCTGGACTTTACTAGTTAATTAACTATTTAATTAACTTAGTCCGTTAAATATTAAAACTTAATATTTAATTCCCTTTAAATAATAAATAACTATTTATTATTTATTTCCTTTCTAATAATTAATCCAAACTGGATAATGTTGGTCCCGAATGGATACTACAACAACAAATGTTTGTAGAAGGGGGGTTGAATACAAACTTTAGCAAATTAAAATTTAAGAGACACACGGTTTACTTTTATATAATTCTTATTGATGTTAATCAAGAATTACATGAACTAGATGCGGAAAATCTAAGTTCAATAAAAGGTGGCAACTAGATTTGTCCAACACATAGACAATGCTAATCTTAAACAACTAATGTCTAAGATGTTCAACACATGAACAAGTTTGTTACACTGAAAATAAAATGCTAACTCTTCTAATTCTTAACTTATGAGATTTTAGTGCTTTTCAACGCATACTAAGCATGTTTCCATGCATGAGTATATATAAGCAAGGTGTGTCCGGGTTGATGAAAAGAGAAGGTGATAAAGATACTTGTCTTAATAATATTATAATAGATAAAGTTAGTGGGTGAAAAGGTAAGTTAACTTTATACACAAAGTGTGTAAAGTGAACTTACTTTTCAGTAATGAGTATACCCACTATCTATTATTATATTATTAAAGCACTACCTTTATATCTTGGAAAAGTAAACTTCTCCTATCACGCTTGTGCTTTAATCGACACCATGCTTCTGATGATTTGACTTAACCAAGTATAGAGGTGCCAGCCATACTTATTTGTCAAAGCATATCTTTGAGATCTTCTCTTCTAAAGTACCTTTCTCCATTTCCAGAGGATAAAGATCTATCCTTTTTGTTTCTTTGCAGATACAAAAAGTGCTAAGTACATTTACAAAGAAAGATCTATGGCATAATAGAACAACATATGTTCTGCCTTTGACTTAAGAAAGTATTACACTGAAAAGCTATTAGCTGATTAAAGACTCAGCTAACAGACACTGAACTGTAAATGTAATTTTACTCAGCTAAGGATAATTGTGAAAGACTCAGTTGACTAGATTGGCTCAGCTGATTGAAATACTCAGCTGATAATACAAATCATGGCAACAACTAATAAACTAATTAACTCAACTATCAGCTGTTCCCAAGGGCTCAGCTAATCATTTGAGTATAGTCAGCTCATGAGGAAAAGATAAGATAAAGTATAGAATACCTTATCTGACATGTGGGAGGCATCAGCTGATCAATGTGATACTGTCAGCTGATCTTTGTTTGCTCAGCTGATAGAATAGATACTGTCAGCTGATCAAAGAGTAGCCCTCAGCTGATGGTTTAGCACCATCAGCTGATGCTTTCTAGACGCATAGCTGATGATTCGTAGCTTGTCTTTTCTTCTTAGCTGATCTTCCTGAAGCTGGTCCTTTGGCTGATACTCAGTGTTCAGCTGACACTTTGATTCGTCAGCTGACATTTTTTACTTAGAAATTGTTTAAGTCTGATATGAAAAAACAACACATGTTTTTCATTGATCTAAGTCCAAAACTGAATAAATGGTTTTGTTAACATCAAATCCTATTTTACTTAATAGATAGGTTTGATTTAGGTTTAATATTGCTATCTCCCCAACAATCTCCCCCTATTTGATGATGACAAAACCTTATCTTTTTAAGAAGAATCAGTTTCACTCGAATTTGTAAAGATAAAACTTTTAAGTGCATTTTGGTTACCTAGCTATCTGTTTTTGGTAACTCTTTAATATATGTTCCCTGATATTCTATTTTTGGGAATCTTTTCATTTATGAAGTACCATGTTCTGTTTTTGTGGTATCTTTTATCCTTTTTCTGTTTTAAGGATTTTTTAATTTTCTATATTTACACTAGGTGAGCTATCTACTAAGATACATCTATACTTGCATTTTAGCTAAGTAATCCATGATCAAAGTCTCAAGCTTGATTACAAACAAGGTATATACATCAGAGTTTGTACAATGTAATCTAACTGATAGTTAAGCTAAGTACAGAAGTTGAACTATTCTAGGAATTTGAAGATACATCTAATCTATTTATGAAGTGTGGTCTTCATTCCCACCAAGGTTCTTTTTTTACATCCAGAAATCTATCCAGTGGATTTGCAGCCAACAACTCTTCAGCTCTTGCTTGAATCAGATTTTCAAAATTTTCACTTCCTGTCTGTCCCCTTGTTGATGTTGCAGCTTGAAAGATTAACTCTCCAGGGGCTTTTCCTAGGTCAGTTTCTCTTAGGAATCTCCAAACACCAGCTCTGTTCTAGAAGAACATCCCTCTTTCAGGTTCAGTTATGTACTTAAACATTTCTGGTTCAATGTTGGAGGGCAAAGCAGTGTTGAGATTTTCATATGCAGACAGGTAAGGATGATCAGGATTGAGTATAATCTGTTCAGCAGGCACAAAAGCTTTGGAGGATTTCTTGAAGGCATCCTCAATCACATCAATTTGTTCTACAAATTGATCATGAGTGCATATCCTGTGGTAGACAGACATTCTGATCCAGTATTCGAATTTGTTTATGAACCTTGTGGCAACACTTTTGGATTTAAGGAGATGATACAGAGTTTCAATCATTTCACTGAAGGAGAATAATTTGCAGTGATGAATATAAGCATTCTCTTGTGTTTTTATTTCATCTCTTCTTACTAATCTGAGATATGGCCATTCATCTGTTCCCTTATATGGTGTGACTCTGGAAATGAGATTTGGATCCTTTCTTTCTATCAAGTTCTTCTTGTTTTCTAAGACCTCTCTGATCTCCCTTTCAGATTGCTGAGTTGTAACTCCAAAGTTGAACTCATGCAATGCTTGAATGGCTTCTCTGTGAGTTCTTCCTCTTTTAGGAACTTTCTTGACAGTAGGATCATCTTGTTGTGGTGCTTATTCTTGAGGAGCTTGAGATGATAATAAGATCATTTCTTCTTCTTGTATTTCTCTTATCTCATCATCTGTAACACCAACTGCAGCAGCAAGATCTTCTGAAGAAGTAAAATCCTGGTGTCTCTCCTTGGCTTTCAGAACTTCTTCAATGGTTGAACCAAGAGCAGCAGCCAGTTCACTTAACTCTCTGAGATTTTCATCCTCTTTATGAAGTAGCTCTTCCTTCCTTTCTTCTGCTTCAATCTCCTCAGCAGACATGATTTTCTTCCCTTTTCTTCTTGAAGTACTGTTGGGAGTTGGTTGACTTGACTGAACAGGAAAGGAAGTTTGGACTGGTGGAGCTTGAGTAGAGAGACTCTACTTTTTCAAGTTGAGCAGAGAGGACAGAGGCGCCCTATCTTCATCATCATCATCATCATCAGAATCCTCTGATGGCACATTTATTGGTGCACAAGATTCATCTTGTCTTGGCTTTTTAGCACTCTTCCTTCTAGCCATTTGTTTGAATCTTCTTTTTGGCCTCTGCTCATCTTGAGCAGGTTGCTCCCCCTCAGATTGATTCTCCCCCTCAACATTTGATTTTCTTTGAGTTTCTGTTTCATTGGGGTTTGCTTGATCTGCTGTTGCTGCCTTATCAGCTTCTACTTTTTGAATAGGATTAGTTGAAGAGCTTGATTTAGTAGATTCCGAGGCTGACTTCTCCCCCTTTTTTTCATCAGCAAAAGAGAAAGGAAAGTTGTCAGAAGGCCTAGCAACAGAGGGTGGGACAAATGAAGAAGGAGTGGAGGTAGAGGAAGGTTGGGTGAAAGATGAAGGTTGGCTTAGGCGGAGGAGGGCATCAGTGATATTGGTTAAAGCTTGAAGGGTTGCACTGTGCCTTCGGTGAGAGGATTGGCTTAAGCTGGTTACTTCATCATCAATGGAATGAAGAAGGGAGGGTACTTTTAAAATAGAGTCAGGGATTTGCACAGAGATGTGAGGAGGTGAGGGTTTTAGGGTGGATAATTGGGTTAGAAGGTTAGAAATGGTTTGGTTGAGGTTTGAAATGGTTTGGTTTGAGATGGTAGATGAAGGAATAGGAGTAGGATTAGAGGTTTGGGTAAGAAGTTGATCCAATTTGGTTAGAATTGGTGAAAGATCAACAGGGGCAGGGTGGGTTGGGATTGGGATTGGGTTGATTTGAGTGACTCTATCTCTTGGGTTAGATGAGAGAGTTGAGTTTCTGTTTGAGTTTGGAAAGAGGTAAAAGAGGCTTGAAGACTATCCATCTTTTGAGAGATAGATAGTAAGCTTTGAAGGATTTGGGGTGAGGGTGCCGAAGAAGTAGAGTGAATGGGTTGTGTGGGAATTGATTAAGGTGTGGTGCCAAGAACTGGAATTGATTGTGGTCCCTCACTTAAACCTTGGTTTATAGGCCTAAGATCACTAGGAACAGAAATTGTACCCTGTACCAATGGCTGGTTTATGCCACTAGTATTGACAGGCAGTGCACTAGTATGTGTAAGGATTGAATCAAAAGTAGGTGCAAATATGTGAGTGTGAGTGAGGGTTGCACTCAATGGGGTATCCCTTATTTAAGTAGCAAGTTGTTGTGAACTTACTAAGGGAAATGCTTGACTCATAGAGGCTAAAGACACAGTATGACCTTGGGAGGAGGTCTGTCTTTCAATGGTATCACCCTGTTGAGAGGGTGACCCAGATAGCAGCAATCCCATATTTACAGATGTGCCCTGTTGTGAGGACACACCCACTGGCTGAAGGGTGTAATCAACATCCATAAGCTCCCCCTCAAAATAAGAGGTATCTATAGGAGTTGAGGTCAGAGGTGCAGTGTGCATTTCCTCTGAGATAAGTGCAGTATGCACCATCTCTAATGACCTTGTTTCTGTTTGGGTTACAAAGGGAGTAGAACTAGTGACTATTGGGAGTACACTAGAGCTTGGCAATTGTGGGGGTGTTATAACTGGAGTTGAGGATGGGTTCTCACAGGTTGGGATTACCAAATGAGTGTCCTCAGAGATTGAGAGTATACCTGTGATGTGTCTTGTTTTGCTGATCTCAATGAGCTCCTCCAGCTTATCAAAGACCACTTAATCATCAGAGACATCTTCATCTCCATCACTTGGTGCTCTATGAACAGAGTCACTTGATCCTTGTTGTTGATCAGGGTTGGGATAGGCAATAGTATCTCCAAGAGTCCTACTTGGAGAGTCATTGTCAGATTCGTCATCACTTTCATCAGCATCAGTACCAGCACTTGAATCATTACCTTGTACAGGTTCATCAACATTCAGTTCATTGAAATTTCCTCCTTCAAATATGGCTTCATCAGGAGTATAAGCAGGGAGTGCTCAGTGTTTTCTGTTATCATATTTTGAGACTCAGAATCATCAGCCATTTGTTCCTCAACATTTTCAGCAACAACCTCTTCTTCAACCTCAGCTTCATCACCAACAATATCAATTATCTCTTGCATTTGGGCGGTAATAGCTAGACCTTGCTCTTCCCTTATTAGATTAAAATCTTTTGACCCATTTGAGGCATGGGCATTACATCAACCACAACAGCTATCCCAGTATACTATTCCCATTGCATCTGATGAAGGACAAGTAAGCTCAAGTACCTTATGTAAGGAACAACAGTCCTTGTGGACTTCTTTGATGTAGAGAGAGTAATCTTGTCCACCATATCTGAGAATATGACTTGAGCGAAGTCAATATTCCTCCCTGTGACTAAGGCATGAAGCATCATCAGCTCTGTCTGGTTCATTTGATCGAAACTTCCAGTTTTGGGACCAAAGTAGCGAGTGATGACGCTTGCCAGATACTTCCATGGGTGTCCCAGCACAGACAACTTGTATTGACCACAGGCAATAGGAGCATTGTAGCTAATTAGGGGTAGTACCTCCAAAACTTGATCCATTTGAGAAAATGGTTGAAAAGGAGCCAAGTTTGGCAGGGAAATGGCCTGTCGTAGAGTGTTGACAATGAAATTTATGTTGATGTGGCCATTCAGACAAGTGCAGGTGATGAGGTTTTGATTGGGATGGTACCTAGCAGTGTACCACATATCACCAACAATGTGAGGGAAAATGAAGTAAGGATGAGCAGAGAGACAAGGAAACAGGGGATGGGCAGTAATAAACGCAACCATGGGTTCGTATCCCTGGTTTGACTTGTTTGGAGGGATTTCAGTGGCTATTATAAAGTTATTGGGACGAATGGTAAGTTCAGCGTTGGGTGCAACATTCTCACCAGCAACAGCACGAGGAGTGGAAGTAGAGTTGAAGATCACCATGATTACAGAGTGAAGAAAGTTATAGTGAAGAGAGCTTAGGGTTTTATAATTTTGAGAGGAAGAAGAGTATCGGGGAAGTTTGAAAGTGTAAGAAATGAAGAATCGCGCAAAACACTTTATATCTTCCTTGGAAACCTAAACTGTTGTACAAATCTTTTCCAAAAAGTAACTGTCACTTCTGCAAAAAGGTGATAAACGGAATAGTTAGTAAATACACAGACAACTAACGGACAATTAAATGAAATTAAAAACTACCTGGTAACTTAATAAATACAAATGAGAAATTAATAACATAAGTGTGGGGACACAGTATTTTTGATTTTTGAAAATCATCAGCTGACAAACGAGAGTGTCAGCTGATCCATGTTGAGATAAAATAAGTATCAGCTAATGAGTTCACTTAGCTGAGCTTCTAAGTCTTAGCTGATGGTTAATCAGCTGAGGTATAGTGTCAGCTGATGGTCGTCAGCTGACATAATTCCATTAGCTGATCTACTATAAGTAGAACATGTAGACGCTTAGATAAGTACTTCATTTCACACACAAATAGAATTATTTTTTCACACAAAACTAACTACCTAAGAAATGAATATTTTACAGATTTAACATGCCAACTTTGGATATTAGGAAATTGAACCGAGACTCATCCAAAGGTTTTGTAAAAATGTCAGCTAATTGAACATCAGTGTTTATATAGTGCATTGAAACTTTCTTTTTCTGCACATTATCTCTAAGAAAATGATGTCTGATTTCAATATGCTTAGTTTTTTAATGCAAAACAGGATTGTTAGAGATAGATATGGCACTTGTGTTGTCACACAGAATTGGGGAATTTTCAAACTGTATGTCATAATCCAGTAGTTGATTTTGTAGCCAGAGCCATTGAGCACAGCAGCTTCCAGCAGCAATGTATTCTGCCTCAGCTGTAGAAGTTGAAACAGAGTTCTGTTTCTTGCTTGACCAGCTGACTAATCTTCCACCTAATAATTGACAACCCCCAGATGTACTCTTTCTGTCTAGTGTGCAACCTGCAAAGTCAGAATCAGTGTATCCAACTACCTCAAAATCAGAGTCTTTGGGGTACCAAAGACCTAGATTAGGAGTTCCTTTGAGATACCTGAAAATCCTTTTAACTACAGCTAAGTGAGATTCTTTGGGATCTGCTTGGTATCTAGCACAAAGACATGTAGAAAACATGATATCTGGTCTACTTGCAGTGAGGTATAATAGAGACCCTATCATACCTCTATAAGCTGTAATGTTCACTGATTTACCATCAGTATCCTTTCCAAGCTTTAAGGCAGTGGACATGGGTGTTTTCATTGAAGAACAATTTTCAAACTCAAATTTCTTAAGAAGGTCATTTACATACTTTGTTTGATGAATGAAAATTCCATCAACCTCTTGTTTGATTTGAAGACCTAGAAAATAGTTTAATTCACCCATCATACTCATTTGATAATTATCAGACATGAGTTTGGAAAACTTTTTGCAAAGATCAACATTTGTAGACCCAAATATTATATCATCTACATATATTTGTACAAGAATCACATCACCCTTGAATTTCCTTATAAACAAAGTGCTATCTATGCTTCCTCTTATAAAACCTTTGTTAATTAGAAAAGAAGAGAGGGTATCATACCAGGCTCTTGGTGCTTGCTTTAGACCATACAAAACTTTGTTCAAGAAGTATACATGATCTGGTTTGCTTGCATCCTCAAAGCCTGGAGGTTGTTTGACATACACCTCTTCCTTCAATTCTTCATTTAGGAAAGCACTCTTAAAATCCATTTGGAAAACTTTGAAGTCCTTGAAGGCAGCATAAGCTAAAAACAGTCTTATTGCTTCAAGTCTTGCAACAGGGGCAAAGGTTTCATCATAATCAATACCTTCTTCTTGACAATACCCCTGTGCAACTAATCTTGCTTTGTTTCTGATGATTAGCCCTTGTTCATCCATCTTGTTTCTGAACACCCACTTAGTACCAATGATGGATTTGTCCTTTGGTCTTGGCACCAAAGTCCATACATTGTTCCTAGTAAATTCAGCCAATTCTTCTTGCATGGAATTTATCCAGCGAGGATCATTTAGAGCTTCATCTACCTTCTTTGGTTCAATCATAGAAACAAAACCTGTGTATAAACAAATATTGCAAGCTTTTGATCTTGTTAGTACAGGTGCTTTTATATTACCTATGACCTGATTAATTGGATGATTTCTGAGGTCCTTGTAGGCATTTTGGATTCTGGGAGAGTTTGGATTTCTTTGGATTAAAGGAGTTGAACTTCTTTGGTTTGGGTCAGCTGATGAGACTTCTAGTTGATCAGCTGACAGAATCTCAGGAATGTCAGCTGATGAAACTTCTACTGAAGAAGGAATGTTTGATATGGAATTAGAGTCCATTGATGTTGAATCATGATTCTCATCATTCAGTAAAAGTGTGGGTTGATTCAGGATAGAATGTGCAGAGGTGTTTTGTAGAATTGGAACAGGTTCATCTAAGTCATCTATGTCAGCTGATGAGATTTGATCAGCTGATGGGAGTGGATCAGCTGATACTGGAGTGTTATCTTCAGTATGCAGCAAATCATTAAATTTCTCACCTGTAGATGGATTAGTAGAACAGGAAGCAACAAAGTCATTTTCATTAAAACTTACATTGATTGATTCTTCTATGACCTTTGTTCTGATGTTGTAAATTCTGTAAGCTTTGGAGATCACAGAATATCCAACAAAGACACCTTCATCAGCCTTGGGTGCAAACTTTTGAAGTTGATCTCTCTGGTTCAGTATGAAACACTGACACCCAAAGATGTGAAAGAAACTGATGTTTGACTTCCTTCCCTTAAGCACTTCATAGGGAGTTTTGTTGTGCCTCTTGATCACAAGAGATCTGTTCTGTGTAAAACATGCACAGCTGACAGCTTCAGCCCAGAAGTTGAATCCTAACCCACTTTCACACAACATGGTTCTTGCAGTTTCAATTAATGTTCTGTTTCTTCTTTCAGCTACACCATTCTGTTGTGGAATCCTTGGAGCAGAGAAGTTTTGAGATATTCCTTTCTCATCACAGAAACCTTCAAGAGTTTGATTTCTAAATTCAGTTCCATGATCACTTCTAAGCATTTTCAGTAGATTGCCATTGAGCACTTCCATTTTTCTAATAAAGCTCATTATTTCTTCAGCAGCCTCACTCTTAGCTTTGAGGAAGATGACCCAAGTGTATCTTGAGAATTCATCAACCATCACCAATGCGTACTTACTTCCACCAATACTAACAGTAGCAACAGGACCAAATAGATCCATGTGCAACATATAGAAAGGTTCATTAATGGAGAAGGCCTGCTTAGATGGAAAAGATGTCTTGTGCTGCTTTCCCTTCTCACAGGCAGAGCAAGGTTTAGGCTTAACATACGTCAGTAAAGGTAGTCCTGACACTAGTTCACCCTTGCTCAACTTGTTAATATTTTTGAAGTTTAAATGAGAAAGCCTTTTGTGCCATAACCAGTTTGTGTCAGTTACAGACTTGGTATACAAACAGGTTAACTTGGATGGATCACCAGAGGACATATCAAGAGTATATACATCCTTGGTTCTCTTTGCACAAATTATTGATTTACCTTCTTGATCTAAAATGGAACCACCTGTCTTTGTAAAGAGGACTTTATGATCACCATCACATAACTGACTTATGCTGATGAGATTATACTTAAGCCCTTTGACATATGATACCTTAGACAAGGTTAAGTTCCCATTATGAAGTTCTCCATAGCCTTTAGTTTGCCCACAATTGTTATCACCAAAGGTCACTCTTGGACCTTTTTCCTTCTTGTAGTTACTAAGCAAAACATTACAACCTGTCATAGTCCTTGAACATCCACTGTCAAGATACCATGTGTTCAGAACCTGCATAGATGTGAATGAAAGAAGGTTAGTGACATTTGGGCATCCACATTTAAGTGGACCCCTGTGGATTGCACTTAGCCATCCACTTTATATTAGGTTGTTTATGAATAAGAGAAACAACTGTGTTATCATAATCAGTCCGCTGTCTTGAGTTACCTTCAAGAGAACAATTACTTGCCTTATGTTCTTTGCTCCTACATTAGTAACATTTTTTATTTTTGGAGCCTTTAACATGTTTTGGTAATTGCCTAAGAGATGTCTTAACTGTTTTCTGATGACTATGGGTCATCAGCTGACAGATTTCACCATTCAGCTGTTGCAGCTGATTCTGTAAACTAATAAGGTCTTTGTTTACAGTCACCTTAGGTTGACCCTTAGTTAAAAAGAGTTTTTGATCAACTTTAGGTGTGGCAGACTTAGACTCTTTGTAAACAAAATATCCTTTTCCCTTGGTTTCTCCTATTAAAAGAGTTTGAAGTGATGTTTGATTAGCTAAACAAACAGAAGAGGATCCATGATCAGCTGACAGGCTATTAGCTGAGCAGTTATCATCTACTTTTTGATCAGCTGATGTAACATCATTAGCTAACGAATATTCAGTCAGCTGAGTTTCTAAATTTAATGTATCAGTTTTCAAGGTTTGAAAACAGAATGTCTCTTTGGTATCAACAAATGATTCCATTCCTTTACTTACTTCCTTTACACTTAAATTTTCAGTACTTTTGCTTTCTGTCAAAATAATAGAACTTGAACCAACTTCTGAAGAGTTTGAGTCTTTCAGCTGAGTACTTGTACTTTTAACAAATCTGTTAGTGATAATACTTTTTCCTTTTACAATCTTTTGAAAAGTAAGAGGTAAAATATCAGCTTTTTCTAAGATATTTATGTTCTTGCTAAAATCTACCCAGTTAGCAGCTTGGGAATAATTTCCACCAATAATAGCTTGAACTTGTTTTGGAATCTGCTCATTGACACACTGAGTGGTCTTCTCAGCAGATACACACCAAGATCTAACTACTTTTTGAAGGTCATTAAACTTTATTGTTGCTTCATTGGTTTCTTTTACCAAGATCTGATTAAGTATCTTTTGATTAGCTAAATCATCTTCCAGTTTTGTCATTAGTTTCAGTTTCTCATCTTTAAGACGTAATCTCTCTTTTAGTGATTCTATTTCTAATTTTAGCTTCTTTTCTCTTTGAATATTTGATTGAAACTCAACACACAGATAATCAAACATAGTGTTCTTTTCATTATCTTCATAATTAATAAATTTTCCAACCTGATACATAGAAGAGGGATCCCAGTCAGGAGAAGTACAAGCTTTAGCAGCTTTCTTCATGTCCTCATCAAAGGAACTTGTACTTGTTGTGCTAGCCATTAAACTGAACTGAGCTGTGAGGACCTCATCTTCATCACTTGAGAGATCTTCCTCAGCCCAATCTTCTTCTTCAGCAACCAGCACCCTGTTCTGAGCTTTCTTCTTCTTCTTGTCAAGGACAGCCGCAAGAAGCTTCTTATACTTAGCTTCATAATCAATCTTGCTGTCTAAGCTTGAGGAACCCTTGAAGCCTGTGTTTCCTCTGGACTTACATTCACTGGCATAGTGACCAGTCTTGCCACAAGAGAAACAACCTTCAGATGCCTTTGGTTTTGACATGGCTCTTTCTCCTTTGAAGGGTTTCCTTTCAAACCTCTTGACACCCTTTCTTTTCAAGAAAGGTTTAAACCTTTTAACCAACATGGCAGCCTGCTCAACATCAGCTTCAATGTTGTCCATGTTCTCCAGATCTTCTTCCCCATCAGCCACTTGCTCTTCATCAGAAGCTTCCTCTTCTTCTTCTTCATCACTAGATTCATCCACCACTGCTGCAAAACTCCTAGATCTTGTATCCTTAGATACAAAAGAAGTAGTTGGAGCTTTTGCAGACTCATTCATATCCTTGGTAGAGAGTTTCCTTTGTTTTACTGATTGTTCATGATTCAGAAGGTTTCCATATAAACCAACCAGCGTAAGACCCTTGATTTTCTCACTATGTTTAAGCATTGTGATAAAGTGATCTCAAGATTCTGGGAGAGAGTCTAGAAACTTTTTACAAGTTCTTTGTTGCTCTTGGGAACATCTGCCCTTCTTAAGTCATTAATAAGGCAGTTGAACCTAGTGTAGGTCTGAGTTAGACTTTCACCTTTATGAGCAAAGAAGAACTCATATTCTCTTACTAGAAGGAGTTTCTTATTTTCCTGCACTTCTTCAGTGCCTTCATAAGCAACAGTCAAAGTGTCTATCATCTCCTTGCAGATTTTCAGTTGAGAACTTGATGATAGACATCATTTGGTAGTGCAGAGACTAAGGCTGTTCTTGCTTTAACATCAAGATTAACAAGCCTTTTGTCTTCATCAGACCATTAATTTATAGGCTTTATAATAAGTCTTTCAACAGCAGGAACTTTATCAGTGGCTTCAGTTACTTGAATAGTTGAGGAAGTAACATAAGGACCTTCAGTTACAGTTTTGAGCATCACATCATCTAGGCTTGACATATAGAGAAGAACTCTACTCTTCCAGAGAGAAAAGTTTTCTCCATCAATGCTTGGACACCTAGTGAGTGACCCATTATTTGAAGAACCATTTGAAGCAGCAACGGGAGTG
The DNA here is from genome assembly GCA_947179395.2 of Pulicaria dysenterica. Lineage (NCBI taxonomy): Eukaryota > Viridiplantae > Streptophyta > Magnoliopsida > Asterales > Asteraceae > Pulicaria > Pulicaria dysenterica. The sequence goes on along the minus strand of OX359289.1, from coordinate 27,975,511 downwards.
GCCATTTTGTAGTGTGGGGGTAGAAATAGTTGAAGAGTAAGCAAAACAGATCTTAGATATGAGTTATCTAGCCTGCTCTGATACCAGTTGTTGGTCCCGAGTGGATACTACAACAACAAATGTTTGTAGAAGGGGGTTGAATGCAAACTTTAGCAAATTAAGATTTAAGAGACACACGGTTTACTTTTATATAATTCTTATTGATGTTAATCAAGAATTACATGAACTAGATGCGGAAAATCTAAGTTCAATAAAAGGTGGCAACTAGATTTGTCTAACACATAGACAATGCTAATCTTAAACAACTAATGTCTAAGATGTTCAACACATGAACAAGTTTGTTACACTTAAAGTAAAATGCTAACTTTGCTAATTCTCAACTTATGAGATTTCAGTGCTTTTCAACGCATACTAAGCATGTTTCCATGCATGAGTATATATAAGCAAGGTGTGTCCGGGTTGATGAAAAGAGAAGGTGATAAAGGTACTTGTCTTAATAATATTATAATAGATAAAGTTAGTGGGTGAAAAGGTAAGTTAACTTTATACACAAAGTGTGTAAAGTGAACTTACTTTTCAGTAATGAGTATACCCACTATCTATTATTATATTATTAAAGCACTACCTTTATATATTGGAAAAGTAAACTTCTCCTATCAAGTTTCTCTAATCAGTTCGTTTGGGCACGGCCGTGCACTTACCAGTTTCTCTAATCAGTCAAGGGGCCCGAAAATATCTCTCCTAAAAAAGAGGTGCAATTACCATCTTGCATATTTGCATTTGGCAACACGGCTCCCACTGAATCTAGACACGCCCCTTATGACCACCCTGTTACGGCGTGGCGTTAGAACGCGCTAAGAAGACAACAGTTACCGCATCCCAAACCAAATACCTCAGGCTTAAGGATAACCTATGTGATAAATACTTTTGACGCGAATCCACGAAGTATTTTTCACGGTGGGTCAATCCAATATTCGTAACCCTAACGAATATCCGTAAATTTTGGTCCGCAAAAACCGTTCGCAGCTATATTCGACAAACTTTCGAATCTACCCTAAAATTACGATGACTTTATAGCCGTATCATAGTTCCCACCACGATAAGTAGTCACGGATGATATTTTGAATAAACATAGTTTATTCCTGGATAAACCAAAACATACAAAATTTGTGAAGAACAATGAAACTAATCTATACACCCTCCCATATTCCTCCCTGGAATAAAGGTGCATGATTTCTACCATTTCATTGACTCGATTCACGGTGTCTATTTGAATTACTTATTATTTTGCATTGTAACTTATCACGGATTACAAAGAAAATAATATGGTTATAAAACCTAAAACACAAGACTAGTACTTTGAAGTACTCCTTCTTGGTTTTGCTAGAAATCATTCTTGCAACCTAAGAACACTTCTAGGCTTACTTATTTTATAAATTCTTTAAACTTGGAGAACTGGAAATAACTCCTTGTTTCTGATTTATAAAACAACCTCCCTGTAATTAAAACTTTAATTACATTTGTAGATGTAATAAATCTTACTAGATTTTATGTCCTTTTGAAATGATAAATCCTCTTACACCTACTTGTAAGAAACTTGAAACTAGATTCCCGGTGTATACCAAACACTTATCTAATTCCATTATTAAGAATGTTAAAGAACATCCTATTTTATCACTTCTAACGTTAACCAACCAACAACATTATTAAGCTGGCTCACTGAACTTAATGAGTATATTCATTTAAGTCATAACTTGACTTAAAATCTTGCAATGATATCTTTATTGAATAACTCTCAATAAATCATGCATTCCTTGGATTAGTTCTTTCTCAAGAACTTACTGGTTTAGATAACTTCTAAAAGCATCCAATAATTATATACTTTAAAAGTTCAAACTTGTATTTATCACACTGGTTAAAAACAACCTTTTATTAACTCTGATAAATACATTAGTCAGGTGCTCTCACTATCTCTTATGAAAAAATGCATTCTTTAAAACATCCTTTTAGGCCTTAGTCAGAACTTGACTACCATGCCTAAAACTTGTGTTCCAAACACATGTTTTAAAACTTTAGTTTCTGTAAGAAATTTGTTTTATGAAATCAAAAACTTGGATCTCCCATATATCCATCTTTCCAATTACGGAAAATGGTTTCATTAAACTTACCATGATCATAAGTATGAAACACTCATAATGGTATTTTTAATTTCTTTCCTTAAAACATTTAGTATAAAACTCCCTTGACTATAATAACTATTATAATCACTTTTATACTTTCTTAAATGTTTTATCAAGAAACTATTTGCAATTAGAAATAATAACTATCATTTCTATTTTGTTCAAGACTTTGAACATTCACTTTTCATAACTTAAACACTTGTTAAATTAGAAAAACTATCTAATTTTATAAACAATACTTGTTTATTTAAGCGTTTGAGAAAGTGGAGCTAGCATTTATATAACTACAACAAATCATAGTATGAAGATTATTATGAATCACCAATCAAGTCAAGACTTGACTTATTGGCACTCTTTTAGTCACAACTGGACTAATCATGATTCATATAATAAGAACACGTGCACGGATATATAACCAAATAATTAAATTTCCATAAACTTAATAACCATAAGTTTTAATAAACCAAACAAGAAAAAAAAACTTTAAGAGTTTTATAAACTAGGAAATGTAAATATTAATAATATCCGTATGTTGCATGTGTGCTTTCCTCATGCTGGGCCATATCACTTTCCATCCCCTCCTGCAATGAACGATTGCAAGATGTTAGAATACTCGTAAAACTTTACAAATAGGAAAGTGACAAAGAAGCTGATCACGCAGTACCTGAGAAGCCAGACTTGCCTCCTGCCTCGTGACCTTTCGGACAATCTCGTTTCCAATGTCCGGCCTCGCCGCACCTGAAGCACCGATTCTCGGTCCTTCCCTTGTTTGACTTTGGCTTCTTGCCCTTGTTGTCGTTACTAGCTCTGGGTGCATTCTGGCTAGGTTGGGCCTTGCCCTTTCCCTTTCCGTTGCGCCCCTTCCTCTTCTTATTTCCACCATGTCCCACCATAAGAATGTCCTTAGACTTGGTCCCGATACTCTGCTCAGCAGTCTTGAGCATGGAGTGCAACTCAGCCACAGATTTCTCCATGTTGTTCATGTTGTAGTTGACTATAAAAGGCTTATAGTCATCTGACAACGAGTTGAGTATCGTATCCGTTGCTAGCTGCAACGGTACTGGGTGCCCAAGTCTATCTAGGTGGTCCATGTAACCTTTCATTTTCATGACATGGTCACTGACCGAGGTCCCCTTAGCCATCTTGCACGAGTTAAATGCCCTAGTGGCATCATAAAGATCTGTGTGGGCTTGCTCCTGGAACATGTCCCTCAGCTGGCGGATCATGTCATATGCAGGAGTTTACATCATGCTTGATTGCAACTCTGGACTCATAGTTGCAAGCATGAGGCAGCTAACATCAAAGGCGTCATTGGAGCGCTTCTGAAAAGCCTCCCTGACCTCTGCCCTGGCATTGCTGGCTGGGGAATTTCCTAGAGGTTGTTCTAGGACATACCACTTTCTCTCGTGCCTCAGCACGATCCGGAGATTTCTCTCCCAAGTGAGAAAGTTGGACCCGGTGAGCTTATCCTTCTCAAGGATAGAGTGGAGAGAGAGGTTATTAGTATTGGTAACGTTGGTTGCCATCTACAAATTAAAACCCGGTTTAATTAGTAATTGCAAATAAACTTTCTAATCATATATCATCAAACCCATAAATATATATTAGACCTAGGACCCATATTTCACATACTTGATGCAAGGTTTGGGCACTTCCCGCCAAGTCATTCTATTTCTGGTAGGTATCAACCTGTACCAATCGTACCTAACTGATACGACTCCTAGAACCTCGTAGAGTACTTAGACCCAGTCTAGTATGTTTAACTCTACTCTAGTGCTTTTTGGGCCGGGACTCCCGATTATCACCAAAACAGATCGCACCACCTAAGATAGCATGAATTCTGGCCGGGACTCCCGATTATCGCATAACCTTTCATGCCCCTTCCCGCAATGGTTTGAACCCGGATGCCCAAGGTTTGGGCACTTCCGACACCCGAGTCCCGTTTAACAGTTAGGGTGTACCATTAGGTGGGTAGCACACTGATCTAAGACTTTTCTTCGGTTTTATAATTAAGTTAAAAACTTAATTTTCCAGTTTTTGAAAAACCATTTTAAAACTAACTGTTTTAAAAATACAATTTATATGTGTACCTAAACTAGGTGCACAAAACGGCCTTTATAAGTTCCAAACTTGTAACCTTTACAAAAACTTTAAATTTATAAAAATTTAACTAACACGACTAGCAACCTGTAGTCGTATTCTTGTTTGTCATAAAGCGCGTGGTTTTTCACTATTTAATAACAGCCTGTTATTAAATCCCTTTTTATTTAGCATCATATAAGTGTCGCAAGAATATATGATAAACAGTAAATAAAAGAAACACAACCACGCAGATATAAGAGTAAGCAAATAAAACCCTATAGTTTTGCCAACTAATGCTAAGGTCAAACCTAAGGACAAAGTGACTTGGATTCGCCTTTCTTGACATGCTGCTCCCACTAGCCTTGGCACCTCCCCGAAGTGTCCGTGCTTCGCGTATAGAACACCATTTACGTCGTCATCTTCTTCGAGTCCATCTTGGTTGAGGGATTAAACTAACACTAGTCTATTACAAATACAATATTGAATGGGGTTGTAAGTGGCACGCAGGCCTCCCCGAACCAGTACAATATTACAAATAAGAAAGGGATTGTAATTGGCATGCATGCCTTCCCAAAACCAAAATAAAAGAAGAATAAGATAAACGAGTCCTAAGTCGGCAAAACTATAGTTATCACAACTACGCAATTATATATAAGCACAATATATATAAAAGTCAACCACGTAGTTATAATAAAAGTAAACAATAAACTGTGCTATTAAGCACACAACCTGATTTGTCTAAAACTCTCTCATTTATCCTTTTGATTAATACCAATTAACCAAAATGAGAGTTATGATCTTCTAATTTATTTGACCAATATAAATTTTCAATAATCCTTTGAAAAACTTGGCTTTATTCAAAACTTGAATGAAAGCCTCTACGTAGAGTTCTTTTACCAGTTTTTCCAAAAAACTTAAAACGGACAATTTTGGTCAAATAATATTATCTTATTTGTTTCTCCATTATATAAACTTTATCCCCTTTTAGAATTTATTTAAAACGACTAAGCTAGTCATAATAAAGAAAAACTAAAAAATATATATTTTAACTTAAACTAATTAAACTATATAATACTAGTTTATTTATTATCTTATTAATTTTATAACTTAAAATTAATAATCCCTTTGTGTTAATCCCGAAAAACTGTCTTGGGCCAACATCTTCTGGGCCGAGTAGCCCTTGAGCCGAGAACCCCTTTGGGCCGAGAACCCCTTGGGCCGAGGACCCCTTTGGGCCGAGAACCCCTTGGGCCGAGGACCCATTGGGCCGAGGACCCCTTGGGCCGCAGACCATCTTGGGTCGAAAGTCCCATTGGGCCGAGAACCACCTTGGGCCGAAAACCCTTTGGGCCCGTGTCGTCCTGGATCGAAAGATACTTGGGCCGAAACCCACTTTGGTCCTTAGCGCCGCTAACTGGCACCCCCGACACGGTGATGTTCTCGGTCCCCGTTTTCCGATTAATTCATTTTAAATCCTTTTAATTTATTAAAACTAACTGTTTTAATATAATGATTAAAAACTGGATTTAATTCAAAAACCAAAAAACTATCAATTATTAATTTCAACAAAACTTGTTTTATTTATAATCAATTATCCTAAAACTTGATTTCAACCTTTTAAAAAGTTCAAAAATACTGGTTAAGATAAAGTTTTAGATAAAAGGTTTTATCCTTTTTAACCGTTTAAACACAAACCTGGTTTAAACCTAACTGGTCAAAAACAAACCTTTTATGATCTGGATAAAAAACAGAAAAGTTGTTTTTATCCTTATGGTTTTCGAAAACTTGTGGAGAAAGAAACAAGATGAAGTAGATCATACATCAATCAAACAAACCAACTAGATTATCTAGGTTTAATACATTAGATCAAAACTATCCTTATCAAAAATCATAAACCTTTTAACCATTCAAACTAACTGTTTGAACATTCTGATTAATAGGATTTAACCTGGTAACAAAAACAAACTGTTTTGTTACCTACTTGATTTTCGAAAATTACCAAGAACAAGTAGAAGATCAAGAACAAACCTTAAACCTAGAACAGATAAAACTAAAAACTATGGATCATAGAGCCGAGGCTCTGATACCACTGAAGGGTTTTGGACCTGACCAAACCACCTATGACACAAACTGGTCAAACCTGGGTTTGATTCCACTGGTTCAATCCTAAAAGCGGAACTGGATTGAACGCAACCCTCTAAACCCCAAAAGGGTTAGGATCTTTTAACTACTATATGATCCACATAGTTTCTAGCAAAACAATCCATATAAAAGGGTTACAAGATTATACCTGAACAAAACCTTAGGATTGCTAAAGTAGTCCACCACTACTGCACCTCCAATTGAACTGGCTGCTAGACCGCTCCTGGATCACCAAGCTTTCAACAAAAACGAAAGCTTTGTGTGTATACTTGCCTTGCGTCGATCACCAAACACGCAAAACACTTTTGTGTTTTGCCTTTTTCGATCTCGGCGCAAAAGAGAGAAAGCCGAGAGAGAGAGAGATGCGAGTTCGAGAGAGAGAGGGACGAGATCAATGAGAATGTCGGCTAGGGTTTTATCCCTTAATGTCTCATATCTAATCCTTAAGGCTTAAGGATATTATATAGGGATTAACTTGGACGTAAGCCCGTTTAATTAAAAGCCCAACTGGTTTTAATTAAACTTTCATCTCTTCTCGTATTGACCCCCTGGACTTTACTAGTTAATTAACTATTTAATTAACTTAGTCCGTTAAATATTAAAACTTAATATTTAATTCCCTTTAAATAATAAATAACTATTTATTATTTATTTCCTTTCTAATAATTAATCCAAACTGGATAATTATTTATATCTCTCAATAATTAATACTACTGATTAATTATCCGTTTATCTCTTTAATAATTAATCTAACTGATTAATTATTTACTCTTTTTCTTTAATAATTAATCTTACTGATTAATTATTTCCACACGGATTTACGGTGAAATCCAACTGTTCTGAATTGGGTGTGTAGCAGTGTGACCCTTTAGTCTTTTATAACATTGGATACAATATGCCCGTTAATTATCTCTGAACATAATCCAACATTCTCCATCTTCATTTGGAGATAAGACTGTGGTTAGCCCAACACAGTCTAACCCATCTCCTCTACCTTCTATCCATTTAGAACTCTAATCTGAAGCCAACCTTGGTGTGCCCACTACTACCAAGGATACTTTCCAAACCTATATGAGAAAGACTGCCAAAAGTGGTGTCACCCCTACAGACACCACTGGAGCTGATATCAACTTGATACCTCTACAGGCAGGAGTTGAGGGGGAGACACCTTCTTTTAAGGTGCCAACCTCAAGGCTCATTCATACCCTACAGCCAAACTAGGGTGTGGTATCTACTCAGCCCACACTTGCTAAAGCCATGGGAGAGCCTATTACTGTGCCTGAGCAGACATACTCAGGTAACATTGAAGATTTGACCAATCCCCAGGGTTAACTACCCCCCACTCACCAAATAAGCCAACCACTAATCCATTCTCATCACACTTTGAGCCAAACCCATTCTCTTCAATTCTCACACTCTCCTGCACGACTTGCCAATGACTCACCTAGTTACCAAGGTGAATTACAGGGTCCACAGTCTGGTGCAAATGAATTTAAGGGTAGACAATAACCCTTCGACGATGCACCCAAATCCCAACCTTCTCAAGCTGCTTTGGATGATCTATTGATTTTTATTAAAGGTCAGTTTGATGCACTGCACCTAAAAAGGAAAAAGACCAAGCATAATTTATTATTGAGTTTGGACTCTTTGGATGAAGAGGTGTCCAGACTAAAATATGCAGTAGCTGCTCTTACACAAAAACAGACCTCAACCCCTATTGATGATGACAAAAAGGGGGAGAAGATTCAAGAAGCTGAGGCTGAATTAGTTCAAGCTGAGGCAGAGGCTTTGTTAGTCCTAGCCAAAGGAGCAGAGAAGCCATCTCAGATTAAGGGGGAGAAAGAGAAAGAAACAGAAACTGAAGCTGAGCTTACTGCAAAAGCTAAAGGTAAAAGACCTCAAGTAGTCAGCTCACAAGATACAGAAGCCCCAAGAAAAAATAAAAGAAGAAAAATGATTCTTGGTGAATCAAATTCTGATAAAGACTCTGCAGATAACATGACCTTGAAAGAAAGAGCTACTCAGATGGCTATTGAGAGAATATAACAACAAGATGATGATCAGCTTGGAATGTCTGTTGAAGAATTGAGGGGACGACAACAGAATGCACAAGTTGAGTTAGCCAACATTCAGAACGAGAAAGTAATTAGGGAGCAGGCTTGGGATGAACAGATTACAAAACAGAATGAGGAGTTAGTCAGACTCAGACTGCCTATAGAGCCAAAGGAAGAAGAAGTAGAAGAAGTAGAAGAAGTAGAAGAAGTAGAGCTTTCTATTGAAACTAAATCAGAGGACATTACTCAGTGTTTTGTCAAGATATATTTTACTTCTTAAATTGAGTCACTCAAGCTGAGCACTATTCAAGGAATAGTCATACTAGAATTTACCTTTAAGAGATAGCGAAACAGCTTCCCTGGATCTAAATCAAATTCATAGAATGGGATATTCTGAAGGAAACAAATAGCCATACTCATCAAGCAGATGGAATAGTCCTCTGCTAGAAACCAAGTAAAAGATGAGATTTTAAGGCTTCTAGCAAAAGCTGATATGATGGAAGTCATACCCAGATCTGAAATAAGAACCCTACTCACTTCTTTTCAAAAAGTTGGAAAGAAGAAGTTATCAAAGCCAGCTGGATTAGCAAAATTAAGCAAGTATGATTATGGTCTTCCTGAAGGCATGAAGTTTTAAGAGAACACCTATGTTGAACAGCCTCAGAAAGGGTATATGTACTTAGATAGTGATGGTAATCAATGCTTCCAGTCTGATACGGGTTTATATATCTGTGGGGTAGCTCAAGTATTAGCTCTAAGATTAATGGTGGACAAAACTGAACAAACTGGTAGGTTCAGATATAGAATAAACAGAGCAATCAGATCACAAAAGGATGAACTTTAACACTTACCAAATCTGAAAGAGCTTCTTGAAGATATTAACAAGGAAATTAAAGAGTTTGAAGAATTGCATCCTGAACTTAAGTATTAGATTAGTTCTAATATTAAAATTTTGTAATAGATTAGTTATATTGTAACTATTAGATTAGTTCTAATATTTTGTAAGCACTAAGTGTGCATGATCTAAGTGATCAACTATTTGTATTTTGATAAGTTCAAGTTAAATGAATACAAGTATTAGTTTGATAGGTTCAAATGTGTATGATATGTTCATATTTGTTACGTCTTATATGTTCAGTCTGAATAAACAAAATGATAAGTTCATTAATATGATTGGTTGGTATGTTCAACTTAAAATTGATAAGTTCAATTAGAATTTGATTAGTTTAAAAATAAAATCGTAGTAAGTTTGAGATTTGAAACATAATTTTGTTCAACAAACTTAAAACTGTTTGATGGTTTTGTCATCATCAAATAGGATTGATCTTGTTGATCAAATTATCTTATTAGTTAAGATTTGATGAGACAAAGTTAAGTTTGTAGGATAAGTTCTAGATTTAACTTAAACAGAATTATGAAGCTTGGTCAGAATGAGCACTTATAGTGTTTCAGACTGAGCATAAGCTGAGTATAAGCTGAGCATTATAGTTGATCAGCTTAGACTATATCTTAGTCAGCTTATCTATATGTTTGATAAATTGTGTGTTACCTAAGGTATAGGTCGAGTACTCAGCTTGATGTGTTTCAAGCTGAGTGACTCAGCTTCTAGGCTGAGTCAGCTCAACAGAGTTGCTTAGTTAGTTCTAGCCAACTCTTATGACTTCTAAGGATGAGTTAGTCATTATACATGTTAGTACATGTTTGATATCGAGTTAGTTCTCGATAAACTCAGCTTGATGAGTTTCAAGCTGAGTAACTCAGCCTGAAAAAAGAAGTCAGTTTAAGAGAATTTGAATATGTTTTAAATTCGGTAAACAAACTTTTTCATGTGATGAACTTCTTAGGTATTAGTTGTTTAAGAATAACTTAGTCTATGTGTTAGACATTTAGTTGCCACCTTTGTTTGAACTTAGATTTTCCGCATCTAGTTCATTTAATTATTGATTCATTTCAATAAGAATTATATAAAAGTATATCTTGTGTCTCTAAATTTTAAAAAGCTAAAGTTTGTATTCAACCCCCCCCCCCTTCTACAAACATTTGTTGTAGTATCCATTCGGGACCAACAACTGGTATCAGAGCAGGTTAGATAATCAATATTTAAGATCTGCTTTGCTCACTCTCTAGGTGTCCAATGTTTGATGGTGAAAAATTTTCTCTTTAGAAGAGTAGAGTTCTTCTCTACATGTCAAGCCTTGATGATGTGATGCTCAAAACTGTTACAGAAGGTCCTCATGTTCCTCCCTCTTCAGTCCAAGTAACTGCTGCTACTGAAACTTCTCCTGTAGTAGAGAGGTTAGTTATCAAATCAGTTTACCAGTTGTCTGATGAAGACAAGAGGCTGGTTAATCTCGATGTTAAAGCAAGAACAACTCTAGTCTCGGCACTACCAAATAATGGTTTCCATCAAGTGCTCAACTGCTAGACTACTAAAGAAATGTTGGATACTCTCTTTGTTGCTTATGAAGGTACTGAGGAGGTTAAGGAGAATAAGAAACTCTTACTGGTTAGAGAGTATGAGTTCTTCTTTGCTTAGAAAGGTGAAAATCTCACTCAGACCTACACTAGGTTCAACTGCCTCGTGAATGACTTAAGGATGGCAGATGTTCCCAAGAGCAACAAGGAGCTGGTAAACAAATTCCTTGACTCCCTCCCTGAAACATGGGATCATTTTATCACTGTGTTAAAACATGGTGAGAGAACAAGAAGTTTTGCAGCTGTCTACTGGAAAACAACTTAAGAAGGGTTATCACTGGTTGGGCTCTATGGAAACTTGATGAGTCATGAGCAATCAGTCAAGCAAAGGAAGATGTCTACCAAAGAAATAAAAGAGACTGCAAAAACTCCCTCAACTGCTTTGGTGTCTAGGAATGCCAGACCTAGGAGTTTTGCAGCTGTTGTAGAAAGCTCCAGTGAAGAACAAGAAGTTGAGGAAGAGTCTTCTGATGATGAAGAGCAGGAAGATGGTGAGGAGGAAAACTTGGAGAACATGGACAGCATCGAAGCTGCTGTTGAGCAGGCTGCCTTGTTGGTGAAAAGGTTTAAACCTTTCCTAAAAGGAAATGGGATCAAGAAGTTTGGTAAGAGACCTTTCAAAAGTGACAAGTTCAAAGAAGCCAAGTTTAAGACAAAGGCTGCTGAAGGTTGCTTCTCTTGTGGCAAGGCTGGTCACTATGCCAGTGAATGTAAGTCCAAAGGAAGCTCAAGCTTCAAGGGTCCTACCAACTCAGACAGCAAGGTAGATTATGAAGCCAAGTATAAAAAGCTTCTTGCTGCTGTTCTTGACAAAAAGAAGAGGAAAACCCAGAACAAGGTGCTTGTGGCTGAGGAAGAAGATTGGGCTGAAGAAGATCTCTCAAGTGATGAAGATGAGGTCCCCACTGCTCAGCTCAGTTTGATGGCCAATACAGAAAGCACAAGTTCCTTTGATGAGGATATGAAAAAGGCTTCTAAAGCTTGTACCTCTCCTGACTGGGATCCTTCTTCTATGTACCAGATTGGAAATTTTATTACTTATAATAATAATGAGATGAATACTATGTTTGATTATCTGTGTGTTGAGTTTCAATCACATATTTAAAGAGAAAAGAAGCTAAAAACAGAAATTGAATCTATTAAAAAGAAGTTGATTCTTAAAGATGAGAAACTAAAACTAATGACAAAATTAGAAGATGATTTAGCTAATCAAAAGATAGGTAATCAGATCTTGGTGAAAGAAACCAATGAACCAACCATAAAGTTTAATGACCTACAAAAAATAGTTAGATCTTGGTGTGTCTCTGCTATAAAAACTACTCAGTGTGTCAATAAGCAGATTCCAATACAAGTTCAAGCTATTATTGGTGGAAATTATTCCCAAGCTGCTAATTGTGTTGATTTCAGCAAGGACATTAATATCTTAGAGAAGGCTGATATTTTACCACTTACTTTCCAAAAGATTGTAAAAGAAAAAAGTATTATCACTAACAGATCTATCAAAAGTACAAGTGCTCTAAAAGATTCAACCACTTCAAAATTAGATTTATCATCTGTTGTTTTTCCAGAAAGTGAGAGTACTAAAATTCAATGTCAAAGGAAGCAAATAAAGGAATAGAATCATTTGTTGAGACTAAAGAGACATTTTTTTGTCAAACCTACAAGCTGATGCATTGATTTTAAGTACTCAGCTAACTGACATCTCATTAGCTAATGGTCCTATATCGGCTGATCAGATAGTAGATGATAAATGCTCAGCTGATGTCCTGTCAGCTGATCATGGATCCTCTTCTAACTGCTTAGCTGGTCAAGTATCACTTCAAACTCTTTCAATAAAAGAAACCATGAGAGAAGGGTCTAATGTTTGCAATAAACATAAGTCTGCCATACCTAAAGATGATCAAAAACTCTTTAAAACTAAGGGTCAGCTGAAGGTGTCTGTAAACCAAGCCCTTGTTAAATTACAGACTCAGCTGCAACAACTGAATGGTAAAGTGAATCAGCTGATGACCCATAATCCTTAGATGACAAACAAGATATCACGTGGGCAATCACTAAAACATGTTCGAAGCTCCAAATGTCAAAAATGTTATAAATGTGGTAGCAAAGAACATAAAGCAAGTGGTTGTCTCTTGAAGGTAACTCAAGACAGCGGACTGATATTGATAACACAGTTGATCCAATCATTCATAAACAACCTGATATGAAGTGGATAGCTAGGTGCAATCTACCCGGATCCACTAAATAGTGGATGCCCTAAGTGTCACTAATCTTTCTTTCATTAATATCTGTGCAGGGCTTTAACACATGGTATCTTGACAGTGGATGTTCTAGAATCAAGACAGATAGTAAGGCACTTCTCAGTAACTATAAGAAAGACAAAGGTCCAAGAGTAACCTTTGGTGACAACAACTTTGGGCAAACAAAAGGCTACGGTGAACTTCATAATGGGAACTTAACCTTGTCTAAGGTTTCTTATGTCAAAGGGCTGAAATACAATCTCATCAGCATCAGTCAACTATGTGATGGAGATAATGAAGTCCATTTCACTAAGACAGGTGGTTCCATCATAAACAAAGAAGGTAAAACTGTCATAAGTGCCAAGAGAACCAAGGATGTGTACACTCTTGATATTTTCTCTAGAGATCCATCAAAGTTAACCTGTTTGTACTCTAAATCTATTAATGATACAAACTGGCTGTGGCACAAAAGGCTTTCCCACCTTAATTTCAAAAATATCAACAAGTTGAGCAAGGGTGAGCTAGTGTCAGGATGGCCTCACTAACTTTTACCAAACCTAAACCTTGTTCAGCCTGTGAAAGGGGAAAGTAGCACAAAACCTCTTTTCCATCTAAGCAGTCCTTCTCTATTACTGAACCTTTCTACATGCTGTATATGGATCTGTTTGGTCCTGTTGCTACTGCAAGTATTGGAGGAAGCAAGTATACTTTGGTAAATGGTGGATGAATTCTCTAGGTATACCTGGGTGTTCTTTCTAAGAGCCAAGAGTGAATCTGCTGAGGAAATTATTTGCTTTATAAAGAAGATGGAATTATTAAATGGAAATTTGGTTAAGATGTTGAGAAGTGATCATGGAACTAAGTTTAGAAATCATACTTTGGAAAGCTTCTGTGATGAGAAAGGTATCTCTCAGAACATCTCTGCACCAAGGACTCCACAGGAAAATGGGGTAGCTGAAAGAAGAAATCGAACATTGATTGAAGCTGCCAGAACCATGTTGTGTCAGAGTGGGTTAAGATTCAACTTTTGGCCTAAAGCTGTCAGATGTGCTTGTTCACTCAGAACAGATCCCTTATTATCGAGAGGCACATCAAAACTCCTTATGAGGTGCTCAGGGGAAGGAAGCCAAACATCAGTTTTCTGCATATCTTTGGGTGTCAATGCTTTATCCTGAACAAGAAAGATTAGTTGTAGAAGTTTGCTCCCAAAGCTGATGAAGGTGTTTTTGTGGGCTACTCAGTAATTTCCAAAGCCTACAGAGTTTACAACACTAGAACAAAAGTCATTGAAGAATCTATCAATGTAAGTTTCAATGAAAATGACTTTGTTGCTTCTTGTTCTTCTAATCAATTTGCAGGTGAGGAATTTAATGATCTACTACACACTGGTGATTCCATTCCTGTGTCAGCTGATCCACTCCCATCAGCTGATCCCATACCATCAGCCGATGAAAATGACTTAGATGAACCCGTTCCAATCATTAACCAATCAAATGCACAACCAACCCTATCAAACCTACTTCTCCTACTAAATAATGGAATTGTTGATTCAACATCAATGGACTCTAATTCTATATATGAGATTCCATCATCTGTAGAGTTGTTAACTGATTGTCAACATGGAGATGCCTCAGCTGATCAACTAGAGGTTACATCAGCTCTTCATAAAAGAGGATCTTCAACTCCCCAAATCCAAACAGATACTATCTCTCCCATAATCCAAAATGCATTCAAATACCTCAAAGATCATTCTCATGATCAGGTCATAGGTAACATAGCAGACCCTTTACTAACCAGATCAAAAGCATGCAATTTTTGTTTGTATACAGGTTTTGTCTCTATGATTGAACCAAAGAAGGTAGATAAAGCTCTACAAGATTCCCACTGGGTGAATGCCATGCAAGAAGAATTGGCTGAATTTACCAGGAACAATGTATGGACTAT
Source organism: Pulicaria dysenterica (assembly GCA_947179395.2). Lineage (NCBI taxonomy): Eukaryota > Viridiplantae > Streptophyta > Magnoliopsida > Asterales > Asteraceae > Pulicaria > Pulicaria dysenterica. Next base: position 27,960,394 of record OX359289.1, on the reverse strand, counting down.
GGTGCCAAGACCAAAGGATAAATCCATTATTGGTACTAAGTGGGTGTTTAGAAACAAAATGGATGAACAAGGGCTGATCATCAGAAATAAAGCTAGACTAGCAGCTCAGGGATACTGTCAAGAAGAAGTTATTGATTTTGATGAAACCTTTGTCGCTGTTGCAAGACTTGAAGCAATAAGACTGTTTCTAGCCTATGCTTCCTTCAAATACTTCAAGGTGTTTCAAATGGATGTTAAGAGTGCTTTCCTTAATGGTGAATTGAAGGAAGAGGTGTATGTTAAACAACCTCCTGGTTTTGAGGATGCAAGCAAGCCAGACCATGTTTACTTCTTAAACAAAGCTTTATACGGCCTCAAGCAAGCTCCAAGAGCCTAGTATGATACCCTCTCTTCTTTTCTAACCAACAAAGGCTTTAATAGATGAAGCATAGATAGCAATTTATTTATAAGGAAATTCAAGGGTAATGTAATACTTGTGCAGATTTATATAGATGACATAATATTTGGGTCTACAAATTTGGATCTTTGTAAAAAGTTTTCTAAACTCATGTCTGATAATTATCAGATGAGCATGGGCTATTCAGGTGAGATCCAATGTAGATCCAACATTCGATTCACTCGTGGGATCCTGGCGGTCCCCAACTATTTTCTTGGTCTTCAAATTAAACAAGAGGTAGATGAAATTTTCATTCATCAAACAAAGTATATCAATGATTTACTTAAGAAATTTGAGTTTGAGAATTGTTCTTCAATTAAAACACCCATGTCCACTGCCTTAAATCTTGGAAAGGACACTGATGGCAAATCAGTGAACATTACAGCTTATAGAGGTATGATAGGGTCACTTTTATACCTCACTGCAAGTAGACCGGATATAATGTTTTCAACATGTTTCTGTGCTAGATATCAAGCTGATCCCAAAGAATCTCACTTAGCTGCAGTAAAAAGAATTTTCAGGTATCTCAAAGGAACTCCTAAGGACTCAGATTTTGAGTTAGTTAGATTCAGTGATTCTGATTTTGCAGGTTACACATTGAACAGAAAGAGTACATCTGGTTGTTATCAATTGTTAGGTGGAAGGTTAGTCAGCTGGTCAAGCAAGAAGCAGAACTCAGTTTCCACTTCTACAGCTGAAGCAAAATACACTGCTGTTGGAAGCTGTTGTGCTCAATTACTATGGCTGCAAAACCAACTACTAGACTATGACATACAGTTTGAAAACTCCCCAATCCTTTATGATACACTAGTGCCATTTCTATCTCTAACAATCCTGTTTTACATTCCCAAACAAAGCATATTGAGATCAGACATCACTTTTTAAGAGATAATGTGCAGAAAAAGAAAGTCTCTATGCACTATATCAGCACTGATTTTCAATTAGCTGATCTGTTTACAAAACCTTTGGATGAGTCTTGTTTCAACTTTCTAATATCCAAACTTGGCATGTTAGACTTGTAACATATTCCTTTCTTAGGTAGTTAGTTGTTGTGAGAAAATAATTTTATCTTGTGTGTGTTATGCATGAATTACTTATCTAAGCTTCTCTATATCTTACTTATGGAGAATCAGCTAAGGAAATTATGTCAGCTAATAACCATCAGCTCATGCAATCCCTCAGCTGATAAACTATCAGCTAAGGACTAGAAGCTCAGCTAAGTAACTTCATCGGCTGATGCTTGTTCCTCTTTCAAATTGATCAGCTGATACCTTTAATTCCTTCAGCTGATGTCCCACAGAGTCAAACTTGTATCCCCACACTTATTTTATTATTTTCTCATGTGTATTTAATTCGTTCCTAGGTTGTATGTAATTTCGTTTAATTGTCTGTTTGTTGTTTGTCTATTTATTAATACCTTCGTTAAATACCTTTTTGCAGACGTGACAGTTACTTTTTGAAAAAGATAAACCGGTGTCAGTTAAGGTTTCCAAAAAGATATAAATGATGGTTTGAGCGGTTTTCAATGTTTAAGCTTTCAAAATTCTCAAATCTTCTTTCTTCACTCATACGAAACCTTCTCTCTCACTGAGCTCTCTATAACTCCGTCTTGCTCAAAGCTCTCAACAATGGTGATGTTCAACCCTGCTGATGTTCCTAATACTGTCTCAGGTGAAAATGTTACTCCCAACTCTCAAATCACCATAACCCCCAACAATATCCTAATATCCACTGAGATTCCAAAATCCAAAACAAACCAGGGCTACAAACCCATGGTAAGATTCATCATTGCTCACCCTCTGTTTCCCTGTTTATCTGCTAATCCTCTGTTCATCTTTCCACACATTATTGGGGAGATGTGGTATACTGCTAGATACCACCCTGACCATCAATCTATAACCTACACTATCCAAAATAACCAAGTCCCCATTGTTATAACTGTTGATACACTTCGTGAAGCCATTTCTATCCCAAACTTTGCCCCATTTCAACCTTTCCCTACTATTGATCAAACCGTGGAGGTTCTACTTATGATACGCTATAATGAACCAGTGTTCCATGGAAGGTACCAACTATCTGTTCTAGGTCATCCATGGAAATGCTTGGCAAGTGTGATCATTCGCTGCTTTGGCCACAAATCTGGAAGCCATAATTTGCTGAATTAGACTGAACTGATGGTGATTCATGCCTTAGTCACAGGGAGGATATTGACTTTGCCCAAATCATATTCTCAAAAATGGTGGATAAGATCACTTTGGCCACTGCCAAGAAAGCCACAAGGACTCATGTCCCCTACATCAGATTTCTCAGTTTGGTGGCGCTTCAAACCTTGCAATGGGAGGCATATACTCAACTGAACATAAACCTCAACACCATGCCTATTCCTCAAATGGGTCAGAAGGTGTTTTACTTGATTAGAGAGGATGCTGGTCCAACACTAACTACAACAATGCAAGAGTTAATTGATGATGTTGAGGGTAATGATCTGGTCGTTACCTTTTCTTGGACATTTCCAATGATTTGATCTTGAGGATGATCTTTGAGGAACTTAAATGTTGTAGTTGGAGAATCTGGTTCTGAATCTGAGTGATGATGAGAGTTTTGAGGTGAACACACATCCTCAGTCTCAACAGCAGCATTGTCAACAAACTGATGATCACAGAGATTCTCAGTCTGAGTGACCTCAGCTCCAAAAGGATTGATGAACTCATCATTTCTCTCAGCTTGAGAGTTCCTTGGAGCTTGTGATGATTTCTTGGATGGACACACATCCTCATAACTATCTCCTATGATATACATAGGATTTGACATATTGGTTTCCCTTGGCCTTTCAAGCTCACTCAGACTGACTGAATCAGCTTGTCTTTTCTCAGCTTGATCAAGACTGTCTTCATCAAATGAGACATGAATTGATTCTTCAATGTCCTTTCTCCTAAAGTTATATACTCTGTATGATTTGAAGATTGAGGAATAACCAACAAATATTCCAGGATCAGCTTTGGGTTCCAACTTATGGAGCTGATCTCTTTGATTCAGCACATAGCATTTTGAACTAAAGATATGGAAATAACCTATATTGGGCTTTCTACACTTGTAGATCTCATATGAAGTCTTGCCATGTCTTTTGACAATAATTGACTTATTCTGAGTATAACAGGCTGTACTAACAGCTTCATCCCAGAAATAGAGTTTCAATCCTGCCTCACATAGCATTGTTCTTGCAGCCTCAATTAAGGTTCTATTTCTCCTTTCAGTAACTCCATTTTGTTGTGGAGTTCTGACAGATGAGAAATTTTATAATATCCCTTTTTGTTCAAAGAAGTTTTCAAGGGTTGAATTTCTGAACTCAGTCCCATGATCACTTCTGAGTTGCTTTACAGACAAACCTTTATGCAACTCTTCCCTTTTGATGAAACTTATTATCTCCAGGGCATCCTTACTTTTGGCTTTAAGGAATATTACCCAAGTGAATCGTGAGAACTCATCTACTATCACCAGTGTGTACTTCTTGCCACTCAGGCTTGGAGTACTTATGGGTCCAAACAGATCCATATGCAACATATGTAGTGGGTCTGTTATTGAAAAATTTTTCTTTGATTTAAAGGACCCTTTATGGTGTTTCCCTTGTTCACAAGCTGAACACAATTTGTCTTTGACAAATGTGAGTTTTGGTAATCCAGAGACTAACTCTTTATTGGATAGCATATTTATATTTTTAAAGTTTAAATGAGATAAACGTTTATGCCATAACCAACTCAGCTCAGGAACAGAATGGGAATACAAGCAGGTTTCATTATAGGGGTTAGCAGACTTAAGATCAAGTAGATACACATCTCTTTCTCTTTTAGCTATTAATACAGGCTTTCCCTTAGCATTATAAATTGTTTATGCTTTCTTCCTAAAAGTAACAACATTATCTTCATCACACAATTGACTGATACTAATCAGGTTGTGTTTGAGACCGTTGACATATGCAACCCTCTGGAATGTAACTTTGCCAGCTTGGATCTTCCCATAACCTTTTGTTCTTCCATGGGAGTTGTCACCAAATGTTACTTTAGGACCTTCGTCTTCTTGGAAATCACTAAGAAGTCCTTTCCACCCTGTCATGTGCCTTGAGCATCCACTATCCAAGTACTATTTACTTGAACCCTGCACATGATATAAAAACTAAACACATTAGTTTTGTTTGGGAACCCATTTCTGGATGGGTTCTGATGAGGAGCACTTAGCATCTCCATCTGGTTGAACTAACTGTTCAGCTTGAGCAGGAGCTGAGTCCTGTGTAGACAGATCAGCTTGTTCTTGTTCAGGCCTTGAGATTTCTACATCACAGTCCTTAACCTCATGACCTCTACTCCTGCACTTGTAGCATCTCCTTCTTCCAATGATTACAGGAGGTAGAGAGTCTAATAATCCTTGTGAGAACTTTCTCTCAGTCTTAGGATTATATGTGGTGGATAACTTTTCAACTTTCTTTGCAAGTTGATTCACTTGATGATCACTGACTTTGGACTTACCTTTGTCAGATCTTTGTTTGTTATCCTTTTGATTAGAAGCTTGACTAACAATCTTCTTTTCCATGACCCTGGACTTACCTTTGCCATGACTACTGGACTCACCAGTCTCAACAGGTTTGGACTTACCACTGTTGATCTTCTTGGACTTACCAAGATCCACAACTTTGGACTTACCATTGTTGTGATTTGACCTCTGAGTTACAGTGGTCTTCCTATTCTTGTGACTTCTCTCCGAGCCAGATAGAGAATGTTGTCATTTGAAAGGATTTGGATTAAGCCTTTCAATTACTGAAGTTCTTTGAATAGGCTGAGTGCCTAATCTGTCTTGCATAGACTTACCATGCTATTTAGATGTTGAGCACTCATTTCCATGATCTTTAGCTTTCACAAACATATTGTATATTAAACTTGGATCATGTCTTTTCTCTGAGGCTGACTTCTGAGACTTAATCGGTTGTCTGTCTTCCTCAGAGTCTATACTTGCTATCTCATCATCAGCTACATAAGCTGCTGTTTGATAGTCACCTCCAAGTACAGCCTTTACCTGTTTAGGTATCTGTTGATTTATACACTTTTCAGCAAGCTTTGATGACTTACACCAAGACTCAGTGACCTTTTGAAGTTGGTCAGCTTTGTCTTTAGCTTCCTGAAGTTCTTCACTAAGAAGTTTGTTAATGTGTCTTTGACATTAAAGATCACATTGTGCTTTCTTACCAACATCAATGAGAGATTGATTTTCCTTAATCTCATCTTTAAGTTTGGCTATTTCAGCTTTGAGGTCATCTTGAGACTTAAGGCTGGTCTTGAAATCATTCAACAGATAATCAAACACAAGACCCTTTTCTTCATCTGAGTAAGAGTAGAAATTACTGACCTTATACATGGAAGCAGGATCCCAATCACTGAGCTTGCTGTTTTCCTCAGCTTCCTTCATGTCAGCTTCAAAGATTGATTCGGACATACCATAATCAACCTCATCAATTTCCAACTCTTCATCTTCTTGAGCCATCAGACATACATCATCATCTGAGGTAGATGATTCTGTATCCCAGGTTTCAGCAATTAGTTCTTTTGAACTGGGTTTGTCTTTAGGCTTTCCTTTCTTGAGCTGAGTGTATCTCTTCTTGTATTTATCAGCTCTGTAAGCATTCTTATAAACAACTGATGTTGATTCCACCTTCCTTGATATGCACTCAGTAGCAATGTGTCCCTTCTTCTGACAGTTGAAGCACACAGTATTCTTGGGATCAAAAGAACTTTTCCCTTTGCCCCTGTCAGATCTTCCTCTTCCCCTTTGAGCTCTTCTCAAACGTCTGGCTAACATTGCCATTTGCTCAGTGATATTCTGAACATCATCAGTATCACTTGAGTCTGAGTCTGAGTGGTCAGCTTGAGATTCTGACTCAGTCTCAGATTCAACAACTAGTGCCTTGGGACTTTTCTTCTTCTTTTTCTGTGCAACTAATGCAACATCTGTTTTATCCAAGGACTCCTTAAGTTGTTGTTGAGAAGATCTCTTGTGTTCAGTGATCTGTTCATGATTTAGCAAGAACCCATATATAGACTGTAGGTTGTACACGTGCAGTGTTCCTCCAGCCCTCAGTGCTGTGGTTACTTCATTGAACCTTTCTGGTAACACATCCAGAAACTTTAGCACAAGTTCAGCCTCATCTTTTTTTACACCCACACTTAGTAGATCGTTTATCAAGCAGTGAAACCTTGTGAACAAATCTGACAAGGTTTCATTCTTCTTTGAAAAGAAGTTTTTAAAAGATCTATTCAAATTATTTTTCTTGTGCTACTTGACCAGATCCGTGCCCTCATATGTGACACTTAGCGTATCCCAGATATCTTTTGCAGTTTGACACCCAGTCACAGTACGCAATATTTCATTTGACAGGGCATTTGCTAGAATACTTTTAGCCTTATCATCAGGATTGAAGAGTTTCAAATCTTCATCAGTCAAAGATGCAACAGGCTTTCTTGTTTCCTTCTCAGTTCTTCCAGGAGACGTATCACTGACAGTAGCAGGAATCTTGAGGATGATTGGTCCTTTTGTAACAACATCCGACATACGGTTGTCAATGGACTTGAGGAATAGCATGGCTCTGAACTTCCACATAGGATAGTCAGATCCATCAAATATGGGACAGCCTTTGGCAGAAATCTGTGGAAAGTTTGAAGAATTGTTGCTTGCAGACATTGTAAACTTTCTTAGAATCTTGAACTTTCAACTTATGAAATCGTTCAGCCTGCTCTGATACCAGTTGTTGGTCCCTTATAGGAGAATAACAACAAGCAACAGGTGTGTAGAAGGGGGGTTGAATACACTTTCTACGAAAATTGAACAAATCAAATAAAAGTGTTACACACAGTAAATCAAACCACAAACAATCCAATACTTTTATTAAGAAGATGATTACAATGCTTTAAATAAGAAGATGATTACAGTAACTATCAAGTAAGCAACTCTTGATATATAACCACCTAATATAAATCTCTCAATCTCTCAAACTTAGCTATCTATAATTAACTTATGATTATAGATACTGACGACTTTCTAAATAGGATTTACACAGCTTGATAACTTACCAATATCACAACTGATGTGATAGTTCGAACACACGAACACTTTGGCAATCTGTGAGTTTCTTGATCAAGTTGAACTTACAAACTGTAATCAAGATTCGTAACACATACGGTGAGGTGAGGTTTGGCTCTGCAACACTTAGTTGTTTTTCTAAGTCGTAGTCGTACCTCTAAAATTATCAGGAGATAAGTATTTACAATCCTGTGCCTACGGAATCTAACAAACTAAGACTCAGCTTAATTCGCTAACTAACTATCGGATAAACCGGAATCTTGAATCTTGAATCTTGAATCTTGAATCTTGAATATTCTATCTTCAAACTTAATTCTGGAATCTTTTTATCCTTGCCGTAGATATATAGAGATAAAGATTAATTTAAAATACATTTAAATTATCTTTAAACTGACTTATTTAGTCGGACTGAGTTACTCAGCTTGAAACTCATCAAGCTGAGTTCTTCGAGAACACACTTAAAAACAACATGAACTAACATGTATAATTATTAACTCATCCTCAGAAGTCCAGAGAGTTAACTAAAATATATTTAGCAACTTCATTGAGCTGACTCAGTATACACACTGAATTGCTCAGCTTGAGACTCATGAAGCTGAAACTCAATATATATATCTCAGTTTACATAGCTTATCAAACATATTGATAATCTGACTAAAATATAGTCTAAGCTGATCAAACATATATACAACTTATTCTCAGCTTATACTCAGTCTGAATCACTATGAGTGTTCAGTCTGATTAAGCTTTATAATTCTGTTTAAGTTATATGTAGAACACATCTTACAAACTTAACTTTGTCTCATCAAATCTTAACTAATGAGATCATTTTCCCAACAAAAGTACAATCATAGAAAGAGAAACTTGTACTTTCAAGACAAAAAGGTAGTACTTTAATAATATAATAATATATAGTGGGTATTGACCTTACTGAAAAGTACAATCACTTTATACATTGCTAGTATAAAGTGAATTTGCTTTTCACCCACTTACTTTATCTATTATAATATTATTAAATCAAGTACCTTTGTCTCCTGATATCTCATAAGTTGAGAGTTTAGAAGAGTTAGCAATTTTATATTCAGTGTAAAAAAACTTATTCTTGTGTTGAACTTCTTAGGCATTAGTTGTTTATGAATAGCTTAGTCTATGTGTTAGACATTTAGTTGCCACCTTTGTTTGAACTTAGATTTTTCGCATCTAGTTCATGTAATTCTTGATTCATTTAAATAAGAATTATATAAAAGTATATCGTGTGTCTCTAAATTTTAAAAAGCTAAATTTTGTATTCAACCCCCCTTCTACAAACATTTGTTGTTGTAGTATCCATTCGGGACCAACAACATGCTTATATGGTATCTTTAAATTCTTTTTTAAATGAGGATTCCAAATATTACTTCATTAGGAATTAAATATTTGAGATTGATCGTTTATGTGACGAACTGTATAGTTGAACAGAGCGTTTTAAGTATGAAGTTTGTATATGTGATCGTGGCCAAATTCTAAGCCTATTAAAATATCTTTACGGCTAAGTTAGCATTCTTAAGTGTGTGTGTGTGTGTGTATCTAAGATGTTTTGAGAGAGAAAGCTATTACTACTTGCAACTTGTAACCTCCATCTTTGATCTTGTGTTGTTAAAACTTGAATCAAGGTAGTATGATATTCATGGTTACAAAATAACATGATTTAGAGTTGTTACCATGCCAAAAATTAAAAAGGGAAATCATCATGTTTATATTTGAAGAACTTCAAAAGCATGTTATAAGATTTGTTGGTTTTGAATTTATGATAAGTGTTCTTGAAGTTAAGTAAACATATCTTTTGAAGTTTTGTCATGTGTTTGAGTTTAAAAGCATGAATTAAAGTAAGTATATGAAAATCAAGAAGTGGAAAATGGTGAAGCTTGCTTGTATGTTTATTCATATATTTTCATGTTCTTGAAGAATGGAAGATGATGATGTTATTAGTTTTATAAAAGATAAAGATAATAAGGAGGATGATTGGAAGAAACAAAATCTTATCTTACCCTTGACTAAATGACCTACTTGCTTAGATTGAAGATAAATATGTATATTATATGTATGTATGTAGGTGTGTAAGTGTATTGCTTATGTGTGTGGAAAGTGTAGGATCGATTATATATATATATATATATATATATATATATATATATATATATATATATATATATATATATATATATATATATATATGAAAGTATGTGAACCGGGCTATTGATTTTGTGTGGGTATGAGTGTAGACTATCGACCGTGTTATGCATGCATGTGTGTAATCGATAGTATATGTATCGACCGTAAATTGGAGTGCATGTTTACTAGAAATCGATAATGTGAATATATATGAGCTATCAACCGTATGTGTTAGTTTGTGTGTGAGTATGTGCATGTGTATGCATGATCGATAGGGGAGTGTGTATTCCAAGATTGATAGGTGTGTATGTTAGTGTGTGTGTGTTTGTGTGTGTGTGATTGTGTTAAGTGTACAAAATCGATGGAGTGCGCGTTTCTATGTAGGATCTACCGTGCGTATGAATATATATTTATAGCCTATCAATTTTGAATATATTTATATATATTAAATATATATGTATATATTAATCAATCTAGGATGTGTTAGTATGTATATAAAGGGTGATCGGTTTTGTATGTTAGTATGAACGTATGCATGGATCAACCATGGAAGTATATATGTGTTCATATTATGATGTTTGATATAAATATGTTTAAGAATATATTTATGAGCTGAGAACTGATTTAGTTGATTTTATGTTATCAAGAATTTCAAAGGCTCAGTAATTAGTTGACTGAGTGGACTGCGATTCGAATACAAGGTGAGTAGACTTTAACTCACTGGTGGTTTTAGTTGTAACAGTGAAGGTTACTTAAATTACCTACGGTTAATCATGCAATAGACTATTTAGTCTGATATGAATGTTTGATTGAATATTGTTGATTGATGCGATGAGTCCAAGATATGAGTATCAAGGTATGAAATTGTTCTCATGATGTTTGTGTCAGAGGTCAGCTAACAGTGGTTTTGGGTTGGGCTAGTTTGCTCCTGGTTAGGCAGTTTTAGATCCTCTGTTGCATTTGTTGTAGCAGAGGGGGTTTAACTGTGTCAGTTAGTAGATGACTATCGGTAGATCATTGCTTTAGCCAACAATTGGTCGTAGGTTCGGCACAACCGCCGGTCCCTTCATATTTGTGGTTACATGTTCTTGTGATCATTGTGGTTCTGCTAATTATTGCTTGTGATTGATTTCCATTCACATAGCTTTGTGCTAATTTTACACCCTAACTCTCTGTTGCAGGTTTTTGAGAACACAGTATGTTGTTGCTTTTGTGTACAGGGAAAGTTTAACCGTCGCTCCGATATTTTGGATTTTAGAAACGATGAGCCATACTTTGTGAAATATTTTGTAACATGAAATGAAATACTGTGTTGTTGTACAGTGTTGGTTTAAATTGTGGTGTTTCTTCCTTTATCATTTTAATTGCAATACTTCCGCTGTGATTTAAAATAAAGTACTTGTCTTTTTTGGTGTGACACTACCACCAATGCTTGCAGTTGCTACAGGACCAAATAAGTCCATGTGTAACATAAAGAATGGTTCAATTATAGAGAAGGCTTGATTGAATGGAAAAAATGTTTTGTGTTGCTTTCCATGTTAACAAGCAGAACAAGGTTTAGGTTTTGAATAAGTCACTATAGGCAGTCCTGGCACTTGATCACCCTTGCTCAGCTTGTTGATGTTTTTGAAATTGAAGTGGGAAAGCCTTTTGTGCCACAACCAGTTTGTATCAACTACTGACTTTCAATCCAAACATGTTTTCTTTGAAGGGTTACCAGAGGACATGTCAATAATATACACATCCTTGGTTCTCTTGGCACTTAGAACTACTTTGCCTTCTTGATTAATTATGGAACCCCCTGTCTTGGTGAAGTGCACCTCATTATCTCTATCACAAACTTGACTTATGTTTATGAAATTATACTCGAGGACTTTGATATAAGAGACCTAAAGATCACCTTTGGACCCTTTTCCTTCCTTTAGTTACTGAGTAGTGCTTTGTGACCTGTCATAGTTCTGGAGCAGTCACTGTCAAGAAACCATGTACTATTTCCCTACACAGTTATGAATGAAATAAGGATTAGTGACACTTATGGCCTTCACTATTCAGTAGATCCATGTGGATTTCACATAGCTATCCACTTCATATTAGGTTTCTTATGTGTAAGAGGAATAGCTACATTATCATTACAAGTCCGTTGTCTTAGGTTCCCTTCTAGAGAACATTCTAAGGCCTCTTGTTCTTTGCTTCCACATTTGTAACATTTTTAGTTTTTAGTGGCCTTTGAACATTGAACAACCTTCTTAGAATGCGCTGAGCCTCCTTGTTAGCCTCATGATGACTATGGGTCATCAGCTCACTAACTTAACAATTCAACTGTTGTAGCTGATCCTGTAAGCCATTTAAGTCTTTGCTAGCAGTCACCTTAGATTAACCCCTAGTTCTAAAAAGTTTATGGTCAACCTTTGATGTGGTAGGCTTGGAAATAACGTGAATAATATTCCCTTTACTCACAGTTTCTCCTATTGAAAAAGAGTTAAGTACTTCATGATGAACTAAACATTTAGAAGATGAGCTATGATCAGCTGACGACCCATCAACTAAGCATTAATCATCTACCATCTGATTAGCTGATATAGAGGTATTATATAGCTAATGATTCTACAGTTAGCTCAGTACCCAAATTTAAGTCATCTGTTTTCAAGGTTTGACAACATAATGTCTCTTTGGTCTCATCACATGATTTCATTCCTTTACTCACATTCTTTGACTTTATATTCTTAGTATTTTTGAAATTTGACATCACAACAGAAGTTGAATCAACTACAGGAGTGGAGAACTTTTACTTTTGACAAATCTGTTAGTGAACACACTTTTTCCTTTAACAACTTTGTTAAAAGCTTGTGGAAATTGTCAGCCTTTTCTAAGATATTTATGCTCTTATCAAAATCAACACCATTAGCAGCCTTAGAGTAAATTGCACCAATTATAGCTTGAACTTGTTTAGGTATCTGCTCTTTAACATACTGAGTGGTCTTTTCAGCAGATTCACACCAAAACTTTACTACTTTTTGAATGCCGTTGAATTTTTTTGGTTGTTTCACTAGTTTTTTCCCCCATGATCTCATTCAACATCTTTTAATTGGCTTGTTCATCTTTTAAGATTGTCATTTGTTTAAGTTCTTCATCTTTAAAATATAACTTCTCTTTAAGTGATTCTATTTCTATTTTTAGCTTCTTTTCTCTTTGAATAGTATACTAGAATTTAACACACAAGTAATCAACCATAGTGTTCTTCTCATTTTCATGATAGTTAATAAATTTCTAAACCTGGTACATAGAAGGAGAATCACAGTTGGTAGTAGTACAAGCTTTAGCAGCCTTTTTTATATCCTCATCAAAAGAGCTTCTACTACTACCTATGTTGGCCATTAAGCTGAGCAGAGTAGTGATGACCTCATCTTCATCTAACGACAGATCTTCCTCAGCCCAATCTTTGTCCTTAGCCATCAACACATGACCATAGGCTTTCTTCTTCTTCTTGTCAAGAACATCAAAGGAGCTTCTTGTACTTAGATTCATAATCCACTTTGCTCTCCTGCTTTGGTACAACTTTAAAACCAGTGTCAACAAGTTCAAAAATATGAACAATCTTGCCCCAGTTGTAACACTCAGCTGTGGAGGCATGAAAGGTTGATTAGGACTTGAACTTGTTATCCCTTGATGGCCTTTTGCTGAACTTCTTGACACCTTTCTGTTGGGTATTGGTGGTTTCATCGAAAACGCAACGGAAACTACAAGTAAAAAAAATTTCGTAATTTTTAAAGTTAAAGAACTAAAAGTGAAAATCAGTGATAAGCATATGGACCATATTTGTAATTAATTCTTCAATTAAATATGAAACTAATAAGGTCGGTCCTAGAATTTAGTGTAGTGGGGAATAATCACTACGAGTCTGAGCTGTAGAATGAGACAGACATTGGTGAGTGTGATTAGAGGTGACGACTCCCAAACACTCTTGGGTATTTGCATCTTGCAAGAACATATAGACTGCCCTATAGCTATTGTACAAGGTTTTGGTTGGTAATAAGAAAGTTTATTGAAGTTCAAAATAAAAAGAAAGAAACTTGATCCGGACCTGTTTTCACTTTTTTTTTTAATTAATTTTATAAATGATCCTTTCAACTTTACATTGCTTGCAAGTTCAATATTTTTTAAGAAGTTATTTTATGTTGTTTTTGGTAATTTTAAATGGTGTTTAATATGTATATGTATATTGTTATTATTATTATTATCATCCTCGTCATCGTCGTGTTTGTTTTCTTCTTCGTCATCGTCATTATGATCATGATGTTCATTATTATTATTATTATTATTATTATTATTATTATTTTATTATTATTATTATTATTATTATTATTATTATTATTATTATAACTACCATGTTAGTACGTTACAGCAACCCTAATTTTTTATCACCACTGCCACCGTTACAATTACCTTCACCACAATTTTCTATTACCATCTATCACTAGCTCTGGTCACCTCCTCCACCTTTAACCAATATGTTACTTACAGCAAGCCCACCATCCACCTTTACCACCACCACTTACACCCTTACTATTGTTATGTACCACAACTCAAACAATCTCAAAGTTTAACTAATAAATTGATAGATCATACAAAAATTCATCTTCTTCTCCACCAATAACAAGAAATTCAAAACACTTAAAATCAAACACACAAACCACCATTCTCTTCAACAAACCACCTCTATCACCCTTATCATTCTCTTCAACACGGGTGATGGAAACAAATCTAGCATGGGATTGGAGGTTGCCAGCGGCAATAATAGTGGTGGTGGGGGTCGTTCAACTCGCCAAGAGACCTAAATACACTTAAGAGACTTGACAAACAAAATTAGTTAGAAAGAACCAAACTTGCAAGAAAATGGTAGTTAAAAGATTCAAAATCCATCTTATTAAAAAACAAACTTGCAATTTGTGAATAGTTAGATGTCCATGTAGTAACAAAAAAAAGTTGTGATGCGGCGTGCTTTAACAGTGATTTGATACTTCTTTTAGTTTTTTAAGCCACTAGCTAAGTGACCCGTGTATCAACATGGGATAATATATGACAATTTTAAATTTATACAGTTTTAAAGAGTACTAACACGTATAGTAAAAATATTTACAAAGCATAGATAGAAATATAAAATCTCGTAAGAATGATAACCATTACAAAATTTTGAAATTCATACATAAGATTATCATTAAGTTTTCTGTAAAACCTCTTTATAAACACAATTCATGGTTTTATTAGTAGGTTTCCTTCATTATCGCAAATTAAAACGTTTAACCCCTCCTTACTCTTCGCTTGAGAAACCGTCATATATAACTGTCCAAGAGTGAAAACGTACATGTCTTTTTATACTTTTTACAAAGAAATATAAAGTTACATTACACATCTAAAAGTTTTTAGTATAATATTAATGTGTTTGTCGTGATAGAGCTTTATCCCGACATTGTAAGAAATTAACTATAATATTATTGTTGATGTTATAGTATCAAGTGCTTTAAAGGCATTTTTATTAGCCAATTATATATTTGAATATTTAAAATTGTAAACTAAATTTATTAAGATTTAATAATAATTACATCCATCTAAGTATATGCAAATTAGATCACATAAAAATAAGATTCTAACATAGAATAAATTATGTCTATATATACGTAAATCGCTTAAGTGTAATTTATTATTCAATTAAATATAACTGAAAACACAAGATATCACCGAATTCAAATATTCATGTAATTATAACTTTTATTTTATGTACCAAGTTATTAGTTAAAAAATAAGAAAACTTAATTCCAAGTTGTATGTGTAGTTACAAAATCCACTAACATGACAGTTGTTTCACTACCCATTAATTATATAGAGTTATAGTTTATGTAGGGTAATTTACAGACAACAGGCAATCAATTTTAAAAAGCTCTAAGTGGTAGACTGGTAGTGGTAGTTTTGTAAATAAATTTATGTCACTAACCGTTGGTTATAGTATATATTTAATTCTTTTTATCGAAAGACCAATAAATCAGTGATTATATAGACTATATTATGTAGCGTGAACAAATATAAAAAATGAATAAAATATCCAATAATTACCAACATGTTGCCCTCGATAGATAAAACAATTAAACTATACTAATTTTTTTTTTTAAAAACCTCATATTCCGGTAAAATTTATATCAAAACGTAGATAAAAATAAGACGAATACAAATATATCATTATTTTTTCTCAAAACAAAATATATTACAAGTTATTAAACAAAATTTTCAAACAACTTATAATTAATTACATTAATATACAATTTTCTTAAAACCCCCTCATATATTTCATACTACCCCCTAATAATTTATATTCAAATCTTTCCAATTATATTCAAACAACCGGACGTAAATATCTAATTATTTTCAATTTAAAAAAAATTAAAAAAATAAAGAGTTGTGATTCGTGAAGCCTCTTTTATAAGAGATGATGATGTTATCATCATCTTTTTTTTAATAATTTTATAAGAAGATAAGATAAGATTCCTTTTAGCTAATAATGTTATGTTAGATTTATTCAAAGTTGTACAAGTTGCATTGACGTTAGAGTTGATTTTTCAGAATTAAATATAATAAAATACATTTAGTAAAAATGAATTACCAGACTTATGTAAAAAAGATTGAAATATTATTCGAAAAGTAACTAAAAATAAAAGAAAGGAAAAAGACTTAAAATACATTTAACTTATCAGACTTGGCAAACCATATTAGTTAGCAAGCACCAAATTTGTAAGAAAATGAGAGTTAAAAGTCAAAAAATAATGGAACTTTTTTAAAAGAGAACTAAACTTGTATTAAATGGTTAATTAGAGAGATTCATTTATATAATTAAAGTTTTTTTTTAATTCTTTTAAATAAATATTAAATAGAAAACTTAGATTTTTTTACTTTTAGTCTATAAAAGGCAATTTAGTTAAGAAAAAGGTTGTGACGTGTGTATTAGAAGTGATATGATATTTCTAATAGTTTTTTTATTTTTATGTTTAAAGCCATTTCTTTTAGCTATTAGAGCATACGGTGTATATGAAGCATACCTTCGATAGGGTGATATGGTGATGGGGTGCCGATATGAACACCGCCTCTAAAGGGGCGGTACCGAGAAACTGAAGAATGAAGCGGAATATGAATGTCGATGATACCGAGACTATTTCAAATCTCAAACAGTCATCATTTCAAATTTTAATTATTTCACCCACTATTTATATAACACCTCACTTTTAATGTTTTTACACAACAATCTTCTCCTATTCTCTCTACAACTTTATACAACCTCTCAGTTTTTTAACATTTTCACTTCAAATGGAGTCCTTTTCAAACACCCCAATCTAATCTCCATAAAAAAAACCATCAACCAACTGCGTCTTTTAATGGAAGTTCCATTGCTAAAGGAGTCAACCAATTACTCAAGGATTTTGGCTGCTTATGAAGTTGAATGGAAGAGTTCAATGTGAAGCTTATTAAAGGTTTGAAAGGCAATGATGTCGAGATTGTTCAACGAAAAAATGACGCGATAAGGGAAAAATATGGATCGAAAAAATAAATAGTTGATGTTTTTTTAGTAGTTGTAATTTTTGTATGTACTCTTTTTTTTTGTTTTAATGAAAATAAGTTATTAATCTTATTTTTTATTTTTTCACAATAAATATAAATTTAGAATCTATTTATATAATTTTATATTAACTTTTATAATAATAAATGTTATGTAGAGTTAATTTATTCAAAGTTGTACAAGTTGCATTGACATGTAGAGTTGATTTTTCATAACTAAACGTAAATGGGTAATTTGCGCGAAAATATAACAAACTATGCCTAAATTGCCATTGTATATAAACAGCTTCATTTTCTACCTACAAATACAAAAAACATACCATTTTGATTTATTGTTTGCAATTTACCTAACATGTAACAAGCTGGTTATCACATTCTTTTTTTCCTTTTTATTTTATTTTTAGTGGTTTAATTAGTAAACCAATGAAGAATTGATGACTGGTTGCTTCAAATTTAGGATTAGGGATTCAAATTCCTGAAAAATAAATCAAGATTTAATATTCTAGTTTTGATTATGTTATAGCTTTCCATTTGCGATAAAGTCGAGGTGGAGGTCAAAGAGGAGGGAGAGTGAAGTCGGAGGTGGTGGCGTGGTCGTCGGCTAGGTGCAGAGGTGGTGGCGATTCTAGAGACGAACATTATGACAACAATTATGGTTAGTGTATTTCTAATGATCAAATATTCCAATTTATTCTTTTGTGTGTATGTTCTAGAATTTCGAGTAGGGATTCAAATATTAGGGTTTTTGATTCGTCATGTGTGTGTTTACGGATCGATTCTAGTTTGTTATTGCATTTGTTCGTTTAATTTTCAATTTAGGTTCATATTGATTTCCGCTTAAGAAATTAGGGCATCTTGATGAATCTTGTAAGGTGTGACTTTGAAATCAATTTTTACTCTTGCTTTATTCAATTTAGAGGTTCCAATTCTGGATCTACAGATCCCATATTTTGATTTTGTTCTTTTTTTTTTAGATTCATGATGTTCGATTTTGGAACTGCAAATGGTTCATTTTTGTGATATCTATGCGTTTAGATTCAAGACGTGTTCAATTTTCAGTTTTGGGATCTGCAAATGTTTCTTGAATGATGAAGATATCAAAAAAAATTCAAGAACATGTTGTGTACGTAACAGATTGCATACAATGTACCAACAATGAATGTAAGTGGTATTTTTAGGTACAAAATGAAGTGGGTTGCATACAATGGCTATTTCGACATAGTTTGTATTGAAAGAAACTACAGAAACATAGAAAGAAAAAACACAAAGAATGCAGTAATATCTCTTATTATAACAAAGAACATAACTCAAAACTTTGTTACAATCTCCCCCTCTCTTGATACCCTAAACTTGATATCAATGCATCTATATATACTCGACGTATATATGTGGATAACTACCAACTAGGACTTTTAATTCTATCCAAGTACCAACTTGTATTAATAGATAATGATTATCCTTACAACTTATTATGTAAGGCTTATCCCTTTATAATCGGAAATTACCAACAGTTTTACTTCTCTTGTTAGGATCCGGTTTAAAATGTCGGTTGCATGTTTTATAGCTTCACCCCAAAGATAGTTTGAAACTTTCTTTGCTTTCAAAATGCTTCGCGTCATCTCGATAAGAGTACGATTTCTTCTTTTTACTACGCCGTTCTGCTGTGGCGTGTATGGAGATGTGAGGTGTCTTATCGTCCCATGTTATTGAAATCTTGTCAAGTAAACTCGCCTCCTCTATCGGTTCCAAAGACTCGAATTGGGTTATTGGTCTCCCTTTCCACGCTGACTTTGAACTTCTTGAAATAGGTAATCGCGTCACCTTTTCTTTTCATAAGAAAACACCACATAAAGCGTGATTAGTCATCAATGAGAACGAAAACATACCTATTTCCGGCGATAATCGGTGGTGAGATTGGTCTACACAAATCTCCATGAACAAGTTTCGGTGTGCCCTTTGATTGGTATATGAATTTCTTGGAGAAAGGTTTTCGAGTTTGCTTTCCAACTAAGCATGACTCACAAAGTTGGTTTGTATTTGCAACCGATGGTAAGCCGGTGACCATATCCTTTTTTGACATTTTCAAAATTGTGTCAAAATTCACGTGACCGAGTCTTGCATGCCACAACCGGACTTGATTTCCAAGTCGACTATGGAGGCATATGGGTTTTCCCACCAAGATCAATACTTTATAAAGTCTATTTGTCGATCGTTTTACCTTAAATAGAAGAGTTTTTCAACTATCAAATAAGTATAGATATTCACCTTTCATTGATACTTCACAACCATTTTCTGTTGCGTGACCCAAACTAATTAAATTAGCTTTAAGACTTGGGATATAATAAATGTCAGTCAGCAACTTCTGACCTCCACCTACGCCTTCAAATAGAATTGATCCTTTTCCCTGAATCTCAACACAAGAGTCATCTCCAAACTTTACTCGCCCTCCAATACGCCTATTAATTTCGGTAAAGAACGACAGATTACCGGTCACATGGTTACTTGCACCGTTATCTAAATACCAATGTCATTATCACCATCTTGTGATTCATACCTACCTGGTATTACCGAATCTTTATTGAGTAGGACCGTTTCGTAAAGTGTCTTAGCCATGAACAATTGTGGATCATGATCGTCAACTTCTGAAACGTGTGCTTCGAGTTACTTACCTTTTTGATCTGGACACTGTGAAGCAAAGTGACCATACTTATCACACCTATAGCACTGCACCTTTGATCTGTCTTTACCCTTACCTTTCGACTTATCAGTTTCAGTTTTGGTCGTGATCTAGTTCTGAGTTGTACCACCGTTATGACCTCCACGTCCTTTTCCTGACCCGCGTCCTCGACTACTTTTACTTGAATCTGATCCTCGATTGGTTGGTTCTGACTTGTTGAATAATAATTTGCTTTGATCTTGTTCTAGTTCATCATCTTGTATGCATTCTTCGTATGCTTTTAACCTTCCAACAACATCTTCAAACTCAACGGTTTTAAGATCCAGAATCTGTTCAATGGAAGCCACTATGTGAATGAATTTTCTTGGCAAGCTGGTGAGAAATTTCTTTACTAATTTCTTTTCATCGATAGTTTCTCTAAGTGAGGCAGACTTTAATGCGATCCCAGACAGTTTGCTCGCATATTCATCAATAGTGCTTGATTCCTTCATCTTCAAGTTATCGAATTTCGTGATGAGAGTCTGTAGACGGGCCTCCCTCACCATGTCTGCTCCAAGATTCTGAGTTTTAATTGCATCCCTGATTGCTTTCGATGTGCTCATCGTGCCGACTTGCAAGATGAGGTCTTCCGGAATCGCTTGAAATAAGCCGGCTATTGCCACATTATTCTTCTTCTTGTCGGTTGAGCTTGGATCAATGGTATCCCATACCTGATGCACGTTGAGTATTATCTTCATACGAATTGCCCACACCGTGTAGTTTGTCACATTTTTAACATAGGGACTTGAAAAGAGAACGACGATCCCTCCTTCGAATTTCCAGTCGATGATGAAGTGTCATCTGCCATGATTCTAGGCCCTCGATATTGGCACTGATACAAATTATTGAAAGCAACTACAAAAACATGAAAGAAAAAACACAAAGAATGCAGGAATATCTCTTATTATAACAAAGAAAATAACTCAAAACTTTGTTACAATCTCTCCCTCTCTTGATACCCTAAACTTGATATCAATGTATCTATATATACTCGACGTATATATGTGGATAACTACCAACTAGGACTTTTAATTCTAATCAAATACCAACTTGTATTAATAGATAATGATTATCCTTACAACTCATTATGTAAGGCTTATCCCTTTATAATCGAAAATTACCAACAATTTGTTGTATTTTCGCACAAGTTACCATACTAAAATAGGTAGATAGAATGAATCAGAGAGAGAGAGTGTACGTGAGATTTATTTAAAAAAGATTAAAATATTATTCAAAATTAACTAAAAAATAAAAAAAGGAAAAAGACTTTTGGCAAACGAGATTAGTTTGTGAGAACCACACTTGTAATAAAATGACAGTTAAAAGAGAAAATAATGCAACTTTTTTAAAAAAAACTAAACTTTTATTCTACAGATAGATTAAAACCTTTTTTTAAAAGTTTTTTAAATAAATTTTAAATAGAAAACTTTGATTTTTCATTTTTAATCTATAAAAGGCAATTTTAGTTAAGAAAAATGTTGTGATGTGTGCATTAGCAGTGTCTGTTATTTCTTTTAGTTTTTCTATATTTATGTTTAAAGTCAATTCCTTAGCATTCGGTGAGCATGAAGCATATCGAATGATATGGCGACGGGGTACCGCTATGAACATCACTCCAAAGGGGTGGTACAGAAAAAATGAAGAATGTAGCGGAATTTGAAAACCGATGATACCGAGACTATCCCAAACCTCAAACGGTCAAATGACTGTCAAATTTTAATTTTTTTCACCCACTATTTATGTAACACCTCATTTTCAACTTTTTTTACACTACAATCTCTTCCTATTCTCTCTACAAACTTTATACAACCTCTACTTTTTTTTAACATTTTCACTTCAATGGAGTCGTCTTCAAACACCCCATTCTAATCTCCATCAAAAAACCGTCAACCAACTCTGTCTTTTAACGGAAGTTCAGTTGCTCAAAGAGTTAACCAATTACTCGATCAAGGATTTTGGCTGCTTATACGAAGTTCATAGAAGAGTTCAACGTGAGATTTCTTGAAGGTTTGGAAGACAATGATCTCGAGATTGTTCAGTGGGCAAAAGATGCGAGATGTTTTTTATTACCTGTAATTTTTAAATGTACTTTTTTTATTTAAGTGAAAATTAGTTATTAATCTTATTTTTTTATTTTTTTCGCAATATATATAAATTTAGAATCTATATTTATAATTTTATACTAAATTTTGTAATAATAAATGTTATGTAGGGTTGATTTATTCAGGTTCTACAAGTAATAATTTTATATTAAATTTTGTAACAATAATTGTTATGTAGAGTTGATTTATTCAAAGTTCTACAGTTGCATTGACGTGTAGAGTTGATTTTTCAGAGCTAAATGTACTAAAATAGGTGGAAGAACATATCTCAAAGATTAGCAATTTATTTCTTCTCAATATTCGATCTTCCAGAAATCAAAGATGTATTCTTTGTTACCGAGTATGTTATTTGTTAGATTAGCAATTGCTTTGTTTTGTAATGATACTATACGTACTCATGCTTTCAAGTCAAAATCCTAGAGTTAAAATGATATATTATTCAGATCAGTTGTTATTGGTACTAGCTAGTGTGGAAATATTATAGCAGAAGCTTTATATATTTAATGTACTTTTTCATTTTTCCCCTTTTCCCCATTCATATTTTACAAAAACTTGATCTTGACTCGAGTTAAAAGTGCTGCATGGAAGAAGCTTTATTAAAAACCCACTCTATAGCCATCATGCTGATGCTGATGCCTGATGTTATGATTAAAATTTATATCTTGAAAATAATTTATTTCAAATCTCCTGCTCAGAGAATATATATATATATATATATATATATATATATATATATATATATATATATATATATATATATATATATGTTGTAGTCATTTATAAATTAATATTCAAGTGATCTCTTATTTCAGGAAAAACCGCTACTCACACCTGCCTCATACAAGGGGATGGTACTTTCAATGCAGCTGCGCTTGATAAGTTTATCGAACAAGAAAATTTTGGAGAATGTGGAGTCTCATACGTAGTTGTTTCTATTATGGGTCCACAGAGTAGTGGTATGTTCCATTTACCACATTCATAAGTGAACTTTTACTTAACAATAATTACTTACATTAGTTTACCATATCATTTTAAGATTACTCCCAATATAGTTTATATATATGCAAGTTGTGACAATAATTAACGTGTTAATTACAGGGAAGAGCACACTTCTAAATCATCTCTTTCATACCAACTTTAAGGAAATGGATGCTAAAACAGGAAGGCATGTCTTAATTTGCTATCTTATGTACAAATTAAATATTTTATTTCTTCACCTCCCCCTACTCTTTAATTAATGATTATATTTTTCAAGACAACATCAAATGGTCAACCCTCTCTACCCTATAGAGTGGGGTGAGATGATACTATATAACCGTGTAGATCTAGTTATAATTGGATGGAGAATAAGAAAAGTTTATAATTAAGATTGTGGATTTTTGTAACTTTAGAATTAATTTCAAATGAAGTGTTTTGATTACTATTTTCACACTTTCAACTATATAGATTTTATAGAAATTTGTCGCGGCAATATTTTCCATGGTTGTTTGTAATTATTCAATTTTTTCGTGTTATACAACAATAAAAACAACCGAGCAGTATTTAATCCCACATGAACATGGTATAAAGGAGGTAATCATACCTGTATGTGTAGACAGAGAGAGTCCGGTGGAAGACATAATAAAAATAATATTGTTAATATATGGATAATTAATATATATATATATATATATATATATATATATATATATATATATATATATATATATATATATATATATATATATATATATATATATATATATATATATATTGCACATTGCTCATTTCTCAGCTCTCCTTTCAGGCGTCAGACCACGAAAGGTGTTTGGATAGCAAAATGTGCTGATATTCAACCTTGCACCATTGTAATGGATCTTGAGGGCACAGATGGAAAAGAGAAAGAGGTTATATAGCTAGCTAATTAATTTTTTCTTTCTTTTATTTCTATAATCTCTATTGTGTTTGTATTTCATTTATAAAACTTTATAGTTAAATCATACAGGATGATAACGCATTTGAGAAACAAAGTGCGCTTTTTGTGCTTGCTGTTTCAGATATAGTGCTAGTGAACATGTAAGTTTGCTGGTCGATCCAGATAATTATAGCTTGTCCTAATTTGAAATTATTGTAGATCGACTTATGATGCGTTTAATTATGGATAAATTTGTATGTGTTACACGTACAGGTGGTGTCATGATATTGGCCGTGAACAGGCTGGTAGCAGGGCTCTTCTGAAAACCGTGTTCGAGGTAGGTCCATTATTATTTGCAATTTAATTATATCGATTTCTTAATTATATATATATATATATATATATATATATATATATATATATATATATATATATATATATATATATAGGTTACACATAGAACCATCCTTATACATAGAACCTAAAGAACCACCTTAGGTGGTGACACGTGTCAGATTGAAATAAGGGCAAAAGTGGAAAATGAAGTCTAAGATCTCACTCACGCGCTCCACCCCTTCTAACTCCAGGCAATCAACTTTTTTTAAAAAAAAACTCACTCAAACATTTAAATTATCATAACTTCTTTGTTTTTAAGAGTTTAAGCAAGCAAATTATATCATTAGATTCAGTGTTTCGTCCTCTTTCAAACAAGACTAGGCTTGATATATTTCTGAAACTTTTTTTATTTTTGAAAATGCAAATGTTTCAGAATTTGCATATCCATCTGGGTTTCATCTACAAAATGCAAAAAAATCGAAGATGCATGTTGTAACACTGTACTTCTTAAACATATAATATACTGCACGCGGAAGCTAGTTACATATAAATACTCTTAAATACATAATAGATATAAAACATTTGTCTTGTTTCATATATAAAACATCTACAGTGTTAATTACAAAAACAGGCTCTATTCAAAAAGTTTGACATCAGAGTACTTGGTCTGTCCATATTCCCAGTCATCATCAAAAACTCACCACGGAGTATCTGCAAAATAATCTAGTGGGGAATTAGCACAAAGCTAAGTGAGGAAACAAACATCTAAACAATATACAAGGCATCATGCCCCAAAACACAAAGCTCAAGCAAAAAGGAGAACCGGCGGTGTTGCAAGCACCTACAACCAAGGTCGGCCAAAACCAAGGTCTACCGATAGCCCTGCTAACATGGACAACAGTACCAGCCCCCTTGAGTACAACAAATGCACCTCAAGATCAGATACTGTAAATCCCCAAGCAACAGGCCCAGACTCATACTGATCTCCACCATAACATGTATACAGTTCAAACAAGAGCATCATAGTAATAAGGATAACATATCTTGTACATCCAAAGATATAAGTTCACTCACCAAAGTATTCAAAACTCTGGCACACTCAAGTGACTAACTCACTGAGTCTTCTCAGTTCCTGAGAATACACATACACAAGTCAGTATCATATCACAATATTGTTTCAAGAATAAGTGTCATACTTATACACCTATACGATCGCATAACATAAACACAAGGCTTACGGTCGCAACCCATAGTCTTACGGTCGTAACAGTCCAAAATGAGGCTTACGGCCGTAAAGCACATGCCTTACGGTCGTAACGACCTTCACGACCTCTTACGGTCGTAAATCTTTGTCTTACAGCCGTGAAGACATTCACAATAGCTTACGGTCGTAAAGAATACCCTTACGGCCGCAAGGACACGCTTTACGGTCGTAAGGAATAACCCTCACGGCCGTAAAGACCCACTGGGCAGTGTTCTTCGCCCCTGTTTTCCGACAGTCGCGATTTTCGAGTTTCCGACCCAAAAATCGTCTTGTTTCGACAATCAAACGTTACCACTAAATAGCTTACATCCATATGAAGCTATTGACATGATTGAGACACAAAACCGACAACAAAAACACCTCCAAATCGACTCAAAACGGGTTTTCACCATTTTAACCCAAAAACGAATTTTAATCAAGAAAACTTACCAAACGAAGACAAACCGAATCAATAGGAACGATATACGATGTCAACCCGTCCTCCAATCCCGGTATCTCGATCAGAATCTCGAAACTCCACCTGAGTGTGTGTGTACGTACGTATGTGTGTGTAAGCGAGAGTGTGTTTGTGTGTGTTTGGTTTGAATCAGGGGATATATCCCCCCCTGCCTTCTAACCGACTTAACATATAATACCCCGTCCGGGTATTTTGTTCTCCTATTCAACTAGAAACACAACTTAGGCTTTACCGTTTCAACTAACGGAGATATATTTAGAATCATTATCTAAAACCATTCAATAAAACACACATCTATTCTATATCTGACATTTTTCATAATACCACCCTTTTATCTACAATTAATGCCAATTTGCACTAATTAACACCAGTTCATATTTCAAACACCGATCAACGTTTAGAACAACATTTAACAACATACGTCTATTTTAATTGACAACAAAATGCCAGTGAAAGTCAACGTACAACTTTTAAAGTCACATGTACAAGTGTTTACAACTGGGTCCTATTTCAGGGTGTTACATAACATATTAAAACAATTATTAATAATCACATAAAACAATTAATTCCACTTAATCTCAATTAAGTTCCAAGGTTAATAAGTACTTACCTTGTTCAAACTAGGCCGGGTAAGAGGGTGTTACACATGTCATGTATATGTTTTCACAACTGTGATTTGCATTTCAACACCCTGATTCAAATAAAAATGCAAAATGCAAATTACATATTCAAAATTCAAAATGCAAAATGCAAATTATATTTCAACAATCTGATTCAAATGAATTGCAAAATTAAAATGAAAATGCAAAATGCAAATTACATTTCACACAAATCTGATTCAAAATGAAAATGCAAAAATGTAAATTACGTATTCAATCCAAAAATGCAAAAAGTCTATACAAACACTACAATGCAAAAATCCAGAAATGCAAAATGATAATACCTTGCAATTGATGAAGAGATTCAGCATCAATTTCAACAAAACCAGAAATACAAAATGCAAAATGATAAAAATGCCATGTAGAAATTGAGAGATCTTCACGTTGATATGCTTCACCGTCACCTTGCTTTCACGTCGATCTGCATCACCGTCGATCTGTAGAAATTGATATGCTTCAACGTCGATCTGAGGTTGCGAAGCGACGGATGTGGCAAAATGTAGAAATTGATCCGCATGTTATGCTGGGAGTTTGCATTTTCGTTCTTGATTTGCCAGTTATGTGAAAATGCAAAAACCCAGCAAATGAAGAACAAAAATACAGAAACCTAACAAATGAAGAACGGAAATGCAAAATGAAGAACGAAAATGCAGAAACCTAACAGCAAGTTTACATCATTTGCATTTTTAAAGTAGCATATTGAAAATGCAAAAAACAACATCAAAACCCAGAAGATGATATGCATTTTTTAAAAAATTTACATGCTGAAAATGCAAGAAACAAATCAAAATCTCAGAAATCAGATAGCTTTCTCTGAAAATGTTAGAAACATCAAAACTCAGAAATTAAAAAACCTTTCTCACATCCGGCGGTAGAGAAGAAGCGGTGATCAGTTGCTCACATCCAGGGTATGTGTTTTTAAAGTTGCAGTCGACGGTTGCTCACATCCGGCAAGCAGCGGTGGTCGGCGATTTTTCTTGGCCGGCGGTAGGGAAGGTCGGTGACGGAAGAAAAACCATGTGGTGGTGGTGGGTTTTTTTAATTTGGAAGAGAAATGGGGGAAGGGAGAAAAATGGAGGAAGATAGAAAAATGGGGGAAAAGAGAAAATGTATGGGGGGAAGAGATTCACGTTTCAGGGAGGCAAGAGTTTTTTTATTGAGTTCCTATAATACCATTGATAAATATCTTCAATCCTAATAATTGATTAGTTTTCATATATATATTAAACTTTTAATCACAGCACTTGATCATAAAAATCTAATGGTCCATAATGGTTCTATGGTTCTATGTTTAAATAATGGTTCTATATTGATCCATTTTATATATATATATATACTAGCATTGTACCCGTGCAATCTAGCGGAGGTGAATAGTTTATACCCGATAACATACATTTTTTATATAATATAGAAGTATATAAAATAATTTTACTGCAATGTCATTTTATTTTTTTCTTTTATTCATAAACTATTTTCTTTTTCATTTCATTTTTTTTCATAAACTATTTTCTTTCTTTAAACATATTTTTAAAAAACAATCAAACAATTTTTTTTTGTAATTTAGAAAATGTGTAATTATATAATAATGTTTATTGGTGAGTGTGTAAAGTAGGAGAGAAAGATGGAGGTTATTTATTTATTTTATTTTTTTTGTAATTTAGAAAGTGTGTAATTATATAATAATGTTTATTGGTGAGTGTGTAAAGTAAGAGAGAGATGGATATTATTTGAGTGTTTTGGTTGTAGGTTTGAGCTAAGGGTATAATAGTATAGATTATCATTTTGATAATTATATAATAAGTGACTTAAATTTTAAGAGTGTTAAGAAAAATACTTAAATGTTTTATATAATAGTATAGATTGTCATTTTGATAATCTTTTGGTTTATTTTTCAGGTTATGTTGCGGCTCTTCAAGTCATGGAAAACAACTCTCATGTTGGTCATACGTGATTATAGTATAGAAGAGGTATCTTTTTGACAACCGGCCTTGAAATGCCAGTGCCTTGTTTAATTAAACATAAGTCATATCATGTGAATTGAAATATTTGAGGTTTTTTTTTTTTTTTTTTTTTTGTACGTGTATGTGTGTCTGTAGACACCAATTGAAATACTAGAGTCTGACTTGAGGAAAGATATCCAGAAGGTAACTTTTTCTTTCATGTTTCAGTTTTCATATATCTGTACACCAGATTTAATTATGATAATATGAAGGAGATTTTGTATACGTATAATAATATTTTGTCATACACAATAAAAATAGTTTAGTTGTAAAATTACAACTTTGAACACTGTGTATAATAATTGGTGTATCATAAAATATTGTTATGTACACTACTGTATACTAGTATTTTATTTTATTTTTGTTCTACTGTAGATATGGGATTCTATTACCAAGCCAGAAAAGCGCAAGCAGACCGCACTGAGCGAATTCTTTAACGTGAGAACCTAGATATCTATAGCATTTCTATCAATCGTCTTCTTTTTGCATCATATATATATATATAACTTCTGTACCTTTGTTTGATTGACCAGATTCAAGTTGTTGCACTGCCTCATTATCTACATAACAAAGAACAATTTAAAGAGAAGGTATCCTAATTCTATATATAAATTGGAATTCTCAACACCTTCTTTTTTGGTTAAATGCAACATAGAGTTTCTAATTATTTTACTCTTTTCTGGTATAAATTAAAGGTGGCTAGATTGAGGAACGAGTATTTCGAATCTAGGGCACCTGGCGGTCTAGCGGCTGACATGCTAGAAGTTGTTCCAGCTGCAGGTTTTTCCGTTATTGCACAAAATATCTGGAAAGATATTAAGAAGAGCAAAGACCTTGACTTGCCTTCTCACAAGGTACGTGGTAGTCGTTAATTGACACTCAGCTCTTACTGCATGTATAATGTTGAAATTTTTTATTCTTTATTATTATTATTTTTTTATGGAAATTAAGGTTATGGTGGCAAATGTACGATGTGAAGAAGTTTCTAGGGAAATATATTCTTTAGCAAACAAGGTATGTATAAGTAATATTTCAACATGAAACGTTTCTTTCTTTTCGAGATCTTAATCAATTAAATAAGTGTTACAGGAGTGCCATGAATTAGAACGCGCTGTAAGAATGCATTATGTCCCAGGCTTTGGGAAGAAGTGTAGTTCACTGCTTTACAATTTTTTATCCATGTACGTACGTAGTTCATAATTAAATACCAGCCATCTAATTTCGGAGTTATCATGTATTTAATTTAATGAATCTTTTCAGGTATGATGAAGAGGCGAAACACTATGAAGGAACTGTTAAAGAAGCAAAAAGAAAGCAATTGGAAGAGAAATTGTTGCAAGTAATGTTTCTTGTTGGTTGCTAATAAATGTGATTAATTGATTTTATTTTTCTGATCATACGTACGTACGTGCATATGTATTTAGTCCTTTCTAATTTCGGTATGTCTTTTATTTCATCTGTAGCTTGTTAAACGTGCCCACAAATTGATGTTGGAACGCATACAATCTATGACATTGAAGAATTTAAAAACAGAACTCAGTGAAGCTTTAATCGAAGGAACACAAACTGCGTTTGACAAGACAGCTGGTAGCTGCATGCGAAAGTTCATGGAACACTTCGATGAACTATGTGAAGGTATATATATATATATATATATATATATATATATGGATAGAGTTATAGTAAGAGGGAAATTAAAATGAGATGGGAGAGAGGGAATCCTAGCCACTGGATTATTAGATCTAGTAGTTAAATTAATTAGTTTTTTTATAGAAAATTAATAAATTAAAAGGAGGTAGTTAGGGGTACAAGTCTTTTAATTATTTATACATCTCCTAAATTCACGTTTCACTTCCTGTAACCGTAATTCAAGATCTAGAACTACCAAAACTTTGATGCACAACAATACAACACCAAGAACATATTTATTTTTTATGCACAACAATACAACACCAAGAACATATTTATTTTATATGCACAACAATACAACAAGATATATTTTTTGATGCACAATAAGGAATCGTAAGATATAAAACTGATGCACAGAATTAGAATTATAGATCAAACACATATTTTTTGGGATTCATATTTTTGAAAAACAAAACCCAGTCATCGGTCATAAATCACATATGTTCATACACCAAATTCAATTAGTGAATAAAGAATAACACAAAAAAAAACAAAAAAAAAAACAGATACTTAGCTAACCCACATGCAAGATTCCAGTCGATTAACCTTGATCATCAATATTGAATCATCAACCTAACTCACTTGAATCATGAGAATCACCTCGCACTCCACCGTCCCGATAACTTTAGATGAACTAAACTTGAGCACATGGTGTAAGAGTGAGACGGAGGTTGCCATGTGTTCTAGACTGTGATTATAACAAGGGGCTGTGATTCTGTGAAGAAGGGGGCATCGCACCGGTGGTCGTCGCAGCCCGGAGGATGAGTACCGATTCAGAAGCGACGGTAGGCATCGCCAACTATTTCACGGGGGAGACGGTGTTTTCCAGACGATTTTATGAGTGTTTATAGGATCTGATAATTTGAAAACTAAATTGGAGTGGGGGTATACGGGGTGAGAGAGATGTTAATAAAATTACTAAAATGTCCTTCAACAAACTATGCCATGTGTATCGATTTAATGAAAATATTATATACCATTTTAAGAACTACACATTCCATAATAAATATTCTAATATATTACTATTCTAATAAAAGACTAACTATTTGCCACGTGTCGTCGTTATGAAGCCCCAAATTTTTCACGTGACAGGCTCCTGCGCTAGGAAAATTTGTTTTCCCGCCCATCCAATCCCCCAAGATGATTTGTTTTCCCGCCCACCCAGGAGATATTTTCCAACTTTTATATTCCATTTTATTTTTCATCTTATTTATATCTTAAAAAATTTCGAAGTCTTTTTATAAAATTTTAGGATTTATTCATTTTTTATATCAATCTGTGTAATACACGGGTTTTAACCTAGTATAATTAATATTTTAATTTAACTATTAAGTTACTGAAATAGTGTCTGAACTTTATCAAAAGTATCTCATTTAGTCCCTAGACTTTAAAAATTACGTAGTTATTCCCTACTGTTGAAGATACGTCACATGGTTGGTCCATGAGGCTAACATCTGTAAAAGGGCTTCGTTAAACCCCTGTTTAGAAGAGGTATTTATGTCTTTTTGCTACCTGAATGGATTGGAAGTTACATTGACTTGAAAAAGAAACCACATAGGTGACAGAAACATAACCAAAATCACAGACAAGTGCTATGTACAAGAAACTTGGAGTGAAGAAATGTTACTTTGTAGCAAAGGAAATTTGTGAGTCACTAGGTTTAAGTTAAACACTAGTGTTTTGCCGCAGATTTAAGCATGCAAACACCAAAGGAGAAAAAATAACTAAAACCCATGAAATGCAGATCAAAGTCCCAATTGGAGTTGACATATCAGCACAAAGTGCACTCCATTAATAATTGAGATCAATAAATTTCTCAATCTCAAATAATTACAAGTTACATGTCTAACCTTTTCCATGAACTCCAAACAAATGTCACGTTTCTAGCAGACAACATTTATAGGCCTAACACATTACATGATAACAATGACAATCAGCCTGTATAAAGCATGCTCCCCATATCCTCCATTGGTGAGAGTAGTACCTGAAGATAAAAGGTGTCAATTATAAGCCGAATATATTCAAAACAGACGAATTTGGGTTATGGCTCAATTTGTAATGTTCATATATGTTAGATTTAACTGAAAAGACAATAACTGAAAGGAGTTGAAAGTTGTTAGAAATGTATTCAATTGTTTTTAATCGCTTTTTGGACATTTAGCATAGATGGAAACCAAATCACAATTCGAAACAGACCCATTACCCAACCCACTTACCCACCATATGTCCATACCTGAAAGCATGTTGCAGCTTATTGTTGTCGATCGAACAAACAGGCGGTGAACTTTATTTCATTCTACAACTCCACATAAAATAGAATAGAAGTTGTCGAATGATTGAGGGCTAACCGATCGAACAAACCTTCTATTGCGAAGAACATGCGGCTATGGAATCCGATTCGATTGAAGGTCAGAAACAAACAGGCGGCTATGGAGCTTCGTCTACTGAACAAAGGAAGATCTATGTTGAAGGTTTGGTATCTGGAACAGGCGGCTATGGAGTTGCGGCTATGGTATCTGGAATGTGATTGAACGCCGACGGCAAAGGAGGTTAAGGCTGAGTGTTATACTCAAGCCGAATGCTTCGGGTACGCGAAAGATTGCAGCGGGTTCCACGGGAACACCATTTCCGCGTGTTCGGGTAAGGCAGCGGGTAAGGGGCTTCGGCTTCTTTTACCCGAGAGAAATCTTTCAACCCCCACCCCCCCCACCCCACACCCCACCTTCATCCAATCAAATAATTACACATTTATTATATTTTCTTTTTTCTTTTTTTTTAAGTGAAAAGGAAAAGGAAAAATGAAATATGGGTATAACACTAGTTGGGGGTAAGGAAAGAGGAAGGGAAAGAAAGCTGATGTGGCTGTGGGTAAGGAAAGATGAAAGATGTGTATAACGCCTAGCCTAACGGAGCCCTGTGTGCAAAGAACAAAGGAATATCGAACAGATTCCGTTTATTAGGTCATTGGGGTGCGAAATTACATACATACCCCTCCCCAAAAGAGGGTTAAAGGACCTCTTTAACACATGTTAGGCTCAGGGACCAAACTATGGGACTTATCTTTAACAATAGAGATCATCTACGTAATTTTTAAAGTGTAGGGACTAAATTAAATACTTTTAGCAAAGTTCAGGGACCATTTCAGTAAATAACTCTTAAAAGTATTAAATCAATATAAAATATAACATAAATTTATAAAAATTACTGATTTTTTTAGAAGAGTAATACAATTAAAATATAATAAAGCTATAGTGTAAACACTCTTGTGGATTTTACCATACATGTGAAATATTATTGACCGATTATAATTTATAAAAAAAACACATCATTCCTGTATTAAAAGCAGACAATTAAATATGTATAAAAAATATTCGTCACCGATGTATTGCGCGGGTACAATGCTTATATATATATATATATATATATATATATATATATATATATATATATATATATATATATATATATATATATATATATATATATATATATATATATATATATATATATATAGTTAAGATCCTTACATATTTGTTCGATCAAACATGATCTATCATGCTCTATAACATAAATGAGAGTGAACCCTAAGGAGATCCATTCTTGACTAAAATAAATGACTCACTCTCATATTTGTGAGAGAACATAATACATTATGTTTGACCCAAACATGATAGGAGTATATATATATAGGCAAAAGTTTAAATGAGAACCGCTTTCTCGCGAGAACTAATCAGAGCCGTCTAATTGCTCCTCATTCAATGTCATCACACACCCATGAATTCCTCACATGCACCCGGACTGCCACACTTGACCCCCCCCCCCCCCCCAATGCTCCACATCCATAAATCCCACTTTATCAAATTAACGGCTAAGATTGGTTCTAGTAGTTCTCGTACAAAAAACAGTTCCCGTTTGAACGGTCCCCAATATACATATACATATACATATACAAATATATACATATACATATACATATATATATATATACGAGACGGTTCAAACGAGTACTGTTTTTTGTACGAAACGGATAGAACCAATTATAGTCAATGTCAAAGAGATGGAGGGTTCACATTGAAGAGTTGTTAATGAATAACATTAAACTAATCAAACTTATCCTTAATTAATTAAGGCAATTTGGACATTTTTACATTACTCACACATTTTTAAACTAATATATACATCAAAAGAAAATGTTTTAAATTACAAAAGTTATACCAAATTAACGAGAACATTATGCTCTTTGATTTGAGAACGATCGTGATATATTTTTTCTAATTTTTTTTGTTTCCAGTTTTTTTCAGCACGAATATAGATATGCACATGTGCAAAATTTGCACATGTGCACATGTCGAGCTGTACTGCATAAAACGCAGCAAACGCGACTTTGTTTAAAAGAATATAGCAAAACTGGTCTCAAATTAAAGAGGATAATTTTCTCGTTAATTTGGTATATTTTTTTGTAATTAAACATCTTTTCGTTTGACATATATATTAGTTTTAAAAAGTGAAGGTAATTTAAAAATGTCCATACTATTATTTCCTATTTATTTTAAATAAAAAAGACAAAAAATTAAATGATTGACCCATATATAGAGAGAGAATATTTTCTAAAAACTGTTTTTATTACGAGAACCATTATCCACAAATCAATTATTATCTTATCTTAACCATTTACATTAAATTAATAAGGGAATAATTGTAATAAATAAAAATTAGTTGTTGCAGGCCTTTATCATAAGTCGCCATTTTTTGTAGTAACTACGATTTTATAGCTCGCGCGTTGCGCCGGCTTTTACTTATCTAAATTTTTTTATCACAATAAATTATATGATTAGTTGATGTACATGATAATATATTCATAAAAAAACTTATTTGCTAATCTGTAAAATATAATTAATAACATATATTTTAGAATATTTTTTGCTCAAATTTGCAGAAGTTGCAACAGCAAAAATTTCGATTATTTTATAACGACGTATTTACACCTTGACCTAACGAACAAACTATAATATAATACATACCTACGTAAAAATCCATTATACAAATTAAGTTTAATGGATAACAAATAAATTTAAATTTTAAAGCTTGAACAATTCAAGAATAAAGGTTAATAGTTACACCAAAACAAGTGTAAGTTTTAAAGTTCAAATTTATAAAAAGTTTAAGAGTTAAAACGAAATAGAGTTTAAACTATTTTTAACCTTAATCAGAACTATTACATAAAAAAATATATTAATTATTGTTTATATAAAATTATGAAAAACATATATATGAAATATAGATTATGCTAAACAAAATTAAAAAAAACGTAGACATGACACTTTAAAAAAATAGAAGTTAAAAAATGGTTAAAACGAATATAAAGTTTAAAAAATGAGAATTCACATTTTCAAGAAATTAAAAGTTAAAATAGACCAAAAGAGTTACAAAATAAAAAGGTAAAAATGAAGTCAAAGCATGAACATAAAATATTCATGATTTCACACTGCTAGGGGTTTCGAATGGGAAGGAAACAGGAGTGTTACCCCTCCACCCAACCCCAAATTTGGTAAACTTACGTGTTTCTTAATATATATTTTAGACATGTTTTCTTTTCCTTATAATGTATGGTATTATAATGGGCCTTTTATTAAATTGTGATAAGTATTTGTTTTCATGCAACTTTTCTTTTAATTTTATTCTTTTTTCTTTTTCATACATAATAATAATTAAATTTTTTATTTCTAAAGTTTTTTCTTTACTTCTTTCTCTTTTTATTAATCTCAATTAATTATAAAAATTTGGAATTTTTTGAGTTATATATTAGATACTTTTACCCTACAAATATTTGTTGAGTTAGAAATACGTTTAACTAAACAAATTTTGAGTTACACCTGCACACATGCATGTAGGTGTACATATGCATATATGCACGAGATGCATACGTGCACGGTGCATATATACACTCAGACTCACATATGCACTAGGAACAAGTGGTGCATGCACCACTGCTAGAAAAAATCAAATGTTATAAGCACATGTGCACACATCTCATATTGTGCTTGCAAAAAAACCCCGGAAAAAAAATCTTTGAAAAGTGTAACAATATGGATTTCATATTAAAGAACATGTTTATCTCATTATTTGGTATAATTTTCGTATTTTAGCATATTTGTGTTTGATACATATTTTAGTTTTAATAAATCGGGGTAAGTGACCCCTCGTTATTTTGGCAATTTGTCTAAAATACCCTCCAGCATTTTGGAAATTAAAATGACGACTGTATTTTTAATTAATTACATGTTTGCCACAATTGCTACAAACATTTGATTAATTATAAGGGTTTAGTTAATCAAAGTTTATCAAACTTGTCATGTTTAGCTATTGTGTGTATCAGACTTCAATTTTCTATTGTATATATCGAACATTTAATTTGTCGCTATTGTGTATATTAAACTTTCTATTGTATGTAGTAAACTTATAATTTTCTTTCTCTTTTATGTATCTAAAATACATAAAATAGCAAAAACTTAAAAGTTTGATACATACAATAGAAACTTTTAAAGTTCGATACACAATAGCGAAACATGACAAATTTGATACATTTTAGTGAACTAAACCCTAATTATAATCAATGGCTAGAAATGTTTTAGCGGTACTCGCGATAAAAATTGGTTTTCAAATTACCATCCCACACACACATACACACACATATATATACTGCTTTTTTTGCGAGAAATGCAGAAGCAATATCAACCAGTGATTAGTTTTTAATCTTGTGGTTCACATTAATCATAGTTAATATTTTTATTTAATTCAAAAGGGCAAATTAGTAACAAAGATATTTTCTCTCACCTCTCTTTAACTAATTTTTTTCTCTCTAATTATTTTTTGCCAAATTTTTAGAATTTACTTTTTACTTTATTATTAATATGGTGTTTACAACTGAACACAACCTACATTTACAATATTTTTTCTATATACACAACAGTCATCAATGAACTAGGGCTGGCAAATCCTGACATGACCCGAAACCCAACCCGAACAGAACACGACACTAAACTAAATCGGTTCAGAAATGGGTTGACCCAAAAATGACACGAAGAAGATCGAGATGAACACGATAACCCTAAGATGACCTGTTTAACACGAAATTTTTAATAATAACAATAAAAAATTAAATAGACAAAAAAATCATTTAACTTAAAAATTATAAGTAAAACTAATTAGTAAATGAAATAAAGGCGGTACTTTTATCTCCAATATTGGCGCCACTTAAAATTTTTGTTTTGACAATTAATAAATATTAATTTAAAAACAAGATAATATATAAGAAGACATAAAGATTAGAAGATTTTTACATAAAAAAAGGAGGAAAGGCGAACCTTTTTATAATAACAATAATAAGATAAAAAAACATTTAATTTAAAAATAAGAATAAATATTAACTTTAAAAAATAATATAATATTTAAGAATAATTATATAAAAAACAAGCGGGACTTTTAAGTTTTAACTTCAAGGTTGGCGCTATTTATATTTTTCATTTGACAAATTAATAAATATTAAATTTATAAAACAAGATAATATATATTAAATTTTAATGTTACCTGCTTTATGTAGCAGGATAAAATTACTATTTCGGTTACTTAAAGATTTTATTATATATTTCAACTTTTTTTTTATTAAAAGGTCTCATAATTTTAATCATAACTTTTCCATTACTTATGTTAATATGCATAAATATTAGACTACAGTTTAATTGTGTCTCGTAAAAAAACTGTATTCATATTTTATATTTTTGTTTTATTAGTATAATATGGTTGCTTTTAAAAAAATTATTGTTATATAAAAAGAGAAAAAAGTATTTATTTGTTTAACTTTTCGTAAATAATGCAAATGAAATTTAACAACTATTATAAAAATAGAAACAAAAACATACAACACATAGACATAAAAAATCAAAGAATCTTCCACTTAATTAGGTATGTGCAAGGAAAAAAGGATGAAAAACTGTATATGTAAGATTCAAACACTAAACCCACCCTTGTGACTTACTTGTTACCACTCCACCCATCCTTTTGTCACAATGGAGTTTTTCCTGGTTAGGGCTCCTCCCGGGACACTGATCCTTTGACACAGATGTATGCGGTCTAACCACTTTTACACGTGGCTTTTTCCGAAGCATCCGCGTGACCATCCCTAATTGAAACCTAGTGGGAGATAGCAACGGGATCGGGGGTACCGGGGATCGATCTTCCCATCCCCGTCCCCGTTCCCCACCCCTAATCCCCATCCCCACTGAGGAATTGACTTGCATCCCCATCCACGTCCCCATCGGGGATCCCCGCGGGGAATCGGGGATTTTCTTCGTCTACAAAATCGATTTTTCTATGTATATATATATATATATATATATATATATATATATATATATATAACAAAACTAGAATTACGAATCTAACTTAACATTTCCAATCGGTACACATCAAAATGTACTCAATCAAATATTTTAATAGTTTTGTAAGATAGATAATGTTAAGACATAATATATTTACTAAATCATTTTATGCTACATATAACATTATCAATCAAATAGATGATTTCTCTAACATATATGTCAATGAAGGACGTTTATAATACTTTCAAGATAATTCTATAAAAACTATATTAGTAATTTCGTCGTATTAGTTTCTTTCGTGCTATGTGTTTAATATATCGTATAAAACTATTATGTATGTTCGAAGAAAAAACAATCTTATTGATATGTATATTGTGTAAGAAAATTAAATTCAAATGTATATTTATATGAGAAATTTGACTTTAAATTATATATATATATATATATATATATATATATATATATATATATATATATATATATATATATTTGTACGGGTTCGGGGTCGGGGAACTGAAGGGTATCTCTATCCCCGCCCCCATCCCAGTTTCTAAGTTTGGGGATTCCCTATCCCCGTCCCCATCCCCGGTCAACTAGGGGATTCCCCGGTCAAATCGGGGTCGGAGAACGGGTTCCCCATCGGGTGCGGGGGTTTTTTGCCATCCCTAGACATGAACCCTTGACCTCCCCCTATGAGAAGCAAGTGCCTTACCCACTAGGCCATTAGGAGATGTTTACTCCACCCATCCTATTTTCTAATGCAATAGTATTTATTCATGTGCTTTAATCTGTGATGACTTTTATTTATATTAGTGTTTTAGAATTATTTTATTGGTTTTATAAATTTTGATTTATGATGTTTGTTAAGTTGAACAAATAAAAAATTAAAATGGGTAATAAAAGCTTAGTGAAATTAATACAAGAAAGTTCTACATGCAACATTTTTCTAAAGAACAATTCGATACGAAACCTGACATGAAAATCATGTTATTTGACACAAAATATAACTTGATTTTTTTCTCAAAAAAATGGGACGACACAAAAACACAACCCGAATCGAACACGAATTAAGTGACACAAACCAAACACAATATGAAACCAAATTGGGTCGAATATGGGTTGACACGAAAATAACACGAAAATGGTTGACACGAACCATTTAACACAAATACGACCCGAATTGCCAGGCCTACAATGAACACATTAACACCCACATGCCATAAACAACCATTAGTAAAATGTTTAAACCGTATAATTCGAAGTTCACTAATGAGTATGTTACAATCATAATACCAAATTTTCTCAATAACAATCAATATTCATTGGTGAACTCATAACCAATATAGAAAAAAAAGTTTCAAAACAGAAACAACTTGATTCACTAGTATACATCATAAGAAATAAACATATTTGATATATACTACTGCTATAATATTCAAACGTGACATTTATAAATGTGTTCACTAGTAAACACTTATAAAAACATAGAAAACTAAACAACTTTAAAAAAATGAGATACACCTTCCTCTATACTTTAAGCGACAATAACAGAAAAAAAAGGAACTCATAAAATTTCAAATCAGAAAGTAAACCCACTTTATTTTTGTAAAGTATATATTAAAAAAAGGAAAGCCGAGATATTAAATAAATACAAAAAATGAAAATTGAT
This sequence comes from Pulicaria dysenterica, assembly GCA_947179395.2. NCBI lineage: Eukaryota > Viridiplantae > Streptophyta > Magnoliopsida > Asterales > Asteraceae > Pulicaria > Pulicaria dysenterica. The sequence goes on along the minus strand of OX359289.1, from coordinate 27,919,922 downwards.
ATTCAAGGGTGAAGGAGCGGAATCAGAGGTCATGGATGTCGGCAGTTGATGTTGTCAATAATGAAGGCTGGAATCTGTTAGTCAACGGTGAAGGTGGCGGCCGGTGTGGATCTATAGCGGTAGCGGCCAGTGGCTCCTGGCGGTGGCTGTTAGCTAGGTGGGTTCCTTCCACCGATGTTAAATCTGGAGAAAAGAAAGGGATAAACAAGGATAAGTGTGCAAGAGACGGATGAAGTCACTGGCGGAGGGATAGTGGTGACGGCACAAGGGAAGATCCGATGATAGAGGGAGAAGAGAGATAATTGAAAAAAATGATGAATTTTGGAATTGGGGTTTGAGAGAGAGAGAGAGAGGTTTTTTCAAATGACATATCTATCCTTTTTTTATATTTTAATATTCTTATGACTTAATTTAATTATAAAATTGCTATGGCTCAACTTAATCATCAATTAAAACATTTAAGAGTTAGAAAAGCTTCTCACACTTTTCGCATGAACCTCCCCCCCCTCTCTCTCTCTATATATATATATATATATATATATATATATATATATATATATATGTGTGTGTGTGTGTGTGTGTATGTGTGTGTTTAAGTCTCTTTTTTCAAAACTTTCTCTTCCAGCTAGATTCTACGAATTGAATATTATGCTTTCAACAATGTGAATCTGCAGATGCCGCCTTTAAGGAAGCCAATTGGGACTCTACCAAAACAAGGAACAAGTTTTGCCATGATTGTGATTTCGAAGTTAGAACAACACAATCACAGCTTAAGGTAACTCTTTTTTAATTTTTTTTTTCATTTGGAAAAGCTATATGCGCTAAAGTTAAGTTTTGTATAGTATTATTGTTGTTTGTCTTAAGCATTTGGATCTGAAACAATTGTGATGAACTTCACAATTAAGGTAACTTCTTTATTTTTAAGTTTTTAGTTTTCATTTGAAAGAGCTATATGTGGTAAAGTGTATAGCTTTGTATAGTATTAATGTTTTGTAAATTAAGCATTTGGCGTAGTGGTGTCTACTCTTTTAAGTTATTTTCAAGATATTGGTTTCAAGTCCTATATAACGGACAAGATGTATTTAGTATTTAGTAAAAGTTCGGTCATTAGTGGGTGTGTGGGTTCTGCTTAAAAACGAGTGAATTACTAATTTGATCCATATGTTTTATTACTAATCACCAATTTAATCCTCTAAATTAAATAATTACTGAGATGCTCAATTTGATAATTTGTTAAAATTTTAGTCCTTTAGCCATTAACATTTTTTTAACCTCTTTGCCCTTTTATAAAGTCACAGATTCAGGCCATATTGTTTTCAAATAGTTTCACATTTAGTCATTTAATATTTTGTATATTTTCAAATAGTTTCACATTTAGTCATTTAATATTTTTTTAATAATTTACTCTATATATTTATGTATGTGTGTACAAGCATATATATTTAGTATTTTTTTACCTAGTACTTCAAATTATATTTTATTCTTATTCTTAAAGAATTTTAAAAATTTTTAATCTATATTTGTTATCGCACAACATTAATTAGAATTATTATTATAATACACTACTATACTATCTTCAATTTTTGTTGTTTATCATTTTGCAACTCTCAACATTATTTTTATTTTTTATTAATACAATTATGTCTTTAATCTCAAAGTTTATTAATACAACTTATTTTTTTCTCCATCAATTATATCTTTCACATAATAATATACAATTTCTGAATATTAGTTGGTAATGGGTTATGTTATTTAATAGTGTGATTATATCCGAAATTAGATAGGTTATCTTATTAAGTTAAAATACAATATCAATCATCATGTAATTAGGTTTAAGCAATTAGAAAAATATCTCTCATCTTTCCTTATAATTATTTGCGTCGACCAAGAATAGCAAAACCGAAAGTTTATTAATTGTTTAAAGCTTTGAAATTTAACAAAGATCATTTAGGGTTGTAAAATGTTTAATCTTGATTTCTTTAAATTCTTTATTGAAGCTTTGTTTTTTATACTTAAGCAAAAGATATTTTTGTTAAAACTTTTGAGTCCAGTTTATGAATACGATTTATTTTTTACCGTTAAAACCCAACATGAAATTATATATTAATATATAAAGTAGTTACTATTACTGATTTAAGTAGAAAATGAGACTCCTTGCTTAATTTCTATGTTATAGGATGCCATTTGAAATAAAATTCATTGTATGAACCCGGAGAATATAATATGTGGATGATAATATAAGAAAAAGAAAAAGAGATAAGTTGTATAAAAAAATTTAAGAATAAAGAAATACTTATATAAATTAAATAAAAAATAAAAATAATATTGACGATATATTGAGCTATAATTAAGAAAATGAGAATGCTTGCATGCATTCCATGTCAATTTTTTTTCTTTACATTCAAGATCCACGTCGATAGACACTCATAAAACCTGATGAGTGTAAATGATCATGAACAACTTTATAACTGACACTAACCAGGCATGGTACGTACTTCTATTGTTTTAGGGTTTATAATCTGACACACTAATCTATTTTTTGGAAATTTAAAAGGTTTGAATTGAGCAAATAAGTTATTTAGTTTTGAACTTCATTTGTCTTCTCTTGTTGACTGCTTCAAATACAATAATGCATATGGTTTTCAGGTAATTATTAAGAACAAAACAAAGCAGGAAATTATCGAAGTAATGAAAGTAGCAAGTAAAGCCACTATTCTTGGTCTTAATGTTGTGCTGATGAGTCATGGGCTACCGCCTTTGGCGTCAATGTTCTGAGACGCTTGACTAGTTCTCCTTGAGTCAGGAATCCTACTTGAGTGATACAAGGTAAAAAAATAAGATTGAAACTTAAACACTTGATATATAAGGCTGTGAAATATTGTGAGATTGATATTCTGAACATTGATATTGTGAAGGTATTTGAATTGGAAATACCACCGACTCTTTGTTGGAATGTTTGTATTTGTTTTAAGAATTTAATTTCTTTTATAAAAGGGATTTTCCATGTTCAGGTTCGCTGAGGATGCGACCGTTTGGCTAGCTAGCCAAACTGGTGATTAGTGACGGTCGAATCCGTCCCTAATCCTTCCCTAATCGCGTATTAGCCACGGATTTGGGACAAAATCAAACCGTCGCTAATATGTTCGTCGCTAATTTTAGGGACGGAAATTAGCGACGGATTTAGGAATTTGCAACGATGATTCCGTCGCGAAATTTGTTGCTAATTTGCTACGTCTTTGCTACGGAACTTTAGCAACGGATTAGTGACAAAAATTAGAAACGGATTTGTGAAGGAAATTAGAAACGGATTTGCAACGCCATATTAGAAACGGATTGTGACATAATTTAGAAACGGATTTGTGACGGAATTTAGAATCGGATTTGTGACGGAATTTAGAAACAGATTTGTTACGGATTTCTATAAATTTCAGCCAGATTAGCAACAAAATTGGGACGGATTTGCATCAAATTTTGAAAAAAATAAAAATAAAAATATATTTGCTTCTTTTGTTTCATTTCCTGCTTTACATATAAAGCTAGAATTAATACATAACACATTCTCAAATAAACTAAATTTGATTCACAAAACTAGAATGAACAATATTGTTTGACATTACAAAACGCAATTTAAAGTTCTAAAACATTAAACGTAACATATTGTTTTTGGCATTGGACATTTAACTCAAACCGGAGGGGGAGGGGGAGGGGGAGGAGGATGGCCTAAACGAGAAAATAACATATCTTGCAGATCTTCAAACCTCTTTTGCGCCGCTTCTTCACGTGCTAGTGCTGCTGGTTCACGTGCCCGCGCTGTTTCTTCATGTGCCCACATTTCTTCTACTTCTTTTTTAAGTTCTTCGTGTTGTTGTTTTAGCTCAATTATCTAAGTATAATAATAACACATTAACCACATACATATTTTAACATGTCAACCCATATAACAATCCTTCAAATACAGTTGCAAAATCCAGTTGCAAAATATAACAATGTTCAAAAACAGTAAACAATCATAAAGAATGCTAAAAAACAATATAACAATGTAATTGCAAAATCCAAATTTCAAAAATACAGTTGAAAGCCCAAATGCTTAATTACGCAAATATTTTCATATCCATATGCTTCAAATCTTTCCTTGTTATAATGCCAAAATTAAACATTTACTATTCATACTAGGCTACGTGAACAGTAATCCATTATAATGCCAAACACAAATAGGCTACCATCAATTCTTTTCTTTTTCTAATAATTATACTTTATAACAATTATACTCTACTTTACTTTAAATATAGGGGGGAACACTACAAATAACATTTCTAGTTACTGTTCACGCTCGCTTCTTTTCTTTTTCAATATAATTATACTATTGTACCAAATTTCCTGTTCACGCTAAATTGCCAAGACACATACTGTTTTATAATATGCCAAAGCAGTAACATAAAGACCACTTCATATCTATAAAAAAGAATCAAATTGCAAACATTTCCATATGTTATCACTAACCAATTGACTGTTTATTTTAACAATTAAATCCCAAAGTTTATAACATAAATAGTAACTGTTCTCTCCTATCCCACTTTTAAACACTTCTTTTTTAAAATTCCCAAAGTTGTAACATTTTTGTTTGATGATAAACAAATTCAGGAGCTTCAAAAATGGACCTATAATATATATTTTGACTTTTACACGACCCCACAAATTTCTCAAAGGTAAAATAAACTGACCTCATGAGAAGATGTTAAACCACTTGTGAAAGAAGATGAACCAAGAGTAGAACCAGTCATCTCACCCGTCACCAGGTAACCGGGATCTGAAGTACTCCCACATCCTTCTAATCTCCCTTTTTTCTTTCCTCCAACCACCGTCTCCTAAATACGAATATCACCTAATGGCTGGGATGCAACATTTGATCCATATGCGTCTCACATCCCTTTCACATACGCTTCCTATTATATATAATAAGAAAATTAGATTTATCAACATTTAACATTATTAAATTAGTAATTACATGACAAAGAGTAATAAGGAGATAATGAGATACAAATAGTCTTTTCGCCTTTGGCGTAACAAACACGGGTTCTCCGGTTCCTGCAGCCACCGCTTCCCTCGATAGTTTTGTTATATGGGTGCTCATGAAATGTTCACTGTACCTCATGGGTCGACCCATTTCTTTTTCCTACAAAATTAGTAAGTTAAAGTAAGTTAAAATCCAAAAACATATTAATCATGGTGATATATTAATAAATAACACATTGGTTAGTATCTTACCATATTTAGCTTACTAACAAGAAAGCTAACAGAACCAGATATATGTTTCCCAAGCGATCCATCTTCTTGGCTTATTTTGTTTTTTTGGTTGCTTTCGACATAGCCTTCCAGTTATCTCCATTCCACTTTATTTACAAGCATAACACATTGATTGAGGTCATAATTAGTGTATTTTTTTCAAAAACATTAAATAACTATAATTCGACTTGACTTTCAAATTATAGTTTTTTCATACCTTCTCTACCATGAGCACCCAATACTCGCGATTTATCCAGTCCGGTTTAAAAGGGATAATGATAGACAGATCATCCCCGACATTAATACCTGCCTTTTTAGCTCTTTCAAGTGCATACATTCTTTCTTTATTCATAGTATTGTGCATTCGTGCTTTCATCGAACAAGCCCAAGCTTTGCGCACACTTGCCTCTAATTCACTAGGCCATTGAAAATTTGTCTGCACATAAATCATTTATAAGTGTTACTATTGTTGGGGTTTCCAGGGCACGCAACGGAAGCAAGGTACAACATAAATAGCCCAAAGAACAAGCACATAAAGCATAAAATGGAAAACCCCAATAATGGACCAATCTCTATGAAATGAAATGCAACTAAACCAGAGGGTAAAGGAGATTATACCAGCTCCTTAGCTCCAGCAAATGTTGATGAAGTGGTGGATTTAGCTCTCCTTGACTTGAACGAATCAACTATCGGATGGATACCCCGGCAACACGCCAAATCTCTTTAGCTAGGAAGCTCCCTTCGATTCTTCACAGTAGAAAACCGATGAGAGAACATCAACCACGAACTTGGATCAACTTCTGGAACTAGAACCCTTTTAGAACTCTCCAAGTCTTTGTAGCACTTGAGAGAAAATAAACCAAAGTGTGTGTGTATGTAAATCTAGCCAAGAGAGAGTAAGAGAGGGTTAAGCAGCCCTTTTATAAAGATTAGGACGCCACTTAACCTTCCCAAGCCGGCCAAGATCGATGATTACATAACTCACATGCATTGGTTCACTTTAGAGGTGATTTGACAAAAAGATGCCGTCTGGACTTAGCGGCGCTAACCCAGACTTAGCGGCGCTAACTTGCAAAAGTTAGCGGCGCTAACGCGGCTTGTCAGTTGACATGACATAAAGCCCATGCAACCGTAGCGGCGCTAACTTCTAGGACTTAGTGGCGCTAACCCCTAATAGTTAGCGGCGCTAACGCGGCCTGCGAAGTCAACTTTTCTCTTTTGTCATTTTTGATCCCTTTACTTAAGTTGCTGTCAGATTTGACCCCGGTGTATGACCCAATAGGCCCATACATCATCGGTAGTGATTCCAAATGGTGTACGTGCATCGGTGGGCATATTCTAACAAACTCCCACTTGCACACGATGTACCATTTCTAATAAACCACAGACAATGAGCGGCCTCTAGCAAAAGCATCATTGCCCCCAAGTCAGTATGGGTTTCGTTATACGAATGAAACCTGTTCACAAAGAAAGGTCCTATTGATAAGTGATCTTAAACATCCTTTTGTTCACGATATCAATGTGAACACGAGACATGGATTGAGTGTCAATCTCCAGATCGTCCACGATTGTGTTTCTCGATCTTGATTGGTGGTGACCAAAAGTTAAGGACATATTTGATTCTAAATCAATATTCCTTGCGCATGGCCATGCAAAAATTTGATGTCAGCTCCCAATCATCGAGGGGCCCAGTGATATCTCTCATATCAGAGGAACAAATCCCTTTTCAACTGTATAACCCTAAACCATACCCCTTATCTTATTTAGCCACTTCCTTTATCACAGCCAGTTACGAACTGCTTTTGAAAATGACTAAAGTAAGAAAGAAATATGATATAGCAGTTCATACATCTCAGGTCTAAGGACGTAAGATATTATCATCCCAAGTTACTCGTGACTATAATCCATGGAGTATACTTGGGTGCGGGTCTTCCAATCACTTGAAACTCTTTTCAAGCACAGATAGGCATTGCTCCTTAATTCGACCATATTGAATTCAAGGTCACATGCTTATCTCGGTCTTAATTCAATCTTTCTTCCACAAGATTGACTGACCGTGGAAAGTTTGAAATATGAAATATTTCTGGAAGTGATTAAACATGCTAAGATGGAACACAGTAGAGTCTTATGAATGCAACCGTATCATACACATATATAATCTCTATTATATATCGAAACAAGCATAAGTTACAATACTGTCTATAGAGTTCCCAAGATATAAAATAAAGTTTACATATCAAACAAACCAAATACATAACTCAAACCAAATCGCTAGCAAATCTTACACCTATAGCACTAGTGTGAGAATCATGAGCTGCTTGCGATAATGGCCTCGTGAACGGATCTGCAAGGTTCTTATCCGTTGCTACTCTGCTTATGATGATTTCACCACTCTCAACCACTTCTCGTATGAGATGGTATTTGCGCAAAATATGTCTTGTCCTCTTATGAGCTCTTGGTTCCTTTGCCAAAGCCACTGCACCCTCATTGTCACAAAATATCTCAATAGGGTCAGTAATGCTTGGAACCACTTGTAGATCTTGGATGAATTTCTTCATCCACACGGCCTCTTTTACAGCTTCACTTGCCGCAATGTATTCCGACTCGGTAGTCGAATCAGCCACCGTGTCTTGCTTGGAGCTCCTCCAGCTGACAGCACCACCATTTAAAAGGAATACAAACCCCGATTGGGATCGGCAGTCATCCCTATCCGTTTGGAAGCTAGCGTCCGAGTAACCCTTTACTCTTAGCTCCTCTTCCCCACCATATACCAAGAACATTTCTTTTGTACGCCTAAGGTACTTAAGAATGCTCTTTACAGCTTTCCAATGAGGCTCCCCGGGATTCGCCTGATATCTACTAGTCATGCTCAAAGCACATGACACATCAGGACGAGTGCATAACATGGCGTACATGATCGATCCCACAGCCGAAGCATATGGTTTTCGCCTCATCACTTCTATCTCCTCTTCGGAGGTAGGACATTGAGTCTTGCTCAACATCAAGCCTTGTGCCATAGGGAGGTTTCCTTTCTTGGATTCCTCCATTTTAAAGCGTCTCACGACCTTATCTATGTATGCACTTTGAGAAAGCCCGAGTAGCTTTCTAGATCTATCTCTATAGATCTTGATCCCCAGAATATAGCTCGCATCGCCTAAGTCCTTCATTGAGAAACAATTCCCAAGCCAAGCTTTTACACTCTTAAGGCTCGGAATATGGTTTCCAATGAGTAATATGTCATCCACATATAGGACTAAGAAGATAATAGTGCTCCCACTAGCCCTGACATATACACATGGTTCATCTTTGCTTTTCGAAAATCCAAATTCCTTGATTTTCTCATCAAAGCATAGATTCCAACTGCGAGATGCTTGCTTAAGTCCATAAATGGACTTCTTAAGCTTACAAACCTTGTTCGGGTATTCTGGATGTTCAAAACCATCAGGTTGTGTCATATACACCTCCTCGGAAATCTTCCCTATAAGGAAGGCGGTTTTAACATCCATTTGCCATATTTCATAATCATGAAATGCAGCAATGGCCAGAAGTATCCAGATTGATTTCAACATAGCCACTGGGGAAAAGGTTTCATCATAATCAACACCGGGTGTTTGAGTGAAACCCTTTGCCACCAGTCGGGCTTTGAAAGTATCTAAGGTTCCATCCATGCCGGTCTTCTTCTTGAAGACCCATTTACACCCTACGGGTCTAACCCCAGGTATAGGATCAACCAGTTCCCAAACTTGGTTATCCGACATGGATTGCATATCACTTTCCATCGCTTCCTTCCAAAGTGCAGACTCAGGGCCCGCCATAGCTTCTTTGTAGTTAGAGGGCTCATCAGAGTCCACTACTAACTCGCTGCCCTCAGATATGTAGAAACCATATCTCTCCGGCTCGAAACGAGTTCTACTGGAACGCCTAGGAGTAAGCAATGAATTAGTGTCAGGTACTGCAACATTCTCTTGCTCAGTTTCAACCGTCCTAGGTTGAGAGCTAGTGCCAACCTCAAGTTCTTTATCGGTTGATCCTTGAACTTCCTCAAGATCAATTTCCTTGTTGCCTCTTTGTTTGGATAGTAATTCTCTTTCTAAGAAGAATGCCCTTCGAGCAACAAAAACTTTGTTCTCAGAAGGTTTATAAAATATATATCCAACACCGGTAAGAGGATATCCGATAAAGTAACACCTTTCCGATCGAGGTTCAAGTTTGTCCTCAGTCTCACGTCTCACGTAAGCTTGACAACCCCAAACTCGTAGATGTGAAAATGTCGGCTTCTTATTATGCCACATTTCATAAGGTGTTTTCGATGCTTTCTTGGTTGGTGCAAGGTTAAGGATCCTTACCGCCGTTTCTAGGGCATATCCCCAGAAACTAATAGGTACCTCAGTTCGACTCATCATGGACCTTACCATATCTAGTAAAGTCCGGTTCCTCCTCTCAGCAACCCCATTTAATTGTGGAGTCCTTGGAGGCGTTAATTGCGAAATAATTCCACAATTCTTAAGATGATCAATGAACTCGGTACTTAGATACTCTCCACCTCTATCAGACCGGAGTATCTTTATTGTTTTGCCTAATTGATTCTCAACCTCGTTTTGGAATGTCTTGAACACTTCAAAAGTTTCATTCTTGTGCTTGACAAGATAGACATATCCATACCTACTATAGTCATCTATAAAGGTTACGAAGTATCTCGAGTTATTCCTTGTAACATGTTTGAAAGGCCCACATACATCCGTATGGATGATGTCCAAGAGGTCTTTACCTCTCTCATTTGTCCCCGTGAAGGGTGCCTTTGTCATCTTGCCTAGTAAACAAGAATCACATACATCATTCGACCCTTGGTCAAATGACTCCAAGATTCCATCCGCTTGAAGCTTGGTGATGCGAGTCTTGTTTATATGGCCAAGACGACCATGCCATAAGGAATACTTGTCCAAACCATCTTTGGAACTTGAATCAATGTTCATGATGGATTTTGTTGAACTAATGTATGCAGTTGCTTCATAAATGCCATGACATGGTAAAGCTTTAAAATAAACAATGTTATCTTTAAAGCATATAATTGCATCATCATCAAAATAAAATTTGTAACCATCGTCATACAATGCATGAAGTGAAATAATGTTTCTAGCCACATAGGGCGAATAGCAGACATTTTTCAATAAAATAGAATAGCTAGTCTTGAATGAAAGCTCCACACTTCCTTGAGCTTCCACCGGGACAATCTCGGAGTTTCCCATCACAAGATCTAGCTCTCCCTTCTCCAAGCTCCTACTTGTCCTTAGCACCTGCACCATATTACATATGTGAGTGCCACAGCCAGTATCCAAAACCCAGCCTCTAGAAGTAGAAGTATGGTGAAGTTCTATCATGAACGTACCTGAAGATTCCGGACCCGATATGCTCATAGCCTTGAGCTTATTGAGTCCCTCCAAGTACTTGGGGCAGCTTCGGCGGTAGTAGCCCTTGCCCCCGCAAAAGAAGCATTCCGCATCCTCCGGAGTCTTGGCTTGGGGAATCTTCCCCTTGCCCTTACCTCCGGAGGCCGGGGTAGGCTTGGTCGCGCCAACCTTCCCCTTTCCCTTCCCTTTCTTGGAAGGGGCAGCCTTCTTTTTGGTTATGCGGCCTTCCCGAATGGCTAGAACGGGAGTGGAGGAGGAGGATGGTTTGCTCTTGGTCATGCTCGCTTCGGCAGTCTTAAGCATACCATGTAGCTCCATCAAGGATTTATCCATGCTATGCATATGATAACTCATAGTGAATTGGTCATATGCACTGGGCAGGGATTGGAAGATCAAGTCGACCGCCATCTCCCTCCCGATGGTAAACCCTAGCTTCTCCATTCGCTCAATGTTTGCTTTCATACGCAAAACATGAGCACTCACGTTCCCTCCATCTTGAAGCTTGCAAGCGAGAACCGACTTGAAGCATTCATACCTCTCCTGCCTCGCCTGCTGTTGGAACATGTCCTTCAGCTGCACGATCAGGTCGTAAGCACCCAAGTGATCCATTTGCTTTTGCAAATCGGTATTCATGGTGCTTAGCATGAGGCATGTGATCTCCTCAGTCTCCTTGAGGCGTTTTTCGTATGCCTCTCGGATTGCCCTCGCTGCACCGCTCGGAGGTGCCTCGGGTAGGGGTTCCTCAATGGTGTGCATCTTCCCTTCATAGCGTAGGACTAGTTTGAGCTGCCTATACCAATCCATGAAGTTGCTACCATCGAGTTTCTCCTTTTCAAGGAAAACTCTTAGAGAAACATTGGTGGTGGTGGTGTTTGCGCTTGTTGATGCCATCTAAATTTGCAAAGTAGACTTACGTTAGTTTGTTTGAATATGTATTATCTTGTTAGATTAATTTACCCATAAAGAATTAACTTTAACAAGGCTAAGAACCGTATTTCATCCTACCATGTGACGGGGTTACCGCGGATCACATGATAAAACTATTTAGGTCGGCAACCATTTTGCCAATTGCAATCTCTATTGCAATCCTTAGCGCCTTGCGGGATCCTACGACATCCAATGGTCGTTTGGCATGTTTGATCCCTTCTTGCACCAATTTTAAATCTTGAAATTTTGGTTAACTCGTGCTAAGCTCGACAATTAACCAAGATTTCAAATGCAAAATTGCAAATAGTCCGTCAAGACATACGGTGACAAATTCACCAAAGTTGGCTCGTGCTAAGCTCGACAACCAAAATTGTGAATTTCCACACTCACCTTCCTTACAGTTTTATGGGAGTTGGCTCGTGCTAAGCTCGACAACCAAAACCCATAAGACTAGATTCGGGTGGTATCATCTTACGGATGGTGCATTATTTACATTTCGTGGAAAAACGGGCTTTTGTTTCCGGTTTGGTTTTAGATTAACATGCAAGTGACAAAAAAAAAACTTATTTTCACTAGGCGGGTTAATCTTGCATGTGAGCGCGCGAGAGAGTTGTAAACCATTTTTATCAAATCTCTTGTGATTTTGTTAATTTTCAAAAAATTATCTAGCATGCGAATCCTAAACAATCCATGCATATAAAATCACATCACACGCATAAAATATTAAAATTGGTAACCCTTGCCATAAAAACCTATGCGTTCTTCCCGTGAGCCAAACGGGAAGAACTTGGTCATTTCTAAGGAAAAAATCTTCGATGCGAGCTCCCACTAATCCCGTCATCTCCATTGGACTCCATCGTGGGCTTCATGGGCTCCAAGCTCCATCTCCTTTGACCCATCTTGTGTGTTCTTCATCCATCATAAAATACATACAATAGAATAAAATGGCATACAAGCCATAAAATATCTATTTATCTATTACAATTACATGGATGAATGAAATGGCATGCAAGCCACATTATTATTACAAATTTATCATAAGAATAATAATACAACCAAATTTGCATCCAAACACACAAAACAACCAAAGGGTCTAGGCAAGGTTACCAACATGAATATTCACATACAACCAAACTAATATATGCTACTGGAAATATACATCAAAATAACAAGATTAAATAATCCAGAAGCTTAAAACATGGCTAAAACCCGAGACCAAAAACTGTTTTTAAACATGAACAAAACTGACCAGCGACGATAGCGCTGCTATCTAAAAATAGTTAGCGCCGCTAACTCAAAGTTAGCGCCGCTAACCCTGTTCGACAGAAAACAAACAATTTCGATTTCGGGTTTTCAAAGCCACCATGTGCATAACAATCATATAGGTGGCTCTGATACCACTGTTGGGGTTTCCAGGGCACGCAACGGAAGCAAGGTACAACATAAATAGCCCAAAGAACAAGCACATAAAGCATAAAATGGAAAACCCCAATAATGGACCAATCTCTATGAAATGAAAGGCAACTAAACCAGAGGGTAAAGGAGATTATACCAGCTCCTTAGCTCCAGCAAATGTTGATGAAGTGGTGGATTTAGCTCTCCTTGACTTCAACGAATCAACTATCGGATGGATACCCCGGCAACACGCCAAATCTCTTTAGCTAGGAAGCTCCCTTCGATTCTTCACAGTAGAAAACCGATGAGAGAACAGCAACCACGAACTTGGATCAACTTCTGGAACTAGAACCCTTTTAGAATTCTCCAAGTCTTTGTAGCACTTGAGAGAAAATAAACCAAAGTGTGTGTGTATGTAAATCTAGCCAAGAGAGAGTAAGAGAGGGTTAAGCAGCCCTTTTATAAAGATTAGGACGCCACTTAACCTTCCCAAGCCGGCCAAGATCGATGATTACATAACTCACATGCATTGGTTCACTTTAGAGGTGATTTGACAAAAAGATGCCATCTGGACTTAGCGGCGCTAACCCAGACTTAGCGGCGCTAACTTGCAAAAGTTAGCGGCGCTAACGCGGCTTGTCAGTTGACATGACATAAAGCCAATGCAACCGTAGCGGCGCTAACTTCTAGGACTTAGCGGCGCTAACCCCTAATAGTTAGCGGGGCTAACGCGGCCTGCGAAGTCAACTTTTCTCTTTTGTCATTTTTGATCCCTTTACTTAAGTTGCTGTCAGATTTGACCCCGGTGTATGACCCAATAGGCCCATACATCATCGGTAGTGATTCCAAATGGTGTACGTGCATCGGTGGGCATATTCTAACAACTATATCACTGAAAACCTATTCTATTAAAAATAAAAAGTATTATAGTAAGCATTTCAAAACTGTCAATCGCTCAAAAAGTCGCTCACGAGCCTCGGGTGGGATACATTTCCAAGAGTATACCTTGCTGAGTTACTTCGTGGGTTCAAGCTAGGTTTTAATCGCTAATCTCCTTCGTAGGTTTAAGGATGCAGTCTCTAATCGGCTTCGTGGGTTCAAGCTTGCAGTCGCCTGAAAGCCAAACGAGAATCTTATAATCGTGGGTTTAGGGACAGCAAGATTCAGAGTATCAGAGGCTACGTACCTTGTGTCGTTTCTCGTTGTGGTGGTCACCGGTGCTTGCGTCCTTTCTCGTTGTGGTGGTCACCGGTCAACAAATCAATCGGCAGTCAGTGGTCAATAACCTAACGTCGTTGCAGATCAACAATCAATCAGCGGTTGAAGGTTGGCGGTCTGCATTTTTGTGGTGGCCGGGACAAGTTAACGGGAATGCATTTGGGACTTAGCTAAGGGACAGAAGGAACACCAGGGGAATAATGAGGGCGAATGTGGAAATTAGGGCAAATTTTGGAATGAAGAGGGAAAACTAATTCGGTGACTGTTGTGTCTGCAAGAAGAGTTTGCTCTAGCAAGGTAGAGAGGATATTAATATATACGAATTTCCGGTGTTGTACTTGAGAGGATGCAGTAGCAGCAGATGGGATATGACAAGGCAATCCTTTGCTGTCTTGGATATAATGTTGCCCTAGCTACCAGCTCAGCTACTTAATTTGCAACAAGTTCCTAGGTAGGCTTATATGTTTGTCCTCCAGTTTGTGCAATTACTCAAGGTATTCTCATCTGGAGAAGGAATATTCATGAGTTTTCTTGTGCTAAAAGGATCTTGGAAGTGCTATTAATTTACGTCAATGGGAAGTAACAAGTTAAATACATAATTATTTTGGTTAAAAATAAGGGTCAAATACGGTTTAATCATCAAAGTTTCATTAAGTTTTTGGTTTAACCATCAAAGTTTTTTTTAACATTTTAACCACAAAGTTTTATATTACCTTCTATTTTAACTATTTTACCTATTATACTAGGTAAAAAGTAACCAAACACCCCTTACTTCTAGATATTCAGGTTTAATTATCCCAATCCTTGTCCAAACACCCTTTAATAGTCCTCTCCCCTCAAACCCTAATCCCCACTCCCCCCTTCAACCTCTCTCTACAACCCAACAAACCCCCACAGCCGTGGATACTAACCACGACCACCGCCACGCCTCCTCACCACCACCGCCAGCGCTACCGTTGCAGAAGATGAAGATCGAACTTTCTGTCTCCGAACTATCTCTCTCTCTCTCTCTCCATAAGATGAAGATCAAACCACCACCACCGTAATCGCCATCTCTCTCTCTCTCCCTGGTCATGAAGATGAATATACGAGCCATAAAGATCGAAAAGATGAAGAGCAAGAGCGAAGATGAATATACGAGCCACTGCCACCACCATACATGCCACCGATCTATTAGGATTTCTGCAAATTAGGGTTTTTGCCATGAAGAGCGAAGATACGAGCGCCGCCATGAAGATGAAGAGTGAAGATGAAGAGCGAAGATGAAGATACGAGCCACCGCCGCCATCATACACGCCACCGCCACCGATCTATTAGGCTTTCTACAAATTAGGGTTTCTGCAAATTAGGATTTCTACAACAAAATCGAGGTAAGGTTTTGAGAGGATGTGTGTGTTTTCAGATCCGAAACCACCACCACCACGCCCACCATCCAGTGCGTTTTTTTCATCTTCATCTTTAATTTTCATTACAGATTTTAGGGTTTTTTCAGATTTACAGATCTTCAGATTGGTCATTTTTTATCATTTCAGATTTTGTTGTTTATTAGATGACTGAGGTTAACTTGATTCATTTGTGTACAAGATTTGTCCAGATGATTTGGGTGTTCTTGATTTATTTGGGTGTTCTTGATTTTGGTGTTCTTATGTTCTTGAAGAAATGTATCAGAACTTCAAACATTCAATGAGAAAAAATAGAAAAAATAGAAAATATATATTATTTAACCTGCTTAGCAGGTTAAAGGTAATAAAACGGGTAAAAACGGAAACCAAACAAAACTTTAAGGATTAAAATGATTTTCAAATGAAACTTTGTGGTTAAAATGTTAAAAAAAAACTTTGATGGTTAAAACGAAAACTTAATGAAACTTTGATGATTAAACCGTATTTGACCCTAAAAATAAATGATGGTTATTAAAAATTATGAGTATAAATTATAAAGTTGCTAGAATTTCTCGGTTAAATTTCTCGTTGTATCAAACAAGAGAAATGATTCTCTGATATATTTCTCTGTTGAAATCTGTATGCTACCAAACAGAGGAGTCAATTCTCATTCTCCAGACTAATTCTCTTTCTCTGTAATTTCATTCTCTGGCCTTTGCAATTTTATTCTCTGTACCAAACGCACTATAAAGGTATTCTAATTTTTTTAATTTTTTAATAAGGTATATCAATTTCTTAATAATTCTTTTAAGAAATTTCAATAAATAAGAAAAAAATTACGTACAATTTTTTCTTAATAATTTTTTATGTTTATTTTTTTTAAAATTTATTAATTACTAGTTTAATATTTTCTTAATAATTTTTTTAAATCTCAATTTCTTAATAATTTTTAAAATTTTTTTAATTACTAGTTTAATTTTTTGCGTACATATCTAAAACATACAATTAATTAAATGAATATATCTTAATAATCGTGAGTAATTAGATAAATAAACTTAATTTGATGTTTGATGTTTTGATATAAAAAATAACTAATTTTAAAAACACTTTAGAAAATAAAGAGATATATAAAAACAACTATTTATAAACCGTAAATTGATTATCTAATTTGAATCATATGTGATTGTAATTGAACAAAGTTGACCTTCAATCACTCATTTCATCTGGTCATAATATTCATTGACCAATGTTGACCATTTATGAACATGCTTAATTTGGTTATTGGCCAAATCCAAACTGTTAACCAAATGTTCCGTTATGGTTATACTATGTGTGTTTGTGTGTGATCAACATTAAATTGAACATAGGTATTAATAGATAAGATGTCACTATCTCACGTATTAGACATGGTTGACTTATTCGAACAAAGTACGAACATGATCGATTGACCAAATTCTTGGCATATTCACATATTTAAATAAAATACAGCCTTCATTGATCATTGTTTATGATTAAATCAAATAGTACCATGACTAGGATGTTGACACTGATTAACATGTTTGAACCTTTACATGACATTAAATGAATAATGTTGACCTTGATTAAGTGATTTGAACCAAGTATAATATTGGTTAGCCAATATTGATCATAATTAACCTATTTCATTCTATGTTTAATTAAAACACCAACTGTGATCGTGATTCATCTATTTGAACTTTAGCATTTATTGAATGTACAGCTTTGACCTTGATTCACTAATTTAAACCAAGTATAAAATTGATTGACTTTGGGTCATTTCAAATATCATTACAATTCACCAATTTTAACCAAGTTCAACCAAATTTTTGATAATTTGATATAGTTCGGAGACAAAAATTATATGTGCGTAATTGTAAAGGGTTAGCGACAAGAATGTTAAATACTTCATAATGGCTTAGAAATTGTACGCATTAGTAACGAAAATATTTTATGATCTCAAATTGTCACTAATTTGCTAGAATGGAAATGGTAAATGATCTCAAAGCATTGCTAATCCGTCCCTAATTAGCTACGACTTAGAGACAGTTTAAATCTGTTGCTAATTTGCTACGGATTAGTAACGGATATGTGTTTCATGATCTAAATGCGTCACTAACCTGTTGCTAGTTAGCTACGATTTAGAGAAGCTTTCTATGTGTTGCAAATTTGCTACGGATTAGTAACGGATATTTGTTTCATGATCTCAAACCCTTGCTACTAGTTAGCTACGATTTAGAGACGTCTTTAATCTGTTGCTAAGTTGCTACGGATTAGAAACAAAAATGGTAAATATGCTCAAGTAGGGCTGTCAATAGGTTGGATTGGATCAGATCGGTTAAAGATCTGACCAGACGCGTTGACACATTTAATTGGATTTGGAACTGATCTATTAATATGGAGATCCATTTAATTGGATTTGGATCGGATCAATTATTAATGGATCATGACCCGGAGCGACCCATTAAATATTATATATTTAATATTACTAATTTATTTTTATTTATGTAATAAATATATCAAATAATTCTCTCACCCTACCCCACACCACCCTACCCCACACCACCCCTACCTCAATCCACCCCTACCCCACCCGACCCTGCCGCCACCCAAGCGTCGCCGCCATCCATCACCACTACCGCCGCCCGCCATCCATCGCCACTACCACTGCCGCCATCCATCGCCACTGCCGCCGCCGCCATCTATCACCATCGTAACCACCGCCGCCATCCATCATCATCGTAACCACCGCCACCGTCCATCACCACCGTAACCGCCGCCGCATCCATCACCACTACCGCCGCTGCAATCCATCACCACCGTAACCGCCACCGCCATCCATCACCACCGTAATGGCCGCTGTCGCCACCAAGATCTATTTTCCTCGGACTCAGTTTCCACGTCGCTGTTGTTGCATTTAGTTAGGTGGTAGGGTAAGAAAATTAGACTCAATAGCTGTTAGTTATCGCGATTTTAGTAGCAAAAGGGGAAACGATTAATTATACACTAATTTGCTAACTGATAATAAAATGATAAGTTTGACTTTGATTTTATTTTGCAAACTGTACATAAATTTATTCTCATTTAATGTTATCTTCCGGAAAAACTAGTACAAAACCATTCGGTAGAACTCGACCTCACAAACTATATGCTACAGGTAGCTTTATTTACGTCAGACCATGAACGCTTTTTGTTTCGTATAACACTTTTAAACTATAATAAGTATTACAATATAATTAAACGAAAATACAATATTGTTAACTTGTTTTGTACCGGAGACGATGAGGATGGTGGAGACACTTGCGGGTTTTGCAATGGAATGCTTGTTCTTCGATGGTAGGTTGTGGCAACGGGCGGGCGGCGGTGGTAGATAGTGAGTGGTGGTGGCAACGGGCTGTGGTTGGTGGTGGGTGTAGGTGACGGATGTGGAGGTGGGCTGTAGCGGCGGTGGACGGTGGTGGGTGGGGTGAGCAGGTGGTGACGGTGGCCGGTGGTGAGTGGTGGTGGTGGTTGAAGGGAATGGTGGTTGTTAAAATGTAAATTTAGTTGTTTATGATTAAATGGATTGACCCAGACAGATCTTGGATCGACCCACATAGTGAACCAAGTAAATAGATCAACCTATTGGATCGCTAATTGGGTCGATGGATCTAGTTTTTTTGACCTGTTGGATCATGTAAATGGAGCAGATCGGATCAGATCTAGATCGAGATCTGCTCCATTGACATCCCTAAGCTCAAGCCGTCGCTAAATTGACGCTAATTAGCTATAATTTAGGGACGGAATATATTTGTTGCTAATTTGCAACGAATTAGAAGCGGAATTTGGAACTATACTCAAACCGTCCCTAATCAGTCGCTAATTAGCAATGCTTTAGAGATGGATTTAAATTGTTGCTAATTTGCCACGAAATTGCAACAAAAGTAATATTTTTTTAAAAATTTAAATTTTAAATCAAATTTGTAGCTAAACTGTTACTAAGCTGTCGCTAATTAGCAACGGATTTTAGGCATCTCTAAAATCCGTTGCTAATTGACAGTTTTCTTGTAGTGTAGGATATATGTGGTCTAGTCAGTGTTAATCATGACCTTTTCTTGGAACACCCCCTCACAAACCCTTTAGATAGTCCAAGGATTTGATCCCTTAACCTTCCATATGGGGGGTGTTGGGGGGGGGGGGGGGGGGGGGGGGTTGGGGAAGAGAGTGGACTAGTAGTCTTTTTAATCTTCTTTAATATCAACAATTCGAAGTTTATACGTGAAATAACATTTGACAATTTCTATATGATTTGAATTTTTTTCAATGTGTAATGTTTATATTTATTTTATAGAGCGTGGGTTTGTTTTAAGAAAAATGGTAATTTGTGATGATAGAAGTGTCTTAATGATGTGTCATCGCAGAATGTTGTCGTGAAAGGTGTTTTAACAAGAATTTTCTTTTCTAAAAGGGATTTTCTTATTTGGGTTCTCCAGGGATGCGACGTTTTGGCTTTTGGTATATGCGATCTAGCTGTTGTTACTCATTACCTTTCCTTGAAACAACCCCTCACTAACCCTTTATTGAACTCTAAGGATATGATCCATTAACCTCCCATATAGGAGGAGGGGAGAGGGCAAGTGGATTATTTAGAGAACCATCAACGTTATGCAATTTTTAACAAGAAATTCAAAATTAAAATTTCTTAGTAGTTAGGAAAGGTGTTTTAAATTATTGTTTTTAAATAATTTGACGCTTTATTTAGACACTAGAGTAGAATTTAAATTTAATAGCCCTTTCAAGTTCTTTAGAAAAGTTACTACATCGTCAAGACAGATTTGTGATAACTTCAAGGCATAACCCATCACAATCACGTTGTTACAATTCGTGAGGGAATAGCGACAGACTAGCGACACAAGGGTTTGCGATCGAAATTAGCGATGGATTACAGACAGACTAGCGACATACGGGTTTGCAACGGGAAAAATGGACGCAAATCCATCGCAAAAATATATAAATGATATTAAAAAGTATACAAATAAACAACCCATCACAAATCCTTCGCAACTATTTTTAAATTTTCTTATGTGTTTGTATAATCATTTAATAGTGTATTAGAGGATATACAAGTTTGTTATACGGACTAAACAATTAAAAAAAAAAAACAAATTTAGGTTCGTCACAAATCAGTCGCAAATTTCACATTTTTGCGACGGATGGACTTTTAATTCTTTTTTTTTTTGCATTTATAGATAAAAACCACAAGCACGAGTCATATAAGATCACGCATTCAAGTCTTCCCCTATGATTCGAAGCATGAGTGCTATGTATGCTTAATTCCGGTGAAGATCACCCCTGTAAAACAGCCAACACCTAAGTTAAAGGAAGACGGGGATGGATCCCAATATTCCTCTCTGATGCTATAGTCAGTAATATTCTTGGAGGTATATGCAGAAGTGTGTATATTGATGTGTTTGATGTTAACATGCTTATTATCTATAGTAGGGAGAAGTCATACCTGGGCCTTTGGATCATCGTCCAAGTGTCAAGAATCGGTCATTTGTAATGATTGTACTTACTGCCGGATCTTCTGGAAGGGCTGTACGGAGGTATGTTTGAATGTACTCTTATGTCAGGTGCTCCGTACTTATCATTAAATTTGAATAGACTTGGGACATGCTAGGCTCTAGGATAATTGTGAGTCCTCAAGTATCAGACTTGGGACCTTACACCATTAAGTCCCCCCAGTCTGATAGTATAGTGTTTTGCTCTGTACTGTCAGACTCTTGTTACTGTTGTTCTTCGTTCCCTATCTTCTGGAGCTAATATTCTTCTCTATGTGAATAGTTATAATCTCTTCTATTTTTTCTGGTAGCTAATGAATGCTTCCTCTCGAGTGCTCCTACGCGCCTCCTGATCAACTGCCTTTGTCAGGCGATGCTTCCCTAGCCCTATGATTAGTTTAAACCGCTCTTACACATGTACGGTCCAGATTTCTTTGATTTTTGAAAACGGCTCTATATATTCCCTTCTTTATCCTGCTTTCATATCCTCCTTCCTCTTTTTCAAAATCCTTTCCCGGCGACCTTGGGACTTCCGTTAATCCGGCTACCATTCCGATTGCTGATCTTCATCTTGATTTCTTGAACACTGACATTACCCAAATATGCCTAGAGGTTCGTAGTTTCTCCTTGTTTGCTTTCCTTTTGATTTACTTGTCCGCGTTTTTGTTATTGCATACCTTTGCATTTCTTTCATAAGTTAATCATGGTTGTGCCTAGTGTTGATCGGACTTATTGTAGTATGTCCGATTTTCAGTACCAATCTATTTGTCGTGTCGTTCCTAACCTTTCTGATTATGATCTGGTAAAACATGCCGCTGATGATGTGTTGGTCCGGCCGCCTTCGGGCAAATAGGAATCTATTGCCATTATTTGGAAATATGTAACATTCGGTTTCCGTTGCACCCATTTATGCTTCAATTTCTGTCTTATTTACATGTGGGTTTGTGCCAACTTCATCCCATTGCTATGCGTAAGATCACTAACTATATTGCCCTTTGTGCCGGTTTTGGTCGGATGCCAAATATTGCCTGTTTTCTTTACTACTATAAACCATTAAAGAGCGGGAGTTGGATAACCTTTGACCCTCACCATAAGGGTAAGGGCGGGACTTTGTTTCTTGAACCCCGTGCCTCTCTGAAGTACTGGAGAGAGCGGTTTATATTTGTCTCCGACCGTATCATTCCTCAGCAGTATGCCGCCTTGACCGGTTTTCGTGAGGAATTGCCCCAAAGTTTCTTTAAGGTTCCTCATGACCAGTTCATGGATATGGAGCTTTATGCCCAGTTATATGGGTTGCGGGTAAGGATTCAAGAGTTTCCGGAGTCAGTTATGGTGCTGGCCGGTCTTAATCAACACTGGGATGACCCTCACAGGGTTCCTGCCCTATTTTATGGACATGAGGGTAATGTTTCATATTCGTCCTTTTTGCTGGTTTGGTATTTTGGATTTACATGTTTCCTTTTGTTTTCCTTTTGCAGAAATATCCCTGACACGATATCTTACTTTGGGGTCTATTTCTGGCACTCATGTCGGGTTACGTGATCGTCCTTCCTCCCCTCATTCTGCTGCTCCCGGAGGTGATGATCATATGGACTCGTCGCTCCTGAATGCACAACGTCAAGAAGATCCGAATCTTGAAGCGGGCTACTCGTCTTCTACCCCTACTGATGCTGCTCCAGATGTCCCCGCGGTGGAGAGCTCTACTAGTATGTTTTGCCTTTTCTTCTTTGAAGCTTGTTTTGTTTTTCTTTTTGTACTTACTTAATGTTATTTGCAGAGGATACCCTGGATAATAGGCCATTGATCTAGCATCCCCGCCGTCATCTTGAGGTCCAGGACACTGGGAAGAGGAAGAATAGGTCTTCCGCTGCTGCTAAGTCGGGCTTGCCTTCTGGCCATCCTCCAGTTGGCTCCTCATCAAAGAAACTTTTTCTCATTAAGCGGCGCTAGGGTGCCCCTCCTAATTCCGGGAAGGGTACATTGTCTGTTCTTGAGAAGTCTTCACCTTCAGGTGTTTCCCCCACTGGCTCTAGTACTGGTGGTGGCATATTCGAAGGTCTTACGGA
Source organism: Pulicaria dysenterica (assembly GCA_947179395.2). Lineage (NCBI taxonomy): Eukaryota > Viridiplantae > Streptophyta > Magnoliopsida > Asterales > Asteraceae > Pulicaria > Pulicaria dysenterica. Next base: position 27,896,688 of record OX359289.1, on the reverse strand, counting down.
TACTTGTTACCCCGGATGGTCGTACCCTCGGGATACTCTAGAAGATGATCCGGTTTACCAGCGTGACTTTCTTGAGCACCTTTGTCCTCCTGCTGTGGCTGGTAATTTGTGATCCATGGGCTGTGATCACTTTCTTGCCCATGTTGATCGGTCCCTTTTCACTATCATTACCATGGTTCTTGAACTTCGATATCGGTTAAGCGTCAGAGAGGATAAATTACGGGGTATGAAAGGAGCAGGTTCGTGTTCTGGAGGAGAACGCTCTTAAGCAGTCGGAAGAATTGAAAGAGCTCAAGGCCCTTCTGCATAACTCATCTGAGCGTGAAATGAAGCTAGCTAATGATCTGCTGTCCAAGGACAGGGATTTGAGCCAAACAGAGCGGACTCTTGTATATGCCTAGAGGGAGGTAAGTGAGTTTAAGGCAGATAATTTGAAGTTGTTGGAGCAGGTGAGCATGCTGGTGATAGAAAAGGACGAGTTGGTCCGAGAGAGGAAAGAGGTCTAGGGTTTCTTCCCTGCATTTGTAAAGGCTTTCTTGGGCTCTGATCAGATTTCCCGTCCCATGGGCAAGGTCATTGTTCGCCTTGGAAGGCACCTTCCTAGTAAGGATCTTCGTGCCAAGCTCCCTGATGTTGATTCTTCTTTGTTCGTTAATGTTAACGAAGATGCAGAAGCTCAATTACAGGAGGCCGATGCGGAAGTGAGGGAAGCTCCCTTCCCCTATCTGGATCAGATTGGGAATGGTTATGACCTGTCTGTAACAGAGCTCCAGAAGATCGAGCCTCAGCGATGTTTATGGATTGCTTTTTATGAACTTAATACTTTGTGCTTTCCTTATGTCTGTAATAAATTTATCGCTTTTCCTTTTGAACAATGGTTTGTAAGGGTGTTTAGCCCATGGTAGTTTGTGAGGTCGTGCCTTGTTCTGTACGCCATATATGTGTGCTATGTTTGTTGCATTAGATATCTTTTTCATGACTTTGTGATTTATACTCTTTAAGTTTATTCTTAAGAGTTGCCTGAGTTTTGTTGGAGGAGATTAACTCGAGGCTGGCTAGGGCTTTGAGTACCTTGCGTACACAATACGTCTCATTGTGATGCATGCGGAAGGACCTGTGTCCTTCTATGCTTGTTATTAGGGTATCCCAATGCGTCTAGTAGGATGTTGTGTCCCTATGTTTGTCATTCGATGAATGTGTAGGAATTTCAGACTTGTGTCTGGGAAAATTCTTTGCTTGTAGGGCAAAGCGTACAGTGGGTAATTTAGACAACTATTTTGTTACAACAAGATTCTTATACATAGAATTTACGTAAATTGGATGAGTGCCAGGTGCGGGGTATGGCCTCCCCTTCCATGCTCTGTAGTAGATAGCCCCTGTCCTGCTTGCTTCTGTGACCACATATGGTCCTTCCCACTTTGGGCCTAACTTCCCCTCTTCCTCCTGTCTACTTGCTTTATTTTTTCTTAGCACTAGTCTCCAAGTTTGAACGTCCCTGGTTTAACCCTCCGGTTGTAGAGCTGAGATATTTTGGACTTCCTTTCTGCTTCCCGTATAGCGGCCAGCTCTCTCCGTTCTTCCAATAAAAGCAAGTTGGTTAGGAGTTCCTCTTCATTAGCCTCCTCAAGAAATGAGCGGTTTGTTGAGTTCGTGTGGTAACTTCAGGAGCCAATACAGCCTCCCTCCCATACACCAAGTTGTAAGGTCTCCCCTGTACTCTGCTTCGGGGTCGTCCGATGTCCCCAAAGGACATTCGGTAGTTATTCTGTGCATCCTGCCTTGGCCTTCCCCATCCTTGTTTTGATTGCATGCACTATATCCCTGTTCGTGACTTCCACCTGCCCATTGGCTTGTGGATGTGCCACGGATGTAAAGCATTGGTTTATGTTTAGTGCCAGGAACAGGACCTGAAGGGATCTTCGGCAAACTGTTTTCCGTTATCACTCACTATTTCGTGGGGTACGCCGAACCTGCAAATAATGTTATCCCATACGAATAGTGTGATCTTGTTTCCGGTGATTGTGTTTAGCGCTTTTGCTTCCACCCACTTAGTGAAATAGTCTATTGCGACAACTAGAAATTTTACACCCCCCGGAGCTGTGGGGAAAGGGCCTACCAGATCAATTCCCCATTTATGAAAGGGACATGCTAACAGGTATGAGATCTTGCTTGGGTGTTTTTGACAGTGGCGAGTGTATTTGGCATGATACGCACTTGAGGAGTTCTTGCTCTGCATCCTTATGCATTGTCGACTAGAAGTACCCTATGTGCAATGCTCGCGATACTACGGATCTGGGGCCTGCGTGTATCCCACATGTTCCGGCATGTAGGTCCTCCAGTACTTCCCTGGCTTTGCTAGGAGACAAACATTTGAACAACGGCCCTCCATGAGACTCCCTGTACAGTACATTCTCCTGCAGGACATACATGACTGCTTTCATACGCAATTTCCAGGCTTGAACTTCGTCTTCTGGGAGAATTCCGTTCCTGAGGTAAGCGACAATAGGTATCATCCAACTGTTTTCATCTCCTTCCACATCAAGGGTCTCTTCTGTCCGAGAGGTTGATTTTTCGGCGAGGATTTCCACGAGCACTTCTTTTGTTAGATGCTCGTAGGCCAGTGCTGCCAGCTTACTTAGAGAATCTGCCCTTTTATTCTGGATTCAGGGAACTTATGTTATGTTGCAGTGGTTAAATCACTTTAAGTATGTTCGTACATGCTCAAGATATAGCTTCATGCTCGCATCTTTTGCTTCGAAGGTTCCTTTCACCTGGCTAGCCACCAGTTGTGAGTCTACGTAGGCGTTTAAGTTCTTGACTCCCAAGGAGGTTGCCAGTCTTAGGCTAGCAAGGAGTGCCTCGTATTCCGCCTCGTTGTTAGACGCAGGGAAGTTAAACTTTAGGGCATATGTGTATTCTTTGTCTTCAGGGGCAGGGCTAATTAAGATTAGCCCTACTCTAGTACCTTCCCTACTTGATGCTCCATCGGTGTACAATGACTATTGATGTGTTTCTGCTTCTTTAGTGGGTGGATTTATTGAACTTTCTCCTGCTTCTGCCTCATCGATTTCCACCAGGAAATCTGCCAATACCTGTCCCTTCACCGCCGTCCTCAATTTGAATGATATCTCATGTTCTCCCAGCTCTACAGCCCACTTGGCTAATCTGCCTGACACCTCAAGCTTGTACAATACTTTTCGTATATGTACATCAGTATATACGACGATCGGATGAGCCTGGAAATACCTCCGAAGATGTCTTGCCGTGAACACTAAGGCCAACACTAGTTTTTCCATCTGTGGGTAATTTATCTCCGGTCCTTGGAGTACCCGGCTTGTGAAGTATATGCGCTCCTGTTTGGCCCTTATTTCCGTTAAGAGGACGGCGCCTACGGCTCCTTTAGATGCCGCCAAGTAGAGGACCAGATTATCCCCTGCCTTGGGTACGCTTAAAGTTAGGAGGTCACTGATACATTTCTTTATCGTCTCGAAAGCCTCTTCGGCTTCTCCGGTCAACTGGAAGTCTTCTTTCTTAATGCAACCTTTCAACAATACAAAGAAAGGCATGGACTTGTCGGCTGCTCTGGACATGAAATGATTCAGTGCCGCTAGGCAACCGTTCAGCTTCTGGAGATCCTTTTTACTTTATGGGCGTTTCATGTCTAGGATGGCTTGTACTTTGGTAAGGTTTGTTCTTATTCCCTTCTCGGTGATGATGTGACCTAAGAACTTGCCCTCAGGAACTCCAAACGAACATTTACCCTGGTTTAATTTCATATTGATCATGTTTAAATTTTCAAACGTTTCTTGGATTTCCTTGAGTATTGCTTCTTCTGTCAGGCATTTGATCACCATGTCATCGACGTATGCTTCCAAGTTACGCCCAATTTGAGTGCTGAAGATTTTGTCCACCAACCTATGATAAGTTACCCCTGCATTCTTCAGGCCGAAGGGCATTTTCTTGTAACATAAAATGCCAATATCCGTGTAGAAAGCCGTCTTATCTTCATCTGCCTCTGCCATCTGGATTTGGTGGTAGCCCTTATACGCATCCAGGAAGCACTTGATTGGGAAGTGTGCCATGCTTTCCACCTTTCATGAAATCTCCGGCAGAGGGTAGTTATCTTTCGGGCAAGCTTTGTTGATATCCTTAAAATCTATACACATTCTCCAGGAACTATCTCCTTTTCTTACCATTACGGGGTTGGCGTTCCATGTTTGGTACTGGACCTCTCACAATATCCCAGCTTCTGTTAGTTTCCTCACCTCTTTGCAGGCTGCCCAACTTCTTTCTGGGGCTAAGGCCCTCTTCTTTTGACGGATAGGTGTCACATTGAGGTGTACCCCGAGCTTATGTTCTGCGAAAACCCGGGGTACTCCTGTCATGTCGGCTGGTTCCCACGTGAAAACTAACACGTTGTTGCGAAGAAACTATATTAACCGAGCCCTGATGAGTCTTGAAATGTTCTTGCCGATAGTCACCTTTTGTTCCGGGAACCTGGGGTTGACAATCACCTCTGTGGGTTGGTTGTCCCATAGCTCATATCTAGGCTGAACTTCAGAGCACATGCCCCACCTGGTTGATAAATTTTGCAGAGTGCCAGTGCCCCCATTTGTAGGGAACAACACTAGCCCATGAATAGTGCAAACAATGGCTCCCAGCCTTCTCATGGCTGGACGTCCCAGGAGGATATTGTGTTTCGAGGGAGCTTTGACCATTACAAAATCTAGGTCCGCTGTTGCTGTCTGTGGGTAGGTTCCAATGGTAGATCGTAGCCTTATTTGCCCAACTGGCCATACAACCTCCCCCGCGAAACCTGACAGTCGTGCATTGGTGGGTTGGATTTGCACCCTCACCCTTGGAGGTAATTGCTGGAAACAATGGTCATACATTATATCGACAGAGCTCCCACCATCCCAGTGTGCCCTAGATATCTCGTAATCGGCGACTCTGATGTTTGTGATCACTGGTTCTTCCTCGAAATCTCCTTCATCCATGTTTGGTATCATCAGGTAGGAGGGCGAGGCTCCGGTGTGCTCTCTTCTTTTTCTTCTTCTCATCCCGGAGGCCTGAATCATGTTGGTCCTTCCTTCAGGTGCCCTCTCTTCTGCTTGTGCTACAGGCTTCTTCCAGTAGGGATCTTTTCGAGCATCTCCCCTTTTGCCTTTCTTTATCATCTGGACCAGCTGGTCGAGCTTTCCAGCTTTCACAGCCAGCTCTATCTCCTTCTTTACCTCTCTACAGCTATCTGAGTCATGTTCTTTATCTTCGTGGAATTTGCAATACAGTCGGCTATTGTGCCGCCGTGGATCTGTAGCCGGTTTTTACACCTTCGATTGCGAGAATCTGCTTGGGAGTTTTAGATATGTTCGAGACGAGCTGGTTCCTACCATCATATGTCCTTTCCCTTCGGAAGTCTGAGAACCTTCGAGAAGTCCTGTCCTTGAGGTTTCCCCGGGAACTGGAACCCTCTCCTCCCCATGGTTTACTTCTGGGTACTTCTTTCTTGTTAAGACCTCTGACCTGACTTGCCATCTCCTTCCCCTGGACCCATGCATATGTTCTACCCATACATTCTTGGAAGGTAAGTGGGACCTTTGTTGATAAATCTTCTATAACCTGTTGTGGCCTGATACTCATGATGAAACCGGACACAACCTGACTTTCCGGGAGATATAATCCCTCATATTTTCTTCAGCTTCCTGTTTTACCAAATGAGCTCTCAGATGCGACCCCACATGAACTTTTTATGGCCTAAAATGGCTTCTGAATCTTTCCCGAAGGTCCTCGAAGCTTTGTATGCTTCCCAGGGGAATATTTGTGAACCATTCTCGTGCGCTTCCTTTTAAGGTCATGGGGAAAACATGACATGCTATAGCCGTGTCCCATTTTTGAAATTTCATCGCCCTTTGTAATAGGTTTATGTGATCGTCTTGATCTCCTGAACCATCGTAGGTTCCTATTATCGCCGGTATTTTGACATCGTCAGGTATTTGATTGTCTTTGATGCAGCGGCAAAAAGGGGTGGTACTAGGATATGCAAACATCCCTCCAGGCTGGGGCAGGGCTATACTTGTTTCTCTTCCCCAGTTTCTTCCCTGCATGGCTACACTTTGCCAGTAGGCCGCGTGTGCTTGTGCCTGTGTGAGAAGTATGTTTTGTAACTGAGTTTGCGTCTGCATGGCCTGGTTGGTGACCTGGCTGTGCATGTAAGGTGTATTGAATATGTTTATAAGGACTATCGGCGATCCAACTATCTGTTGAGGTAGTCTGGTTGTTTGAGTTCCACGCGCGACCAACCCCACTCTTCATTGTTAAGATAGCCAAGAGCACCGCGGGGCAAGCTGAAGGGTTGTGCTGGAGGTTGGTGTGATAGTCTTATGGGAAATGGGGTGGGTGGACTATCATCGTTTTGAATGATTGTGGGGTTTGAGGTACTTGCATTTAGGTTGGGAAGAGGGGTGTTCGTAGCGTTCTAGTTAGAAGATGTTTGGCCAGGTGTAGCCATTTGATTACTGTGAGGTGTTGCTTACTTCAAGAGGTTTTCTTGGCGCTGAAACGAATATGGGATTCTGGAAAAAATGTATTGAACGGGGTTAAAGACCTTTCGGTCCCACGGATGGCGCCATTTGATCACACATTCAAGTCTTCCCCTATGACTGGAAGCGTGAGTGCTATGTATGCTTAATTCCGGTGAAGATCACCCTTGCAAAACAGCCAACACCTAAGTTAAAGGAAGACGGGGATGGATCCCCGTATCCTTCTCCGACGCTAAAGTCAGTAATGTTCTTGGAGGTATATGCAAAAGTGTGTATGTTGTTGTGTTTGATGTTAACATGCTTATTATTTATAGTAGGGAGAAGTCATACCTGGGCCTTTGGATCATCGTCCAAGTGTCAAGAATCAGTCATTTGTAATGATTGTACTTGCTGTCGGATCTTTGGAAGGGTATCCTTAATATGTACGGAGGTATGTTGAATGTACTCTTATGTCAGGTACCCCGTACTTATCATTAAATGTGAATAGATAGGTGACTTTCTATCTTGGGAACATGGAATCCGCCTATCTATGGTAAAGGGGTAAGTTCTCCTTAGGTGGCTAATGGCTGCAGGAGACTGATGCTACTGGAGTTTCCGAGGGATTACATTTGTAAAGCTCCAGGACATGCTAGGCTCCAGGATAATTGTGAGTCCTGAAGTATCAGACTTGGGACCTGACACCATTAATATACTTTATTATACTTGTTCGTGGTTTGGTTAAGTAAAAGGTTTATATGTTTTTCTATAGACACGCTGCTGTGCATTTTCATATAGTTATATACATATTTACTAACGTGGAAAAATTGTTTATCATACAATGACACGTCAGACTCAGGCAAGTATTTATTTTTAAATTTTTTATGTATTTGTATAATCATATAATAGTGTATTAGAGGATATACGAGTTTGTGATACGGAAAATTAATTAAAAAATAAAAAAAAACAAGTTTAGGTCTGTCACAAATTTGTCGCAAATTTCACACTTTTGCTATGGATTTGCGACGGACTTTGAATTTTCTTTTTGCTTTTTTAGATAAAAAATTGTAAGTAAATTTTGTGTTAAATTGTAAACTCTAAGGACCATATTGTAACATTAGTCATGGGTATAAAATAGCTCATGACCAAATCGAATCCTATGATTTGTCATATTTCACTCTATGTTACATGTGTTCTTTGCATTCTCTCTCTACATCTTCTATGAACTTGTCATCAGCAAATTTATCTTCATAATTGATACTTGATTATTGGGCCATACATTTGATATCAGAGCCAAACAATCATGTATTGGCTCAATTTTTGAAAGAAATTTGAAGTATGATGTCAAATTTTTTAAATTTGAACCATAGTCTTCGATTTTTTTAAAACTTGAATTTTTCAAATCGAAATCTTGTGCTTGTTAATTCACTTTGATCTTTGTTAAGCAAACATATGATATAGAAAAAAAGTTTGTGTGTGATTTTTTGTACACAAACACTACATTTTAAACATCAATTTAGAGTTTTCGAGTTTTTGTTCTTAAGGTATTCTTGAGAATAATCACGATTTTGATCGCTGAAATATGTTTGTTTGTGTTTGATTTCATGTACATTGTTTTCAAGATTAATTGTTGAGTCTGTTGACACAAATTTTCTCAAAATTGTTAAATTTGAAATTTGAATTTTATTCGTGTTTGATGAAGAACACAAAGAACATGTTGAGTGTGGATCTGTGATCCATTTTGGATCTTAATTTTATGGAAAAGGTGTTTGTCAGTTGGACAATACTTGATTACTTTCACTGACATTTTCGAATTAGATCAGATTCCATTCGAGTGTAACCTAAGTCGAACACATCTTGTACTTATTATATTACAATTCTGTTGGATTTTATCACATATTATGCATAAACTTGAGTCATCCTGATCTAAAACCAAACAGGTTAGACCAAATCAAGAATGCTAACAAAACTTATAAATGCGGAACTAAAATAATAACTAACCTTAAAATCCTAAAGGGTTAGGATCTTTTGTTTATCACTAATGTGTATATCTATATCGATATGTATGTGTATATATAAATTCTAACATGTCAGAATCAAGATTAATAATCACATACATGTTACAATATATTAACCAAGATCATCATACAAACCATATAAGTATATGTATCTTCGATCGATCATATATATATATATATATATATATATATATATATATATATATATATATATATATATATATATATATATATATATATACATATATACACACACACGATCGATCATCACATGAACAAAAGCAGGAGAGATAGATGATGTTTATACCTTTTTTACCTTTTCCTAAGGTTGCTAAAGAATAGTCCAACCATAATGACACAAGACAAGATCCCTCTAGAAGGGTATAGCAACCAACACCACACGCGACCCGTAACTTGGAATAGTCAAACACCAAGAACCAAACTTGGTTCTTGGTTGAGCCTTGTCGGCCGAAGGTGAGAAAGGGAGAGAGAGAGAGAGGTGTTCTCTTTTCTTTTTCTAAGAATAATTAACCTCTTAATTCACAATATAGCTTCCTATTTATAAGAATTGGAATCATGGTTAGATTAGAAAACCTTTTATACATTTCCTTTTCTTGAATTAAGAAAACTTAATAACCAAGTTTCAAATTAGTAATAATTATAATTAGAATGAAATATAATATATATATATATATATATATATATATATATATATATATATATATATATATATATATATATATATATATATATACACACAACACATCGGCCGAATATGAGCCATGTGTTTAATATGTATATATTACTAGGTAGGTTTTTTGCTGTGCAAATGCACAGCCTTAGGGTAAATTTTTAATAAAATCTAATGTCATGCGCATTGATATACACTATATTAGTGGTACAAATTCTTTACTCAATTTACTCTCCTTTGTCTCACTTTTAGTTTTATTATATTATTTACTCTTCTTTCCATTAAACCAAACTATAGCTTATAAGTGGATAGTCCTAAAACAATTTTGTTTGTGACAATTTATTGGACAAGTAGTAGTATAACATACACACACCTAAACTACCAACAAAAAATTTAACATTTTCATAATGCTACTTGTAGGACCGTGCTGGGGGATGGGGTTCTAAACTAAACTAAAACACCCTAATGCTAGGACTGATCTAGGATTAGAAATATCGCGGAATTATATTTCCCAAACCTCCTAAGGATACTTGGATCTACTTAGGTGTCCGGCACACAGTATCACACAGAAAGATAGAAGATAAACACACAGTACTCACACAGAGATGCCTAGGCTGCCCTTGGTTTTCGTATTTATCACTTAGATTTCGGTTTTCGAGGGCTAGTTTGCGTTAATCGAGGCTTAAGGTCGTAAAGGTCGAGTTTCGTGGCTAACTCTTTTCGAATATGCGAATTAAGCACTATTTATAGGCCCAGACTAGTCACTACGTGCGAAGTGCCAGTCACTACGCACGCAGTGACCTCAATTCGCACGAAGTGGTATAGGTATTTAATCCATGTTGACCAACATCCTCACCACGTGCGAAGTGGTACTCACTACGCACGTAGTGAGGTCATTTCGTGCGTGGTGAACGTGATCACCAAAGTGGTGATTTATCCACGCAGACTTAAACTTCCAAACTCACACCAACACATGGTTAAGTACTTGTAAGCTTAAGGTAACCACATAGACTCACTAAAAACATATAAACATGCAAACCATTAATCAAAACACATTTAATTAACACCACATGAATATACTTTATTGATACGAACTAGGGATTCACAAACATGCACCAACAAACTCCCCCTAAGACCTAGTTCTATCAATAACCATTGCACTAAGCAAAAATTCCACAAAGTAAAAAGTACATAGCATGCTGCACACAGCACAATGCTATTGGAATACCTTTCGTTACACCCTTACCTGCACTACGCACGATGTGAGCTGTAACTCGTGCTTAGTGGGGTTCCATCTCGCATGTAATGAGTTTCTCATCTGTGAACCTTAATTACTGTTAGTACTGCACTCAGCAATAAACTGTCAGTAACTTCAAGATCACTTATAAACATTTAAGCAAAACACATCAAAGTAAGATGAAGGAAATGTAAACAGAACAAATCACACTAAGAGAAAATAGAATAAAGGAAAATAAATGCGAACTATTAACAACTTATTTTTGGGAATCTAAATTCAATTATTTAAAAACTTAAAAATAAAAGACAGAAATGAAAATAACTGAAATGAAATTAAATCAGAATAAATTTGCAAAAGAAGTAAATTCCTGAATATGCGAATGTAAACTATGACCTAATTAAAATCTAAAGAGCATAATAAAAATACTAAGAAAGTTGCAGGAATAAAATTACTGAAATTAAATCTTTTTGTGAGAAAGTTCCAAAATGGAATCAGTACCAACTCGTCTATACTTAGTAGTCATTCATTTCAGAACTTTGGGCCTAAACATATTCTCTCAAACTCTGTCTGTCAACCTAACTTTCCTCAGATAATGACAGATTTTGTTTCAACATTTTCATATTATCTAGATTGGATACATGGTTAAGGCTATCTCTTTCAAAGTCTCACAGTATATTGATTTACTTAGTAATTTGCACAACTTGGTTACCTAGACTATCATGCTTGTGTGATTTTGTTAATTTGTCAACGCATTTTATGCTCTTTGACATGGAGGTCAATTTTTCACCTCACTTGACATTTTTCTTGCTGAGCTTGTGTCAATGCATTTTATGCTCTTTGACAATTTAACATTTAGATTGATAAGTCTAAATTCTATTGACATAAACAAGGTTTGGGGTCAATTTTTCACCCTCTTTTAGCTCAATGTCATTTATCACATTTGGCATGGTAACAGGTGTGTGCATCAAACTAAGCTAGTCTCAACTGTTTTTGACCTATAGACTTGGAATGTCTCGATAGCTTAAATCTTATGAGATTTTCACAGCATAACCATCTATCTGTCTAGACTTTCCTTGTATGTCTTATACACTATCTGTTTCTTATCTGATTCAATTAGATTTTCAGACAGTTTTCTTAAGAATATGTACATGCCTTTAGTCCTAATTTTACTAGACATACTTTGTATTGAAAGCCAGTGTACCATCATTTTCCATTTGAGTTGGATCAACTTCTCTTTTTTTTTTTGATTTTTTTTTTGTATTTTCTAAGTTTTCTGATTTTTTTGTATTTTCTAAGTTTTCTGATTTTTTTTGTATTTTCTAAGTTTTCTGATCTATCTCCCCCTAAAATACTAAAGAAACTAAAAACTAAGAAAATAGAAATGCAACGACACAGAAAATAAGCACACAGAAAATAAAATGATAAAGACACACAGTCATAGAAACCTTAACCTGGACTATTTCGGTTGACACCCTTCACTTAGAAGAATGAGTTAGACAACATTAGGAACCCAAGCCCGGATGGTCATGGGTTTCCCGTCTTCTCCAACCACTGGAAGTTTCATCCATGTTCCAGTCTTGATGATCCTGTCACTTGATTCCTTGGACATTTGAACACACAGTTTGTTAGTCCACTTAGGAATCCTTTGATGCTGAACAGGAAGAGTTGAGTTTTGATGGTTTTTAAGAAATGTTTTATTTTCTTGCAAAATCTCAACTTTCTTGTTACAGCTTTGATGTGTCTTCTGATCACACTTGTAACTGAGGTGACCAGGTCTCCTGCACACATAGCAGACCCTTTCTGGGTATTGCTTCACAGAGCCTTTCGTTACCTTTTGAGGCCGATACCCTAACCCTTGATGTTTGGGTAGTTGTTTGACCTCTTGGTATGGACGGGTATCAGGGGACTTAATACCCTCATTTTCAAATTTCCGAAGTGCATCATGGATACGATGCATCAACGGACCTTGCACATAAGAACTGTCCAACAGTTCTCTAATACCTGGTTCAGCCTTTTTGGTAACCTCTTGCTGAACCTCATTCTTCTGAGGCTTACCCACATCCTCATGTAACGTTAAATCCTCATTTGAGGTTGATGCAGAAGATTTATCAACCTTTGTGAGTAGTGGGTCAGCTTCAGAATGGACATCATCGTTCACCAGTTGATTTAACACTGGTGGTGGACATTTTGAATATACGTTTTTGTCCTTTTCTGAATCGGTACCTTGACCTCTCTGATCGATTATGTACTCAAAAAGATAAGAAGATGTGGAATAGCTTTTGAGTTTTTGACTCAGAGTCTCATAATCGACCTTTGAGGTAGCAAGGTCCCGTTTCAGCTTATCGATTTCGTTTATGTAAAACACGATAGCATCTTGTTTATTTAACAGAGCCACACCTAGTTCATTAACCTGTTTACCTAGACTTTCATTCTTTTCTTTTAATTGATTTTCTCTTCCTTTGATCAACAGGTTATTATCTAACTTAGATGTGAGATCTGAAATAGTAGACTTTAAGAACACTATCTGTTTTACATATTCATCACACGAACCACAAAGTAATCCAAAGGTACATACCTGATCCGCAGACGGTTGACCACAGCTGCACACCTTTTGATTTGACTCTTTGGCACGGACATTCACTGGTGTCTCTTCTGCAGCTGGTGTCGAGGCTGATTCATCATCATTGCTGGCACTTGATTCTTCTTCACTTGAATAGCTTTCGGTCTCGGATGAAGAATCTTCGTTCAACACATGAACGTTCGCCAAGTTGATGTCAGCATCAGCATTCCCGAACTGTACAGACCAATCCACTCCCTCATCTCTTTGAACAACCGCCATAGCCTTAGTCGGTGTTGGAGTTGCTTCAGATTTTATGGTTGTGGAGGTAGATGATCTGCTGCTAGAACCAGTTTTGAATGGATACCTCGGTCCCGAATTCTTCGGCTTTTCACATTCACGCGCGAAGTGACCCTTTTCACCACAGTTATAGCAGGTCACAGCAGATTTATCAAAGCCGAGTTTGGTATCCTTGGTTGCTGATATTGACTTTCCCGTTCTTTGCTCATAAGCTTTTGCCCTTCTCACTAAGTTGGCATACGACCAGAGGATATCTTGTCTCTCCATCTCATCCTCGTCGATCTGGTCATAGTCCTCTTGAGTCATATGAGCATTACCAATCTTCCCCTTCAGTAGATCATCATAAGAGGAGACTAGTGCACTTAGCATGCTCATATGTGTCTTAACCTCATCTGTACTCCCATACTTGAAGTGTTCGACATTAAGTCCGGAGGAAGATGCAGTATAAGATGGCCCAGAGGATGAAGCATCAGAGGTAGATCTGCCCGATTCATTCACGTTGGTCACATAGGCAGACTGTAGGGGGGCATGTGACGAGGTGGACGACGAAACAGGTGTTCCGGAGTAGTAGAGTGAGGGGTTCTGTTGATAACTAGACATAGAATCCAGATTTAGTTCCTCCTGCTCCTGCTCCTTCAACTTGGTGATGAAGTCATTAAGGTTCATCCCGTCAAAACCGTTACCATTCTTCAGAATCATGATGAATGGCCTCCAACTCTTTGGTAAAGCTTTCGCCAAGATCTCTACTTGCTGCTTTTCTGGAACAGTGACACCCAGACTGTCCAGTTCACTAAGAAGGTGGTTGTATCTTGTAATAAGGGAAAGAATCTTCTCATCTCTTGTAGCCATGAAATGGTCTAATTCCTTCCTTAATTGACTTGCTTTTAGTTCCTTCAGAGCAGTGTTTCCCTCGTTCCTCTTCTCAAGGGCTCTCCATAGACTGTAAGAAGTTCGATATCTTCTAAACTGGTGGAAGATCTCGTTGGGAATAGCCTGAATTAGTTGAGCATAGGCCTTCTTTTCGGCATTGTAACTGGTCTGCTGTTCGACAGTCATCTTATCGTAAGGGGTTTCAATGTTTCCCTCCCCTTTCGGAACCATATACTCAACGTTCATGGCTCGTCGCAATCTACAGTCAACCCCATCCAAAAATATCTCAAATCTAGGCTTCCACATAGGATAGTCCTCCATGATTAGCAGTTTCGGTACTTTGTTGGCGCTACCCATTTCAGTTTCAAGAAGAAGGTTGTTTAAAGCTGTTGTTTGTTTTGAGGCCATTTAGATTGATGCTAGGAACCAAGGCAGCAAGCACACAGAGTAAAGATTGATTAGAGAAACCACACACAGAGGCACGGACGCACGGAACGAGGTATGAACAAACACAAAGATCACACAGTCCAGTACGTGCGGACTGGATTCACTTCGCACGTACTGGATGCCCACTACGCACGCAGAGATACACGAAGGTTCTAGATGGGCAAAAAGGCACCACGCACGCCCTAAAGGCAGTTCGCACGTACTGGATGCCCACTACGCACGAAGTGGGTATCCACTACGCACGGATGAAACTCAAAGAGCCTAAACGAAAAAAATTGACCTTTTTAACGCAAAGAGGCCTATTTCCGACCTATTTTCGGTTAAAATCGACGCAAGAGGGCACACACAGGCCTAAAGGAACACCTAGATCGACAAATCCTAAGGAAAAGTGATCAATCAAAGCACAAGGCTCTGATACCACTTTGTAGGACCGTGCTGGGGGATGGGGTTCTAAACTAAACTAAAACACCCTAATGCTAGGACTGATCTAGGATGAGAAATATCGCGGAATTATATTTCCCAAACCTCCTATGGATACTTGGATCTACTTAGGTGTCCGGCACACAGTATCACACAGAAAGATAGAAGATAAACACACAGTACTCACACAGAGATGCCTAGGCTGCCCTTGGTTTTCGTATTTATCACTTAGATTTCGGTTTTCGAGGGCTAGTTTGCGTTAATCGAGGCTTAAGGTCGTAAAGGTCGAGTTTCGTGGCTAACTCTTTTCGAATATGCGAATTAAGCACTATTTATAGGCCCAGACTAGTCACTACGTGCGAAGTGCCAGTCACTACGCACGTAGTGACCTCAATTCGCACGAAGTGGTATAGGTATTTAATCCATGTTGACCAACATCCTCACCACGTGCGAAGTGGTACTCACTACGCACGTAGTGAGGTCATTTCGTGCGTGGTGAACGTGATCACCAAAGTGGTGATTTTTCCACGCAGACTTAAACTTCCAAACTCACACCAACACATGGTTAAGTACTTGTAAGCTTAAGGTAACCACATAGACTCACTAAAAACATATAAACATGCAAACCATTAATCAAAACACATTTAATTAACACCACATGAATATACTTTATTGATACGAACTAGGGATTCACAAACATGCACCAACACTACTTACAATGGTTGTGGCATGTAATGTCAGAATGGTATGTTATACAAAGATTTATTATGAGATGTCATTAAGTGGATTTCATGGTGCAAGTAAGTTGGTAACAAAAATTGTTAGCTCATTCCATTGTGTATGAACCTATATTCCATTGAACAATGGATGACAATAGGGGCTTTGCAGAAGGTTGTGACAAAAGAGTTCTGAAATCAACTCGAAAATCATCATTCTCGTAAAGACTTAAACACGGGTATTGGGCTAGGATTTCAAGAGTTGGACCATGTGGTCGTTGATGTAAGGCCTAATCCGGCTCGTAGAGGGGACCAGGTTGTTATTGGGAGAAGCGTTGTACAAGGGAAAATTTAATATGTCTATCTAAAATTGCATAATATCTTATATAACCAAAGCATGTTTTAAGGCCATGGTGTACATAACATCAAAAAATTGTGCTTTGTATATATAAGATATATTACAATTTAAGAGGAGCAATTATATATTTACCTAAAACTCATATTTGCGGTAAATATTATGTTGGTCCCGAATGAATACTACAACAACAAATGTTTGTAGGGGGGGGGGTTGAATACAAATTTTAGCCATTAAAAATTTAAGAGACACACTGTTTACTTTTATATAATTCTTATTGATATGAATCAAGAATTACATGAACTAGATGCAAAAAATCTAAGTTCAATAAAAGGTGGCAACTAAACTGTCTAACACATAGACAAAGCTAATCTTAAACAACTCATGTCTAAGATGTTCAACATATGAACAAGTTTGTTTACACTGAAATATAAAATGCTAACTCTTCTAAATTCTCAACAAATGAGATTTCAGTGTTCAACTCTTATCTATTTGATTACTTAGCATGTTCCATGCATAAGTATATATAAGCAGGGTGGTGTCCGAATTGATGGAGTGTAGAAGGAGATAAAGGTACTTGGTTTAATAATATTATAATAGATAAAGTTAGTGGGTGAAAAGTAAGTTCACTTTATACAGGAAGAGTGTAAAGTGAATGTATTTTTCAGTAAAGTAAAATCCCACTATCTATTATTATATTATTAAAGTACTACCTTTATGTCTTGGGAGAGTAAACTTCTCTTTCCATGCTTGTACTTTTATCAACACCATGCTTCTTGACGACTTGACTTAACCAAGTATAGAGTTACCAGCCACACTTAGTTGTTGAAGCATATCTTTGAGATCTTCTCCTCAAAAGTATCTATCACCTTTTCCAGGGGATCAAGATCAATCCTTTTTGTCTCTTTGCACATTCAAAAAGTGCTAAGTTTTTTTACAAAGATAGATCTAAAGGTATAACAGAACAACACATGTTCTACCTTGGACTTAACAAAATAATACAATGAAAAACTATTAACTGAGATGCTGTATAATGACTCAGCTAACAGACACTGAACTGCAAACATATTTTGGCTCAGCTAAGGATAAATGTGAAAGACTCAGCTACTGAGGTCTGCTCAGCTGATCATAATTGCTCAACTGATAACACAAACTCTAGTGAAGCTATATAAGCTAATCAACCTTTATGATCAGTAGATCCAAATGGCATAGCTAATCATTGAGAGTGATAAGCTGACAGAGAAAAGATTGGATAAGTAAAGAATAGCTTATCTGATGGATAGTAGGCATCAGCTGATCAGAGTAATTGACTCAGCTGATCCGTGACTGCGTAGCTGATCTGGAGATACCTCTTAGCTGGACCATCAGCTGATGCATTGTAGTTACTCAGCTGATGCTTCTTGACTTGTCTTTTCTTCTTAGCTGATCTTCCTGAAGCTGTTCCATTGGCTAATACTTAGTGTTTAGCTGACACTTTTGTTCTTCAGCTGACATTTCTTACTTAAAAATTCCTTTAAGTCTAACATGAAAAACAACACATGTTTTTCATTGATCCAAGTATAAAACTGAATATGTGGTTTTGTTAGCATCAAATCCTATTTTAAATAATAGACAGGTTTGATTATGGTTTGATATCTCTATCTCTCCAACAATCTCCTCTTATTTGATGATGACAAAACCTTATCTTCTTTAAGAAGAATCAGTTTGACTTGGATTTGTAAAGATTAAACTTTTAAGTTCAGTTTGGTTACCTAGCTATCTGTTTCTGGTAACTCTTTAAAATATGTTCCCTTGATATTCTATTTTTGGGAATCTTTTCATTTATGAATACCATTGTTTTGTTTTTGTGGTATATTTTCTATCCTTTTTCTGTTTTTAGGATTTTTGATTTTCTATATTTACACTAAGTGAGCTATCTACTAAGATTCATCTATACTAGCATTTTAGCTAAGTAGTCCATGATCAAAGTTTCGAGCTGGATTACAAAACAAGTAACTACAACAGAGTTTGTATAGAGTAACTAAGGTAATAGTTATACTAAGTTACAGAATTTTGAAGTAATCTAGAAATTAGAAATTACAACTAGTATAGTTATGAAGTATCAGTTGCTTTCCCACCAAGGTTCTTCTTTGACATCAACTCTTCTGATTTGAGGATTTGTAGCCATAATTTATTCAGCTCTTGATCTCATCAGCTGTTCAAAATAATCATTTCCAGTCAGATCTGTTGTTGATTACACAACATGAAAGATGAATTCTAATTGAGCTTTTCCTAACTCAGCTTCTCTTAAGAACTTCCACTCACCCATTCTGTTCTTGAAGAACATCCCCCTTTCAGGTTCCGTTATGTATTTGAACATCTCAGGAGTGGTATTGGGAGGAAGGGCTATGTTTAAGTTCACATAAGTAGTAAGGAAAGGATGATCAGGATTGAGAATGATCTGTTCAGTAGCAACAAAGGCTTTTGATGTCTTTTTGAGAATATCCTCTATCACTTGAACATGTGCAACAAACTGATCATAAGTGAAAACTTTGTGGCATACAGTCTGTCTAATCCAATAGTCAAAGTGTTTTATGAACTTGAGGGCAACTTCACTTTTGGACTTGAGGAAGAGGTGCATGATCTCAATCATCTCAAAGAAGGAGAACAGCTTACAGTGCTCTTGATGAATATCTTCATAAGTGCTATACTCATCCATTCTTACAACTCTAATATAAGGATCATTTTCAGTACCTCCGTATGGAGTGATTATGGAAATCATGTTTGGATTCTTCCTATCTATCAAGGTCTCCTTGTTTTTCCAGAACTCCTCAAATTGCATTCTAGTTGGCTTTTTAGTACTGGAAAAATCTGTGTTGAGGAGAGCTTAGATAGCTTCTTTATGAGTTCTTCCTCTTTTGGGAGATTTCTTGACAGAGGGATCCTCTTGTTGTGGTGTTGCTTGAGCTTGATGGACTTGAGAGGATAATATGATCATTTTTTCTTCTTGTATCTCTCTTAGCTCTTCATCAGTGGCACCAATAATAGCAGCAAGATCTTCTGAAGTAGTGAAATCCTGGTGCCTTTCCTTGGCTTTGAGTATATCTTCAATTGAATTGTGGTGTTGCTATACTCACTTAGCTCCTTGAGATTATCTTCCTCTTTTTGGAGCTCTTCCTCTCTTCTTTCTTCCTCTTCAATCTCCTCAGCAGACATAATATTCTTTCCTTTTCTTTTAGAGCCACTGCTAGGAGTTGAAGGACTTTGCTTCACAGGAGAGGAAGCTTGGACTGATGGAGTTTTTGAGGAGAGGCTCTGCTTTTTCATCTTGAGCAGAGAGGACAGATGCATGTGATCTTCTTCATCATCATCAGGAATCTTCTGATGGAACTTGGATTGGGGCACATTATTCACCTTGCCTTGATTTCTTTGCACTCTTCCTTTTGGCTTTCTGTTTAAGCCTTCTTGTGGGCCTCTGCTCATCTTGAGCAGGTTTCTCCCCCTCAAACTGATTCTCCCCTTCAGCAGTTGATTGGTTTTGAATTTCTGCTTCATTGAGGGTGGCTGCATCTGCTGCTGCCTTGTCAGCTTCCACTTTAGCTGTATATACATCACAAGCTGTTCTGACAGAAGCTGTAGATAAGCTTGAAGAGTCTGGCTTCTCCCCCTTTTTATCATCAACAAATAAGAAAGGAAAGTTGTCAGTAGGCTTGGCAGGCTTGGTAGGGGCAGTGGGAGTAGTGGTAGGAAATGGGAAAGTAAAGGGAGTAGTGGAGAATGGTGGTATAGTTGAGGGTGAAGGAGAGGCTGTAGGAATAGTAGGTTGAGTGAAAGGTGGCGGAGAGGTTCTAAAATGGGAAGTTATGGGTGAGAAAATGGGTTGAGAGGTAGAGGTGTGAGGTCTTTGCCTGTTGATAGCATTAGTGAGATTGGTAAATTCTTTGAGGGTCTCACTGTGCTTTTGTCTGGAATAATGACTAAGTTTGGTTACCTCATCATCTAAGTTCTTAGAAGGGTAGGTACTCTGAGAATGGGGTCAGGAATGGTAACAGAGATGTTTGGAGGGGAAGGTTTAATTTTGTGTAGGTTGTTTAGAAGATTAGAGATGGTTTGGTTTAGAGAAAAAATGGTTTGTGTAGAGATTATAGGTGAAGGGGCAGGAGTGGATGATTTGGATAACAGTTGATCCAATTTATCAAGAATGGGAGTAAGATCAACTAGGGCAGGGGTGGGTTAGGGTTAGGATTTTTTTGCTTTTAGTGACTCAACTTCTTTGGTTAGAAGGGTTATTTGAGTTTCTGTTTTGGATTGGAAAGAGGTGAAGGAGGCTTGAAGACTATCTATCTTTTGAGAGATGAACAGTAGGCTTTGAAGGATTTAGGGTGAGGGTTCAGTGGAGGTAGATGGAATAGGTGTAACTGGAATTGATTGAGTGAGATTACCAATATCAGGAATGGATTGTGGTCCCTCACTTAGACTTTGGTGTAGAAGCCTAAGATCACTGGGAACAGAGGGTGTGCTATGTACTAATGGTTGGTTTATACCACTAGTATTGACAGGCAGTGCAGTAGTATGTGTAAGAAGTGAATCAATAGTAGGTACAAGAATATGAGTTTGAGTTTGGGTTAAACTCAATTGGGTTTCCCTGTGTACATCAACAAGCTACTGTGAGCTTGTTAAGGGTATGGGCTGACTCAATTGTAGGTAAGACAAAGTATGACCTTGGGTGGAGGTTTGTCTTTCAATGGTATCACCCTGTTATGAGGGTGACCCAGATTGCAGGAGTACCATTTGTACAGATGCACCCTGTTGGGAGGACATACCTACTAGTTGAAGGGTTAAGTCAACATCCATATGCTCCCTCTTAACATAAGAGGTAGCAATAGGTGTTGAGGTCAGAGGTGCAAGTATTACATCCTCTGAGATAAGTGCAGTGTGCACCATCTCTATTGATCTTGTTTCTGTTTGGGTGACAAAGGGAGTAGAACTAGTCACTATTGGAAGTGCACTAGAGCTTGGCAGTTGTGGGGGTGTTACAACAGGGATTGAGGATGGGCTCTCACTGGTTAGGTGTACCAAGTGAGTATCCTTAGGGATTGAAGAGACCATACATGTGATGTGCTTTGTTATGCTAATTTCAATGAGTTGAACTAGCTTATTAGAAATAACATCCTCCTCAGCATCATCCACAGCAACAGCTTCATCCTCACCACCTTGTTCATTGTGAACAGAGGCACTTGAGCCTTGAGAGTATGAATGGGAAGGATAATCTTCATCACCAGAGGGACTGTTGTGAATTGATCTCCTTGTGGTACTTGGACTTAAGGGAAATCTAGTGAGAGGCATCATCACACGAGTGGATGTGGTGGATGTGGAACTGTGAACATCATGCTCAATGATGAAACCACCATCACCACCATCATGTGCATCAGCATCACCAGCATTATCATCACATGATCATCATGATCAGCACCATCAATATCATTACCCTCTTGGGTTCCTTGATCCTTTGGACTAGAAGACTTGGCCACAGAATGCACAAAGTCTTCATCTTCAATTTGTTGTAGAGTATTAACAGGATCAAACAAAGAAAGAACCTCAGGCTGTACACTATCTTTATCATCAGAATACTCTGAGTGCTCAATTATGACATCAGGAGACTCAGCAGATTGATTTGAGTCCTCAGCCATTTCAACATCAAGATTTTCAGCAATTCTTCTTCCTCATTCCCACTTGCTTCATCAGCAGCAACATCAATCAACTCTTGCATTTGTTCAGTAAGAGCAGGACCTTGAAACTCCCTTATTAAATGGAAAACCTTTTGGTCTATTTGAGGGATGGTCATTGATTGCAAGTGAACAGCCAACCCAGCATAGTGTTCCCATTGTATAATTCTAAGTGCAATTAAACTTAAATACCTTATATAGGGAACATGGGTTTTGGTTGATTTATTTGAGGTACCCAGAGTGATCTTATCCACCATTTCTGTAAATATGACTTAGGCAAAGTCAATGTTCCTCCCAGTGACTAAAGCATGAAGAATCATCAATTCAGACTGGTTCATTTGATCATGGCTGCCCGATTTATGACCAAAACATCGAATGACCATACTAGCAAGATACTTCCATGGATGTCCTAGCATGGACAGTTTGTATTGACCATAGGCAACAACTTCATTATATCCCATCAGGGGTAAGACCTCCAGAGTTGGGTCTAAAGATGCAAACGGTTGAAATAGGGCTAAGTTGGGTATGGAAATATCTTGACGAAGTGAGTCAACTGTTATGGGAATGTTTATGGTGTTGTTTAGGTAGGAACAGGTTATGATTTGTTCGGCAGGGTGGTATTTAGCTGTATACCACATCTCTCCAATAATGATAGGAAAGATAAACAGATGATGAGCAGATAAGCATTGATAAAGAGAGTGAGCAGTGATAAAAGCTACCATGGGTTCATAGCGTTGGTTTACCTTGCTCGAAGGGATGTCAGTGTTGATGAGAAAATTGTTTGGACGAATGGCGAACAGAGAATTTTAAGCAACATTCTCATCGAGAACGGCAGTTGGGGTAGAAACAGGGTTGAAAGTCACCATTGTTGCAGGACGGAGATATTGAGAGCAGTGAAGGATTAGGTTTCTGTGGGAGAGAAGAAGAAGAGTGTTTGAGAATTTTGAAAGCTTAGGAAATTGGAAACCGCTCAAACATCGTTTATATCTTCTTTGAAAACCTAAACTGTCACATAAATATCTTTTTCAAAAAGTAACTGTCACGTCTGCAAAAAGGTAGTAAACGGAAGGGTTAATAAATACACAGACAACTAACGGACAATTAAATGGAATTAAATACAACCTAGTGACACATTAAATACAAATGAGAAATTAATATAATAAGTGTGGGGACACAGAAGTTTGATTTTGAGAGACATCGGCTGATGAGGAAAAAATAGCAGTTGATCCATTTTGAGAGAAAAAAAGTGTCAGCTAATGAATATACTTAGCTGAGCTGCTAGTTCTTAGTTGATAGTTATCAGCTGAGGTATTTCATCAGCTGATAGTAATCAGCTGACATAATTCCTTTAGCTGATTCACTATCAGTAAGACATAAAGAAGCTTAGATAAGTACTTTCAGTTAGAATTCACACACGAACAAAATTATTTTCTCACACAAAGCTAATTACCTAGGAAAAGAATATTTTACAAGTTTAACATGCCAAGTTTAGATATTAGGAAGTTGAACCGAGACTCATCCAAAGGTTTTGTAAAAAGATTAGCTAGTTAAAAATCAGTGCTGATGTAGTGCATTGAAACTTTCTTTTTCTGCACAGTATCTCTTAAAAAGTGATGCCTGATTTCAATGTGCTTAGTCTTAGAATGTAAAACAGGGTTGTTAGAAATAGATATGGCACTTGTGTTGTCACAGAGGATTAGGGAGTTTTCAAACTGTATGTCATAGTCAAGTTGACTGGTTTTGCAGCCACAGTAGTTGAGCATATTAGCTTCCAGCAACAATGTATTCTGCTTCAGGTGTAGAGGTTGAAACAGAGTTATGTTTCTTGCTTGACCAGCTGACTAACCTTCCACCTAACAATTGACAACCACCATATGTACTCTTTCTGTCCAGAGTGCAACCTGGAAAATCAGAATCAGTGTATCCAACTAACTCAAAATCTGAGTCCTTAGGGTACCAAAGACCTAGATTAGGAATTCCTTTGAGATACCTGAAAATTCATTAACAGCAGCTAAGTGAGATTCTTTGGGATCTGCTTGATATCTAGCACAGAGACATGTTGAAAACATTATATCGGGTCTGCTTGCAGTGTGGTATAAAAGTGATCCTATCATACTTCTATAAGCAGTAATGTTCACTATATTTCCATCAGTGTCCTTTCCAAGCTTTACGGCAGTGGACATGACTGTTTTCATTGAAGAACAATATTCAAACTCAAATTTCTTAAGTAAGTCATTTACATACTTTGTTTGATGAATGAAAATTTCATCAATCTCTTGTTTAATTTGAAGTCCAAGAAAATAGTTTAGTTCACCCATCATGCTCATCTGATAATTATCAAACATGAGTTTAGAAAACTTTTTACAAAGATCCAAATTTGTAGACCCAAATATTATGTTATCTACATATATCTGCACTAGGATTACATCACCCTTGATTTTTCTTATAAATAGAGTGCTATCTATACTTCCTCTAGTAAAGCCGTTAGTGGTTAGAAAAGAATAGAGGGTATCATACCAGGCTCTTGGAGCTTGCTTGAGACCATATAAAGCTTTGTTTAAGAAGTAAACATGGTTAGACTTGCTTGCATCCTCAAAACTAGGAGGTTGTTTGACATACACATCTTCTTTCAATTCTCCATTGAGGAAGGCACTCTTAACATCCATTTGGAATACCTTGAAGTCTTTAAAGGCAACATAGGCTAAAAACAATCTTATAGCTTCAAGTCTTGTAACAGGGGCAAAGGTTTCATCATAGTCAATACCTTCTTCTTGACAGTTCCCCTGAGTAACTAGCCTTGCCTTATTTCTGATGATCAACCCTTGTTCATCCATCTTGTTTCTAAACACCCACTTAGTACTAATGATGGATTTGTCCTTTGGTCTTAGCACCAAAGTCCACACATTGTTTCTAGTGAATTCTGCCAATTCTTCTTGCATGGCATTAATCCAGTGGGGATTATTGAGAGCTTCATCTACCTTCTTTGGTTCAATCATAGAAATAAATCATGTGTAAAAATAGAAATTACAGGCCTTTGACCTTGTTAGTACAGGTGCTTCTATGTTACCTATGACCTGATCTATTGGATAATCTCTAAGGTCCTTGTTGGCATTTTGGATTGTGGGAGTGTTTGGATTATTTTGGATTTGGGGAGTTGAAATTCCTTGGTTGGGATTAGCTGATGAAATTTCTGGTTGATCAACTGACAGAATTTCAAGATTACAATCTGTGGAAAATTCTACTGATGAAGGAATATTTGATATGGAATTAGAGTCCAATGATATTGAGTCGTAATTCATATCATTCTGTAAAAGTGTGGGTTGGTTTAGGATAGGTTGTGCATTGTTTTCATGTATATTAGAAACAGGTTCATCTAGGTCCTCTACATCAGCTAATGGGAGTAGATCAGCTGACACTGGAATGTTGTCTTCAGTATGCGGCAGACCATTAAACTCCTCACCTATAGATGGATTAGTAGAACAGGAAGCAACAAAGTCATTTTTATTAAAACTTACATTGATTGATTCTTCTATGACCTTTGTCCTGATGTTGTAAACTCTGTATGCTTTAGAAATCACAGAGTATCCAACAAACACACCTTCATCAGCTTTAGGTGCAAACTTCTGTAATTGATCTTTCTGGTTCAGAATGAAACATTGACAACCAAAAATGTGCAGAAAGCTGATGTTAGGCTTCCTTCCCTTAAGCACTTCATAAGGAGTTTTATTGTGCCTTTTGATTACCAGGTATCTATTCTGTGTAAAGCAAGCATAACTAACAACTTCATCCCAGAAGCTGAATCCTGACCCACTCTCACACAACATGGTTCTTGCAACTTCAATTAAAGTTCTATTTCTTCTTTCAGCTACACCATTATGTTAAGGAGTCCTTGGAGCAGAGAATTTTTGAGATATTCCTTTCTCATCATAGAATCCTTCTAGAGTTTGATTTCTAAACTCAGTTCCATGATCACTTCTAAGCATCCTTACAAGATTTTCATTTAACACTCCCATTTTTCTAATAAAGATGATTATTTCTTCAGCAGCCTCACTCTTTACTTTAAGAAAGATGACCTAAGTGTATCTTCAGAATTCATCAACCATAACCAGTGCATACTTACTTCCACCAATGCTTGCAGTGGCAACATGACCAAATAGATCCATGTGCAACATGTAGAAAGGTTCAGTAATGGAGAAGTCTTGCTTAGATGGAAAAGAAGTCTTGTGCTGCTTTCCCTTTTCACAGGCAGAGCAGGGTTTAGGCTTACGTCAGTGAAGGCAGTCCTAACACTAGATCACCCTTGCTCAGCTTGTTTATATTCTTGAAGTTTAGATGGGAAAGCCTTTTGTTCCATAACCAGTTTATGTCTGTTACAGATTTTGTATACAAATAAGTTAACTTAGATGGATCACCAGAGGACATATCAAGTGTATAAACATCCTTGGTTCTCTTTGCACAAATAACTGTTTCACCTTCTTGATTTAAAATGGAACCACCTATCTTAGTGAAAAGGACCTCGTGATCATTATCACAGAGTTGATTTATACTGATAAGATTATACTTAAGCCCTTTAACATATGAGACTTTGGACAAGGTTAAGTTCCCATTATGAAGTTCACCATAGCCTTTAGTTTGCCCACAATTGTTGTCACCAAAGGTCACCCTTGGACCCTTTTCCTTCTTGTAGTTACTAAGAAAAGCTTTGCAACCTATCATGGTTCTTGAGCCTCCACTGTCAAGATACCATGTGCTAAGACCCTGCATAGATAAGATTGAAAGAAGGTTAGTGACACTTACCGCATCCACAGTTAAGTGGATCCCTGTGGATTGCACTTAGCCATCCACTTTATATTAGGTTGTTTATGAATGAGTGGAACAACAGTGTTATCAATATCAGACCGCTGTCTTGAGTTACCTTCAAGAGAACAACCACTTGCCTTATGTTCTTTGCTCCCATATTTGTAACATTTTTTATTGCCCATAAGATGTCTTAAGTATCTTCTAATGACTATGGGTCATCAGCTGACAGATTTGATCATCCAGCTGTTGCAGCTGATTCTATAAACTAGTGAGGTCTTTGTTTATAGTTACTTTCTACTGCCCTTAGTTAAATGTTGGTCAAATGATCTCATCAGTTGAAATTTGATGAGACAAAGTTAAGTTTGTAAGATATGTTCTGAATATTACTTAAACAGAATTATGAAGCTTGATCAGACTAAGCACTTATAGTGTTTCAGACTGAGCATAAGCTGAATATAAGCTAAGCGTATGTTTGATCAGCTTAGACTATATCTTAGTTAAGTTATCACTATGTTTGATAAGCTGTGTGTGTCACCTAAGATATAGGTTGAGTATATAGCTTGATGTGTTTCGAGCTGAGTGACTCAGCTTATAGACTGAGTCAGCTCAACAGAGCTGCTAAGTAAGTTCTAGCTAACTCTTATGACTTCTAAGGACGAGTTAGTCATTATACGTGTTAGTACATGTTTGATTTCGCGTTTGTTCTCGAAGAAGTCAGCTTGATGAGCTTCAAGCTGAGTAACTCAGGCCGACTAAAGAAGTCAGTTTAAGAGAATTTAAATATGTTTTAAACTCCTTTTTAACTCTCTACATATCTATGACATGGATAAGAAGATTCTAGAATCAAGATTGAAGATTGAAGACTCAAGATAAGAAGATTCAAGATTCAAGATTCCGGGTTATCTGCTAGTTTATTAGCAGATTAGGATAAGTTCTAGTTTGTTAGGATCCGTAGGAATAGGATTATAAATACTTATCTCCTGATAAGTTTAGAGGAACGAAACGAGTACCTAGCCAGACTCAAATCACCTCAACCTATTGAGCGTATGTGTTACGAATCTTGATACACTGTTTGTAAGTTCAACGTGATTAAGAAATTTACATATTACCAATTGTTAGTGTGTTCGAATCTTCACGTCTGTTGTGAAGTTGGTAAGTATTCAATCTGTGAATAAATCCTATTTAAAGAGTCCGTTTGTATCTATTATCATAAGTTGATTATAGATAGCAAAGTTTGAGAGATTGAGAGAATTGATTTACATTAGGAGTGTGTTTGGTAGAGAGATTTGGGGGTAGAGAAATGGAATTAAAGATGGATACTCTTGTTTGGTTGCATATGAGAATCATTAGAGGAGAAATAAATCATTTTCTTTTCCCTATTTTCTTTTCTACGTAAATCAAAGAGAATTGAAGAGAAATGGCATTATCAATTATCTCGGTAATTAAAAAAAAGCATGGAGAAATGACGCCTCACTATTTCCTTCTTCCCCTATCATCTTTTTCATTTCGTATCAATCGTTGCCTGTAACCTGTTCCCGTCTTCCCCTATCGTCTCTTCCCGTCGACCTCCAGGCTTCCCTCGCCATCGCTGTCGACCTCCAGGCTTCCCGTCGCCATCGCCATCGACCTCCAAGCTTCCCATCGCCATCGCCATCGCCGTCGACCTCCACGCTTCCTGTCGCCATCGTCGTCGACCTCCACGCTTCCCATCGTCGTACGCTCCTCGATTCCCGTTGTCATCGCCGTCATAGCCGTCGTACTACGATGGCAAAGAAAATAAGAATACGATGTCATGTTTGCATGGATCTTGTATATGATTTGTACGTATGCCCAATAAGAGTTGATACAGAGGTTTTTTAGGGTTTCATGAAGATCCAACATTCCTAAAGCTTCTTTGCCTCCATCTTTTACTCTTGCTGTCAAATAATAGTTACAGAAAGGTTTTTGAGAGGAGTTGTTTGTAAGAAATTGTGTTCTTGGTTTTGCTGTTCTTCTTCACTCTCTTGATTGATGATTATTCAAAAAGTAAGAAAAAACAGGAAAAAGAAAAGATAGAAACTGATATATAAAAAACAGAAAACAATGAGGGAAGTGTATTGTTTGAGTTTTTATTATTTTTTAAGATAACAGAAGTCTGCTATGATGATATGGAATTATGGATGGTGAGTCTAGCTTTTAAAATAAATATATTTAGTTAGGAATTTGGTATAATTCTTTGTTAAAATTTTTACGATACCAAACAAGAGAAATGATTCTCTGTTATATTTCTCTGCTGAAATCATTGTACTACCAAACAGAAGATTCAGTTCTCATTCTCTATACTAATTCCATTTCTCTGCAATTCCATTCTCTACAGTCATTTCTCTTAAATTCCATTCTCTGTACCAAACACGCCCTAGGTGTTTACATATCAAGTGTTGCTTACTTGGTTGTTCCTGTAATCATCTTCTTATTAATGAAAGAAAAGCATTCGATTGTTTGTGGTTTGATGTGTGTTAACACTTTTTATTGATTTGTTCAATTTTTCGCAGAAAGTGTATTCAGCCCCCCTTCTACACATTACTTTCTTGTTGTTCTTCTCACCAAGGGACCAACATAAAAAGAGTTTTTGATCAATATTAGGTGTGGCAGTTATCATCTACTTTTTGATCAGCTGATGTAAGATCATCAGCTAATGAGATGTCAGTTAGCTGAGTACCTATATTTAATGCATCAGCATTCAAGGTTTGACAACATAATGTCTCTTTGGTATCAACAAATGATTCCCTCCCTTTACTAGCTTCCTTTGACATTGAATTTTCAGTACTTTTACTTTTTGACAAAATAATAGAATTGGAATCAACTTTTGAAGTGGTTAATTCTTTTAGCTGAGAGCATTTACTTTTGACAAATCTGTTTGTGATAATACTTTTTCCTTTTACAATCTTTTGAAAAGTAAGAGGTAAAATATCATCTTTTTCTAAGTTATGTATGTCCTTGCTAAAATCAACACAACCAGCAGCGTGGGAATAATTTCCACCAATAATAGCTTGAACATGTTTTGGGATCTACTCATTGACACAATGAGTGGTCTTTTCAGCAGAAACACGCCGAGATTTAACTACTTTTTGTAGGTCATTAAACTTTATGGTTGCTTCATTGGTTTCTTTTACCAAGATCTGATTAAGTATATTTTGATTAGCTAAATCATCTTCCAATTTTGTCATTTGTTTCAGTTTCTCATCTTTAAGACTTAACTTCTCTTTTAGTGATTCTATTTTTATTTTTAGCTTCTTTATTCTTTGAATATTTGACTGAAACTCAACACACAGATAATCAAACATAGTGTTCGTTTCATTATCTTAATAGTTAATAAATTTTCTAACCTAATACATTGAAGAAGGTCCCAGTCAGGAGAAGTACAAGCTTTGGCAGCTTTCTTCATGTCCTCATCAAAGGAACTTGTACTCTTAGTGTTGGCCATCAAGCTGAGCTGAGCAGTAAGGACCTCATCTTCATCACTTGAAAGATCTTCCTTAGCCCAATCTTCTGCTTCTTGTCAAGAACAACAGCAAGAAGCTTCTTAAACTTAGCTTCATAATCCACCTTGCTGTCTAAGTTTGAGGGACCCTTGAAGCTTGAGCTTCCTTTGGACTTACGTTCACTGGCATGGTGACTAGTCTTGCCACAGGAGAAGCATCCTTCAGAAGCCTTTGACTTAAACTTGGCTTTTTCACCTTTGAAGGGTCTCTTCCCAAACTTCTTGACACCCTTTCCCTTGAGGAAAAGGGAAAGGTTTGAACCTTTTAACCAACATGGTAGCCTGCTCAATAACAGCTTCAATGTTGTCCATATCCTCCAAGTCTTCATCCCCATCAGCCACTTGCTCTTCATCATCAGAAGACTCTACCTCTTCCTATTCATCACTGGACTCATCCACCACTGCAGCAAAACTCTTGGATCTTGCATCTTTAGACACAAGAACACTTGATGGAGCTTTTGCAGCCTCCTTCATATCTTTAGTAGAGAGTTTCCTTTGCTTCACTATTTGTTCATGGTTCATGAGGTTTCCATACAAACCAACCAGTGTAAGACCCTTGATTTTCTCACCATGTTTTAGCACAGTGATAAAATGATCCTAAGATTTTGGGAGAGAGTCTAGAAACTTGTTTACAAGCTCCTTGTTGCTCTTGGGAACATCTGCCCTTCTTAAGTCATTAATAAAGAGCTACTGGAGTGAGGTTCACGAGTCTCTGCTGCTAATAATCCACAATAGTCGAACAAAATATGACACCATAAACAAAATAATAATATCATGTTCGAGTCTTGTTTGTAAATAATCATGTTGTAAGATCGGTTTATACATTGTTAGTGATTGCTAATAATGTGCTTTGTATATGTCCTTTGTAGGTTTGCAATTATATCAAGTATGAGTGTTATCGAAACACATCTATAATGATGTAGATGAACTTAGTATTAACGTCAGAACAAACACCAAGAACACATACATGAATGATAATGTTGAAATGCTTAAGTGAGTTAGGGTTAATTACATTATATATATATATATATATATATATATATATATAGAAAAGTTCATTCGAGAACCGTTGTTAGCGCGAGAACCGCAAGAACCAATCTGAGCTGTTCAATTCCCTCTACTTCAATGTCATTACCCACCCATAAATTCCTCACATTGTCAGGATCGGATATAGATTATATCAAATAACAAGAACTAACTTTTGGATAATAAATCAGATTTGAATAAAAGTTAATCTTTAACTATGATCACAATCAACTAAGAAGTTGCGGAATCACACTTAATTGATTAAAGAAGGTTTTGAACACAAAGCAATTCAATCAAACAGTAGTTTTATTGATTAACCAGAATGATTACAATAGCAAACTTCACCCCCAATCTAACTTATTATGTTAGACGAAGAACACAGATTGTTCTTGGGTTTCAAAGAGAAACTTAGAGGCTTAGCACTATTCTGAAAGCAAATTACAACTTGAAA
The DNA here is from genome assembly GCA_947179395.2 of Pulicaria dysenterica. Classification (NCBI taxonomy): domain Eukaryota; kingdom Viridiplantae; phylum Streptophyta; class Magnoliopsida; order Asterales; family Asteraceae; genus Pulicaria; species Pulicaria dysenterica. Next base: position 27,865,060 of record OX359289.1, on the reverse strand, counting down.
GAACGAATGCAAAACTTAAATAATGAGTACGTATATAATATAAATTCTAATCTAGTATTTATATACTACTTGATCTTCCTTGATTTGTTGACAGTTAGGTAATCTTCTATCTTCTGAGATAATCTTGATGATCTTTCAAATATTTCGGGATATCTTCAAAGATAGGGTTTTCCATATTTAGCTCAACCAAAACTGTTTATTGAATGCAACAGTTTTGGTTCTTCTAACAGTCTTCGACTTCAAGGTCTTCAAACAGTTGTAGAAATTTGTACTAACAGTTGTAATGCCCACAGCAACTGTTATTCACAACTGTTTTCATATTTTCATCTAACAGTTCACAACTGTTTTCCATAAACTCTTCTAGCAGTGTTAACAGTTTTGATTTTTGCATGTATAAAAGTTTCAATGACTTAGCCAATTTCCCAACAATCTCCCCCTAACTTAAAGTATTGAACAATACAATTAAGTTGTTTGTTTTAAGGGTTCAATCATAGACAAATTAACATAAGTAAAGAACATATTTATCATTTCATGCAAAATCAAACTGTGACAATCAAAAATTCAAGAGATAGAAAAATTACATTTTCTCTGACTGTATAAGCTCCAATTTCTTCTTCAATCTCTTCATCAGATCTTCCTTCAATTTTTCAGGGCCATAAAACCTTGCTTTCAACATATACATTAGCTTTGGTTTACTGTGCTTGATGAACTCAAGATCAAACCACTGAGTTTGAGCATTTCCCATCACCATTTGATACACCCTTGATCTTTCATATACTTTCACAGTAATGATTGGAAATCTTTCATCACTTATCAACATGGGCATAACTCCCAGTGGATTACATATACTAGATAAGTACATCATCAAGACTTTTACTTCAACCTCAGCTGCCCCGCCATAGTGACTTACTCCATATGCATACATCTCCTGTATGTCTCTCCTGGTCACACAATCCATCATATGGAAGAAACTAGAATAACTTTCAATTGGTTCCAGTTCCCTGACAATAGTAAATCCTTGCTTTCCAGTCTCTACCCTCAAAGATTCAAATCTACACTCAGTAATGTGGGATTTTTGACCAAGCTGCTCTTTTTCTAATTTTTCAATTCTTTCTGCAATCTCCACACTTAGTCTGTCATGAAGAATGGTTTGAACCTTTTCAGCTTTAGCTTTTTCTTCAGACTTTTGGAATGTTTGGGGCTTTTGAACTGTTTGGGACTTTTTCTTTTCAACTACTGGCTTGGGAGGTGGAACTGTTTTCTTCTTTATAACTCTTTTTCTTTTTACTCCCTTACCAGCCTTCTTCTCCCTTTCTTCTTCATTCAACTCTTTTGTAAATTCAGCACCTAGTTGTTGAGCTAGATCATGATCTTTCTTTTCTTGCTGTACAATCTCAGCATTCAACCTTTGTGCTAATTCCCTATCATGCTCTTCTTGTTGTTCTTTTGTGAGCTTGAGCTTGGGAATATCAACCACCACTTCCTTTCCCTTACCTAGCACAGGGGGCATCCTTTCATCTTTCTTTCCTTCAATAATTGCAATACCTTTAAACCCTGACTTAGGTGCAAGTGGTTTCAGCTTTGACACTTTTCCATCCAACCATCCATCATCAATCGTTTGTACCATCTTGAATGTGCTGATATTCAGAATTTGAGCACCTATTTCAATCAAATGATTTTGTTTAACTTTAGACCATGTTTTAAAAACCTCGGTTGTTGATAGTCTCCTGTCATGATCATCTTGTTAATCAACACTCTATCCAAAGCTGACAATCTTTCTTCTTCTTCTTCCACTTGTTGAACACTTGCAACTGTTTGTTCAATTGGTGCAACTGTTGTGCCTTCAGCTACAACTGTTTGTGTACTAGATGCAACTGTTAGTTCAACTCGTGCAACTGTTTCAGCAACTGTTTTTGGCTTTAAAGATTTCTCCCCCTTATTGATTGGAACTATTTGAGAGGAGGGTCTGGCACGAGTAGAAGATTTTTGGAGCATTTGATCATGTGCGTGAAGGACATCAGTAGCCTTCTTCAAAGAAGCTGACAAAAATTTGATTTGTTGATCCTGCTTGATAATTAGCTCATTATGCTTTGTCAGAAGCTTGTCATATTGGAAATTCTTCTTTTTGAGATAGAGAAAAGCAGCAACAAATGGTACAAGATCAGGATTCGTCAATGCTTTAAGTTTCATACTTGCCTCAATGTCAGCCAGTGTTCCCACTTTGAACATATCATCGGCAGATAGAACTGGTGGTTCACTTCTAGAAGATCCCTCACCAGTACCCCTCTGTTCTTGGTACTGGGGATTTCCAGAAACTGTTTGATCAGCTTCTGTTGCCATGGTTGAGATCTTAGTTATGTTAACACTGTCCTGTTTATCCCTTACGGATAAAACAGTAGTGTCAGCCTCAGAAACCATATGATCACCCTCTAATGGAGTGATCACCTCCTCATTATGCCTGGGAGATAGCACGAATGGTTCCCATTCGATATTCTGCATAGGTGAATGCACCTGTGCAGTCAGTTTCAGTTTCATGAACTGTGGTGGAAGGAGCACCAACAGTTCTTTTCCTATTCTTTTGAAATAGTTTTAGTGCAGGGGCTTGTGTTGTAGCTCTTTCAAAGGTAGCAGAGGGGATTATTTGAGTATCGTGAGCTGTGGGTTCCAGAGGTGGTGGTGTAGCAATAAGTTGGGCTTCATGCTCACCCCTGGCAGCTCTGTTTCTTGAAAGAAACTCCACCATTGCAGAGAGTGGAGGAGTTATGGCACCTGAGAAATTCTTCCCATTAACCATCAACTTGCTCAATGTGGAGGCCACATGAGCAGAGGGAATTAGGACCCTCTTGTGTGTTTTAAGATCTGGAATAAAAAAGTTTAACAAAACTTTCACAAATCGCGGGTACATAAAAAAGATACCATATTTGGTCCCGAGATGTTTTACCATGCCATTAAAAATAAGTTTTGAAAAGTTGAAACAACGATTGTTGGCCAAACTGATTAAGGCCAATGCAATGTTGCTTCCAAACTCGTTCCACCCTATGCGTTTAGGACTTACACACTGCTGGAGAGTATGAATCAAATACTTCCAGTGTGCACAAAAATGTCCCTTGTAGAAGGTACCCTTGCCCCTAGGGCCCTCATACCCAAACCTAACCAACTCGGTATGCACAAAGTCTAGGGAAACAGAATCAGAATACTCACCATCGCGATCATGAAGTTGAAGAAGTTGGCGGATGGAGTCCTCAGAGATTGAAACATTCAAACCATCAACAGTGGAATCAATCCATTGCACTTCATCAGTTGTTCGAAGGGTAGCATGTTTCCAAAACTGATCAATATGAGAAGCGTAAATGGTTGGGTTTATGGTGAGAGCAGTGTGTAGAGTTGACATCGAGAGATAGTCAATCATGTCGTGGAAAGCAGTAAGATCAGCAGGTTTTGTAAGGAAGGCAAGCATATTGTGTTCTTTGACAAATGGAAGGGGAGCCATTTTGATTTGAGAGCAAAATTCTAGGGTTTTAGCGTTTGATCAAAGTTCAGAACGTGTGAATGAACTGATGAGAAGGGAATTGCCTTATATATGTTTCGAATGTTTAATGCAATTCAAACATCCTCAAAATTCTGCAAAGACCAAAACACCCTTTATTAACTTAACAGTTGACGGAAAAAAATAACGCTAACAGTTGAAGAACTGTTTTCATAAGATGTAACAACTGTTATTTAGAAATAACTCCCTTTTCGAACAGTTGTGTATTCTACACACTAACAGTTGAAGACTGTTTTTGTTAGAAAGTACAGCTATTTTTGGACGAGTTTCTCCCCCTCAGATGCACATGGATTTTGCCTAACAGTTGGGCAGGCTATATGCTAACAGTTGAAAACTGTTAGTAGTATTTCAAACAACTGTTAAAAAAATGTGCAACTGTCAACAAAACTTAGCTCATACACCCATCATAAGCTGATTCATCATAAACAAACCATTAGCCAACACAGATATCAACAAAATATGCATTTTATTCATGGTTAACACAGATGAACTACAAAGTACATGCATTTTCACAAGCCATTGTTGGTACTGTCTATCTAATTGTGCAAGGGTCAACGAAATTCAGTCTTTTCTGACTTCGATTTCTACACCCATCTCTTTCTCGAACTTTGATGACTGCCAAATCATAATCAGCTAAGACTATGACCAGTCATCTTATATAGGGACCTTCATTTGACTAGGATGATGATGATGATATACTGCCAATCCATCATCAGCTAAGACCATGACGTGTATTGGAACTAGTCATCGATTACAATGTGTTAGAACTGTATTATTGTAATAGAATAGGAGTTATAACAATAGTTGAGGGTGCTTATTGTAAATATACCTTATAGGTATATAAGCCTTGTGCTAGACAAGGAAATGTAAGGATTGCCACAATGAAAGAAATATACTATGTGTTTATGAAGGTGAAAATGAGATTCTCTCTCAACTTTTCATAGTTATCTTAGCAATCCTTCATTCTACCGCTTGTTTATCTCTAACAAGTGGTATCAGAGCCAAAGGAGTGAAGATCTATCGAGTGTTATCATCAACAAATCAAAGTTTGAAGATCAAAGGGGCTGTTCATCGAAGAAAAAGGGGCTGATCATACGGTTTTCATCTCAAAAATATCGTTTATGATCTGAAAAAGGGGTTATTGATCCAGAATCGAAGCTACAACTATTTGTTCTTTGTGCGAAATGACAAATTTCAACTGCTCAAGACACTACAAAGCAGATTGATCGAAGTTCATGGCTGTTATTGTCCAAGGTTCGGTAATATTATTCATCCTACGAAGGTCCTGTTTTGTATGTTAATGATTCTGATTTTCGTAGAGGATTGGTCGAAATTGGTTCTCGAATCATTTACAAGAACTTTTGATCTGAATCTGATCGATTTTGAAGCTTTCAAAATTTTGTCAAGAACAGTTGGAAAATTGAAGAACACTTTAGATCTGGGATTTTGATTTCAAAAAGGATAAAAACACCAAAAATTTGGTGTTTGTGTGTGAAATCAAGTGTTGGTATGGGTGTTTGTGTTTAAGTGTGGAACTTGCACAAGTCAAGATCAAATCAAGTACAAATCAGGTACAAGTGGGCAGATTTAAAATCTTTTGTGTCAGGTACGATAGCTATCAGCCGCACTTTTAAGTTCCTGTGCGATTAGCAAGAAATTCATCAAGTGTTGGCCAATCGCATGGACCCAATCGCATGCGATTCGAATCACTCTATCAGCCGCACTCTAGGGCTATCGCATGCGATCGAGCTGAATTTGGTTAAGTATAGGGTTCTATCAGCCGCATCTTGTCAATCGCATGCGATTCAATCGCATGCGATTCAATCTGAACCATTCGCACGCGATTCAACCAGATCCAATCGCACATCCTATCGCGTGGATCCAATCGCATGCGATCCAAACAGGTGTTTGGATTTTTTGACTAAGTCAGGAGTTCTCAATGTTTCAGTTATCATTCTGATGTTTCTAGATTTGGGTTAGCTTTGGGTCATTACTACCATGAACTTAATTCCTAATACCCTATGTCTAGTCATCCTGCCCTTTCCTAACTGATTTTTGGTTCTTCTTTCTTAGTGTCACCAATTTTTGGTCTTAAAACCATAATTTGGCCATCCATTCCTTGTTTCTTTAGAATCTTGGTAGTCTTTTATCAGTCAGTTCCGAATTCTTGTTTGTCATTCTAATCTTTCAGAATTCATGTATCGTCACTTGATTGTCTTAACCAACATCCGTTTACTTCATGTTTGCGAAGAGTTTGATAGATTTTTGTGTGCTTTCGAATAAGGATGTATCCGACTCCCTATTCACGTTATGCATTCAAAGTCACCTTTTCTATAGTCGTACAGGTTGAAAAGGCTTGAATATGATTTCAGCTCCCTGTGTTCCTTAACGCTTATTTCTTACTATAGAATCCTTATCCATCCCAAGTTCGTTTGCATCCACTTGTCTTTCATTCTTTTTGTCACTTGTTGTGATCCGGACTAGGTTGATACTCTTGTACGAGACTTATCAGATTTTCGATTTGGTTTATGTACTCACTTTGGATCTACAATCACTCCTCAACGATCCATTTTGGCTCACAAGTGGTAGAAGATAATAGACTGATACTTCACAACTGAACATTTTTCATGATGACCAGTAGACTTTGGACATCATGAGGGGGAGATATAAAGATTTATTCAGTTGGTTACTGCTTGAGACATACTTTAGCAGGTATTCAGTCTAGGGGGAGAACTGCTCAGAAGAAAGAGCAAGTATTCTCGCCCCAAATTTTGTCAAGGATCAAGAGCAACATTGTAGGGGGAGGGTTTCCCCGTTTGTGATTCTAGGAGGAGTAAACAAAATATTCTCCTCTGATGATGAATCCTTATACGCTTCTGCTAATTGCCTAAATGCTCGAGAGCTACATTGTAGGGGGAGGGTTTCCCCGGTTGTGATTCTAGGGGGAGTAAGAAACATATTCTCTCCTGTTGATGAATCCTTTTATGCTTCCGCTGATGCTATCAATGCTCAATGATCCACATGCTGAAAACCTCTATATGCTAAATTGATTATATAACCAAAGGCGATCAATGCCTTAGGCTACTGGAGCGCTACAAGACAATAAGCACAAGACCCTCAAGATGCTGAAAATATCAAGACTTCTATTCATTTTATTCTGCAACTCCTATTCCATTCCAAAGGGGGAGATTGTTAGAACTATATTATTGTAATAGAATAGGAGTTATAACAATAGTTGAGGGTGCTTATTGTAAATATACCTTATAGGTATATAAGCCTTGTGCTAGACAAGGAAATGTAAGAATTGCACAATGAAAGAAATATACTATGTGTTTATGAAGGTGAAAATGAGATTCTCTCTCAACTTTTCATAGTTATCTTAGCAATCCTTCATTCTACCGCTTGTTTATCTCTAACACAATGACCTCCACTGCATCATCATCCGAGGCTAGAAGGACATCATCAGCATCATTTCGTCGAACATTGAACCACACTACTGAGCCTGTAGTGCCTTCCAGGTTCAAGTCGAACCTTAAACAGCAGTTGGTAGGCAACTCATGGAAGAGAGTGAAGTTTTCAAAATCACCTCTTATACGAATATGATCAGTCATTTTATTTGGCCTACGTGGGTCTGGGTGCTGTGTCAAGGTGAACATATCTCGATCATCATGTATCTCAAGAACACAAGATGAGTAATTCCAAAGCTCATGCATTCGAACAAATGGGGCAGGGATGATTACATAACTTTGTTTAACATTAATTTCTTTGAAGTTTATGAGAAAGAAGTTAGTAGCCATTTGCAAAGGAAATTTTGCTCTTTGGAATGCAAATGTAGGTGTGAACTGTGAAGAATGCATGCAAGCTAATTTATAGACAAACTTGTGGTTGTGAATTGTTCAATAATTTAGCATGCAGAGACTTGTCATGTCCATTCACAACACTACAAAATAAAGTGACTTATCTTTATCAGTCTGGAACTGTTCTCAATAAAGTATGTACCTTTACCACATATCAAGGACATTAACGGATTTGAAAACTGTTTGTGGGATAGGTAACCAGATATGTCCAAAACTGGTTTGGGATTTGCACTTTTACTCTACCTTGAACACTTAAAAGCAACAGTTGTTAGATAACAATACTAACAGTTGCAATGTTTGAGATCTAAAAGTTGAATCTGCTCACATCAAATGCTTTAGTGAACAGATCAGCTAATTGATCATCAGTATGGACTTTCATAACTTGGATTAATTTCTTTTCATTGCAGTCTCTTATGAAGTGAAATCTGATTTCAATGTGCTTGGTTTTAGAATGCTTCACTGGATTATTAACTATGCTAATAGCACTGGTGTTATCAACATAAATAGGTGTATTTAAGAAAGACAACCATAATCCAGAAGCTGATTCTGGATCCATAGAACCTGTGAACAGCAGCTTGATGCAGCAATATATTCAGCCTCAGCTGTTGAAGTTGAAACTGTTGTTTGTTTCTTGCATTGCCATGAAACCAGCCTTGATCCAAAGAATTGACATCCTCCAGAGGTTGATTTTCTGTCCACATTGGCTCCACCATAGTCACAATCAGAATATGCCACCAAATCAAAAGGTGAATCTTTAGGATACCAAAGTCCCAATTTTGGTTGGCCTTTGAGGTATCTAAAGATCCTTTTCACAACAAACAAGTGTGACATCTTCGGACTGCATTGAAATCTGGCACAAACACATACAGCAAACATTATATCAGGTCTAGAAGCAGTTAAATACATTAATGAACCTATCATTGACCTATATAGATGTATGTCTACATCCTCCCCCTCAGAGTCTGCTCCTAACTGTTTGTGTGTTTCCATAGGAGTGCTTGCCAGTTTCACATCTTGATAGCCAAACTTGTCCAATATGTCTTTGACATACTTAGATTGGCTTAGAAAGATACCAGAGGGATTCTGTTTCACTTGTAATCCCAAGAAAAATGTGAGTTCACCCATGGAACTCATCTGATACCTTTTGTGCATAATGACTTCAAATTCTTTGCACAGGCTGTCATCAGTGGATCTAAAGATTATATCATCAACATAGATTTGCACAAGCAAAATCTCTGTTTTAACAATCTTTGTAAACAATGTTTTGTCAATTGTGCCTCTCTTAAAACCATTCTCAAGAAGGTAGGATGATAATGTCTCATACCAAGCTCTAGGAGCTTGATGTAGTCCATATAGAGCTTTATCCAACCTATATACCCTGTCAGGGTACTTTAAGTCTTAAAAGCCAGGGGGTTGACACACATATACCTCCTCATTAATAGTTCCATAAAGAAATGCAGACTTGACATCCATTTGATACACCTTAAATCCTTTGAAGCTTGCAAAGGCAAGAAATAGTCTAATGGCTTCAATTCTTGCAACAGGTGCAAAGACATCATCATAGTCTATTCCTTCCTCTTTTGTATAGCCCTTTGCAACCAGTCTAGCCTTGTTCTTGATTACAATCCCTCTTTCATCTTTCTTGTTTCGGAACACCCACTTGGTGCCAATTACTCTTTTGCCTCTTGGAAGCTCAACCAACTTCCAAACATGCTGAATTTGAAATTGTAAGAGCTCCTCTTGCATTGCTTCCACCCATGAAGGGTCTTTCAAAGCTTCAACTGCTTTCTTTGGTTCTATTTGATATAGAAAGCAGGCATTCACATCAAATTGGGCAAGATCCACACCACTTTTTTCATTTTGCAGCATGTTCCTTGTTCTGATAGGAGTGGTTGGATCACCAATTATTTGTGTTATTGGATGGTTCTTGTGAACTCTTGATGTAGGAATGTTTTCTTCAGTCAGTTCATTCCCTAGATTAGACAGATCAATCTCACATTCACTTGAATTTCCAGCAGTATCACACACTTGATCAGCAACTGTTTGGGGTGCAGATTCAGTGTGTTGTTGAGGATCATGAGATTCCATGTCCTTTGAAGATTCAGCATCAATCAATAGATCAACAGCATTGGAGAACTCTTGTTGAAGCATAGGAATCACAACAAAGTCTTCAGTAACTTTGTTTGAACCAACAGTTGTTGGTTTTGAGCTAACAGTTTCAAAACTGTTTGGGCTGTTGGAAACTGTTTGTTGATTTTCACCAACAGTCGTTAAGGTACCTGCAGCTGTTTCAGTAGAATACTCAAAAGAAAGAGATTTAGACAATGCATCAATATCAAATAACCAATCAGGTCCATTACCTGCAATATTGATCATATTCTCATTGAAAGAGATATTCATACTCTCTTCTATGATTCTAGTGACATTGTTAAAAACTCTATAAGCTTTACTTTCAGTGGAGTATCCTACAAAGAAACCTTCTTCAGTCTTACTCTCAAACTTACTTAATTGTGATTTGGTATTAAGGATAGTGCAAGGACAGCCAAATGGTTTGAAGAAGTTGATTAAAGGTTTTCTCTTGAGGAACAACTCATAAGGAGTTTTCCCTTTGGACTTGACTACTTGTACTCTATTCTGTACATAGCAGGCAGTGTTCACTGCTTCTGCCCAGAATGTCATTGGGAGCCTAGAATCAGCTAACATGGATCTAGCAGCCTCTATCAAAGTCATATTCCTTCTCTCAGCAACTCCATTCTGTTGGGGAGTCCTAGGGGCACTAAACTGTCTTTCAATACCTTTACTTTCACAAAAACTGTTTAGCTCATAGTTCTTAAATTCAGAACCATTGTCAGATCTAATGACTTTCACCTTCAAATCAGATTGATTCTCAATCCTAAGAATAAGAGACTTAACTAACTCAGCAGTTTCATCTTTAGTTCTAACAAATTGAACCCATGTAAATCTGGTGAAATCATCAACTATGACTAAACAATAGGATTTCTTCCCTATACTCACCACAGATGTAGGACCAAAAAGATCCATGTGTAACAATTGTAAAGGTGCAGTAATGAAAGAAACTTCTTTGGTCTTATAAGAAGTTTTGTGTTGCTTGCCTTTGAGACAAACCACCCAATGATCATCACATGAGAATTCTTTTTGGGGCAAACCTCTTACCAAACTGTTTTTAGCTAACAAGTTCATGGTTTTAAAATTCATGTGAAACATCCTTCTATGCCAAATGGTAGACTCATCATGAGATGCCTTTGAGAGTAAACAACTTAACACATTCTGTTTAGCAATCTTTTGTGTATCTAGACAGTATACATTATCCTTTCTAGGTGTTCTCAAAAGAACATCCTTCTCATTTAGTTCAAAATCTTTTGATAGGATAATGCATTCTGAACCTGTAAACAAAACTTTGTTTCCATTGTCACAGATTTGAGATACACTTAACAGATTGTACTTAAGTTGTTCAACAAAGAAAACATCATTAAATGTAAGTGTACCTGCCTCAACAGCTCCTTTACCTGTGATTTTTCCTCCCTTAGCATTTCCTCCAAATGCTACAAATCCACCATTGATGCTTCTGAAATCCTTCAAACAATGTGGGTCTCCAGTCATGTGCCTTGAGCATCCACTATCCACATGCCAGATAGATCCATGATTGGCCCTATGAATGCTCTGCACAAATAAAATCAGTTAGTAGCAGGAAGTACCCAGGTCATGCAGGTCTTGGGTATACCATTCAAGTCATAATACTTAAACAGAGTTTGATTCTTTTTTATTTCATCCAAATTAGATTTCTCTAATTTGTGTGATGAATACTTTGTAAGAACATGTGGTTCCCAACTGTTGTGATTATCAGTTGAGACCTTTGAACAAACAGTTGTTGTAGATGGTAAAACAGTTGAGTCAACATGTGACTTATTCTGTTTTGCAATGTGAGTACCAGTTTTACCCTCTTCAGAAACTGTTTGTTTCTGCAGTTTCACCCAAGCCAGACCAACAGTTTTTGGTTTTGATAAAACAGTTGTGGAACTTTTAGTTGGTTTGGATGTAACAGTTGTAGAACTGTTAGCCTGTTTTGGCTTAGCAGTTTTAGAACTGTTAATCTGCTTTGACTTAACAGTTTTAGAACTGTTATTTTGCCTTTTGAAACTTGGTGTTTTGGTGCTATACAGCTGTGGGTTATAATAACAGTCTTGAGCCAAGTGATTGGATCTCCCACATATATAGCATTTTTTAGCTTTCACAATAGGCAAACCAGTTCTTTGTGACCAGAACTGGTTCCTATTTCTTTGATTTCCTCTAACAGGTGCTGACTGAGGAAACTTTTGTACACCATGCTTTTGGCATGTGCATGCAGGCATTTCAGTATGCCTTTTTACAGATCTGGGTTTAGTCTGTGCTTGTGCAGCTTCCTTCTTGGGCTTTTCAACTACAACTTCACCAACTTTCTCCTTTTCTTTGGTCTTGGTACTAACAGTTGAGCTGTTTGGGTTCTTTTTGGAACTGTTAGTGTAGAGATGGGAACTGTTGGCAATAGTTGTGAAACTTTTTATGACGTTAACAGCTTTTGAGGGTTTTGGCTCATTGGTGAGGGGTTCAGTGGATGCTTTTACAAACACCACAGGTTGTAAAGCTGATTTTGTGGGAATGGGCTCACAACATATGTGATTTTCATATGGAATAACTTCATCCTTCTTCACAACTATCTCAATATCTTCATCACTTACTACTGACAGAACTTCATCTTCATAACTCTCAAACTTTGGATCAGCTGACTTAAGTTCTTTTTCCAAAGGGTCATTAACATATCTGTCTGCTACCTCTGACATTGGAGTTATGTAGTTTTGGTTGTATGGAGGTGGGGTTTGTTTGTATCCTAGGCCAGTTTTCACCTTGTCCCTAACTTGAGATTGTAACAAGGTTTCAATTTTAAGGTTGGCTGCCTTGAACATACTCAGATCAATGTCCACCCCCTCCAACTTCTTGGTTAATTCATCAACCTTGCTTTCCTTCTCACTTAGCTTCTTTTTCAGACTATCAATCTCCTCTTGAAGCTGCTCTTTTTCCCACTTATGATATTTTCTATCATAATCCATTTGCAGTTCATTGGCTTGATAATCTTTTATTTTCTTTTCAAAGCTTTCAATGACTTCACTTGATTCATATCTCCTCTCCTCCATTTTGCTTAGAGCAGCACACATTTTCTTATTGTGCTCTCTAAACCTTTTAACAATAGCTCTACATTCACCAGGACATAGTTTAGAAGATACCTGAATGTCCTCAGTTTCTGGTGAATCCAACTTGATGGAGGAGTCAGTCAATGCCATCAAAGCTTTGTTGTTTGTAGCCTCCTCTGCTTGATCACTCCAATCAAACCCATGGCCTTCTTGTGAGACCAATGCTGATGAGGTTTGATTCTGAGTTGGCCTCTGACCTTGATTCTGGACTTGTCCACCAGATCTGCACTCTCTTGCAAAGTGTCCAAACTGTTGACACTTGAAACATCTCACCTTTGACTTGTCAAATCCAGCCTTGCCATCAGTTCGGAAATTCATGTTTTGCCTTCCAGTCCTTTTTATGAACCTCTTTGCTCTAACAGTAAGCATGGCCATCTGCCATTTGAGATCCATCTCCTCAAGATCATCAGGGTGCACTTGTTCAAGATCCTCATTGGTGAGGGTTGAATGTGCATGGCTGGCAAGAAAAGCTTCAAGCACAGCATCTAGAGTGTTAACATCTAGTTCAACAGCAGAACTAGTACCTGCACAACTATCAATAGAGTTTGTTAATGAATGGTTTGATTACATACCTGAGGATGACAGGAGAGCAGCATTGTGGCTAGGGACAACAATTTTTCTTTTTCCCTCTATCTCTCCCTCAAACACTATCAAACTATTATAGAGATCATCTAACTCTATGTCTTCAAGGGAATCCTTAGTCCTCCATTGTGCAGCAAACACAGTCCATTCATCACCTAGAGACCTAAGAAACTTTCTATTTATCTCTCTTGATCAAGTCTAACCTTAGCACTCTCTAGTTGGCTTACCAGCTTGTAAAACCTATCAAAGATTTGGGTGATGCTCTCATTCTTTCCACTGGTGAAGTTCTCATAGGCTTGTTTAAGGAGATCTCTTTGGTTTCTCTTAGAGCTAGCATTCCCAGCAAACCTCTTTTCCAGAGCATTCCAAAGTTCATGAGCATCATCAAATTTCTTGTATTGATGTTGATACTCATTGGGAATTGCAATTTGAAGGATGCTGAGAGCTTTCATCTCCATCATTCTCTCCTTCTTTTCACCATCTGTCTTTGATGGTGGCTTCTTCTTTGGTTTTCCAGTCTCATCCAGATCAACAGGGGTAGTGGGAACAGTTTCAATGATTTCCCAAACAGCATAGTCCATTAATTGGACATGCTGCTTGATTCTCAGTTTCCACATCTCAAAATCAGTTGGTTTGAGCATGGGAACACGAATGTTTGACCCAGATCTAGTGTTGTCAGAAGATCCACTGGACTCCATTGAAACAAAGTAATTTGAAAACAAATTTTAAAGAACAAAACAAGATTGAAGCAAAACCTTCAACTGGTGATCAAAGAAACCTTAATGATAAGGCTCTGATACCACTTGTCAAGATCGGATATAGATTATATCAAATAACAAGAACTAACTTTTGAATAATAAATCAGAGTTGAATAAAAGTTAATCTTTAACTATGATCACAATCAACTAAGAAGTTGCGGAATCACACTTAATTGATTAAAGAAGGTTTTGAACACAAAGCAATTCAATCAAACAGTAGTTTTATTGATTAACCATAATGATTACAATAGCAAACTTCACCCCCAATCTAACTTATTATGTTAGACGAAGAACACAGATTGTTCTTGGGTTTCAAAGAGAAACTTAGAGGCTTAGCACTATTCTGAAAGAAAATTACAAATTGAAAGAACGAATGCAAAACTTAAATAATGAGTACGTATATAATATAAATTCTAATCTAGTATTTATATACTACTTGATCTTCCTTGATTTGTTGACAGTTAGGTAATCTTCTATCTTCTGAGATAATCTTGATGATCTTTCAAATATTTCGGGATATCTTCAAAGATAGGGTTTTCCATATTTAGCTCAACCGAAACTGTTTATTGAATGCAACAGTTTTGGTTCTTCTAACAGTCTTCGACTTCAAGGTCTTCAAACAGTTGTAGAAATTTGTACTAACAGTTGTAATGCCCACAACAACTTTTATTCACAACTGTTTTCATATTTTCATCTAACAGTTCACAACTGTTTTCCGTAAACTCTTCTAGCAGTCTTAACAGTTTTGATTTTTGCATGTATAAAAGTTTCAATGACTTAGCCAATTTCCCAACACACATGCACCCTGTCACACTTTATCCCTCCACGCTCTCCATCCATGATCTTCCCACATCCAACGACCGGCTAAGATTGGTTCTCGTGGTTCTCCCCTATATATATAGGCAAAACTTCAAAAGAAAACTGTTTTTTGTACGAGAACTGCGAGAACCAATCTAAGCCGCCCAATTCCCCCTTCTTTAATGTCATTGCCCACCCATGAATTCCTCACATGCACCCTGCCACACTTGATCTCCTCCACGCTCTTCATCCATGAACTTCCCATATCCACGGAACGGCTGAGATTGGTTCTCGCAGTTCTCGTTCGAAAACAGTTCTCGTTTGAACCCTCCCCTATATATATATATATATATATATATATATATATATATATATATATATATATATATAATGGTAAGGTTCTATATAGAACCTTCCTTAAACATACCTTTCTGAAGATGACACATGTCATATTGTTTAGGGGAAAAAATGGAAAAAAAAAAACAAGAAACTCACGTCGCCAACCCTTTTTAAAAAAAAACCCATTAAATTTAAATGATCATAACTTGTTCGATTTTAAGAATTTTAGCAAAAAAAGTATATGGTTAGATTCAGTTTTTCGTAATTTTTTTTTTGAAAAAACAAAGTTTGCGTTTTGAGTTGGGTTTCATTCTAAAATACAAAATGTAAAAAATCGGAAAATGCAAAATATTAGATGCTTCCTAAATGCAAATTATGAAAATACAAAATGTAAACCCAAAATGATTCAATGAAAATGAAGCCTAAAATGCAAAGTTACATATTCAAACCCAAAATACAAAATCCGTATACAACATTACAATACAGCCCAAAATGCAAAAAAAATTTGCATCTTCAAAAAAAATTTAGAAAAATATGGGAAGAGTGTTCTTATTTGAAAGAGGATTAAAAAACTAAAAGATTGACATTATTTGGTTTGTTTAAATTCACAAAACTAAAAAAATTATGACAATTAAAGTTTTGGAGGGTATTTTTTTTAAAAACGTGGGTTGGGGAAGGGGAGATTTTCAATGTTTGCCCTTTTATTAGTTAATTAATACATGATAATTACAATTTTGTCATCGTTAAATCTCATCCATTGATTTTGATTATCCAATGGTCCAGATTGTTCTTTGGGTTCTTTGTTTAACACATAGTTCTTTATTGATGTATTATATATATATATATATATATATATATATATATATATATATATATATATATATATATACTAGCTTAATACCGCGTGTATAAACACAGTGAATGATTAAAGTCAGTTTTAAATTTTATAGGTTTTTAAGAGTACTAACATATATATAAAATACAATTATAAAACATACATTGTAATATAAAACGTATTATGAACATAATTGTTTTCTCTAGAATTTTTTAATTCCTATGAATTAATACTGTTCCAATAAAGGTCTCTTAGAAGATGATGAAGAGGATTGTTAATTCTCCATAATTGATAACTATCACAATGAAGAAAAATCATAGCAACATGTATCATGTCGAAATGCAGTAATATTTATAGATTTAAGATATACATGCCTACAATAGGTACGATCCTTCCGTTAATAAACATCTATATTTGAAAAGTAATTTAAAAATGAAATAATGAGTTGCTAATATTTCAATTCATAGTGTGGTGAATTTAAACATTTTTAATTGTTTTTAAAATAAACATGTTTTTAACTAATAGATAATGAGATTAGAAAGTTTCTAACTTAATATTACTATTTACATATATCTTGTAGGATAATTAACATATATTATTTTTATATAGTATATGCTTACCAAAACTAATCACCTAGAATTATGAAAAGTTTGAAAATTTTAAAAACTTTCGTATCTAAAATTATTTTATAATTTTAACTAATTACCCTTGATATAAGAAAAGTAAATATATTGAAAACAGGATGTTGTTATCGGTAGTTATAGTGGGTTATTAAGAAAATTTGTGAAATAGTAGATTGTAATTGATAATTGCTATAATTAAGAGATAATTATGAGGGGGTTATTCATAATATTTGTAAAATATAAGATTGTAATTGATAAAAGTTTGCTATAATTAAGGATGATGATGTCACCATCCTTTTTTTAATAGGGATGATGATGTAATTATCCTTTTCTTTTAATTATATTATAATATATATATATATATATATATATATATATATATAAAATATATTGGAGGGTTCAAACGAGAACTGCTTTTCGTACGAGAATCGCGAGAACCAATCTCAGCCGTTCCTTGGATATGGGAAGTTCATGGATGGAGAGCGTGGAGGGGATCAAGAGTGGCAGGATGCATGTGAGGTATTCATGGGTGGACAATAACATTAAAGGAGGGGGAATTGGACGGCTCATATTGGTTCTCGCAGTTCTCGTACGAAAAACAGTTCTCGTTTGAACTTTTGCATATATATATATATATATATATATATATATATATATATATATATATATATATATGGAGGTTCATTTGATAACCTAAATATTTTTAAGAATAGAAGACTAGATCTTGACCATTCATTATTTAAATCCTAAGGCTGTGATCAATCTCCATTTTAAGCGCTACCAAACGTGAACACATTTGCTGATATGCTTCTTCGATCATCAAAACTCACCCAATCGCTGTCACAAAACCCAATTAGCTTAATCTTTTCTTCTTGTGTATACCAAAGTCCTAAGTCTTTTGTGCCAGCTACATACTTTAGAATTCGTTTTGTAGCTCCAAAATGATTTTTTGATGGTTGATGCATGAATCTTGAAACCATGCCAACTGCAAAGGCAAAATCAGGTCTTGTGTGGGTCAAATAGATCAAACCTCCTACTAAACGTCTAAATCTTGTAGGATCAACACCTTCTTCCTCATCTTCAAGACTCAACTTCTCATTTACATTCATTGGTGTTTCAGCAGTAGTACAATTCATCATTCCCATTCTTTTAACAGGTTCCCTTGCATACTTTGTTTGACTCACAAAAATTCCATTCTTGACTTGTTGTACTTCTAAACCGAGAAAGTAATGCAGTAGCCCATGTCACTCATCTCAAATTCTTGTTTCATGTGAGCCTTGAATTCTTCAATCATCCCACGAGAAGAG
The DNA here is from genome assembly GCA_947179395.2 of Pulicaria dysenterica. Taxonomy (NCBI): domain Eukaryota; kingdom Viridiplantae; phylum Streptophyta; class Magnoliopsida; order Asterales; family Asteraceae; genus Pulicaria; species Pulicaria dysenterica. The sequence continues at coordinate 27,847,168 of OX359289.1, read as the reverse complement.
CTGGTGTAAATAATGTCGTCAACGTACACACAAACTATGAGAAAATCACATGTTTCTGCTTTCTTGACATAAAGAGTCGGTTCATTTTCACTCCGGGTGAACCCTTTATCTCTAAGATGGCTATCAAGTTTACTATACCATGCTCGCGGCGCCTGCTTGAGTCCGTAAAGAGCCTTACGCAACCTGTACACTTTCTTGTTCTCTCCCTCAACAACGAAACCTTGTGGTTGATCGACATACACTTCTTCTAACAATTCGCCATTGAGGAATGTTGATTTAACATCAAATTGATAAACTATCCATCGTTGTTGAGCTGCTAAAGCAAGTATCATTCGGACAGTTCCAAATCTAGCCATTGGTGTAAAGGTTTCTTCGAAGTCAACACCTTGTTGTTGTTCATATCCTTTAACCACAAGCCTTGCCTTGTGCCTGAGTATTTTACCATCTGCACCATATTTAGTTTTAAAAACCCATTTTAAACCAAGAGCTTTCTTACCATATGGTAAATCTTCTAGATGCCATGTTCCATTCTTGTTTATTGAAGCTATTTCTTCTTCCATGGCATGTTGCCATTCCTCCTTTTTTGCCGCATCGGTGTACGTGACAGGATCCGTTGTCACAAATGAAAACTGGCACGGTGCATATATGTCATCTAAAGATCTAAACTTTGGAGCAGGAGAGGAGCTATCGGTGGACTCTTCGTCTAAAATAGGTTGTGTCTGCCCTGATGGTGTAGATGGTGGACTTGAAATTGGAGTTGTAATAGTCAATGGTTCATCTTGTTGAGATGTTGAGTCCTCGTCACATACAATCTGAATTGGTGTTTCATTATTTTCTTCTTTACCATTCAAGCTCCATTTTTCTTTTTCGTTAACAATCACATCTCTTCTTGTAATGATTTCTCTGTTTCGTGGGTCTTACAATCTGTATGCTTTAGACTGTGTCGAGTACACAACAAAGATGCACTTGACTGATTTTTCATCTAACTTTTGTCGTGATTGAGATGGAATAAGGGCGTATGCCACTGAGCCAAAAACCCGTAGATGCCTTACAGATGGTTTAATTCCACTCCAAACCTCAAATGGAGTGCGGTTCATTACTGCTTTGGTTGGAGAGAGATTCAACAAATATACCGAGGTTGCGACTGCTTTGGCCCAAAAATTATTTGACAATCTCTTTTCTTTTAACATACTTCGTGCGATCTCTACTACTGTTCTGTTTTTGCGTTCTGCAGCCCCATTTTGCTCTGGTGTGTCAGGATCGGCTTCACACTCAGAACACAAAACACAATCCAAGATTTAAACTAATTAGCTTGCGGAATCAGCCAATCAATTTATCAAGAACACTAATCAAAGATATCACACATAAATTCACGTTCAAGCCCCAATATATTAATCTGAATTAATATACGTACAACTCTATCTCAGTTGCAAGGGTTCTCTCTAGTTTTCACCTTGAGGCTCTTAATATATATATCCTAACACAGGATCACATCTATACGAAAATGTAGCTAACTAACTGTCATAATAATAGATGTTTATCGAGATCATTTAGCCAAGGATAGACACAAAGTTATCTTCTCATAGCTATCACTCCAACAGATTAAGTTTATCATAATCAGTCTTGAATAACAAACATTTGAGTAAACCGATCATTATCCATCCACAAAATCCGCTTCTGTTGACAAACTGCATCTACCTGTATTAACTGACAAGCCACCTGTATTAACCAGCACCTGTATTAATCAATCCTTACAATCTTTCCCTAAACTTATTGCGTGTTAGCAATAAGTTTCAAAGGTTTAACTGAGAAGTATGCTTCCAAAACTTCTACTTTCGCTGGCTCTTGTCTTTCTTCTTCGACCTTTCATACATCACTGCTAACCACCGTATGCTTCTCACCAGATTCTTAGCAATATCAGTTTCAAATCGAGTAAGCAATTTCACCTTCAGCATTGTCTTGACAGTCATGTATGAATGCTTGTAGACTTTATCAACCAGGTAGTACTCTCTTGCTCCTCCTTTCCTCCAAACTGTATATACACCATTGTGTGGATACAATTCCCAATGTAACACTTCATCATTCCATCCCCTCACCAATCTTTTGATACTCCATGGTTCAAACATCATTTCTAAGTACTCCATCACCATAACCAATACCATTTCACACTCATTCTTTGCTGAAATTTCCTCATACCCCTTTCGTTTTGCTACCTTGTACATCTCATCCAGCTCTGCTCTTTCAATCTCTTTCACCATCCTGCTGAATGCACTGTACACTTCTTCTTCCTTGTCTGCCCTTGTCAACCTGATGTAATGTCTGGGCCAAACAGGTATCACATCCCAATCAATTACTTCTGGAATTTTTAATTGTAAGAGGAACTGCATGAATGGGTTGTTGTGGTTCATTTAGTATCACCAGACTGTTTTCAGGATCATCACTGGATGTTATTTCATCATCAAAGTTGGGCATTTCAGAGATATCTATCTCTATCACTTCTTCACTTGATTCTTCCTGTGCTTTCTCCTTTTCCTTCTTATCTTTGATTTCTTTCTTTGAGTCCTTCACCTGTTTATTTACAAGACTCTTGGTGGCTTTCACTGGTTTAACTTTGCTGTTCATAGATTTTAAAGTTTCATTGACTGGATCTCCTTTGCTTTCCTTAGGAGCATTCCTTGTTCTTTTTGCTATAGATTCACCAGTACTCTCAACTTGCTTTCTCTTAACTTGTGGTACAGGAGCTTTTGGTAGTTTTGGGAGAGGTTTCAAGATGCTCTCAACCATATTATCATGAATTTCTTTCAGCTTCCTCTCCACTTTGTTAGAATTATTAAAGTGAGGGGTGTAATATGTAAATACACCAAAGTTGGGAAATGCTATAAAAGGCATTTCCCAACTCATTATCAATTAAGCTTTGCATATTTCTAAACTATTGTGTGTGTTTTCTCTCTTAGCTCTCGGCTCTCTTTCTCTCTACCGTTTACACATACAAACACACACATTAAATCTCAAGCATTGTTTCATCCGTATAATACGGGACCATCAATTGGTATCAGAGCCAAACTTGTTTTTGGCTCTTGATTGTTCGAAAAACATCAAAGAAGATTTAGAAAAATCCAAGCTCAAAGTGAAGAACAAGCACTCGGGTCTAACAAAGCTTCCAACAACAAGGCTAGTCAAGAAAGCTACAAGCTCAAATACTTCTGAAAGCTCAAATATATTCAAGGTATAAAAATCTTCTATGTTCATCATTTTTCGGAGCTGTTTTCTGAAGTACACTACTGTTGTATAAGGTTTTCTCTCATCACATTTCAAAACCAAGTAGTACTTCTAAAGGAAAAGGTTCAAAAGTTCATTAAATACTTGATTTTGTGGCATTAAATTTTCTGGAAATCATGCATTTATGGTGTTCTTGAGACATAAATGCAGACTTGAAGTAGAAGAATTCTGGCCTTTATTTAAAAATAATTATTAATTCTTCCAAGATTAAGTGTAAGTCAAGGAAACTCAAGTACTAGCCATACCAATCAAGTACAAGTGGTTAGACACTATTCAGGGTATGGCAATCTGATTAGAAAAGAACAGATCACACTCTATCAGCCGGATCCCCAATCGCACCCGATAGGTCTATACGGCTTATAGAGCATTAGTATTGATATTCTATCAGCCGGATCCTCAAAGGCAATCGCACACGATTAAGCTTGGTACTATCAGCCGGCCTATACATTAGGAATCGCACGCGATTGAAATTTTTCTAAGTTTCCAATTTGATTCACATGCGATTAACTCTTGATTGATTTCTGCCTTTCTTTATTGGCAATCGCATTCGATTGTCAGAACTAACCGTTTAAATTCCAAGTGTTTGAAGCTACAGGTTTGAATCGCATTCTATTGGTTACCTATTCAATCAATACTAAGCTAATTGCTCATTTGCTTTAAAGGATCACTCATTCGCACACGATTGGACCAATCGCATTCGATTAGAAAACAGAGATTCCCAAGACTTGGACAAGTGATTAACTCTTTGGACTTGACCAAAAGAACTTGAACATTTGAACTTAATCAAACAATATAATTCACAATTGAATTTAATTTAAATCAGATCTAATTCAAAGGTGAATTACATTACTTAAAGTCTATTTAGTTCAAAATTGAATTTAACCTTTACAAGATCTAATTCAAAGTTGAATTTCAAAAGACTTTGTTCTTTCATCACTTTTGGGAAAGCTTTCAAACAATCAAACCATCTAACAAGCAAACGATCTTTTTCAACTAAAAGTCATTAAGCATGTCAAGTACAAACGAGATGATGTCTATAGGTACCGATACAAAACCTCCTGTTTTGTTTCGAGGGGAGTACAATGTTTGGAAAGGAAGGTTCATGGACTTCCTAGAGCACAACGAAATTTGTGGAGACAAAATGATTGAATGTATCCATAAGGGAAACAAGAAATTCACAAGGATCGTTGAAGCTGACCCGACCAACAATCCCCTCATTCTCCGACATGAACGCGAGAAGACAAATGATGAACTGACTGCTGAAGAGAAGGAGATCAAGAAAGCTGAAAGGCTTGAGAAATACTACCTCAAACAAGGTCTCTCATCGGAAATCTATCTCAAGATAGACAGCCTGGGAACTGCCAAGGAGATATGGGATGAGATCAAGAGACAGCTGCAAGGGACAGCACAAGGAGAGTATATCAAAAGAACTCAACTGGTGAATAGCTACCATGAGTTCGAAGCTCGTGAGAATGAACTCCTGTCCGAAACATATGGGAGATTCTGCAAGCTGCAAAACGAGATGAGATCCAACCAGATAGTTCGAACTGACCTTGATTTGAACTGTGTTTTTCTAAATTCCCTAGGTACAGAGTGGAAGGGCTATGGCAGACTATACAAACAGATCAACAAAGATCTCACTTCTGTCACCTTCCACAACATCTTTGAAGATCTCAATCTGTACCAGGATGAGATACTACAGTCCACTCCAAAACAGCCTGCAGCAGATCCTCTTGCTTTAGTAGTGGCTGAAAGAACCCCTAGGGAAAGCACATCAAGATCAATGAAACTCAAACAGGTGGTCATCAGTGATTCTGACCAAGATGATGATGAGGACGATTCGATCGAAGCACCTTTTCAGGCTCTTACAACAGCTAGCAAAAATTTCAAGAGCCGCTTCAGCAAGACTAACAATCGACAGCGGTTCACATCCGGATCGAGAAGATCTGAAAGAGCAGCTCCAGTAGACAAACCCAGATATCAAAGAGATGAGAGGAAGGAAGAAAAGAAGGTTGAGTCTAAATGTTACAACTGTGGAAGGTCGGGCCACATGATCAGGCACTACCCGATGAAAAAGGTAAAAGATGCAGAATACTATCGGCAAAAGTACCGCCTGTCTAAACAAAAACAGGCTGGGAACGTGCTGTTAGTTGAGGAGGATCAGTTCCTTGATGATACAGGCTCAGACAGTGATCTAGATGGTGAAGATCACGCACAGTTTTGTCTGATGGCTCACAACAGTGAAGGAGGCAGAGAGGATGATGATGGAGATGAGCTCTCCGAGTCAGATAAGGAAAGCCTGGAAAATGGAAAGGTATCTTCTAGCTCTAACGCTAATATGAGTCATAAACATGAACACATTCAGATCATATTAAATCGCATAAAAGAGTTAGAATGTCAGGCACTAGACTTAACCAAAAGAAATCAAGTTCTTGAAAATAGTTCACATACTCAAAAATTGGAGGCACAAACAAAAATTAAGAAGTTAGATAACAACTTAATCAGCCTTCGAAACCAATTAACTGCTAAAGAAACTGAGCTCTTAGAGTTAACCAGTAAGACTAATAACACTATATTAGACCTTAAAGCAGAATGTGCATGTGCAGAAAAAGATTCTGAGATTCTCAAACATGAACTTAGAGATGAACTAAGTACCCTTTACTCTAGAATCTATGAGCTTGAGTATCTTCTGTCCAAACGTGATCAAAGTGAACAGACCATCTCTCAATACAAAGAAAAGGAACGTCCTTTCTCCAGATGGAATTTCGATGGGATGGGCTTCAAATTGAGAAAGATTACGTCCAAACAATTATATAATGCTGATCTGTTTGGCGAAGGCCTTACCCAACGGATGATTTTTATTGGTCAAGAAGAGGAACGTATTGAAGAAGATGTCAAACGAACCCTTAATCTCAGAACTGCAATTTCATTTGACTACTCTGATCTCAATGACTCATACCTCACCTGTCTCACGTCATCATCTGATACTGATGTTTCATCTTCTGTCTATTCTGATGAAGAACTCTCCTCTCCTGCTTCAACAAAGCCCACTTTTGAATACATTCCCCACAAGGAATTACAGCAAAGGTTTCAAACCTTACAGGAGTTTTGCTTCACTCATCTAGTTCAAGCTGACCTTACCAAAACCTTCCAATCAGAAACCACATCTGAACCCTCTCCACTAGTTCAAGAAAATGCCATCCTCCACAAGCGTCTCCAAACAGTATTCAATCTTGATGGCAAGATCATTAACGACTTGTGCAAAGAAAATTTTGAATTGCTTGAACGAATCAAAGAGGTCGAAACTGCACTGGAACCACCCACTCCATTTACCTTCTCATTACAAGGAACCATACTAGATGAACTAATTGAAGGTTCCAAACATGTGTCTACATCTTCTCAAAATGTCAAATTAGTAAAATCTGTTAATCATACTGCGGTAACAACTCTTAAACTTAAACAGATTTACAAACCAAAGCAACTGTCCACTTCTAATCACAGTTCTCGTGTGCACTTAGACGTACCTGAATCATCACGAGCTGCAGCCAGTCGACCACGACTTCATTCTAATCTTTTACCCTCTGCTGCAGATGTGAAGAACACTGGAAACAAGAAGTGTGAAATAAATACATCATGGAAAAGAGCTATTCCTAGGTCCACTAGAAGATGTTCAAATTTGAAACCTGTCTGTGAAAACATTTTGATGTTTGATTCTGTTTGTAATCATTCCTGTTCACAAGACAATACTGCTTCTACCATGTTTTGTATGAGTGATGGCTGTACTTATGGACACTGTGAATTTAATTGTTGTTATGATCAATTGAGAAAGTCTTTAGGTATTAAACCATGTGCTGACTGGACGGATTTTTATGCTAATCTAGTCTGTATTCCATTTGTAAATTCCAAAGGTTACATCATTAATCAATGGATCACCACTCGTCAATCACATGCACTTAAACGTCTAAACAAATCCAAACGATTGATCACGATCAAGGAACTAGAAGTCTACCGACGGCAGGGCTATGAAGCATTTAAAAGGGCTTGGATTGCACAGGAAAAACACTTGCATTCTCAAAAGCGTTCTCGCAATTCCCCTTCCAAAATCTCCAAACCTTCAAAACCCAAGCCATCATCCATCCAACGAATCGCAAAACCTACTAATCGCCGTGCTCCAGTTCAGCAAAAGCAAGTTGATGCACCGAGGCCACCGAGAATTCTTAAGAATTCCTCGCAACCATGGATTCGCAAACATAACGCTTCCGTAACTCTACCGAATCCAAAACCTCTGATTCCATCAACTGTCACACCAACAATAGTAAAGAAACTTTCTTCTCAACCAATTTCTCCCAAATCTATTCATTCTCGACAAAAGATTCGACCCACATGGGTAATTAAGAATAGATCATCTCAAGTTTCACCACAACCAGTAGACACAATCACTACTCAACCACCTTTAGGAACTAACAATCAAGGACCCATTTATATATGGGGACCTGAACGTGCTTTATTCTCTTATTGCAGGTGCCTCACTTGTGGTACCTTGACTCCGGCTGCACCAAACATATGACTGGCAACAAAAGCCTTCTCAAGAACTATGTTCCTAAGTACTCCGGGAATGTACGTTTTGGGAATGACAATGTTGCACCAATAACGGGGTACGGAGACATTGAGAAAAAGCACATCAAAATCAAGAAAGTCTCATATGTTGAAGGGTTGGGTCATAACTTGTTTAGCATTGGACAGTTCTGTGATAAAGACCTAGAGGTAGTGTTCAAAAAGAACAAATGTTCAGTTTTAACTGAAAATGGAGATGAGTTGCTCGCAGGTTCCAGAAATTCTAACCTGTATTCCATTGACTTGGAAAAATATGACTCTCCTACCTCTGTGTGTCTACTGTCCGAAGCATCTACGGATCTGACTTGGCAATGGCACAGAAAACTCTCTCACCTGAACTTTCAAAATATTAACAAATTAGTCACTGGTGACTTGGTGAGAGGCATTCCAAAGTTAAGGTTCAAGAAGGATCATCTGTGTGCAGATTGTGAAAAAGGAAAAATGAATAAGGCTTCTCATCAATCTAAACAAGTATTTAGCACTGCGAAGCCTTTGAAACTCCTGCACATGGATCTGTGTGGTCCTATGAGAATCCAGTCCAAGAATGGGAAGAAGTATATTTTAGTCATGGTGGATGACTACTCTAGATATACTTGGGTAAAATTTCTACGCTCAAAAGATGAAGCCACTCCAACAATCATTTCCTTCATCAAACAACAACAGAACAAGCATAGTCAGAGTGTTATCTCTATCTGGACAGACAATGGAACGGAATTCAAAAACAGTACTCTGAAGAGCTTCTGTGATCTTGTGGGAATCAGCCACCAGTTCTCTGCTGCATACACACCACAACAAAATGGTGTAGTGGAATGAAAAAATAGAACTTTGGTTGAAGCTGCCCGTACAATGCTTTCATATTCCGGGCTCCCACCTTCTTTCTGGGCTGAAGCAATTAGCACTGCCTGCTACACGCAGAACCGCTCTTTCATTAACAAACGCTTTAATAAAACTCCATATGAACTGGCCAATGGCACAGTGCCTAATATCAAATACTTCCATGTATTTGGTAATAGGTGCTTTGTACTAAATGACAAGGATACTCTAGGAAAATTTGCTCCCAAAGCGGATGATGCTGTTTTCTTAGGTTATTCTACTGAGTCCAAAGCCTACAGAGTTTTTAACAATCGTACAAAGAGCAGTGTTGAAAGTATCAACCTAACATTTGATGATACATTGAATGTTACAGATTTTCCACCCACATCAACAGTTAATGCTTCTGAACATACCTGTTCAGGACCTGCACTTCAAAATAAAGAATCAGACAATCCATCCAGTTCAAATATACATCTTGATTTCTTGTATGATTTCTTTAGACCTGAATATTCTCCTGTTTTAACTGACAACAGGAACGACACAGTTGTTCAAACAAGTGTTACTCTAACGGCTCCTACGGTCACTGAGACGAATCCTTTTGTTGATCTATACGCAGAGGATTCAACTTCTGTTTCTGTCACTTGTCCCCCTGTGACTTCTCAGATTCCTGACCCAGATAGCCCTCCTGTATTTGATTCAGACCCACATTTCTCTCCAGAAGATGAAGAAGAAGCACGCCACTTACAAGATCTCATTCCTTCATCTTCCACTTCACATGAAATTAAGTGGACCAGACATCACTCGGAAGAGAACATCATCGGAGATCATTCAGTTGGTATTCAAACAAGATCCGCAACAGCAAACGAATGCCAATTCTCGGGTTTCTTAAGCATCATTGAACCCACCAAGACTTGTGACGCATTAGATGATCCAGATTGGGTAATTGCCATGCAGGAAGAATTACACCAATTTGATCGTCTCAAAGTCTGGAGATTAGTTCCTCTGCCCTACGGTAAATCTGTTGTAGGAACTAAGTGAGTATTCAAGAACAAGCGGGATTCGGATGGAGTGGTGGTTCGAAACAAAGCTCGATTGGTAGCAAAAGGCTATAATCAGCAAGAGGGGATCGACTATGATGAAACTTTTGCCCCTGTTGCTCGAATTGAAGCTATACGCCTATTTCTTGCATATGCAGCCTCCCGGAGTTTTTGTGTCTTCCAAATGGATGTACAAATAGCCTTTCTCAATGGGGTACTCAAAGAAGAAGTCTACGTTTCACAACCTGAGGGCTTCATCAATTCTTCACACCCTAATCATGTCTACATTTTAGATAAGGCACTGTACGGTTTAAAACAAGCTCCACGTGCATGGTACGATGTCTTATCTGAATATCTGATAGGTGAAGGCTACTCCAAAGGAAAGACAGACACCACTCTCTTCACCAAGACGAAAGGTAGGGACAAAATTCTTGTCCAAATTTATGTGGATGACATCATCTTTCGATCTACAAATCCAAAGTACAGTGAAGAGTTTGCACAAACTATGTCCAGCCGGTTCCAAATGAGTATGATGGGAGAGATGTCATTCTTTCTCGGTCTTCAGGTCAAACAGTTGAGTCATGACACGTTCATCTGTCAATCTAAGTATATTAAAGATCTTCTCACGAAGTATGATATGCTCAACTACAACCCTATCTCAATTCCCATGGCGGCCAAATCCCAGCTATCGGCAGATCCTGATGGTTCTCCGGTGGATCTCAAGACATACCGCAGGATGATTGGTTCCTTACTATATCTCACTGCAAGTCGTCCCGACATCATGTTCTCTACTTGTCTCTGTGCAAGATTTCAGGCAAATCCAAAGGAGTCACATCTGTTGGCTGTTAAGCGAATTTTCAGATATCTCAAAGGATCCATGGATTTAGGGTTGTGGTATCCCAAGGACTCTAATCTGGACCTTCATGCTTATTCAGATGCTGATTATGCCGGTTGCAAGATTGACAGGAAAAGCACTTCTGGTAGTGCACACTTTCTGGGAGATCGTCTAGTCTGCTGGGCTTCAAAGAAACAAAACTGTGTATCCACTTCTACGGCAGAAGCTGAGTATGTTGCTGCTGCAATGTGCTGTTCTCAAAGCCTATGGATACGTACACAACTCTCAGACTTTGGCCTCAGGTATGACCACATACCATTGTTATGCGACTCTCAATCTGCCATTGCCATCTCCTATAATCCGGTACACCACTCTAAAACTAAACATATCGATATTCGTTATCACTTCATCAAAGATAATGTTATGAAAGGATTAATTGAGTTACAGTATGTTCCTACTGAAAATCATCTTGCTGACTTGTTTACCAAACCCTTAGATGAAAGTTGATTCACTGAGTTGGTATCCAAGTTAGATGCTCAATCTGCAAATCTAACATACTGTTCCTTCTGTTAATTTTCCTTTCCTTTAATTTTTAGAGTAGGTGTTACACTGTTTGTTCTATGTACAGATGTCCGATGCAACTGCCAAGGGGAAGTTTAGGAATCTTACACATGCTGCATATGTGTAGGGAGAGAAAGTGAATACACATCGTGCACATGTGTAGGGGGAGAAATTCAATACACATCGTGCACATGTGTAGGGGGAGAAATTCAAATTTGACACACTTTCCAAAATTAAAGGCAACAATCGAGGGGGAGTGTGTCAACATAAACAATTTCAAACAAATGATCTTGGAATATAAATTTTTACACTCAACATTCCAGATACTTTGAAGTTGATAAGAAAATTTTCAAGTGTTAAGGACTATTAAAGCCAATCTGATTCTATGCACCAATCGCATGGGATTATCTTTAGTCAAATCACTAAAATTTTCTAAGTCAAGGGTCAATCGCATGGGAATACAAAGTCTATTTCACAATCGCATGCGATTACCAAAGCAAAATGAAATACCCTTCAATCGCATACAAGATGAATAGCGTGATCCAACAAATGCGATTAAGGCCAAGGATAGGGTGATTCGCATGCAATTTTGACTAAGGTTGAATCGCATGCGATTCGGTTTAAGATAGTATTAATCGCACGCGATTAAGCTTACAGTATGAATCGAACGCGATTCGGTCATAGGCTGAATCGCACGCGATTGATTCAGATAGTGGGATTCGCACGCGATTCGGATGCACATGGTTCTAACACCCAAGCTGAATCGCATGCGATTAACACACCACAGTGTGAATCGCATGCGATTGAAAACACTTATCAGCCGCATCCACACTTCTATCAGCCGCGTTTTTAACCGCTTTAACAACCAATCAGGGCTTGACACGTGTCTTTTTACACTACTATACGTTACCCCAACAGTTACCATTCATCACTTACACGATTCAAATTTCACAAAAGTGCTCTCGTTCTTGATTTCGAAAAACATCTCGTTACTCTGCCAAAATTTGCTATTTTAGTATCAAAATACTCGAAATCACAAAGGTAACAACTTGTATGGTTTATATTTTGAAGTTTTTGAGTTAAATAGGTATTTTTTGGCCTTAGAACACTGATATGCGAATGAGAGTATCGAGACTTTGAGTGCATTTTTGGTACACGAAACAAACTTGTTTTATGAAACAAATGTTGCGATGGGTACTTTGAACACTTGGGGAACACTTTGATGTAAAAATCTTTCCAAAATCTCAAAAAGTGTTCTTCGTGTTCTTGGGGAGTTTAAGCATACTCAAATGATTTCGTTTTTGGCCTAAAAAGAGGTGTTAGGGTGATTTTTGGGGCATGCTTCAGTACTACAAATGTGTTTATTATTGTTCATTTAATGAAATAAGATGTCAACAATAACTTTTCAACACATCAATTTGATATCTTCACACTGAAGCCCTCCAGAGTTGGACAATTTTTCTGTCTAACACTTGACACTTGAAATTCTTGGTCCAATGCAAACTCCATTCTATATATCACACATTGGATCCAAAATTCAAAAGAAATGTTGTTCTCCAATCTTATCATTATCTCTATGACTTAATGTTTCTTTCTATCTGTACAGATAAGATGGCCCAAGCAATTCGTGACCCAGAGGAGATCATGCCTCAAGCTGAGTTCCTTAGCACCAGGACTAACCTAAATAACCACTATATTGACCTTACCAAATTCACGACCCCCACTCACCCCATTGTTCCCGAAATTCTTAAAGTCCACCCTCTGAACCACCTCCTAACCTACAACCCTGCAACAACCGGCACACATGTTCCTGAACTTTATGTTCAACAATTCTGGCAGACATGTGATGTACGAATCAATGAAAGAGGTCAAGAGGTTATCCATGATGAGGTGGATGAGTTTACTGTAGACATACCTGTCAACCGCCTACGTTCAATTTTCAGGCTACCAAAAGCTAACAGTAGACTACCAGCATCGGATTTTGAGGAAATCCCAGATGAGGAAGCATGTCTTGCAGCCATCAGAAATATGGGCTATGCTGGGGAGCTCACCCACAAAGGTCAATTCAAACGCACCAGCTTGCATCCAAAGTATAAAACTTTCATGACGGTGCTTCAGAGGTGTCTCACTCCAAAGCATTCTGGCTACGAATTCCCCACGGAATATCAACTCAAAATCTTTGTAGCAGCTGCTACTCACATGCATGTGGATTATGCATTCCTTCTCTTCCAAGACATCAAAGCATCTATGCAAAGGAAGAATTCCCAAAAGAAGAAGGATGCTAACCTGCTGCCATACCATCGCTTCCTTCCGATGATAATACAATATGTGATGGACAGGAATGCTGACATTCCCCGCCGAGCAGGTCTACCCTCTATAACTCCTAAACTCTTTCAATACATTAAACCTGCCACTCCTGCCAACCTACCAGCTCCAAAACCTTTCCCTGAATCTCTTCTAGATCTATGTGAGCAGAATGATGTTGTGAGAACTTATAGGGAGAGTGTAGGAGTACCCTCCATGGTTGAGCCAGAACCGGCCATACCTACCCAAGGGGGAGTAGCACCAGGTGAGAATATAGAGGTTAGGACTCAGTCATCTGTGGGAGATGCTGAGAGGGGAGTGGAGAGAGAAAATGTAGAGAGGGGTGGTGAAGAAGGTGAAGGTGAAGGTGTTGAGAGTAGAAAGGGAGGGGATGCATATGATCCCGCCACCATTCAAGCCATTATACAAACTCTTTCTCAACCAACCCGCAACCAAGCTGTTCTGGAAGAGCTGGGACTCATTTTCACCGAGTCTTCCAGTTCTGAATCTTCATCCGATGAGTCTGCATCTCATCCAGGAGGTGCCCCTGCCTTTGAAACTGTTATATCTCCCATGGGCACCCCTGAGCACCCCATTGACCAACCAGCAGAAAGTACCCCCTCTTTCATGAAACTTACTGATCCCCATACTACCTCTCCCGACCAGACTCACCCCGTTCAACCTATTCAGGTCATTTCACAACCTGGTGGTCTGGTCATTCCTTTGACTTCAACTGCTCAAACAACCACCATTCCTATCATTCGCAGGGCCATTATAGCCCCAGAGCATGACATTCCAGTCACTTCACCAAGTCATTCACTATCTGTTGCATCTGGTTCTGTCACTCCTGATTCTTTACTAGATCTTAATCAATATGCTGGTTATGGAGTTGGCAGTGGTGGAGAAGAAGAAGATAGGAGTATGAGTGAACGAGAGGAGGTAAGAAAAGAAAATGTGAGTGCTGAGGGACCCCTCAACCAAGAAAGCCGGGAAGCCACATCTACTATGAGGCCTGACATTGTTGGGCCTCGTATTGAACAAGCCGCGGTTATCCCACCCGTGCAAGTTTCTGCCCCTCCTAGCCACTACGGTGTCTCTCAACAGACACCGTCTTTATTGCACAGGGTTATAGCACATCATCTAGGTCAACCCCAATTGGGTGTTGGACCTATTGAACAAAGAGGACCGCCTCCCTCGTCCTCGGCTCCTTTTCGTGCACAATTTGATATGCCGCGGATCTCCGCTTATCTTGAACAACACAAAGTCACCATTGATGCACTGAGCTTGTTGGCTCAACAAGTCTCCTCAACTTCCATAGGTGGTACCTCTCAAGGTGCCATTCGAGGATTGGAAGGAAATCCTGCTGGAGCCTACATCCATGCTGCTCCAGTAGGTGGTTCTGCCTCTGTGGCAGGTACCTCAACCGGTAATCTGAGTGATTCCGGGTTTGTTACACGTGCAGATCTTCAACTTGCTATTCAACAAGTCGTGTCCCCAATCCGCCAACAACTGCAGGAGACAAATTCAAAGTTGGATCGGATCCAAGAGGCTTCCAAGGCACAATCTGAGCAGCTCACTCGTATTGAAAATCTTCTTGCAGCTCGCCCTCCAGCAACAGCGCCTCAACCTCAAGCTGATGTCACTTCTCTCTCAGTGGATGCTCTGAAAAGCATACTTTATGCGAAAATTCTTGAACAGAGACCAGACACTGCGTATGATCAAGACCTTTAGACTACTCTGCGGGCTGAACGAAATCCACAGGGAATCTCCTTAGATGACTTTACAGAAATTCATGAGGATGTCAATAGGAAAATAGATGGGGTGACAAGAGGTTTTTACACCTCCCTTCAAAAAGTAACTGCCCAGCTGACGGTACTTGAACAAACCTGTCAGGCCCAGGCTCAGGGGTTAAAGAGGAGGCGGGATGATCAGGATCCTGATGATCGTCCCGAGGGGGAGAAAAGAAGAAGATACATAACTGCCCCCTCAGCTGCAACTGTACCTGTACCATCTTTCAGCAAATATCTACCTACGGGTACTAGTTCTGCCGGAAGTCAACAACAACAACAAATGGCCAATGAAGTTTATGAAAAACAGCAAAAAGAAAATGCTGACAAACAAATTGTACTTTATGTACCTCAGCAACAATCTGAACCGAGGCCAAGTAATCTTGAAGAAGGTGAAATACCTTACGAGCAGCCCCATGCTGAGATGTTTGACTGGTCTAGTGACTCAGAGGAACAAGTGGAAGATTTATATGAGTCTATTCACACATCACCAGCAAGGCATGTGGGGGAAGGTAGTTCTGCTCAACCAGAGGAGGAGACTGAGGATTCTGAGATGGAAAGACTATTCAAAGGCATTGATGAATATGTCGAGTTTGCTGCAAGTCCAGATTCTCCTAGAATTGTCCAAAAATTTGATGATATTCCCAGTGAAAAAGAACTTGCACTTAAAAGAAAAGAAAGGGAAGCAATTTCTAGAAGGGAAGCTAGGAGAAAGCCCAAACAAAAGAAACCTGTCTTCGACGTGTCCAGGGTTCTCAGTGGGATTAATGTTGAAGTTCATGAAACTTTCCCTCCTCCTCCTGGTCGGTTTCAAGAATCAGCTGCTGACATTCTAGAAAGAAACAGACAAGTAGAAGCAGCTGAAAAGTTCAGACAAGAGTCAGAATGGCCCATGCCACCAAACTTCATAGTACCTCCTGCTCCACCAGTGTATCGGGGAGACCCTGGTCTTGATAACTGGTCCACCAGTGTATCGGGGAGACCCTAGTCCGATATGGAAACCATTCTTTGTCAACGCTGCCAATCTTGAAAAAAGAATTCCAGAGATCTTCAGCAGTCAGTTGATAGAGGTTATCTCTCCCGAGCTGAGAAACATGAACGATAGACAAAGAAGAAGATATGATCATATTCTTACTCGTTCCAAAACCAAACCAGAAGATATCAAATCAAAGTATCCCATAAGTGACCTTCTCAGTGTTTATACCGAAACCAACTTCAACATAAAATATGCCATCTTCCATGTCAAGAGAGCTAACAACCTCACATACTTTCTTACTGAAGCAGATTTGAGGTATATGAACATCGAAGACATCAGCTTCATATTTGACATCCTTTCCCAGAAAAAGGGAAAATGGCCTGATGAAGAATTTGGTAGAGTTGCGTTAATGAGGTACATGAGAAATCTTATGGAGTTCTTTGAGGAACATGATATCCAGCTCGGGGCTGAGAATAACTATCGGAAGGTCAATCTTCTTAAGCCTAATCAGAATCATCCAGATCTAGAAAAGCTTGAAGAGTTGACTGTTATCTATGATGGTCATCCCAACTTTAAAGGTGCTCGAGGGGTTGTCTCCAATAATACAAAAGGCGAAAAGATCTTCATCAGACTAGATGAACTCAACGGGTATTCTGATGGCACCTTGAAAATCCTTCATCACAAGATTCATCAAAAGGTTTGGGATAACCGAGCAGTATACACGGATGAAGAACATTCCCAGGTATACAATGCAATAGAAAAGATCAAGACAGCACTGGCAAGCAGGAGAGAAATCAGAAAGTGCCAAGTGGCATTCGGCATTCGCAACAAATCTGCTTATGAATAGTTTTATGTATTTATTTGTTGTGAATGATTACACACCTCACTTAGGGGGAGATTTTTAGAATTATTAAAGTGAGGGGTGTAATATGTAAATACACCAAAGTTGGGAAATGCTATAAAAGGCATTTCCCAACTCATTATCAATTAAGCTTTGCATATTTCTAAACTATTGTGTGTGTTTTCTCTCTTAGCTCTCGGCTCTCTTTCTCTCTACCGTTTACACATACAAACACACACATTAAATCTCAAGCATTGTTTCATCCGTATTATACGGGACCATCACACTTCCATTCTTTCATCCTCACTCAGACTAGCCACTTTCTTCTTCTCCTTCTCATAAAGATTAACAATTATTTCAAACTTCATTGGGCCAATCTGTTTGCCACTGTACCCCCTTATCTTCAAGAATTCAGTGAACTTTCTTCTATCGATACTTACATCTCCTTTCTTATCCTTCGCTTTCTTTATCTCTTCAGAAAACATCCAACTCTCTTCTTCTTGTATTTTCTTGGCTAATTCTTCATCAGCCTTGAGTTGATCTCTGTCTGCTTTACTCAGATCCTCAGCCATTTTCTTTGCCAATTCTTCATCTGCTTGAATTTGTTCTTGCCTTGACATTTTTACTTTCTCTACAGCTTTCCCTTTGCCTTTGTCCTTGAAAGACTCATCTAACTCAACATATCTTGGTCCATGTTTAGTTGTGATGATTCCCAAGGCTTTTCCTTTGCCTTTCAACTGTGCACTGGGAGCTTCTTTTGGTTCAGCAATAGTAACTCCTTTCAGCTTTTGAGGTTTAGGCTGCTCTTCAGGTTGTGACTTCTTTTCTTTTTCTTCTTCTTCTCTATTCTGATCCTTGAATTGTTGCAGGGCTGCAGCAACATCCAATTGATCTCTTGATACCTGATTTTCAGTTTGAGTCTCTTTCACAGGTTCAGATTCTGCATGCTTGGGATTCACAAGCTCATCCCCTTCACTTCCAACATCCGCCACAGCTGTTTCTTTCATATGAACATTTTCTCCACCCAGTATTTCATCCAATTCTGCTTCAAACTCTCTAGAAGATTGTGGTAGTTCAGGTTTGTCATTCACAGTCTCAGCATATTTTTCTTGTTCCTCATCTGCTTGTTGTGGAAGTGATTCAGGTTCAGACTCAGGTGGAACTTGATTATGTTGTGGTGGTTGATCATTCTCCCCCTTTTTGGGAGCATCCTCAGAAGAGCTTGAAGAAAATAGGACAAGCTTTGGAGCGGGATTGTTGAGAAGCTTCTTAACCAGTTCTGTTAAGGAGACAATTGCTTCTTGCTGAGATAAAATCATCTCCTTCTGAGCTTGAAGTTCTGTCATGATGCATGCATGGGAAGCCATCAATTTGTTAAAGTAAGAGCTATCCTCACCTTGATCAGGTGTATGAACCACCTTAGAAGGATAATGGGAAGAGTTCATTTTCATCAATTCAACGAGTTTCAGACTGTTCTCACCTGTATTAGATGTGTTTACCACCATAACAGGATCCTTGAACTGTACAGATGAGGTTCCAGGCCGAGCCTGAACACCATCATCCCCCATGGTTTCTTGGCACCTGGGTCCTTCAGTGTGTAACACTTCAAAAGAAGTATTAAACGGTGAAGTTGCCATGGATTGGGTCTTATTGATGTTCACAGCATCCTAAGATGTACTTTGTACAGGCTCAGGGGTGTGAGCCCTTTCCATATGATCATCCTGCTCCTTATAGATCACCTCCTCCAGCATAGGAGACTACTCAGTGGGTTCCCTTTGGATATTCTCAGGAAGAGATTGCTCTTCAAGAGGGCTATCAGTTTGAGGTGTAGGACACAGAGAGGAAGGAGCTCTCTTTGTCCTCTTTCTCTTAAGAGAGATCAAGGGTGGTTCTTTTGAAGCTGTTTGTTTAGTGACTTATGTATGGGTTGATGCTGGTGCAGAGATAACAATGGGAGTCTGAGGAGTATTTGTGGTGGCTGGTGTGGGTTGGGAATCAAGTGAAATGCTCATTGATGTAGGCTGTGAGCTTGATCCCTCACCATGAGTGTGGGACACCTCCACCATTGTAGAGAACAATAGGGTGTCTTTGCCAGAGAAGTGCACACCTTTTCGTTTCATGTTAGCAAAAACTTTTGGTTTGTGGGCACTTATGCCATAGATTTTAGAAAGCTTAGTTAGATTGGGGAGTTCCTTATCAAAAATAACTTGCAAAAACCGAGGGTACATCAAGAATTTGTTAGGTTTATGTTGTAAATTCCAAACCATATCATCTAACAGCTTCTGGGAAAAGTTATATTTTCTACCTGTAGATAGACACACCATTGTTGTTGCAATGGCCCCCCCAAATTCATTCCAGGCCCCCTTCTTCCTAGAAATGCATTGTTGTAGTACATGACATAGAAATCGCCATTGAGGGGCAAACATGCCTTTCAAGAAGGTCATGTTTTTCAGTTCACCCTCATATCCCATTCGAGAAAAAGTAGAAAATATTTCATCAGAGGGAAGAGATGGGATACCTGAGTCATCGTCTAGTCGAAGGTGTTGACGGATTAGGGCTTCAGTAACGACGATATCTCTATCATCAACTCTGGATTTGATGGAATAGACGCCATTGTCTTCAAGCAACTCTGCTGCAGTCCAAAACTGTTTGAGATGATCGATGTAGATGATGGGTTGAACTTGTAAGGTATACTGTATATGTGAAGTTCGTAGAAATCCAACAATGGGATGGAATTCTTCGAACTGCTTGATCTTTTTGAGAAAGGCAGCCATGTTGTGAGTATCGACAAACTTAAGATCATCGGTTGCCGAAGCTTGTGAGGTTGAAGAGGAAGAAAACTTGGTCGCAATGTGAGAACATAGCAGAGAAGATAGTCTGTGAAACAAAAAATGAAAATATTAAATGGTGAAAGATTTGAGATAGATACGGGTGACAGTTATAGAGAGAGAGAAACGGATCCTCATAAAGTTTATGTTTGTTTTTAGCCTGTAGTAACAGCCTGTACTGACTGCCTGTACTAACTATGAAAGAAGGCAAATACTTGTTCCACTGCATGAATTCTTTATACCTGTATCATCCAGACAAGTGTAATACCTACTCCAACAATCAGTGAAGCAAAAATCATTGAGAATAATCCTAAAACAAATTATTTGCTAAAAACCATCATTCCAATGTGGGATACTAAGAAATTGAAACGACTGACATCAAAAGGTTTTGTAAATAAATCAGCAAGTTGATTGTCAGTGTGGATCTTTTGAACATGAATTAGTTTCTTTTCATTGCAATCCCTTATGAAATGATATCAAATTTCAATATGTTTTGTTTTTGAATGTTTAACAGGATTATTAACAATGCTAATTGCACTATTGTTATCATTGTAAATTGGAGTGTTTAGAAACATAAAACCATAATCAAGCATGTGATTTTGAATCCAAAGAACTTGAGCACAACAGCTTGAGGCTGCTACATATTCTGCTTCTGCTGTGGAAGTAGACACTGTGGTTTGTTTCTTGCATTGCCATGAAATTAATCTGTTCCCAAGAAACTGACATCCACCTGAGGTTGATTTTCAGTCCAGATTTGCACCACCATAGTCACTATCAGTATAAGCAATCAAATCTAGTGAAGAATCCTTTGGATACCAAAGTCCAAGATCAGGTCTTCCCTTTAAGTATCTAAAAATCCGTTTAACAGCAAGAAGATGAGACTGTTTTGGATTGGTTTGAAATCTGGCACATACACACACTGCAAACATGATATCAGGTCTAGATGAGGTGAGATACATTAAGGAACCAATCATAGATCGATATAGATGAATGTCAACATCCTCCCCCTCAAGATCCGCTGTCAATGGTTTGTGAGTTTCCATTGGAGTACTTGCCACTTTTGTATCTTTGTAGCCAAACTTTTCCAGAATATCATGAACATATTTTGATTGGCTTAAGAAGATACCCTCATCTTGTTGCTTCACTTGTAGACCTAAGAAGAAATATAATTCACCCATGGAACTCATTTTGAATTTCTGATGCATTATGACTTCGAATTCCTTGCACAGTGATGGTAATGTAGATCCAAAGATGATATCATCAACATAGATTTGAACTAACAGGATATCATCATCCTTTTTCATGATAAACAAGGTTTTGTCAATTTGTCCTCGTTTGAAACCATGTTCAAGTAGATGATCTGACATCGTGTCATACCAGGCTCTAGGAGCTTGATGAAGACCATATAATGCTTTTTTTTAATTTGAACACTTTGTCTGGAAATTTTGGATCTTCAAACCCAGGGGGTTGACACACATAAACCTCTTCTTCAATTTTACCATATAGAAATGTACTCTTCACATCCAGTTGATATACCTTAAAGCCTTTAAAGGATGCAAATGCTAGAAAGATTCGAATAGCTTCAATACGTGCTACAGGAGCAAATACTTCATCATAGTCAATTCCTTCCTCCTGTGTATATCCTTGAGCTACCAATCTTGCTTTGTTTCTTATGACAATGCCTCTGTCATCTTTCTTGTTTCTGAATACCCACTTTGTGCCAATTGCTCTTTTTCCTTTTGGAAGAGGCACCAAGGACCAAACCTCTTGAATTTTGAACTGAAGCAGTTCTTCTTGCATGGCCTCAACCCAAGAGGGATCTTTTAAAGCATCATGTGTCTTCTTTGGTTCAATTTGAGAGAGAAAACTTGAATACAGGCAAAGATTTGCATGGTCTGCTGATTCTCTGAATTTTCTTCTTGTTTCCATTGGTGTATGAATATCTCCAATGACCTGATCGATAGGATGATTCTTCTGAACCCTTGTTGAAGGTTGGAGTTCAACTGAAATGGTGGGGCTCAGATTTGATACATTCAGATCATCTTCATCTTCTGATTGCATGAATTCTGACTGTAATGGATCATTTGATACAGTCTCAGGGAAAGTATGTTCAGTGGATCCTTCCTTTGGTGCTTCTCTGTTGCCTGTACTGTCTGAGGCATTGTGTGAATCATGTGCTGCTAAAGTAGGGGAATCAATGGTGAAACAGGGTGGATCGACTTGCAATGGTGGAAGAAGTATATAATCAGTGGATGACTCTCCTTTTGATGAACAAGATGCTTCTTCCAGAGTACCTGTATTAACACCATGAAAAGAACTTGTAAGCTTCTCAATGTCAAACAGCCACTTTGGACCTGATCCAGTAATATTTGGAGTGTGTTCATTGAAAGACACATCTGCACTCTCTTCTATTATCTTGGAATTTCTGTTGTAAACTCTGTATGCTTTGCTATGTGTAGAGTATCCAACAAAAAAAAACCTTCATTGACTTTGCTATCAAACTTTCCAAGATAATTCTTTGTGTTTAGTATGGTACAAGGACACCCGAATGGTTTTAAGAAACTGATCAGTGGTTTCCTTTTATATAAGAGTTCATAGGGAGTTTTTGAATGAGCTTTCACCACAAGGACCCTATTCTGCACATAGCAAGCTGTGTTGACTACTTCTGCCCAGAAGGTAATAGGCAGTTTTGAATCTGCCAACAAGGTTCTGGCAGCTTCTATTAGGGTTCTATTTCTTCTTTCTGCAACTCCATTCTGTTGAGGTGTTCTGGGTGCATTGAATTGTCTTGTTATTCCCTTTTCAACACAGAATTCCTCTAAGACTGAGTTTCTGAATTCTGTACCATTGTCACTTCTCATCATCTTTACCCTGGATCCAAGTTGATTTTCTACTCTTGTGACAAAGGACTTGAGAATTTCACTAGTTTCATCCTTGCTTTTAAGAAAGAACACCCAAGTGAATCTTGAAAAATCATCTATAATTACCAGACAATAAGATTTCTTTCCAATGCTCATTACATTTGTTGGACCAAACAGATCCATGTGCAGCAAGAATAAAGGATCACAAATGGAGTTTACTTCTTTAGACTTGTGTGAAGATTTGTGCTGTTTTCCCTTTAAACATGACACACAATGATCATTGCAGACAAATTCTTTTTGAGGAATACCTCTCACCAGATTTTGTTTGGCCAATTTGTTCATGGTTTTTACATTCACATGACACATCCTTCTATGCCACAAAGAAAATTCATCAGCTGTTGCTTTAGAGAGAAAACATGTTTATTCTGTGCATGGAGTAGTCATGGTCAAATCCAGACAGTATACATTGTCTTTTCTTGGAGTTCTCAGCAAAATTTGACTTTCATCCAGTATTTTGAAACCAGGAGCAAGAATTATGCATTCTTGCTCTGTGAAAAGAATACTGTTCTTTTTGTCACACACTTGTGACACACTCAACATATTGTATTTCAGCTGTTCAACATAGAGAACATCCGAGAAGTTGAGATTTCCATTTGGTACTTGTCCCTTTCCAGTAATTTGTCCTCCTTTGACATCCCCTCCAAATGCAACATACCCACCATCATATTCTTCAAACTTCTGAAGACATTCTCTATCTCCAGTCATGTGCCTAGAGCAGCCACTATCCACATGCCATATATTCTTTCTTTTCTAAAGTAGCTTGCCCTGCACATCAACAAACAAGTTAGTTTCTTTTAGGAACCCAAGCCTGTGTGGTCTTGGGTTTTCCTTCAGCATTGAAATAGGTGAATTGTTTTAAAACCTGTGAGTGTTTCAAATTTGGACTGTTCAAACTATAGGGAATCTCTCTTGAGACTGGAACTCTTTGTCTAGAGTTACCTGTAGTAACTTTTAGAGTTTGTTTTGGTGTTTTATAAACTTTGAATTTCAGTGACATATTTAGCCTAGCCTTTTTGTTTATAGAATTGTGAAAGCATTGCTTTGCAATGTGATTTAGTTTTCCACAAATAAAACATGCTTTTGGCTTAATCTGCTTTATAATGACACCATAATTTTGAGATATTTTTTTATTCCAGTTTTTTTGGTTTCCTCTTGTTTTACCCTGAGGTGACTTTGCTTGCCTTGAGGAAGATGCTTGTGGATCATTCTGAGATGTGAGAATATCCTTCTTTTGTTCAAGTAATTCAAAATCTGATTTAGGATCAACAGTTACCTCATTCTGAAAACTTTTATCATTCCTGTACTTATCAACTACCTCTTTGGTTGGAGGAATGTAAGTTTGATTGAAAGGAGGAGGTACTTGGTTGTATCCTATTCCAGATTTTAATTTATCATGAATTTGTTTTTGAATGATGTTCTCAACAGACTTGGAAGCATGCTGGAATTTATCAACATCAAGCTTAATCTTTTCAGATTTAGTTATTTCATTTTTGAGAAGAATTTTTACTTCTTCTAGTTCAGAAACAAGTTTTTCATTCTCAGTTTTCAAGTTAAGAATATCTTCTTGATATTTCTTTTCATTACTGACATAAGCCTTAACTTGTTTCTCAAAACTGGCAATGATTAAGCTTGTTTTCCTGCTTCTCTCCTCAGATTTAGACAATGTTTCACAAACAACTTTGTTATGATCCCTATACTTTCTAACAGTTTGAATACACTCTTCAGTGCAGAGTTTAAGTTTTACCTCTCTTGGCATATCATCTGACTTGTTTGATGTTTCTGCCATTAGTGCCTGTTTGTTGTAGCAAACTCAGCATGTTCACTCCAATCAAAATGATCATCTCCTTGAGATACTAAGGCTGTTGCATTGTTGTTTTGGATGTTTCTGTTTAAGTGATTTTCTTTGGAGACATCATGCCATTTTTCTCCTCTGCATTCTCTTGCAAAGTGTCCACGCTTGTAACACTTATAACACTCAACTTTACTTTTGTCAAAGCCTGCTCTATCATCTCTCTTCAGTCCAAAGTCCTTCCTTCCAGTCCTCTGAATGAACCTTTTTGCTCTTAAGGTAAGCATAGCCATTTGCCACTTGATATCCATCTCTTCCAAATCATCTGGATGAATTTGTTCCAGATCATCATTTACCATTGTGGATTTAGCATGGCTTGAAAAGAATACCTCTAGCACATCATCATTGGCTGCGGATTTACCATTATTGATTTTGGATGATTGAAAGCTTGGAATGGTTTCACCAATGGAGGAAACAAATGCTGCATTCTGTGGAAAGCTTGCTGGCTTCCTTTTTGCTTCTACCTCAGCCTCGAACACCCTGAGATCATTGTAAAGATCATCCAGTTCTTTTCCATCTAGATCATCACTTTGCCTTGAAGCAACGGTATACATTGTCCATTCTTCTCCCAGAGATCTTAAGAATTTTCTGTTAACATCATCTTGATCAATAATTACTCCTGCAGTAGCCAATTCTCCCACCAATTTATTAAACCTATCAAAGGTTTGTGTCATTGTCTCTTCCTTACTTGCACAGAAATTCTCATACTGCTGTTTCAGTATGGATCGCTGATTTCGTTTTGTGCTTATGGTTCTTGAGAAACGTTTTTCCAAAGCCTGCCATAGTTCTTTGGCTTGCTCACATCTGCTGAATTGGTGTTGATATTCGTTTGGAATGGCCAATAGTAAGGTACTTAGTGCTTTCATCTCACTCTGTCTTTCTTTTCTTTAAAAATCGTTTGCTGGTGGATCTCTAGGCAGTTTGTTTCCATCAGCATCAAGTTTTTGCGTTCCCTTGGGACCATTCTCAATGATGTCCCACATCAGATAGTCTGTAAGTAAGATGTATTGCTTAATTCTTATTTTCTACATGTCGAAGTCATTAGGCTTCAACATGGGAACCTTCGTTAACAGTACCCCGTCTGCCATGTCGCTCATGATTGCTATGAATCACCCAAGAATCTGCTAGTTAAGTTGTTCTTGATGATCTTGGATCCAAAGCTACAACGTAGCTCTGATACCACTTGTCAGGATCGACTTCACACTCAGAACACAAAACACAATCCAAGATTTAAACTAATTAGCTTGCGGAATCAACCAATCAATTTATCAAGAACACTAATCAAAGATATCACACATAAATTCACGTTCAAGCCCCAATATATTAATCTGAATTAATATACGTACAACTCTATCTCAGTTGCAAGGGTTCTCTCTAGTTTTCACCTTGAGGCTCTTAATATATATATCCTAACACAGGATCACATCTATACGAAAATGTAGCTAACTAACTGTCATAATAATAGATGTTTATCGAGATCATTTAGCCAAGGATAGACACAAAGTTATCTTCTCATAGCTATCACTCCAACAGATTAAGTTTATCATAATCAGTCTTGAATAACAAACATTTGAGTAAACCGATCATTATCCATCCACAAAATCCGCTTCTGTTGACAAACTGCATCTACCTGTATTAACTGACAAGCCACCTGTATTAACCAGCACCTGTATTAATCAATCCTTACACTGTGTGTAAGGTGTGGTTAGTTCTCTATGTATTCCATTTTCTTCACAAAAAGAAGTAAATTCCTTTGATAGAAATTCTCCACCATTGTCTGTCCTAAGTGCCTTGATATTTCGATCACCTTGCTTTTCTACTTTTGCCTTGAATAGCTTGAATTTAGAAAATGCCTCTCCTTTGTTTTCTAGAAAATACACCCAACTCATACGTGTGAAATCATTAGTAAATAGTAAAAAATACTTACTACCTCCAAATGACATGGTTTACATAGGACCACAGATATCTACATGAACTAAGTCAAGAGGATTTGAGGCTCTTAAAGCACCACTAGTGGGAAAGGATTTTCTATGTTGCTTTCCATAAATACATCCTTCACACATGTCGATCTGTTTAATTTCAGGTAAGCCATGCACCATATTTTTATCAGCAAGAAGTTTCATACCTTGTTGATTTAAATGTCCATAACACAGGTACCAAAGTCTTGATGTATCATCGCCTTTCCTAGTAAGTGCAAGACTCTTGATCTTCGAGATATCTAACGGAAACATCTTGTTTGGTGTCATCTCAATAGTGAACAAATCTGCTTGTGCTTTACTAATGACACATGTTTTATCTTCAAAGTGTAGAGCATATCCAGCCAACATCATTTGTCCTACGCTGAGTAGACTATATCCTAAGTCAGGTACATATTGCACATCTTGTAAAGACTTCACTTTCCCATTATCTGTTTCTACTTTCACTATGCCCTTTCCTTCTACATGAAGCTCTTGTTTATTTCCAAGTTGAACTGTAGTGTTCTGAGTTTCATCCAGTTTGTCGAATGTAACTTTCTTGCCTGTCATGTGGTTAGAACAACCACTATAAACAAACCATACATCACTTTGAATACCATCAGCACATAATACAAACAACTTCTCATCTTCTTCTGTTTCTGTGTGCTCTTATTCACCGATCCAATTTAGTTGTTGATCTTTAAACCAACAATCATTTTTCACATGGCCAAATCTCCTACAATGGTTGCATTGTACATTGCTTCTTCCTCGTCCTCTACCGAAACTTCTTCCACGTGATCGTCCTCTGAAACCTCCACGCTCACTGACCTGAAAGACTTTTTCTTCTACTTTCATCTGAGATCTCTTAATCCTAGCTTCGTGTGATTGTAAAGAGCCCATGAGTTGATTAAACGAAAGTTTAGCTAGATTTTTTGATTCTTCAATAGATGCAACCACATGGTCAAATCTTTGTGGCATACTTCTCAATACTTTTTCAACTACTGTCTGATCAGTTATTGTTTCTCCATAGGATCGCATCTGACTCACGATATCCATGCATCTTGAGAGAAAGACAACGACAACTTCATCTTCTTTCATAGCTAAATTCTCAAACTCCCTGTGTAAGGATTGAAGTTTGATTACTCCATCCTTAGATCTCCATGGAACTCTTCTCAAAGTAAACTCCATGCTTCTTTAGAGGTATTAGCTGCTGCGATTCTTGACAACATGCTGTCATGTACTGCTTGCTGAATAAATACTAATGCTTTGGCATCGTTCTTCTTGTTTGATCACAAAGTAGCATCATCGTCATGATCTTTTTTGTCTTGATCTGGGTAACCTTGCTCAACTAGGTCCCAGAGGTCTTGTGACTTAAGTATTGTTTTCATTCTTACTCCAATATTGATATCCTTCTCCTTTAAATATTGGAATCATTGGTTGTGTGGAAACAGATGTATTAGCTGTGTTTGCCATCTGCCCAGGTCAATCTCCTGTTTCTCCTCGTGGTCAGATTGAGACCAATGTTTGTGCTCCGATACCACAATGAAGGAAATAAATGCAGTAAATCACTCGAAATTTAATTATTATTGAATTGTGAATGAATACAATACGTAAAGAAAACAATCCTATTTATAGAGACTCTATAAAGATAAGAGATAAACTAGATAGAGATGACACCTGTTAACAACTTAACTAATGACAGCTAATATTAAGATAGAAGATAAACCCATTGGATAACTACAAATCTCGGTAAATCTTTATCCCTCTTTCAAACTGACCTGCTGTGATTAATCTTCCTCCTCAAACCCAGAGCCTCCCTCTCCCTCACCCTAGCTACAGACAACCGCCACCCTCAACCTAGCTAAGGACCACCACCACCCTCAACCTAGCTAACGACACCGCCACCTTCAACCTAGCTAAAGACCACCGCCGCCCAACATCGGTCCACGTAACCACTACCATTTCTAGAGTCGTCGGACATCAACCACCACCACCATCATCTACGTCTTCTTCTTTTCGGCGCACTATCGCCACCGCTGCTCAATCGACTACTGCTATCATCGATTTACCGTCACAACCTCCGCCGTATTCTTCTTCTATCTTAACTCCACCGCCGTCACGATCTTAAACCACCACTGTCGACGTCCTATAATTCCACCATAGATCTAGCACCGACCTCCATCACCACCACTCCTCCACCACCACCAGCTTCCTCCACCATTGAATTTCCATCTGTCCTCCATCACCACCGCATCAACGTGACCTCAAAGCACTAAGATCTCTTCTAGCATATTCGGATTAATTATTTTATAGATTATCAAATGTTCTATTGTGAAATTTGTTTAATAAAAGATTGTTAGAACTGTATTATTGTAATAGAATAGGAGTTCTATTACATATCTGATGGCCACCTAAAGGATTACTACGATCAACAAGTGCTTTCAAGCTTCATCCATGGCGGAGTAATCTCAATTCCCATCTCGATTGTTCCTATTCTGTTTGTTCTTGTGCTAATTTGCTTTGCTTCATCACACATCTGATGGCCACCTAAAGGATTACTACGATCAACAAATGGGAACCAGAATCTCATCTTCCTCCTCTCGATCAACATCCACAACCAGCATTCACGTAACCGCACTCAACGGCCTCGTAAACGTCAACTTTCTCTTCAAGATCGCGGTGTTCGTCGGACTTTCCCTCACCACGCCAGGCCAACGCAGCCTCGAGAACAGATCCGCCTGCGACGACGACACCTCCGTCGCGAAAAAACTCCTCGTTTTCGAAGTCGTATCGTTTAGCTTCTTTCTGTTCTCATCTCTAGTGGCTCAAGGTCTTAAACTTGCAATCAACCTGATCAACAACAAGGATGTTGATGAAGCATTTAGGGCACATATTAATCTGAAAGCGTTGAGGTTTGGGATGCTTGGATCGGCGGTTGGATCGGTGATGGGGTGTTTGTTCTTGATGCTGTCGATGGTGAATGTGATCGAGATTCGGTTAGGGATGTTAAGCTGTGGGAGCCGATCGGCGGTGAATGCGGTTGCGGCCATGATTGTACTGGTGACTTCTGCTCTTTTGGTTTATGTTTCGACTGCTGTTTATGCTTTTTTGCATTGAATTGGTTCAAGAGTTTTAGAATTCTGTGTGTGCTTCCATTGAAATGGTGAAATCCAAAGATCAAAGTTGATGGGTTGTAATTAAATTTGTAAAAAGAATATATGAATTTCTCACAATATATGAAAAATGAGAATTTAAAAAAAAAAAATTGAACAATCATAGAAGATATGAACAGTCAGAGTATTTTGACGAATGACGTCACAAAATGATTTAACAAGATAAGCTCAAGATAATTTGTTGACCATATGCACCCCATCTCCTGTTCCACCCCTTTCTGTTTAATTTTACCTCTGCACACCAATCAGTATCCCATGATAACTGATTCTGCTCACCTAGATAACCTAGTAAGTAACCCTTACTATCTCGTTCTAGAATATGGTGAGCTCCTGGGGCAGGTCCTTCCGGTTCTGGATAGACCATAGGAGTATAAATGCCTACACTCCCTCACTTACGGTGCGTTTTCGATCACTTTGAATAGTAACACATGAATGAACGGTTTCCAGAAAGGATTTGAAACATTCAGCACAGAAGGAAGAAAGGATTTGATATGGAAACACGGAAATTAAAGATGATCATGCGAAGATCAACAACAAACTGAATCAAGAAAGGTATCAGAAAAAAGCAATGAAAGAATACTTTCTTGAACAGATAACAGCAAATGAAAACCAAAAAAATCTTTTTGTATTTTAAACATTTGTAATGATTTTGGATTTTCATTTTTCAATGTTTTTGGAGTTTTAGAAAAAGATAAAGCAGTAAAAACAAAACTCCCCTAAATTGATGCATGGAAATTGTTTGTCATCAATTAGGTGAAGATATAAAAATCTTGCTCCCCCTGCAAAAATCAATCCATTAGAACAAAAGGTATATCATGAAATGATAAACTGTACGAAATAAGCTTCTCAGGTCATTAGACTCGGGCTAATGCTGAACAGAATGAAATTGAATTGAATTGCAGGGGAACTCCTCTGTCTTTGAAAATTATGAGTTTTAAATCTTATCAGCACACTGAACACAATGATCTTCACTGCCTCTGAGTGATCTTCATTGTGCTCCAACAATGTCTCTTTAATGTTTACCTGCAAAACGGAGTAACAAAAATTGGTACCCATTCTCTTTTGGGGCCAGATTTGTTAGAAGCAGGTTTTGGCATCCAAGTTTGTACAGATTTAACAATCACAGGTTTATGGACCTTTCGATTCAATGGTCCCGAATGCCACTGAGGAATTCCATTTCTAACAACAAACTCTTGTTTGATTCTTGACGTCTTACAGATCTTCTCTTTTGAAAGGCGGATTAAGTGCTTTGCTAAATAAATCACAAAAGGATACATGACGTCTGTTTTAAGCACAAAATCCCCTGTTGAACTTGGTTTTGAGAGAGATCGGCGTCTGTTGTTGTGATGAGAGGTATGATGTGACTTAGAAGCTCGAACCTCTTTCTGTGAAATCCTCGTTTTTGGAATTGCATTTGATGAAACATCATCTTTGATAACCTTCTTCTCTCTGCATTTAGATGTATTTGAAGTTGACTCTGAAGGTTTTTGCTTTAATGTCCAGGACGATGTAGTCGTCTGTGACGTTGATGGACTACAGTATGATGTCAACTTTGCGAATGTGTCGGATAGATTCTTCTTCTTAATCCACGCTTGTTTGGGCTTCAGCAAAGTATCATCTGTAATCACAGAACAAGCAGAATTAGAATTACTTGAACCACAAGTATTCTGTTTAGATTTGAAATCAGCTTGTATATATTTCGGTTTGTGTTTCGGAGAGTGAGTCGTTGCGGCTGAAGGTGATTTCACTTGATAAGAAGATCTAACAGATTTAGTGATCTTAGAATTCTTCACAGCAGTTGATGCGTTGGTGAAATCTTTATCTGAAAGTTCAGAACCTCCAACAGAGAAATAAGATTCAGACTGGCTACTACAATGTGAAACTGAATCAAAATTGATATTGTCAGCGGAAGTCTTCGTTGAGTCAGCAAGTTTTGCAGCGCTAAGCTCTGCTTTCAGAATTTTATCCATGAATTCTGATTTCTCTTTCTCAAAACTCCTTCTCTCAGTGTCCAGTGTCATCTGAAGCTCAGATATTTTCCTCTCCAAGATTGAACAAGGAACATAAGATTGAATTGACTTATGCAACTGATGTTCAAGTCCTTTGACTTTTTCATTCAACTCAGCTTTCTCAAAGCACAATTTGTCTATGATCTTTGTATCATTTTTCAACACAGTAGACAATTTTTCTTTCAGCTTGGCATTGGCTTGTGTCAATTCGTTGACCTTATGTATCGCGGTCTCAATATCTGTTCGTTTATGTTCTAATTCAACTGCATAAGATTTGCATATCTGTTCGGCAAGTTGAAATTGCCCAGACACTGTGGACACCTGCTCAGTGAGCTTTGCATTGGCTATGGAGAAATCATCTGCTCTCTGCGTCTCAGAATGAAGTTGTTCAAAATTTTGTTCAAACTCTTGGAGTTTCGCAGACAGATCAGAATTCTCTTCTTTAAGTGCTTTTGTAATTTTCCACTCTTTGCAGAATCGATCCCATGCAGAATCATACAAGGCAAACATATTTTCCCACAGTTTGAACATGAAGCACTCATTTTCATTGAAATGATATTTAGATCTCTGCCATTTCTTAATTTCTTGTTCAGTGGAAATTCTGCAAAAGGAGGTTCTTGTAAGATCCATCTTGATACCTAAAAAATATAATGATCGTTTAGGATTGAATTGATTTGATCAAAAAGTTAATCAACTAAAATAATTTTAAAATCAATTTAGAACGAGTTGATTAACGGCAACAATGATATGTGGCAACAATGATTTAGAAATAAGCGCGATTGATGATGAACAACAATTAAAAATATTTCAAGTAAAATCGATTAAAATTGATGTTCCAATAAAATGGATGATTTACTCTTGATTACATCAATTAATGATGTTTACTCTTGATTCAAATTACAATCAGAATAGACTTGAAATTGTTCCTCAAGAACTAATAAAGAATAGCAAATGAGCTGTCCACTCTTGATTCACTTCTTGATGGAATTAATTGGTTGTCTCGAATGGCAATTAAATTTCATAAGTAAATTGAATATCCTTGAGATTTAATATGCAAATAGGATGTGCAACACCACGACAAAAACAAATGAGATTTATAATGCAAACGGCTGCACAAGTCTCGATGAAGGGACAATTACACAATTAATTAAATGTTGTTCTCGATATCAATTGCCAGATTAATTCAAACAAAAGCAAGTTTCGGAACTAAACAAAAAGCAGCTTGAGTAAAGAGCTATTAAAGCAAAATGCAGGCCTATAATTCTCGAAATGACAGCCCTCGAACATTTCAAACAATAAAATATTGCTAATTAATTCAAAAGTAAACAATAATCCATTCATGCAATAAAATACTGTTGTTAAAGCTGTCGTGTGATGTATCTGGCAAGAATTAATAAATGCAAGCTAGCTGTCGTGTAAGGTGCGTACAAATCGAGGGACTGAATTAATATATGAACAGCTGAGCATCTAATTAATTTAAATGGGAGTCAATTATCGAGTGACAGCTGTTTCTCGATTAAGGAAAACGCATCTATTGAAGTGGTCTCGAGAATCCAGAAAGCAGATTCAAAAAGTCACGCTTTTGCGGTTCGATAGCTTCGGCCTTGTAACCGTGCAATAGAATGGTGCTATAGAGTGCGATAGGGTTCGTGGGTCGGTGAGATAGGATACGTGCGGTTGATAGAATGGGTGTAATAGAATCCGATTCCTTCACAAGTTAACACTGAGACAATCACATGCGATTGCGCTACGCGATAGGTAGAATGGTGCGATACAGGGTCCCGGCTAATAGCTTTCAATCGCGTGCGATAGGGTGCCGGCTGATAGCTTTCAAATACGGCTGATAGAATCCAACAAACACCTACAAACACCTTTTTCACATACTAACACATTTAAATCAGATCAAACTCAACTAACTTCATCTTCTTCCTTAAAACCCACTCAAGAACATGAAGAACACAAAATTTGAAAACTCAACCAAATCGAATTTTCTCTTCAGATCTACTTGTCTCCACTTACACAAACACCTTTTATGTACTCCTAACTCGAAAACAAGTATTAAAATTCCCGTTTTTGGGCAAAAATCGTGAAAAACACTTGAAAAACCCGGAAAATGAAAATTTAGATCTCTCTCAAACCGTAAGGAGTTTTTGCATGAAATTTTTACACAATATTCCTTTCGTCTAGAGGAATAACATATCCGAAAATCAACTCAATCGGAGGTCGTATGAATTTTCTAGGAATTTCTGAAAATCACA
The DNA here is from genome assembly GCA_947179395.2 of Pulicaria dysenterica. NCBI lineage: Eukaryota > Viridiplantae > Streptophyta > Magnoliopsida > Asterales > Asteraceae > Pulicaria > Pulicaria dysenterica. Next base: position 27,813,128 of record OX359289.1, on the reverse strand, counting down.
ACCACTTTTTCACGAATTTTTTTGAAAAATGCTTCAAAATTTTATCAAAACACACTCAAATCAATCCTAATCAGACTCTGATACCACTTGTTGGTCCCAAGTGGTTCAGGTATCAAGATCTATGGAGGGAACAATGGCTAATAATCTATAAGATGTAGAGAGAATAAGTTTTCACCATACAAAACACACACATAAGTTTGAGATTATGGCAAAGTCCACCAAATGACAACTAGTCATTTGGCTTATATACCCCTAAGGGTATTTACATGTTTAGTCCTTCTAGTTTGTACGTAGTACAAACGTTACCTAGAATTCAATCTTCTATTCTATACAATATTTAATTCTAACAATCTCCCCCTTTGTATAGAAAATAGAAGATGTTGGTCTTTTCAGCATCATACGGGCTCTAACAATCTCCTCTTATGAATATGCAAATTTCTTGTTGCATTCTTTCAGCTTTAGGAGACAAGACTTGAACGATTCCTTTTTGAATCTTCAGTCTTTGATCGGATGTCTTCAGAATGTCTTCTCATCTCGAAAGACAGGCTCTTCAATTTTAAGAATAGTCTTCACTTTTAAATCTTGATGAGAACTTGAATCTTGAAAGTACAAAATAACATCCTTTTTCTTGTGATTTTCGGACTTGCACCTGTAACCTAAGGACATTCAACCTTTTGTTGTATGAACGGTTTAGCATGTAGTGGTTTTCAGCATGTGCGATCTTGAGTCTTTAAACAAAACGAGTCAGGAAGAATATTTGTTCTCTCCCCCTTGAATGTAGCTCTAGATCTTGTTGATTTCTTCAGAACTTGTTTAAATTTCGATTAAGCCCTTTTTCTGTTCTAAACTTGAATTCTTTTCTTCTGTTGTTCTTTTCTTTGCTCCCCCTTAACTTGACATATGAATTTTCAAATTTGGTTCTCTTTGTCTCCCCCTCAACATATGAATCATGTCTTCGCCAATAAGCTCAAAATCAACCGAGTTAAGTAGTAAAATTTCTCCCTTTGAAATGGAATAGGAGTTGTAGAATAAAATGAATAGAAGTCTTGATCTCTTGAGCTTCTTGAGGGTCTTGTGCTTATTGTCTTGAATCGCTCCGTTAACCTAAGGCATTGATCGCCTTCAGTTATATTAGCAGTTTAGCATATAGAGGTTTTCAGCATCTAGATCATTGAGCATTGGTAGCATCAGCGGAAGCATATAAGGATTCATCAACAGGAGAGAATATGTTGCTTACTCCCCCTAGAATCACGAACGGGGAAACCCTCCCCCTACAATGTTGCTCTCGATCCTTGAAGATAAAATTGGGGCGAGAATAAATTTTTACTTTCATCTAAGTACTTCTCCCCCTAGACTGAATACCTCGTACAATATGTCTCATGCAGTAACCAACTGAATAAATCTTTATATCTCCCCCTCAACACTGAATTTTCCTTGACAATCCTTCTCAACACTGAATTTCTTTGAAAATCATTCTTGTTGTACATCACATGATTTCTCATCCGGTTACGAATGATAACAAGTGTCCATATGTATCCAACAAACAGAGATACATTCATAAATTTGGAAAGATAGTTTGAGGGAGAAGTTGAAAAATAGTTAGTGAGTTGTGGGTGAGACAGGATCAAAAGAAAAGAAAGATCCTTACCAAATAGTATACATCTGGGTAGCCACATCTGCTACTGGATCTCATTCGTTGAGATTTGGTATTGAAATAGACATCATGGACCCAGTGATGCAATGCACTAACTATTTGGTAAGAATCTTTCTTTTCTTTTGATCCTGTCTCACCCACAGCTCACTAACTATTTTTCAACTTCTCACTCAAACTCTCTTTCCAAATTTATGAATGTATCTCTGTTTGTTGGATACATATGGACACTTGTTATCATTCGTAACCGGATGAGAAATCATGTGATGTACAACAAGAATGATTTTCAAAGAAATTCAGTGTTGAGAAGGATTGTCAAGGAAAATTCAGTGTTGAGGGGGAGATATAAAGATTTATTCAGTTGGTTACTGCATGAGACATATTGTACGAAGTATTCAGTCTAGGGGGAGAAGTACTTAGATGAAAGTAAAAATTTATTCTCGCCCCAATTTTATCTTCAAGGATCGAGAGCAACATTGTAGGGGGAGGGTTTCCCCGTTCGTGATTCTAGGGGGAGTAAGCAGCATATTCTCTCCTGTTGATGAATCCTTATATGCTTCCGCTGATGCTACCAATGCTCAAGGATCCAGATGCTGAAAACCTCTATATGCTAAACTGCTAATATAACTGAAGGCGATCAATGCCTTAGGTTAACGGAGCGATTCAAGACAATAAGCACAAGACCCTCAAGAAGCTCAAGAGATCAAGACTTCTATTCATTTTATTCTACAACTCCTATTCCATTCCAAAGGGGGAGATTGTTAGAACTGTATTATTGTAATATAATAGGAGTTCAACAATAGTTGAGGGTGCTTATTGAAAATATACTCTTTGGGTATATAAGCATATGACTAGTGTAAGTGTATGTTAAGAATTGCCACACTTACAAGAAATAAACTATGTGTGTTTTGAAGGTGAAACGAGATTCTCTCTCTACCTCTTCATAGTTATCTTAGCAATCCTTCAATCTACCGCTTGTTTATCATCAACAAAGATCTAAAATTTGTTGCTTTTGGGGTTGAGAGAAGATGTATGGTTTTGTTTTAGATCCTGGAATATGGTTTTGGTTCAGATATGGAATACGGTTTTGGTTCAAAACTGAAATATGGCTTTGTTTCATATCTGAAATATGTTTTTTGTTTCATATCAAAATATGGTATTGATTCATATCTGAAAGGTATTGTTTTATATCTAAAATATGGTATTGTTTCATATCTGAAAAATGCTATTTAATTCAGATCTGAAACGGTAGTATTTCAGATCTGAAACGATACTATTACAGATCTGAAATGATATCGTTTGAGATTTATAATACTACCATTTAAAATCTGAAATATTCATCCAGCAAATAAAAAAACAACATTTTATTTGAGATATGAATTGACGTAGGAGTAGTTTAAAAAAAACCTAGATAAAGAAATTATTTAAAACATATCAAATGTGGTGTCTAATTAAAGAGAAAACAATTCTTGTTAATATGATGCAATTTGTTTGAATTATAAATAAGTAGTTTTTAAGATATTTTAATTTAAAAAATAAGGTGAATTGCTTAAAGTAAATAAAAAAGAAATTAGAAAAAAAAGTAATTGACGGAGGAAAAGGGACGTGTTGTGCATCTTAATTTCAAATTACATTTTTAACCTTCAATCTTAAATACAGGTTCAGTAAATCTAATCTAATCTTAACCATTAATTTACTAAATCAATAGTCCATATTTAGTCTCTCATTCTCATCTTATTTATCATTCTTAATATAACCCTCCCAATATATATATATATATATATATATATATATATATATATATATATATATAGAAATTGAATCATTAAAGAACCATGTGTTAAACAAAGAACCTAAAGAACCAATCTGGACCTTTGGATCATCAAAATCAATGGATGAGATTGATTAGTGGCAAAACTGTAATTATTATGTATTAATTAAGGAAGAAAAGGGTAAACATGAAAAATCTCCCCTCCTCCCCCAACAAACTCGATTTAAAAAAAAAAAAAAACCCCCAAAATTTTTAAATTGTCATAACTTTTTAAGTTTTGTGAATTTGAACAAAAAAATTATACCAATCTTTTAGTTTTTAATCATCTTTCAAACAAGATCACTCTTCCCATATTTTTCTAAAATTTTTTTAACATGAAAATTTTGTTTGCATTTAGGCAGCATGTACGTTTTCGTTTTTTGCATTTTGTATTTAGGTTTCAATGAACACAGCTCAAAATGCAAACTACGGATTTTGCATTTAGGCTTGAATGAACCCAGCTCAAAATGCAAACAACGGAGTTTGCATTTAGGCTTGAATTGCCCAGCTCAAAATGCAAACTACGGATTTTGCATTTAGGCTTGAATTACCCAGCTCAAAATGCAAACTACGGATTTTGCATTTACGCTTGAATTACCCAGCTCAAAATGCAAACTACAGATTTTGCATTTTGGGCTTGAATGAACCCAGCTCAAAATGCAAACTTCAGATTTTGCATTTTGAGTTTGAATGAACCCAACTCAAAATGCAAACTTTGCATTTCAAAAAAAAAAAAAGTTTCAGAAATATATCAAGTCCGGTCTTGTTTGAAAGAGGATGAAAAACTAAATCTAACGGTATAATTTTTATGTTAAAATTGTTAAGAACGAACGAGTTATGATTATTTAAAGTAAATGGGGTTTTTTTTTTAAGTTTGTTGTGGGTTTTGGTTGTGGGTGCTGTAGGCGCCGATTGTTTTTTTTTAATTTCCTTTTTTGCCATAAACAATGTGCCACATGTCATTACCAGGGAGGTTCTTTAGGTTCTTTGTTTAAGGGAGGTTCTTTGTTTAACCACACCCTATATATATATATATACACCCCCCCAATAAGGTACTTTCACTATATATATACTTCTAGAAAATACGATTAGAAAGAAAATTATTCTAAAATGATAAAATGAACACAACTTGGATGTAACGTTCTCCCCTTTGTGTTTATTGTAAATAACGAATAATAAAGGAAGATTGTTTTTTTTCCGCTGGAACATTTGATCTTGAGCATAATCATAGAATGGATGTTGAGGAAATCTTCAGTTTCAGTATCTTAGGTATTTTTTTATCAAACAAAAGAATACATTCCCCATCGGATGTAGCTCTTTATCTTTAACAATGACTTGAAACCACTTCGTTACCAAGCTTCCCCTCGATCTTTCGAACATATATCTTCTTATGGAAGGCACCCGGTGAAAAGTGATGTGTTTTTATGCAGATTTTCTCTTTAGAAAGTCTTAAAAGATGTTTGACGGAGCAAATCACAAATGGATATTTACGCTCAGGCAAGGTGGGAAGATGTGCATTCGTGTTAGCATTCGAGAACGATATTGTTTGACTAAAATGCACAAAGTGGATGAGTAGAGTTGTGATTCATGAAGTAATAAGTGTCCTTGTTCATATCACGACGAGCAACTCAATTCTTGTAAGCATGATGTGTAACACGAAAAACAATGCATAGCTTAGCTTAGCTTTCTTGGAACGGTTTCATTTGATTTAATTATAGTAATTTAGTATTAAACCTTTTGTTTGCTTGTCGTTTGTTTGTTTTTGCATAGCTTAGCTTTCTGTCCATCAATCGCGGCGCGATCTCCTTGATCGTTGCGCGATCGTTGTTGACAGCTTGTTTCTTGTTCCGTTTTTAGTGTTAGCTTTAGTTTTAGTTGTTAGTTTTAGTTTATGTTTTCCAGGCCTGTTAAGGGTAGTACTTCTGCTCCTTAGACACCCCTTAGGGTTTTCTAATTTTTATGTCCGCCAACCCACCACCTGTTGATACGCCTCCCGAGCTTGTTGAACCATTTAAAGAACCGGAGCTCGAATTCAATCGTTTGAGGAGAGCCACACGCGAAAGAGTGCGTCTACGTAGGATGGCGGAAGATCTTGCTAAATTGTCACTTGAGGAGTACGCGAGCCACCTTCGTGAAGGAAACGTAGCAGGGATTCATCGTCCCGAAATCCACGATCAATCAAACTTCGAAATAAAGGGCAGTTCCTTCATCTTCTATGGGAGACTCCTTTCACCGGAAAGGATCATGAAGACGCCAACCAGCATGTTGAGGCCGTTCTCGAAATCGCCGACTACTTCCATATTTCGGGAGTAACGAAAGATACCGTCATGCTGCGAGTGTTCCAAATAACACTCCATGGCGCAGCCAAACATTGGCTAAGATCCGAGCCACCCATCCGTACATGGGATGCGCTCAAAACAAAATTCATTAAGCAATTTAGTCCTCCTTCTAAAATTGCACAGATGAAAATGCAAATCCAAAATTTCACGCAATTGGAGGCCGAAACTCTTTATGAAGCCTGGGACCGGTACAAGGAGATGCTGCAAAACTGCCCGCAACATGATCTTAATGCTCACCAGGTTGTTCAAACTTTCTATAATGGTATCAATGTCTGCACAAGACAAATGGTCAATTCTCAAGGGCCAATACCAAAGAAAACCCCTGCTCAGGGTTATGCCATTATAGAGGAGTTGGCTCAGGACTCCCACCAGTAGCACTCTGCGAGAGACCCTTCCTTTCGTAGAAACACTTCCTCCTCCACCGACAAGTCAGACCACATGGCAGCCCTTAATGCCAAGCTATATGCATTAGGGCGGGATATGAAAATACTTCAACAAAACATCATATCATGCAAGTCGGTTGTGAAAACTGCATCGGACCCCATCTTGCACGAGATTGCCCTTATAACGAGGAAGGAAATCTCAAGGAATATACGTGTAATTCTTCTTAGGATAAGTATGATTATCTGGAGGACGAGGCATACTTTCGTCACCGCAGGGTGAATTATAAACCTTATCCCGAATACCGCAAGGAGATGGAGGCAAAATATAGGCAGCAAGGCCAGGGACCCTATCAGAAAGAACCACCAAAGGAGCCGGAGAAGACGCCTAAGTTCGAGGAGATGCTCAACCGCTTCGCAGCAGCGTCCGATTAGAGGCACAAAGAGACCGAGGAGCTAGTTAAGAGGATCGGATCGACTACCGAGGCAGCACTTACCCAAATCGGGCAAATCTCTCGGGTTTTACAGGACCGCTTCCCTGGGACTCTTCCAAGCAACACCGAGACCAATCCAAAAGCCGATCTTAAAGCAGTGTCTATTAGGAACAATCAAACACTCCATGATCCATCACCTAGTAGTCTCAACACTGATTCTGAGGTGTAGCCACCTCCGCAGCCTGAGCCAGAGAAAGAGAAGGAGTTAACTCCTGAACCTTCAGCTACATCACCTGCTGCTCCATCTGATCCACATCCCGCAGCAACACCTGTTGCTTCACCGGTTCCACCTCCTGTGAAACTATACCGTCCACCGATACCCTATCTATAGCGTCTCCGAAAAGAAGACCATGATGAGAAGTATCGGAAATTCCTCGAGCACTTGAAATCTTTGCATATCAACATTCCCTTTGTTGAGGCTATGGCTCAAATGCCCAAGTATGCAAAGTTCATGAAAGACCTGCTTACTAATCATAAGAAACTTGAAGAGGTCTCGAGTGTTACACTCAATGATCAGTGCTCAGCAACGATGCTCAAAAAGATCACGAAGAAAATGACCTATCGCGGGAGTCTTACTCTACCTTGCAAGTTTGGCAACATGCCCATCACTCAAGCTTTGGCCGATTCAGGTGCGAGCGTGAATCTCATGCCATATTCTTTCTTTGCCAAACTGGGCCTTCCCGATCCCATGCCCATTCGCATGTCCATACATCTCGCAGATAAATCCGTCACTCATCCGCGAGGGATAATTGAGGATTTATCAGTAAAGGTAGACAAATTCATCTTTCCTACGGATTTTATTGTTCTTCATATGGAGGAAGACGATCATGTAACACCCTCCTTACCGGCCTAGATTAATTAAGGTAATTAAGTAGGATTACCTTTAATTATTTTGTTGATTAATTAAATATATGAAATAATTAATTTAACTATGTGTTTAATTGTTTTTGTGTTAAGCAATTGATTAAATATTAATAAATTATTAGTGGGGTGGTGGGGGGTTTAGGTGGCCGAGAGAAGGATGGTTAGTCATCACCCTAGTCTCTAGGTGTGCCACTAACCCCATTTGTGTGTGTGATAACCGAATGAGAGTATCCAATACTCTCATTCTTGCATGCAAAAGTTGAGAGTGTTTGTGTGTGTTGTGTGTGTTTACTCTCGGAAGTAGAAGAACAAAGAAGAACCGATTGTTCTTCAAGAACTCGTTTGAGTTTAGAGATTATTAATCAAGCATCACAAGGTTAGATCTTATGATCCTCGCATGATTAAATTGTTGTTTAAATCGATTCTTTGTATTGCATGCTACTTTGATGAGAACTTGTTGAACATAGGATGCATGTAGAAGAATCCATGTTAGAATGAATATGTTTATATGCCATTTCTGTGTTTTAAATGATGTTAGAACATGCATGCTAAAAATGGTAGAAATCTGGATTGAAATGAATGATTGGATAATAAGTATGAATGAATCGGAATTCGAGAATGGAGCAATCAGTATTTGAGGAAATCCGGATTCTTTGGTTTGAATAGCATGGGATTGAATTGAATAACTTAGAAATTTCCTAACTATTGGAATCGCATATGATTGGATCGCATGGGATTACATATGACTTGAATCGAATGATTTGAATATGACTTGAATCGCATTGGATTATAGTTGATTTGAATCGCATGGATATGAATTGCATTGAATCGAATCGCATTGGATTTGACAGTTGTATTTCGTGATTGAATCGCATGCGATATATATAGTATCAATCGCATGCGAATGGAATGGAATGATTCACGTGGAACTCGATTCGGCTCAATCGCATGCGATTCACATAGAATCAATCGCATGCGATTCGCAATGGGAAAATTGTATTCGATTCGAATGAGATGAATTGCATGGAAGATCAATTGCATTGGATGTCAACATCATATTATGAAAGATCAATTTATGGATGACTTGAAGATGAACATGAATTTGTGGCCTTAGCTTATGAAAGGAATGATTAAATTTGCCTAAGCTAAGGAGTTGAATGAATTCACAGGATTACAGTAAGTAAAGAGTAATCGTGAATTGTGATGTATTGTTGCATATACATGAATTGATATGTACTTGTGGATTTATATGTACATATATGTTTAATTTTAGTATTTTACTTATTGTTTGATGATTAAGCAAATACTGATTGTTGGTTGTTTGTTCAGGTGGTAGCAAGACTCAGTAGTAAGCAAAACTGAGTTCCCTGAGCATTGAAGATATCGGTGAGTGGATATATATCTTGGATGTATAAGATATATCACCTGATTGTTACTCCTTTCTGTATATATACATGTTGTTGTGAGATCAGCTTGGCGGTTGTTATTCAGCTGGGCCTATGTTTAGAGATATACAGTATTAGTATTTGTCTTGATAAGCATTTGTTGTAATCAAGAAGTACTATTATTGTTGTCTGTTGTAACTTGGCTATCGGTAAACCTATGCTTTGGCCGGCATTTGGTTGTAGGTGTTGCAACACCGCCGGTTCTCTTGTTTGTTTGAGCATTGTTGGTTTGGGCTTGATGCCTTGTATGTTTGTGGTATCTATTCTCTCACTTAGCTTTGTGCTAATTCCTCACTGTTGATTTCTTTTCAGGAGAATCCAGGTAGATGGATTAAAGAGCTAAACTGGGATTTTGGTACTGATCTAACTCTGATATCTGATGATTTTGTAAAGAGCCTGTTTTGTAGTAACACTGTACATGTTTTGTAAAGATAAATATCTTAATTACTGATGATTAAAAATTATATAGTATTATATTTTGTTAATTAAGCTTCCGCGCGTCTTTACAATAGTGTTAGTAAGAACAGTGTTACAAATTTGGTATCAGAGCCGTGGTTTGAGGATTTGCACTGTAGTTGTGCAATACTTGAACTGAGGCTCTGATCAGTCCAATATTCCAGGGTGGGAAATTAGTATAGTAGCTATAGAGAATTTGATGTTGGTACTAACAGATTATAATCTGACAACTGGTGAGATGTTGTGTAGAACAGATTATGGCTGATAACAACGAGATCCCGGTATTTACCCCACAGTCCCCAAGGAGACAGCATAACAATGTTTCATCTACTGCTGTGAATGAACAACACGGAGCAGGTACTTCTCATCATGGGGAGTCAGACAACCCAGATTATGTGTTACAGTTGGAAGACACTTTACAGACTCAGAGGGATCGGATTCTTGAACTGGAGCAACAGTTAAACCAAACCCAGTCTTCCCAACCAACCACCACTGTGCAGATGCCATCAGTAACAGCCCCTGTTACTCAACCGGTACCACCTCCTGTATATACTACTGCACCTGTGAGCACGATGTCGACCCCATATGGATCTTTTCCATTTTTCCAGATACCTTAGGGAGTGTCAAACCAACCCCAACCGCAAAATGTTTTTATTCCTTGGTTTCCTCAACAAGAGAATAGGAACAAATGTCAGTATAAGGATTTCGTGGCGTGCGGAGCACCTGAATATTCGGGAAGTTCGAACCCGAATGTTACATTAAACTGGTTGAAAGAGACAGTGAAGACTTTGGAGGCAAGTAATTGTGAGAAGTCAGATTGGGTCAAGTTCGCAACTAGACGTTTTAAGGATCAGGCTTTAACTTGGTGGGATTCGTTGACGGCACATTTACCGAGAGAGATTGTGAATGCTATCACCTGGGTACAATTTGAGGAGAAGTTCTGTGAGCAATTTTGCAACGCTTTTAATATGGAGAAAATTCAGAGGGAATTTCTGGATCTTGCACAGACATATAAGATGTTTGTTGAGGAATTGATTACAAAATTTCAGGAGAGTTTGAGGTTTGCAAGACAGTGGGTGCCCAGTGAACATTCTCAAATACAACATTTCGTGAAGGCTTTATTGCCTGAATATCGGGGTAACACCCGAATGGCAACTTCACTTGTTCAGGCGTTCACTCTAGCCAGATCTGCAGAGTCAGATGATCAGGACAGTGAAAAGATGAACATAGGGTCGTTTAACAAGTTTGGTGGAAGCTCCAGTGGGAATCAAGGTAAGGGCAAAGGGCAGAGTCATCACGGAAAGTCAGATCAGAGACCAAAGGGATCAGGGTATCCTCAGAATAAGCCGTGGTGCCATAGTTGCAAAGCTCGTCACACGGGGCAGTGTTCACCGCAAACACGGAGATGTTTGAGGTGTGGTGAGACAGGTCATGATATTGGTGCATGTAAGTTCAACACCTTTGTCTGCTGGAACTGTAAAGAAGAAGGGCACAGGGCTGGTACGTGTCCTAAGTTGAAGACCACAGGGACTGGGGCAGGGGTAAATATCACCGGGGGATCGTCTTCTGCAGGTCAGAAGAGAAAGATTGTACCTTCTGCTGAAGGTAGGGCATTTAAGATGACTGCCAAGGAAGCTACTGGCAGTGATGATGTGATAACCGGTATGTTCATAGTTAACTCTATGCCTGCACGTGTTTTGTTTGATTCTGGTGCAAATAGGTCATTTATATCTTTGACTCTATGTGAAAAGTTGAAATTGCCTGTTTCTGTTAATACTACTCCTTTAGAAGTAGAAGTAGCTGATGGTAGTGTAGTACCTGTTACCACTTCTGTGACTGGAGTTCAGGTTAGTATTGATGGTACTAGTTTCCCTGTAGACTGTTTGGTGATGCCTATACCTGGTTTCGATTTAGTATTAGGCATGGATTGGTTGAGTCTTCATAGGGCTAGTATTCAATGTCATAAGAAACTGATAACTATTCCTCTGACTGACGGGTCGCATGTCGTAGCTCGTGGGGATAGATCTTCGTCTTCCTTTCCGTTAATCTCGTACATGAAGGCTAGAAAATCTTTAGCCAAAGGGTGTGCGTCGTTTCTAGCTTATGCTATTGATGTGAAGAAGGAAAAGCGGCCTGTTCTTGATGTTCGTATTGTTTCGGAGTACCCGGAAGTATTTCCTGATGATCTGCCAGGGTTGCCACCTGTTCGAGATGTCGAATATAAGATTGATCTTATACCTGGTAGTACACCGATTGCGAAAGCTCCGTATCGATTAGCTCCTTCAGAAATCAGAGAAATGATGACTCAGATACAGGAACTGTTAGACAAGGGGTTTATTCGTCCAAGCTCTTCGCCTTGGGGTGCACCAGTATTGTTTGTGAAAAAGAAAGACGGGACTATGCGTATGTGCATTGATTACAGAGATCTGAATAAGAGAACTGTCAAGAATAAGTATCCGTTGCCAAGGATAGATGATTTGTTTGATCAACTTCAGGGAGCTTCGTACTTCTCGAAGATTGATTTGAGGTCGGGTTATCATCAGGTAAGAGTAGCTGAAGAGGATATACCAAAGACAGCTTTTCGTACACGGTATGGTCACTATGAGTTTCTTGTAATGCCGTTTGGTCTGACTAACGCTCCAGCAGTGTTTATGGATCTGATGAATCGGGTTTGTCGACCTTTTCTGGATAAATTTGTTATTGTGTTTATAGATGATATTTTGGTGTATTCTAAATCGGAGAATGAACATGATCAGCATCTGCGTCAAGTTTTGGAGATTCTCAAGCAACACAAACTGTATGCCAAGTTGTCTAAGTGCGAATTTTGGTTGCGTGAAGTCAAGTTTCTGGGTCATGTGATTTGTGAAGACGGAGTGAAAGTGGATCCATCAAAGATAGAGGCTGTAATGAATTGGGATGCTCCTAAGACACCGACAGAGATCAAGAGTTTTCTTGGTTTGGCAGGTTATTACAGAAGGTTCATAAAAGACTTTTCGAAGCTTGCTGGTCTGTTGACTAAACTAACCAGAAAAGATGTTCAGTTTCAGTGGAGTGAGGCTCAGGAGACTGCTTTCCAGATTTTGAAGCAACTTCTGTGTCAGGCTCCTGTTCTTGCGTTGCCTGAAGGATCTGAAGATTTCGTGGTTTATTGTGATGCCTCTCATGCTGGGTTAGGATGTGTACTGATGCAGAGAGGTAAAGTTATAGCTTATGCTTCCAGACAGTTGAAACCCAATGAGAAGAACTACCCTACTCATGATTTGGAGTTAGCAGCAGTGGTTTTTGCCTTGAAGCTGTGGAGGCATTATCTGTATGGTACAAAATGCACGATTTGCACTGATCACAAGAGTCTGCAGTATGTATTTACACAGAAGGAATTGAATATGAGACAGCGTCGATGGTTAGAGTTGATTAAAGATTACGACTGTGATATCCAGTATCATCCCGGAAAAGCTAATGTAGTAGCTGATGCACTCAGTCGGAAAGGTTTTGTAGATACAGTAAAGTTTATGCGGTTAGAGATTAAGTCAGATTTGATAGATCAGTTGATGGCTGCACAATTAGAAGCACTGAAGGTAGAAAATCTGAAAGATGAGTTGATGGTTAAGAGACAGCATGAGTTGACTACTGATTTTCGTGGATTAAAGATGTATTAGAACCGTGTTTGGGTGCCGAAGTTTGGTAATTTGCGGGATTTGATTTTGAATGAAGCACACAAGTCTAAGATGTCTGTTCACCCGGGTAGCACCAAAATGTACCTCAGTATGAAAGCTTTCTACTGGTGGCCTACTATGAAGGTTGATGTTGCACGTTTTGTAGGATCGTGTCATATATGTTCACAAGTGAAAGCCGAACATCAGAAGCCGTATGGAACTTTGACTCAGTTGAAAATACCTGAATGGAAGTGGGATCACATCACGATGGATTTTGTAACGAAACTTCCAAGGACTCAGAAGGGAAATAATATGATTTGGGTTATTGTGGATAGATTAACCAAGAGTGCACATTTTCTGGCTACCGCAGAGACTGCAAATTTGAGTAAGTTAGCTAAGCTGTATATTGATGAAATTGTTTCTAGACACGGAGTGCCTTTGTCTATTGTGTCAGATCAGGATTCGAGGTTTGTGTCAAATTTCTGGAATAGACTACAGCAAGAATTGGGATCAAGAGTTCATTTGAGTACAGCTTACCATCCACAGACAGATGGTCAATCAGAGAGAACAATTCAGACTTTAGAAGATATGCTTCGGGCATGTGCGTTAGAGTTTGGAGGTTCTTGGGATTCACATCTACCACTGGTTGAGTTTGCTTACAACAATTCTTATCACTCCAGCATCGGGATGCCGCCGTATGAGATGTTATATGGACGACCGTGCAGAACTCCTACTTGTTGGTTAGAGGCAGGAGAAAAGCAGTTTGCCGGACCAGACATTGTACAGATAACAGCAGATAAAGTTGCAATAGCTCGAGAAAAGTTGAAAGCTGCAAGGGATCGACAAAAGATGTATGCTGATCCGCGTCGTCGACCAATGACTTTTGTTGAGGGAGAACGAGTTTATTTGAAAGTTTCTCCGTGGAAGGGCGTGATACGCTTTGGGAAGCGTGGAAAGTTAGCTCCTTGATATATTGGTCCGTTCAGAATCAGAAAGGTAGTAAATGATCAGACTGTGGTTTTGGATCTTCCTGATGAGTTAGCTGGAATTCATGATACGTTTAATATCTGTTATCTGAGAAAGTGTAATGTAGAAGATCAGACTCAAGTGTTACCGATTCAGGATCTTCGAGTAGATTTGAACAAAAGATTGATTGAGAAACCTGTTGAACTGCTAGATAGAAAGGTAACTAAGTTGAGGAACAAGCAGATACCGATGGTTTTGGTAAAGTGGAAGCACAGTTTAGGATCAGACCTGACTTGGGAAACAGAGGATGACATGAGGAGTCGTTACACAACCTTGTTTGAGCGCGAGTAGATTCCGAGGACGGAATCTTCTTAAGGGGGGAAGATTTGTAACACCCTCCTTACCGGCCTAGAGTAATTAAGGTAATTAAGTAGGATTACCTTTAATTATTTTGTTGATTAATTAAATATATGAAATAATTAATTTAACTATGTGTTTAATTGTTTTTGTGTTAAGCAATTGATTAAATATTAATAAATTATTAGTGGGGCGGTGGGGGGTTTAGGTGGCCGAGAGAAGGATGGTTAGTCATCACCCTAGTCTCTAGGTGTGCCACTAACCCCATTTGTGTGTGTGATAACCGAATGAGAGTATCCAACACTCTCATTCTTGCATGCAAAAGTTGAGAGTGTTTGTGTGTGTTGTGTGTGTTTACTCTCGGAAGTAGAAGAACAAAGAAGAACCGATTGTTCTTCAAGAACTCGTTTGAGTTTAAAGATTATTAATCAAGCATCACAAGGTTAGATCTTATGATCCTCGCATGATTAAATTGTTGTTTAAATCGATTCTTTGTATTGCATGCTACTTTGATGAGAACTTGTTGAACATAGGATGCATGTAGAAGAATCCATGTTAGAATGAATATGTTTATATGCCATTTCTGTGTTTTAAATGATGTTAGAACATGCATGCTAAAAATGGTAGAAATCTGGATTGAAATGAATGATTGGATAATAAGTATGAATGAATCGGAATTCGAGAATGGAGCAATCGGTATTTGAGGAAATCCGGATTCTTTGGTTTGAATAGCATGGGATTGAATTGAATAACTTAGAAATTTCCTAACTATTGGAATCGCATATGATTGGATCGCATGGGATTACATATGACTTGAATCGAATGATTTGAATATGACTTGAATCGCATTGGATTATAGTTGATTTGAATCGCATGGATATGAATTGCATTGAATCGAATCGCATTGGATTTGACAATTGTATTTCGTGATTGAATCGCATGCGATATATATAGTATCAATCGCATGCGAATGGAATGGAATGGTTCACGTGGAACTCGATTCGGCTCAATCGCATGCGATTCACATAGAATCAATCGCATGCGATTCGCAATGGGAAAATTGTATTCGATTCGAATGAGATGAATTGCATGGAAGATCAATTGCATTGGATGTCAACATCATATTATGAAAGATCAATTTATGGATGACTTGAAGATGAACATGAATTTGTGGCCTTAGCTTATGAAAGGAATGATTAAATTTGCCTAAGCTAAGGAGTTGAATGAATTCACAGGATTACAGTAAGTAAAGAGTAATCGTGAATTGTGATGTATTGTTGCATATACATGAATTGATATGTACTTGTGGATTTATATGTACATATATGTTTAATTTTAGTATTTTACTTATTGTTTGATGATTAAGCAAATACTGATTGTTGGTTGTTTGTTCAGGTGGTAGCAAGACTCAGTAGTAAGCAAAACTGAGTTCCCTGAGCATTGAAGATATCGGTGAGTGGATATATATCTTGGATGTATAAGATATATCACCTGATTGTTGCTCCTTTCTGTATATATACATGTTGTTGTGAGATCAGCTTGGCGGTTGTTATTCAGCTGGGCCTATGTTTAGAGATATACAGTATTAGTATTTGTCTTGATAAGCATTTGTTGTAATCAAGAAGTACTATTATTGTTGTCTGTTGTAACTTGGCTATCGGTAAACCTATGCTTTGGCCGGCATTTGGTTGTAGGTGTTGCAACACCGCCGGTTCTCTTGTTTGTTTGAGCATTGTTGGTTTGGGCTTGATGCCTTTTATGTTTGTGGTATCTATTCTCTCACTTAGCTTTGTGCTAATTCCTCACTGTTGATTTCTTTTCAGGAGAATCCAGGTAGATGGATTAAAGAGCTAAACTGGGATTTTGGTACTGATCTAACTCTGATATCTGATGATTTTGTAAAGAGCCTGTTTTGTAGTAACACTGTACATGTTTTGTAAAGATAAATATCTTAATTACTGATGATTAAAAATTATATAGTATTATATTTTGTTAATTAAGCTTCCGCGCGTCTTTACAATAGTGTTAGTAAGAACAGTGTTACAGATCAAGTCCCTATCATCCTGGGAAAACCCTTCCTGTGTACAGCTAGAGCTCTAGTTGACATTCATGAGTCAAAATTGACACTCAGGGTAGGTACTAATGCCATCACTTTCGGACTTAACAAGTCTTTGAGATATTCTAAATGTCTTTATGACTCTACCTTATATATAGGAATTTTTGATACCCTACATGAGAAAAAGCTGCATGAGGAGAGAGCCGAGAAGGCCGAGGGCCTGAAGCCGAAAGAAGATAGTCTTCTCAACCCCGAGAAAGACCAACCTGAGGCTCGTTCAAATAAGGGTAAGCACTTCGACTCTGGAGATAAAGTTCTGTTATTTAATTCGAGGTTGAAGAAGTTTCCGGGCTATCTAAAGACCCAGTGGTACGGACCGTACGAGGTGAAGAAGGTATTCCCTAATAGCACCATTGAGCTACTTGATCCAAAGGGGATGACCTTTAGAGTCAGCAGGAACCGAGTGAAACACTACTCGGAAGGAGGCACCGACAAGAGGGGTATGTGAGGACAAAGGCCTCACCATGCCAAAACCCTAAGTGTGGGGTTGGGAGTCCAGCTAAACGACTCGAGTAAAGAAGTGCTTTCGGGAGGCAGCCCGTGTTCAACTTTGTGTGTATGTTGTCTAGAAACCCTCACGAGACTACAACTTGTCCTCTCGGGCTACCGAGGGGTTTAAAGGCTTGTTTCATACGCTAAATGCAACCGTGATTCCTACGCAAGTGAGTTAGGTTTGTTTATTTTCTTTTGTTTGTTTTGTTTATTTGGTGCTTAGCCGTGATCTATCTTAACATTTTTCTCCGAGTGTTTTTCTTGCAGGTGGTTATAGAGTACACGCTCATGCTGGCATCTTGCTTAGCCTTATCTTTTATTGCTCCATCGTTTGTGTGAATACCCGAAGGGAGTTTTCTCTAATCTTTTTCTACCCTTGTTTTGTTTGTCTTTATGTATAATGGGGACATTGTACGATTTTAAGGTGTGGGGTAGGGGGTTAGAAAAAGATTCCTAGCTTGAACTTAATTTGTCCTTGATTAAATCATGATGGTATTTGGGCTATAATTTTTAAAATTTTAATTTCATTCGAGTAAGTGTTAAGTATTGGTTGAAGGTGTCAAATGTTTGATTTGTGAACAAGTTCAGAAGTTATACTTGGTATTTATGCATAGTATTTAGTGGCTTTTCTCCGTCCTTTAGAAACTTTCATTTATGGTAACCAACTTTTAATTTTTGAATTTAAATAAATGGTTAAGCCCTTTCTGAATCTAAGCTCGACAAAAATAGGCTGAGTGTGAATTTTCTCTTTTACTAATCATGTGCTTGCTAAATTGAGAAAATCCAAAAGAATGAGAAAATTAGAAAAGAAAAAAAAATAGAGCAGCAATAAGGCTAATGGCCAAGAGAGCAACAATAAAGCCAAAAGGCTAGTAGTATAAGTCAAACATGTGGCCTTTAGGACTCGAACAAGTAAGCTCTGAGAGGTGTTCTACACCTAATCACCTAAAGCCAACTGGTTTGGGATCGGTTGGGCAGAAAGTTCGCTACATGGGTTCCATCGAAAGTCATAGACTTATATGGGCAAAATAATAAAAGCATGTGTCAAGTAAATTTGAGAAATCTGCGATAAGTCTTGAGGTTAGGGGGTTCTTAAGGGGTAAATTAACCATAAATGATTCATTAAATAAGGATTGGTTATTGATAAAAAGAGAAAGCATTCGGGATGGTGAGAAGTTAAGAGAGGACCACAACACGGGTATATGCATAGGTCTGGGTGTAATCACTGGCTTGTTTCTATTCAAACGTGTTGACATTTTTCAGCTGTACTTAGTGTTTGTAAGAATGATATTATTTATTTGAATGCCTTAGGCTGGATAAAATTGTGATTTGCTTGAGAACAAGCAAAATTCAAGTGTGGGGTATTTTGATATCGCGTTATTTAATTATTTAATTTTCGTGATATTTGATTGTTTATAATTAAAATCATGAGAAATACATTTAAAATATGTTTAATATCTTTATTAATTAATTCCAGGTTCAAAATTCGGATTAATGAAGATAAAGATGAGAAAAAACAAGATAAACATGAAAAAATCGCCAAAAGTCAAAAAACTGCCCGTTTCGACTCGTCGCATCGCAAAGTCCGCCATCGTCGCGGCGCGAAGTACCTGGTCGCGGCGCGAAACCCCCTGGGCAACTCGATAAATGCGATTTTTCAATTTTCATTCGGGATCATCACTTTTCTCCAACTTTTTCACCACCATAACTCCAGAAAACATCCATTAAACATCCAGGGAGCTTGAGGTATGATCTTGGAGCATTGGAGCTTAATTTGAAGATTAAAGTGAAGCTTTCGGCTAGAACAATTCGGCTTTTATGGTTTTCTTCATTCTTGTTCATCATGTTTCTTTTTATGAATGATTTCCAGAACTTAGTTATGATTGTTCTTGGCTAAAACTTCTGTTTTCCTCCCTAGAGGAGATGTAACTCATGTAATGGTAATTTAATTCATGGCTTTGATGCGTAATTCATGTTTTAATTCAAGTTTAGCTTAATCTTAATTCAACCTTGCTTAGTAATTTGTTTGGTTGTTTATAATCTGAGTTTTGTGTTTTAAAAGACCATTTAATTCATAAAGCTTTGATCTTAATTGTCTAGGACCAATAGATGATTAAAGAGATAGTGATTGATTAAATCCTAGTGTTAAGCAACTTTAAATATATTATTTTACATGTGATTAAACATATAATGACCTTTATATGTTAGTGGTGTTTTGTTGATCATATGAAACATTAAAAGTTAAGTTTTTACTTGGTAATCAAATTAGTTGGCTAATTTTCCCTTTTAATAGCGATTTTGGCCATAAAGGTTATTAATTGGTGTAATAGACGGTTAGAACTAGACCAAGGGTTTAACTAATTTAGAAATCGATACATGAATGTTCAAAGTGTCTTTAGCTCATATTTCCATGAACTAATTGTCATGAAAAGAGTGGAATTGAATCTAGGGAGAGAACATCTTCATATATATATTTAATTCTCCGAGTTAATAGCTTTCTTGTCTTTCTTGCATGCTTTAGTGGATTTCTAGGTTGTTAGTGGCATTAGTTGGTTGAAAGTTCTCAACTTTACCATAAAATTCCCCCTTTAATTGTTTTATTTATTTCCTTTCCCTTAGTTTAGTTTATTTGCTTCCTAGTTTAGTCTAGTTTATTCGTTTAATTTTTAAATCATTATAATTTTATCAAATCATACTCGTTCCCCAAGAGTTCGACACCCGTACTTATTTTCTATACTACGATACAATTAGGTTCACTTGCTTATTTTGTGTCATAGTTGTACGTAAATAATACGGTTTTATAAATTTAAAACATGGTATGCTTTTAGCACATCAAGAGCCGAAGCTCCTGTTTTTCAAATATTTATAGCGTATAAAGATTTCTAATAATAGATTGTTAATGGTTAAAAGCATAGTATCTAAAGATTCTTAACTTATTGCTCTCTTTTTGAAAGTTTGTTATCTGGGGTTGTTTGTAATTGCTTTATAATTTGAAAGTTTATAATTCGAACAGAGGATGAACTGGTGGAAGCCTTAGTAATAGCAACCAGAGCACAGAAGCATTCACTATGTTTTATGGAAGTATTCGTGCATAAAGATGACACGAGCAAAGAGCTACTGGAGTGGGGTTCACGAGTCTCTGCTGCTAATAGCCGCCCTTCAAATCCACAATAGTCGGACAAAGTATGACATGATAAACAAAATAATAATATCATCTTCGAGTTTTGTTTGTAAATATTCATGTTGTAAGATCGGTTATTACATTGTTCGTGATTGCTAATAATGAGCTGTTTATATGTCCTTGGTATGGAATATCTGTGACTTGAGACTATTAAGAGTTGCTTAAGCTATATTTTTACATGTAGGTTATGAACAGTCTTGGCTTATTCCAAACGATCTTTATTCCTAGTTGAGATCGCAATATGCAATATGTGGCTGGTGGCATCCCATGATGTCCATTAGTGATAAACGTTCTCTTGCACCATCCCCATAGCCTCCTCTTCTTCTATCCACTTCTATCCAATGTTATAATAGTGTTAATTATTTTTACTCTTTTTTTTCCGCTTATTTTAAACTTAAACTAGACTAATCATTTCCCCAATTTTTTTAATTTTATTTATTTTATATTTAACTATTAAACGAAATAAAACATATATAGAAATAAAAATATAACAAAAAAATAAATATAAAAATTTCATTATTATAATAAAAATACATTTCATTTATCACATACTATTTCTCTAATTCTTTTTTCTTCGCTAAAGTTTCCTTTATAACAGATCCATTAAGATGATTATGTGGGGTAATGTAAAACTCGAAGTCTTTGTTAAATTACGCTACTTCTTATAGTTTTATTTCATTTGCTTTAAGTGTCAACGTTTTTTTCTCGACTTCAAGTTTTTTCATTTTATATGTCATTATTTTCAGCCTAGTCGTTGAACAACCCAATAAATTATTGACGTTTTCTTACGGATTTACCCCGGTATTGGGCGTACTCGTCGATAGCCTCTTTCCGTTGTTCTTCCCATGGGTCGTTGAGGTTCTTCTATCTCGACCTCTTTGCGCCGGGATGTAGATGTGGTGAAATTTGAATTCATGTTAAGTTTGTGAAATGTTGATAGAAGAAAGTAGATAAAATTTTGAAGTGTTAATGGAAGAGAATAGATAAAATTTTGAAGTGTTGATGTAAGAGATAGATAATCTTTTGAAGTGTGGGGTGAAAATTTTTATAGTGTTAGGGGTGAAATTTTTTAAAGTGTTGAATGATATATTTTAGTAGAACAAGAAACAACAAAGTCATTTTTATTAAAACTTATATTGATTGATTCTTCTACAACCTTTGTTCTGATGTTGTAGACTATGTATGGAGATCACAGAGTAGCCTATAAACACTCCTTCATCACCTTTGGGAGCAAACTTTTACAACTGATCCTTCTGGTTGAGAATGAAACATTGACAACCAAAGATATGCAAAAAGATGATGCTTGGCTTCCTTCCCTTTAGCACTTTAATTGGAGTTTTTTGTGTCTTTTAATGACAAGGGATCTGTTTTGAGTAAAACATGCACAACTGACAGCCTTACTCCATAAATTATATGCTAACCCACTTTCACAAAACATGGTCCTAGCAACTTCAATAAATGTTCTGTTTCTCCTTTCTGATACAACATTTTGTGTGGGGTTCTTAGAGCAGAGAAGTTTTGAGATATCCCTTTCTCACCACTTAAAGCTTGAAGAGTTTGATTTCTAAATTCTATTCCATGATCACTTCTAAACATCCTCACCAGATTGCCATTCACCAATTCCATCTTCTTAATAAAGTAGATTATTTCCTCAACAGCCTTACTCTTTGCTCTAAGAAATAAAAACCAAGTGTATCTTGAGAATTCATCAACCATTACAAGAGCATACTTGCTACCACTAATGCTTGCAGTTGCAGCAGGACCAAATAAGTCCATGTGTAACATAAAGAATGGTTCAATTATGGAGAAGGCTTGCTTGGGTGGAAAAAACATTTTGTGTTTCTTTCCCTATTAACAAGCAGAACAAGGTTTAGGCTTTGAATAAGTCACTAAAGGCAGTCATGATACTAGATCACCCTTGCTCAGATTGTTGATGTTTTTG
The DNA here is from genome assembly GCA_947179395.2 of Pulicaria dysenterica. NCBI lineage: Eukaryota > Viridiplantae > Streptophyta > Magnoliopsida > Asterales > Asteraceae > Pulicaria > Pulicaria dysenterica. The sequence continues at coordinate 27,790,982 of OX359289.1, read as the reverse complement.
AAATTAAGGTGGGAAAGCCTTTTGTGCCACAACCAGTTTGTATCAACTACTGACTTTGAATAAAAACATGTTTCCTTTGAAGGGTCACTAAAGGACATGTCAAAAGTATACACATCCTTGGTTCCTTTGGCACTTAGAACTACTTTGCCTTCTTCATTAATTATGGAACCCCCTGCCTTGGTGAAGTGGACCTCATTATCTCCATCACAAACTTGACTTATGTTTATGAGATTATACTCGAGGCCTTTGATGTAAGAGACCTTCGACAACTTAAGGTTCCCATTATAAAGTTTTCCATAGCCTTTGTTTGACCATCGTTACTGAGTAGTGCTTAATGACCTATCATAGTTCTGGAACAGCCACTATCAAGAAACCATGTACTATTTCCCTACACAGTTATGAATGAAAGAAGTATTAGTGACACTTATAGCCTTCACTATTTAGTTGATCCTTATGGATTTCACGTAGCTATCCACTTCATATCATGTTGTATAGGGATATACAGGGTACAAACATGTACAGCGGAAAAATAACTTGCAAATCCCATTCCCAGGATCCCAACTGGATCAAGTGGGGAAACAGAACTAGAATCATAAAACAAGATATATTATGCAATATATATGAGTCTAATATCAGTTATTTGTAAGAGATAGAAATTATACCCTGAAACTGCTGAAGGGTGATACACAGCTACTACACCCTAGAACTAGATGCTAGACCGCCAAGATTGATTAACTCATGTGTATAAACGATACCCAACAAAAACCGATATCGGTTTTGCCCTAAACCACCGCCGCCGCCGAAAAGACCGGGGGTCGGCTTCGAGGTTAGCGCCGCTAGGCCGCAGGGCGCCGCCACAGGGCCGCCGTACGCTGTCGTGGGTTGCTGCCTTCGTCCGCCGGTGCGCCGCCGGAATCCACCGAGACTTCCTAGTGTGGTGGTGGTTGCCCGAACTAGAGAGAGAGAGAGAGAGGGGAGACTTGTGTGCTTTTTTGTAAATTGTTATTAGGATTAGATAATTATTAGGTTTGAAACCCTTATATAATAATCTCTTAGGCCTAAGCCTTTTGGACCTTAAAACCCGGTTCAAGATCAATAACTTTTACCTTATTACAAAACAAGCCCTCCAAGTTCAGTTATTATTAATTAAACAACTATTAATTAATAGTTCTCAACCAAACTTTATTTATTAAATATTTAACTAATATTTAATAACCTTTCTCTTTAATAAATATCCATTTATTATTTCCCTCTTTCATGATAATTAATTAACTATTAATTATCTATTTTATACACATTGAAGTATTCCTGATTCATGAGTTGGGTGTGCAGCTGTGTGACCCTTTGGTGACTCATAATGTCCATGATATGATGACACGTGTACACTATCCCCTGCACACAATATATCAGACTCCCACTTGTGCACGATAGTTACACACCCTTGTTCACGACTATAAGTTCTCTTATGTCCAGAGATTCTGTAATCACCTACTTAGATTACCCGGATTTTACTTTCGCATCACGGTATCCTGTAATGTGAATTTCAGACAAGGAGCACGTGATCTATGCTGAAAATCCAGATTATGTTTCTCGACTTCTGATTTCAACTTTTGGCAGTTATGGAGTTACCAAATGATGTCCATCATTCTATCCAAGCGTGGCCATGCATTTCATTTAGTCTCAACAGTCAAGGGGCCCTGGAATATCTCCTCTCTACAAGAGAAGGTGCAAATCCCATCTTGACTGCTTGCATTTGAGCACACGTCTTCTGTTGCACCCATATACGCCCATTATTTCTACCCAGTTACGGCGTAGCGTTAGAATGTTCCAAAGTACAGAAGTCCTCGTACCCCAAACAAAACATCTCAGGTCTAAGGACTGTTAGAATCTGCCCGATAATATATGTACGCCTTAGAGCACTGCCGATGATGTATGGGCCTATAAGAGTCACAAACTGGGGTCTAACATGACAGCAAATAAGGTAGAGGGACCAAAAATGGCAAAAGTGGAAGTTGGCAATGCAGGCCACGTTAGCGCCGCTAACTTAACGAGTTAGCGCCGCTAAGGCTGCATGTGCTTTACGTCTAATCGAAGTCAGGCCCCGTTAGCGCCGCTACGGGTTAAGGTTTAGCGCCGCTAACTCTTGGTTAGCGCCGCTAAACCTGCATGGACTTTATGTACAAGTCACCTCCACTTGTAGCCAATGGGGAAGAGATTCTAGATCAATCTTGGCCGGCAAAGGGGAGATGAAATGGCTTCATGGTGGTCTATATAAGGTAAAAAGCCTGGAGCCTTTATCCCTCTTGGTCAACATCTCTCTCAAGCACACAAACTTCTCGTATACTTGATACCTAGTTTGGTGATTTGGTTAACAAGAGAACAAGGGTTCCAGAGGTCTTATTTTCTGTTCTTGAGTGAAGTTTCCTGGAGGAAGTTTTCTCTCAAGCTAGCTAGCACTTGGTGTTGGACTTGTGCCCGGTTTGTGATTTCGAGAGAAGACAAGAACAAGAAGAAGGAGTTCCTTGCTTCTACAACCTTTCAGCCACCATCACGAGATCATTGGAGCTTAGGAGCTGGTATAACTCTCTAACTCTCTTGTTTTGTTGCTATTTTGTACATAGAGTAGATCCATCTTTTGGAATTTCTTGTTTTGAACACTTGTATGCATGGTTTATGTTGTTCTCGCTTCCGTTGCGCGTTCTTGAAATCCCAACAGTGGTATCAGAGCCACCTCTATGTTAGAATAGCACTTGGTGGCTTGAAAAACCCGAAATCAAAGTGTTTGTATTCTGCCGTTAGGGTTAGCGGCGATATCCTAGAGTTAGCGGCGCTAAGTCTCTAGGGTTAGCGGCGCTAACGCCACTGGAAAATTGTTTTCGAAAATCTTGAATAAAACAGCTTAGGTCTCGGGATTTTTAGCACTTGTACCTTCTGGAAATTTGTTCCAAAGGTGTTTTTCATGTTGTTCCAGTAGTAGCATGATTTGTTTGGTTGTATGTGTTAACATGAGTTGGTAATCTTGCCTTGGCCAATTTGGTTGATTTGTGTTGTGCATGTATTTTGGTGGTTTTGATCCACATTTGGGGCTGTAAATTTATTCAATTCAGTTTGATTGTAATAATTTGTGGCTTGCATGCCATTTCATTCATCCATGTACAAGTATTAGATAAATAGGAAAATTATGTGGCTTGTATGCCATTTATATTTTCTATTGTATTGTATATTGTATGATGGAGGGATGAAGACACAAGAGGAGGCAAAACAAGATGGAGCATGGTGCCCTTAGAAGCCAAAGAAATCCGATGGCGATGGTGGTTCTAGTGGGAGCTCGCGTCAAGTTTGTTTTGTCCCTTAGTTTGACTGAGTTCTTCCCGTTTTGGCTCACGGGAGGAACGCATAGGTTTTATGGCAAGAATTACCGACTATGTTGTATATTGCGTGTGATGTGATTTTATTATTCTATGCATGGATTGTAGGTTTCGCATGCTAGAAAATTTTTGATAAAAAAAAAATTAATAAAATCACAAGAGTTTTGTTAAAAATGGTTTCCTCTCGCGCGCGATCACATACATTGATTAACCCACCTAGTGAAAATAGGATTTGTCACTAACAAGTTAATCAAAACCAAACCGGAAACAAAAGCCCGTTTTTCCACAAAACGTAAATCATGCACCATCCGTAAGTCGATACCACCCGAATCTAGTCTTATGAGATTTGGTTGTCGAGCTTAGCACGAGCCAATTCTCATGAAACTCTGTGGAAGGTGAGTGTGGCAAATTCACAACTTTGGTTGTCGAGCTTAGCACGAGCCAATTTTGGTAGATTTGTTACCGTATGTCTTGACGGACGATTTGCAATTTTAGGTTTGAAATCTTGGTTAATTGTCGAGCTTAGCACGAGTTAACCAAAATTTCAAGACTTAAAATTGGTGCAAAAAGGGATCAAACATGCCAAACGACCATTGGATGTCGTAGGATCACGCATGTGCTAAGGATTGCGATGGAGATTGCAATTGGCAAAATGGTTGCCGACCTAAATAGTTTTATCATGTGATCCGCGGTAACCCCGTCACATGGTAGGATGAAATACGGTTCTTAGCCTTGTTTAACTAATTCTTTTTGGGTAAATTATTAAACAAGATAAAATATCATAATAACTAATATCTACTTTGCAAATTTTAGATGGCATCAACAAGCGTAACAAACACCACCACCAACGTTTCTTTTAGGGTTTTCCTTGAAAAGGAGAAACTCGATGGTAGCAATTTCATGGATTGGCATAGACAACTGAGGTTGGTCTTACGCTATGAAGGAAAGTTGCATACCATAGAGGAACCCCTCCCCGAGGCACCTCCTGCTGGTGCAACAAGGGCTACTCGTGAGGCGTATGAAAACGCCTCAAGGAGACTGAGGAAGTCACGTGCCTCATGTTGAGCACGATGAACCAGGATTTGCAAAAGAAAATGGATCATCTTAGTGCTTACGACTTGCTCGTGCAGCTAAAGGACATGTTCCAGCAGCAGGCGAGGCAAGAGAGGTACGAGTGCCTCAAGACAACCCTTGCTTGCAAGATGCAAGAGGGTGGGAACGTGAGCGCGCATGTGTTGCGTATGAAAGCAAACATCGAGCGCATGGAGAAGTTAGGTTTTACCATCGGGAGGGAGATGGCGGTTGATTTAATCCTCCAATCCCTGCCCGGTGCATACGATCAATTCGTTATGAGTTATCATATGCACAGCATGGATAAAACCTTGATGGAACTTCATGGTATGTTGAAGACCGCTGAGTCTAGCATGACCAAGAACAAGCCATCCTCCTCCACCTCTCAAGTTCTCGCCATCCGGGAAGGCCGCATCACGAAGAAGAAGGCCGCCCCTTCCTCTAATAGGAAGGGTAAGGGAAAGGTTGGCGGAGCCAAGCCTAACCCGGCCTCCATGGGCAAGGGCAAGAGGAAACTTCCCCAAGCCAAGGCTCCGGAGGATGCGGAGTGCTTTTTCTGCGGGGGCAAGGGCCATTACCGCCGTAGCTGCCCAAAGTACCTAGAGGGACTCAACAAGCTCAAGGCAATGAGCATATCGGGTCCGGATACGTCAGGTACGTTCATGATAGAACTCCACCATACTTCTACTTCTAAAGGCTGGGTATTGGATACTGGCTGTGGCACTCACATATGTAATATGGTGCAGGTGCTAAGGGAAAGTAGGAGCTTGGAGCGGGGAGAACTGGATCTTGTCATGGGAAACTCGGAGGTTGTCCCAGTGGAAGCTAAAGGAGATTTGAAGCTTTCATTCAAGACCGGTTTTTCTATTTTGTTAAAGGATGTATGATATTCGCCCAATGTGGCTAGAAACATTATTTCTTTTCACAAGTTGTATGACGATGGTTTTGATTTTAAATTTGTAAATGGTACAATCATTTGCTTTAAAAATGAATTTGTTTACTTTAAAGCTCTACCATGTCATGGCATATATGAGGCAAATGCATACATTGAATCAAGAAAATCTATCATGAATATTGATTCTGACTCCAAAAATGGTTTGGATAAATATTCCATGTGGCATGGTCGTCTTGGCCATATAAACAAGACTCGTATCACCAAGCTTCAAGTGGACGGAATCTTGGAATCATTTGATCAAGGATCAAATGAAGTATGCGAATCTTGCTTATTGGGCAAAATGACAAAGGCACCCTTCACGGGAACAAGTGAGAGGGGAAATGACCTTTTGGACATAATCCATTCGGATGTATGTGGACCTTTCAAGCATGTCACAAGGAATAATTCAAGATACTTCGTAACCTTTATAGATGATTATAGTAGGTACGGATATGTCTATCTTGTTAAACACAAGAATGAAACCTTTGAGGTGTTCAAGACATTCCAAAACGAAGTTCAGAATCAGTTGGGCAAGACTATAAAGATACTCCGGTCTGATAGAGGTGGAGAGTATCTTAGTACCGAATTCGTCGATCATCTTAAAAATTGTGGAATTGTTTCAGAATTAACACCTCCGAGGACTCCACAATTAAATGGGGTCGCTGAGAGGAGGAACCGGACTTTGCTTGATATGGTAAGCTCTATGATGTGTCGAGCGGAGGTACCTATTAGTTTCTGGGGATATGCCTTAGAAACTGCGGTAAGAGTCCTTAACCTCGCACCAACCAAGAAAGTCGCTAAAACACCTTATGAATTGTGGCATGGTAAGAAGCCGACACTTTCATACCTACGAGTTTGGGGTTGTCAAGCCTACGTGAGACGTGAGGCTGAAGACAAACTTGAACCTCGTTCGGAGAGGTGTTATTTTATTGGTTATCCTCCTAACGGTGTTGGATATTTATTTTATAAACCTTCAGAGAACAAGGTATTTGTTGCTCGAAGGGCATTCTTCCTTGAAAGGGAGTTGCTATCCAAACATGGCAGTAAGGAAATTGACCTTGAGGAAGATCAAGGGTCGGCCGATAAAGGGCTTGAGGTTGGTACTAGCCAAAATACCGAGCAAGATAATGCTGCGGTACCTGACACTCTTGCAACGTCTACTCCTAGGCGTTCCAGTAGGACTCGTTTTGAGCCAGAGAGATATGGGTTTCTCATATCTGAGGGCAATGAGTTATTGGTGGATCATGATGATCCCACCACCTACAAGGAAGCCATGGCAGGCCCTGAGTCTGCTCAGTGGAAAAAGGCGATGGAGAGCGAGATACAATCTATGTCGGATAACCAGGTTTGGGAACTGGTTGATCCTACACCGGGGGTGAAACCCGTCGGGTGTAAATGGGTTTTTAAGAAGAAACCTGGCATAGATGGAACCTTGGATATCTTCAAAGCCCGACTGGTGGCGAAGGGTTTCACTCAGACTCAAGGAGTTGATTATGATGAAACCTTCTCCCCAGTGGCCATGTTGAAGTCAATCAGGATACTACTTGCCATTGCTGCGTTTCATGATTATGAAATTTGGCAAATGGATGTAAAGACCGCCTTCCTTAATGGGAAGCTTAATGAAGAGGTGTATATGAGACAGCCTGACGGTTTTGAACATCCAAAGTATCCGAACAAGGTTTGTAAGCTTATGAAGTCTATTTATGGACTTAAGCAAGCATCTCGAAGCTGGAATCTTTGCTTTGATGAGAAAATCAAAGAGTTTGGTTTTTCGAAGAGTAAAGATGAACCTTGCGTATATGTCAGGGCTAGTGGGAGCACCATAGTCTTCTTGGTTCTGTATGTAGATGATATTCTACTTATGGGAAATCGTATCCCAAGCTTAAGGAGTGTCAAAGCTTGGCTAGGGAATTGCTTTTCAATGAAGGACCTAGGCGATGCGAGCTGTATTCTGGGTATAAAGATCTATAGAGATAGATCGAGAAGGCTGTTAGGGCTTTCTCAAAGTGCATACATAGAAAAAGTCGTGAGACACTTTAAGATGGAGGAATCCAAGAAAGGAAACCTCCCTATGTTGCATGGTTTGACTTTGAGTAAAACTCAATGTCCTACCTCCAAGGAGGAGATAGAAGTAATGAAGCGAGTACCATATGCTTCGGCTGTGGGCTCGATCATGTACGCCATGCTATGCACTCGTCCTGATGTGTCATGTGCTTTAAGCATGACTAGTAGATATCAGGCGAACCCAGGAGAACCTCACTGGAGGGCAGTGAAGAACATTCTTAAGTACTTGAGACGTACAAAAGAGATGTTCTTGGTATATGGTGGGGAAGAAGAGCTGAGAGTAAAGGGTTACTCGGATGCTAGCTTCCAAACTGACAGGGATGACTGCCGATCTCAATCGGGGTTTGTGTTCCTGTTAAATGGTGGAGCTGTCAGCTGGAGGAGCTCAAAGCAAAACACGGTGGCTGATTCGACTACCGAATCGGAGTACATTGCGGCAAGTGAAGCTGCAAAGGAAGCCGTGTGGATGAAGAAATTCATCCTAGATCTACAAGTGGTTCCAAGCATCGATGACCCTATTGAGATCTTTTGTGACAATGAGGGTGTGGTGGCTTTGGCAAAGGAACCAAGAGCTCACAAGAGGACAAGACACATTTCGCGCAAATACCACTTTATACGGGACGTTATTGAAAGTGGTGAAGTCATCATTAGCAGAGTAGCATCGAATGGAAACTTGGCGGATCCATTCACTAAGCCGTTACCGCAAGCAGCTCATGAATCTCATACTAGAGGGATAGGTGTAAGATTTGCTAGCGATTTGGCTTGAGTTGTATATGTTAGTTTATTTGATATGTATTATTTCTTTTTGGGAACGATACAGACAGTATTGTAACTTATGCTTGTTTCGATATATAATGGGGATAATATATGCGTGTGATACGGTTACATTCATAAGACTCTACTGTGTTCCATCTTAGCATGTTTAACTACTTCCAGAAATATTATGTTATATTTCAAACTTTCCACAGTCAGTCAATCTTGTGGAAGGAAGATTGAATTAAGACTGAGATAAGCATGTGGTCTTGAATTCAAAATGGTTGAATTAAGATGCAATGCTTATCTGTACTTGAAAGGAGTTTCAAGTGACTGGAAGACCCACACCCAAGTATACCTCATGGATTATAGTCACGAGTAACTTGGGATGATAAAATCTTACATCCTCAGACCCGAGATGTATGAACTGCTATATCATAGTTCTTACTTGCCTTAGCCATTTTCAAAAGCAGTTCGTAACTGGTTGTGATAAAGGGAATGACTAGGTAAGCCTAGAGGTATGGTATGAGGTTGTACAGTCGAAGGGATTTGTTCCTCCTGTATGAGAGATATCCCTGGGCCCCTCGATGATTGGGAGCTGACACCAAAATATTGCATGGCCATGCACAAGGAATATTGATTGAGAATCAGATATGTCCTTACCTTTTGGTCACCACCAATCAAGATCGAGAAACATAATCGTGAACGATCTGGAGATTGACATTTTCTAATCCATGTCTCGTGTTCACAAGGATATCGTGAACAAAAGGATGTCTAAGATCACTTATCTAGGACCACTACTTTGAGTATGATGGTTTTCTGCAGGTATTCAGAACTCATACAGACTTGGGGGCATTGATGCTTTGCTAGAGGCCGCTCTTTGTCTGTGCTTGCCTGGGTACAGTATATTATGTGCAAGTGGGAGTTTGTTAGAATCTGCCCGATAATATATGTACGCCTTAGAGCACTGCCGATGATGTATGGGCCTATAAGGGTCACAAACCGGGGTCTAACATGACAGCAAATAAGGTAGAGAGACCAAAAATGGCAAAAGTGGAAGTTGGCAATGCAGGCCACGTTAGCGCCGCTAACTTAACGAGTTAGCGCCGCTAACTGTTATAGGTTAGCGCCGCTAAGGCTGCATGTGCTTTACGTCTAATCGAAGTCAGGCCGCGTTAGCGCCGCTACGGGTTAAGGTTTAGCGCCGCTAACTCTTGGTTAGCGCCGCTAAACCTGCATGGACTTTATGTACAAGTTACCTCCACTTGTAGCCAATGGGGAAGAGATTCTAGATCAATCTTGGCCGGCAAAGGGGAGATGAAATGGCTTCATGGTGGTCTATATAAGGCAAAAAGCCTGGAGCCTTTATCCCTCTTGGTCAACATCTCTCTCAAGCACACATACTTCTCTTATACTTGATACCTAGTTTGGTGATTTGGTTAACAAGAGAACAAGGGTTCCAGAGGTCTTATTTTCTGTTCTTGAGTGAAGTTTCCTGGAGGAAGTTTTCTCTCAAGCTAGCTAGCACTTGGTGTTGGACTTGTGCCCGGTTTGTGATTTCGAGAGAAGACAAGAACAAGAAGAAGGAGTTCCTTGCTTCTACAACCTTTCAGCCACCATCACGAGATCATTGGAGCTTAGGAGCTGGTATAACTCTCTAACTCTCTTGTTTTGTTGCTATTTTGTACATAGAGTAGATCCATCTTTTGGGATTTCTTGTTTTGAACACTTGTATGCATGGTTTATGTTGTTCTCGCTTCCGTTGCGCGTTCTTGAAATCCCAACAAGGACAACCAATCAGCTAACTCATGTCGTTGGCTTCATGAAGTTAGACTGATGTGGATCACCTCCAATATTTGTACCCCTGACAAATATCTATAAATACTTGGTTACAAAACTTGTGTTGTTATTCTCTACCCGAATAATCCATCAAGTATTTATAATAGCGTTAGTCTCACCCTAATGGGGCTCCCACCGCATTAGGTAGCTACGGAGTAATTTTGATATAGCAAGACTTGTATATCATGGATGAATAAATATGCTAAAAGTATAGAGATATTTAAAAGATTATATTAAACCTCCTATTTTCATCATGTAGAAATGTTTAATACATAATCATAAAGTTTAAATTTCAGTCCATACATTTTAATTAAATACTGAAAAACTAGGTGCTAGGTCCCATGTACTGCATTCCTATGGAACTAGCATGTCTCTCATGCTTTTCTCTAGCTAGCGCCTTCGTCAACGGATCAGCAACGTTGTCCTCTGTTGGTATCTTGCATATCCTCACATTTCCCCTTCCGATGATCTCTCGGATGATGTGATACTTTCTAAGTACGTGCCTGGTCCGCTGGTGATCTCTTGGTTCTTTCGCTTGTGCCAAAGCTTCCATGTTATCATAGAATATATCAATCGGTCTAAAGATACTGGCAACCACTCTTAGATCCGAGATAAAATTCTGCAACCAAACCGCTTCCTTTGCGGCATCATTTTCCGCAATGTACTCAGCCTCTGTAGTTGAATCTGCTATAGTATCTTGCATTTGGATTTTCCAAGATACAACTCCACCGTTTAGGGTAAAAACAAACCCTGAATTTCACTTAAAGTCGTCTCTGTCTGTCTGGAAGCTAGCATCTGTGTAATCAGTTATCTTGATTTCATCTATGCTTCCACCAAAGACCAAGAACATATCCTTTGTCCTTCTCAAATACTTGAGAATGTTCTTGACAGCCACCCAATGGGGTTCACCCTGATTTTGCTGATATCTACTCGTAAGGCTTATGGAGTAAGCAACATCGTGCCTAGTACATAACACGGCATACATAATCGATCCTACTGCCGAAGCATAGGGGACCAATTTCATCCTCTTCTCCTCTTCTGGAGAAGTAGGGCTTTGAGCCTTGCTCAATGGTATATCAGATCTCATAGGCATGAATCCTTTCTTGGAATTTTCTATTTTAAAACGTTTCAACACTTTATCTATGTATGTACTTTGACTAAGTCTGATCAGCAGCCTAGATCTATCTCTATAGATCTTAATACCAAGTATGTATGCAGCTTCTCCTAGGTCCTTCATCTGGAAACATTTCCGTAACCAGGATTTTACTCCTTGTAATGCTGGTACATCATTTCCAATGATCAGTATGTCATCCACACACAGGACTAGGAAGATTGTTACGCTCCCACTGAATTTCGTGTAAACACAGGACTCGAACTCGATTTCGGTAAAACCAAACTCCTTGATGCGCTCATAAAAGTGCAAGTTTCAGCTTCTAGATGCTTGCTTTAATCCATAAATGGATTTTAGCAACTTGCATACTTTACTTGAATTCTTGGAATCCTCAAACCCGTCCGGTTGTGCCATATACACATCCTCTATTAGTTTCCCGTTAAGGAAAGCGGTTTTGACATTCATTTTCCATATCTCATAGTTGAAGTATGCAGATATGGCCATAAGAATCCTAATAGACTTAAGCATGGATACTGGAGAAAAGGTTTCATCATAATCAATACCTTGATTCTAAGTGTAACCTTTTGCAACAAGCATAGCTTTAAAAGTATGCACATTTCCTTCCATGTCGGTCTTCTTCTTGTTGACCCCCTTGCACCCAACAGCTCTACTGTGTTGTGGCAAATCTACTAACTCCCAAACTTGGTTGTCATACATGGATTTCATCTTTGCCTTCATGGCATCTAGCCATTTGTCAGACTCACTACCCGACATAGCATCCTCGTAGGATGTGGGCTCATAAAGATCCCCTTCTTCCTTAGCGATTAGAAATCCCAGATATCTATTCGGCTCAGTCCGAATCCTACTGGACCTGCGAAGGTCTTGTGTTCCACTTCTTCCTCAACCACAGACTCAGGTTGGGATTCAACAATTCTTTGTTGACTTACGGGTTCCACTAGTGGAGGAGGCATACCTTCATCCTCTTTAATTTCTTGAAGATCTATTTCTTTCCTAGAACTTTCTGAACTTAGAAACTTATCCTCTAGAAATGTCCCTGACCGAGCAACAAAAACTTTGTTCTCATCGGGATTATAGAAATAGTATCCTAAGATTTCCTTACAAAGATACACTTATCCGATTTGGGATTGAGTTTATCCAAGAACAGTCGTTTAACGAACGCCTCACAACCCCAAATCTTTATGAAAGACAATTTGCGCTTTTTCCCCGTCCAAAACTCAAACGGTGTATTTCTTTTCTCAATAGACTTAGTTGGAACTCGGTTCAGCATATAAGCAGCCGTTTCAACTGCATGACCTCAGAACGACATTGGTAGACTAGTTTGACTCATCATAGACCGAACCATGTCAAGCAAGGTTCTATTCCTCCTTTCCGATACACCATTCCACTGTGGCGCATATGGAGGTGTGAGTTGTGAAACAATCCCACATTCCTTTAAATGATCGTCAAACTCTTGACTCAGATATTTACCACCCCGGTCAGACCCAAGTAGCTTTATCTTCTTGTCAAGCTAGTTTTGTACTTCATTCTGAAATTGTTTGAAGAAATCAAAACTTTCAGACTTGTGGCTCATCAGATACACATAACCATACCTACTGAAATCGTCAATAAAGGTAATGAAGTACCGGTATCCTCCACTGGCCTCCTGACTGAAAGGACCACACACATCTGTGTGTATTATTCCTACCAGTTCCTTTGACCTTTCATTAAAACTATCGAAAGGTTTCTTTGTCATTTTTCCGGACAAACAAGATTCGCATTTGTCAATTGATTCAATATCAAATGACCCTAAAACTCCATCACTATGAAGTTGCTCTATGCGCATCTTATTTATGTGTCTGAGCCGACAATGCCAAAGGTAAGTCTGGTTCTAAGTGTCCTTTGACCTCTTACTTATGTGATAGATTTTCTTGTCATCTTCTAGATTTATCATATATAGACCATTTTGTGAACTTGCTTTAAAATAGAATAAATCATATTTAAAGTACAAAATTGTTTTACCTACCTACTGATAGTTAAAACCATTGTCTATTAATAAATCATACGAGATTACATTTTTAATCAATCTAGGAACGTCAAAACAATTCTCTAGATCTATGATTAATCCTGAAGGTAGCCTGAGACAATAGGTTCCTACAGCTTCAGCACCAATGATGGAGCCTTCGCCTACCCGTAGGTCCATGTTCCCCTTCCTTAGTTTCCAACTTCTCTTGAATCCCTGCAAGTGATTACAAATGTGATGACCACATCCGGTATGAGTACCCATGATTCAAATGAAGTAACTAAGCAATATATCATAAAGATACCTGACTTGTCGGTAGAACCGACGTCCAGCTGATCAATGTCGAGTGAGTGCTCGCAAATATCCTTGCTACCGCAAACTGGGCAACAAACGTCTAGTAGCTCCTCAATCCATTTGTATTCCTCCATTGACTCAACTACTTTTACATCAAAGGGGTCCGGGTGCACTTGGTCATCTATGCACATTAAGAACTTGTGCATTCCAACAACTGTTGTACCTGGTTCACCAAACTTGTCCATTATCTATGCCTGATAGCGGTTAGTTAGGGAACCGACCAAGAGCATCACAAGTTCATGCTCACTGACTTGTGATCCCAGAATCATCAAGCAATCAAACAACCTTCTCATATTAATGAGATGATCGCTCTGTTAGATTATGTGCAGAGATAATTAATGGGTACATTGTATCTAATGTTATAAGAGACTAAAGGGTCACATTGCTACATACCCAATTAGAAAAGTTTCGAATTTACCAATATCTGTGTGGAAATAATTGATTAGTGGTATTAATTATTTGAGAGAGAAATAAATAATAAATAGTTATTTATTATTTAAAGGGAAATTAAATATTAAATTTAATATTTAACGGACCAGTTAATTAATAGTTAATTATTTAACTAGTGAAGTCCAGGGGGTCAAAGTGCAAGGAATGAAACTTTAATTAAAATCATGGGCTTTAATTAAACGGGCTTGGGCTTGGATAAGGTTTAAGTATTTAAACCTAGAAATGTCTCATTTTATGTGATAAGTGATTTAATCTTAAATAAAAAAAAACCCTAGCCACCTTGCTCCCCTCTCTGCGTCGACCCCTCCTCTCTCTGCGTCGACTTCGACAAAACCCCAAGGGGGTTTCAGTTTTCGGCGATTAACACATACTCACACACACACGCGGTTCGTGTTGTTTGGGTAATTCCAGCAACGGTCTAGCAGCTAGTTCGTTGGTGGTGCAGTTGTGGTGGACTAACTTTAGCAATCCCAAGATTCCAAGAGGTATTATTTTCCCTAACCTTTTATCAGGATCGTTGATGAGAATCTGATATGATCATTAGAAAGATCCTAACCCTTTTAGGGTTTAGAGGGTTGTGTTCAATCTGTTTCCGCTTTAGGATTGAATCAGTAGAATCAAACCCAGGACTTGACCAGTTTGTGTCTTAAGGTGGTTTGGTCTGATCAAAACCCTTCACGCTCAATAACTGGTCTTCTTTCATCCCCTGTGAAAGAATGTCCTTCATGAGCAGAAAGCGTCGATAGCGCTCACTGTCCTTGAAACGCTCCTCTAAGCCCTGCATGACCTCAAAATCCAACTTATTCTTGAGTTCATTTGAAAACTCAAATTCTGTGGAGAGTATCAGAATTGACTTGACGTCAGATTCATCAGACAGATACTTATAATATGTATCATACTCTTCATCCTGAGCAGAATAGTCAGGTCGTGCTAGAGGAGGTTTATCTGCTATGTACAGCCTTCCATGCGTTCTTAGGATATTCCTAAAGTGCAATTTCCAAACCATAGAGTTTAGACCTGAAAGCTTCCACTTGCTCATGATGAGGCTAAGCGACTCCTCGGGTGTATAAAATGGTATAACATATAATATCACATCTAAAGTGAAAAGCAAGAAATAAACATTTCAGTAATTTAATTCCTCTAAAATAATTTATAACCCTGTAAATAAATATATTTTAGAATAGGATCCATATTTCACACGTGCCGATGCACGGTTTGGGCACGACAACACCGACCCCGTGTTATTTCCGGTGAGTATAAACCATACCGATCGTGTTTAAACCAAAATACGACTCTTATATCCTTGGGACATCGAATGAAAAAATAATTCATACATATTTAATCCTCCTAAGTGCACTTTGGGACCGTCACATCAGGGATTCACCAAAATAGACCTCACCATCTAAGACGGGGTGAACTCTGGCCCGTCACATCAAGGAATCGCAAAGTCTTTCACCCCCTCCCCACATCAGTTTGAACCCCGGTGTGCACGGTTTGGGCACGACAACACACCAAAGTACTGGGAGCAAGAAAGGTGTACCATTAGATGGGTAGCACTTCTGGTCTAAGATTTTGAAAGGGGTAATTTGTTTCAAAAACAAATTTCCAGTTTTAACCGTCTTACAAAACTTGTAAAACTCATAACCTTTTTAAGTGAAAAACTTTTCAACTTAAAAATATCCTTTATATATGTATATGGTTTTAATGACGTGCTTGCACTATATATAATTAAATCACAACCACGAAATTAATAATAGCAATAATAAGCCAACACACATAACGCCTTTTGACAATCCTAAGTGGTTAAAACCTAAGTGGATCATAAACAAGACACATGGCATGAATTTGATACTGATGCTCGTGGCTCCAGCATCCGTGGCATCCTCTCTCCTTCGTCTTGATCCTTGTCTTGATTGTCTCCAAAATTACATTTACAAATATCAAACTAACCTATTATAATTTTCATAAAACTAATTCCCTATTACATAAAAATTCAAAGGCACGCAGGCCCGCTAAAACTAATACTTTTACAAAATTGAATAGGGGTTGTAAGTGGCATCCAGGCCTCCCCACAACAGATAAATGATAAATATAAACCAATCCACAAACAATAAAGTAAACAACCACAAACTTGATCCACTAGGTTTTAGGCGTTTGGCTTAAAGCAATAAATAATCAATTACGTACCGAAAAAATAAATAATACACTCATTATAAACCATCATATACATATATAATTCCTGGTAGATTTAAACTTGAACCTTTAACACCAAAACATAAACTGGTTTTGTGTTGATCCCCAACATTTAACTTGGACCTCAAACTGGACCTTTTTTTGTTAAATATCTCAAACTGAATAAGAAACAAAAACACCACACATAGGTTAAATACCAATATTATTAAATACATAATAATAACACTAGAAACTTGATTTAAAATTTCAAGAACTTTGAACTTTTAAACAACCACAAGTTTCACATACAATTTATACAGATATTTATAAAACATGTAAACTGGAAACTTTATCCGGTTAAAAGTCAAAACTTTGACCTTTTACTATTAACCAAAGTTTCTCACATAATAAATGTATAAATAATAAAAACAGATAATCTGGAATATTTAATTGGTTAAAAGTCATAAACCTTGATCTTTGACCAAATACCAAGTTTCACGCAGTTAATATATAAACAGCAAACTAGAAACTTTAATGGTGAAATGATTAGAACTTGATCATTAAACCAACAAAAGTTTCACACAAAATATATATTAACAATATATTTAAACAGCAGATCTAGAAAATTAATCAGGTCAGAAACTTGATCTTAACCACAATACTAATTTTCGCAATATATAGACACAATATATAATTATGATCAACTTGTTCCCCATCAAGCCTAGAAGAAGGCTCTGATACTACTGTAGGGATTTACAGGGTACAAACATGCACAACGGAAAAATAACTTGCAAACCCCATTCCCAGGATCCCAACTGGATCAGGTGGGGAAACAGAACTAGAATCATAAAACCAGATATATTATGCAACATATATGAGTCTAATATCAGTTATTTCTAAGAGATAGAACTTATACCCTGAAACTGCTGAAGGGGGATACACAACTACTGCACCCTAGAACTGGATGCTAGACCTCCAAGACTGATTAACTCGTGTGTATAAACGATACCCGACAAAAACCTATCTCGGTTTTGCTTCGAGATTAGCGGGTCTGTAAAGACCGGCCGCAAAGCGGGTCGGCTTCGAGATTAGCGCCGCTGCACCAAGTGTGGTAGTGATCGATATTTATGCTCTTCTCAAAATCAACACCATTAGCAGCCTTAGAGTAATTTCCACCAATTATAGCTTGAACTTGATTAGGTATATGCTCTTTGACACAATGAGTGGTCTTTTCAGCGAATACACACCAAAACTTTACTACTTTTTGAATGTCGTTGAACTTTTTTGGTTGCTTCACTAGTTTCTTTTCCTGTGATTTCATTCAGCATCTTTTAATCGGCTAGTTCATCTTTTAAGACTATCATTTGTTTAAGTTCTTCATCTTTAAGAGTTAACTTCTTTTTAAGTGATTCTATTTCTATTTTTGTCTTCTGTTCTTTTTGAATAGTAGACTGGAAATCAACACAAAAGTAATCAAACATAAATTTCTTAATGTGGTACATAAAAGAAAGATCCCAGTTGGTAGTAGTACAAGTTTTAGCAGCCTTTTTTATATCCTCGTTAAAAGAGCTACTACTACCACCATTGTTGGCCATTAAGCTGAGTTGAGTAGTGATGACCTCATCTTCATCTGACGATAGATCTTCCTCAGCCCAATCTTCGTACTTAGCTATCAACACTTGACCCTAGGCTTTTTTCTTCTTCTTGTCAAGAACATTAACAAGGAGCTTCTTGTACTTAGCTTCATAATCCACTTTGCTCTCCTGCTTTGGCACAACTTTAAAACCGGTGTCAACAAGTTCAAAAATATGACCAATGTTTCCCCGGTTGTAACACTCAGCTGTGGAGACATGAAAGGTTGATTTGGACTTAAACTTGTTGTCCCTTGATGGCATTTTGCTAAATTTCTTGATACATTTCTGTTGGGTATTGGTGGTTTCATCGAGAATGCAACGGAAGCTAAAAGGAAGTAAAACAATTTTTTCGTAATTTTTAAAGTTAAAGAACTAAAAGTGAAAATTAGTGACAACCATATGGACCATATTAGTAATTAATTTTTCATTTAAATATGAAATTAATAAATAAGGTCGGTCTTAAAATTTGGTATAGTGGGAATAACCACTACGAGTGTGAGTTGTAGAAATGAAAAGCAGACATTGGTGAGTGTGATTAGAGGTGTCGACTCCGAACACTCTTGGGTATTTGGATCTTGCAAGAACATATAGACTGTCCTATAGCTATTGTACCAGGTTTTTGTTGGTAACGAGGTTTTTATAAACCCGCGCAATGCTGCGGGATTTGCATTTTTTTATGAAACAAAAATGATAAAAACAAAATTTAACATTGATTTTCTTTTAATTAGAAAATTCGTATAAATTTATGTCATTCAGTTATACTTATGTAGTTGTAAATATATGTATGATGGAGAATAACTCAATACATGACAAATTTTCTAGTTATAATTTTTTTTTGGGGTTACAGTTAAAAGAAAGTCTCTTATTATTTATTCAAATAATAAATTCAAATGATATAAATAATCATAACAAAAATTAAAAGGCCTTTGGCCTATCAGTATGAAATTGATTTCAAGGTATTCCCCTTCTTCTTTGAGATCAAGAGTTCAACTCCTACTATGAACATAGGTGTAAATAATGATGAGTGTGTATGCTTGCTGTTAAAAAGTTAACTAAAACAAAAAATAAGTTTTATATAGAAAAAATTATATATATATATATATATATATATATATATATATATATATATATATATATATATATATATATATATATATATATTCTATAACCATTAAGAAATTATTTGTCCAAAGAAGATCTTAATAAATTACTTCGTAAAAAAATATACTTTATAAAGTATTTTTATTTTATCTTCATAGAAATAAACACATTATTTTTCTAATTTTAGAGTTATTTAGAAATTATTGTAAAATTGAGGGTTAGTTTGAAAGAGTACAAATTTATTTGAGGTTTATTGTGAAAAATTGGAAACAAAAGAAAAGCAAATAAAAAAAATAGGTTTGAATGAGTTGAACTAAGGACCAACTAAAGCACCAAGGCTGCTAAAAACAAAAAGGAAATAAAATGAAACCTACATGCAAGAGATAGGAGTCGAAATCATGACTTCAAGTTTATATAGAAAAGCGTTACCCAACCTATCTAGAACATCCTCGTTTTAAATTATGCGGCTTTAATTATATATATTATGCGTTTGTTTCTTTCCTTCAAATTATATGGTAATATAATAAGAAAATTTCTTGAAGTTCAATTTAAAAATAAAAAGGGCCTGTTTTCACTTTTTTTTTAAATTAATTTTATAAATGGTCCTTTTAACTTTACATTGCTTGCAAGTTTAATAATTATTTAAGAAGTTATTTTATGTTTATTTTGGTAATTTTAAATGGTGTTTAATATGTATATATTAATATTAATATTATTATTATTATTATTATTATTACTACTACTACTACTATTGTCGTCGTCGTCGTCGTGTTTGTCTTCATCTTCGTCATCGTCGTCATGATGATGATGTTCATTATTATTATTATTATTATTATTATTATTATTATTATTATTATTATTATTATTATTATTATTATTATTATTATTAAAAGGTTTGATTTTAACCAGTTAGGTTTAAATCAGGTTTGTGTTTAAACGGTTAAAAGGGATACCCTTTTATCTAAAACTAGTTTTTGACCAAGTTTTTTGAACTTTTGTTTAAAAAGGTTGAAATCAAATTTTTAGGATAATTAGTTATTAATCAAACAAGTTTTTGTTGATATTAATAATTAATATTTTTTGGTTTTTGAATTAAATCCAGTGTTTAATCAGTATATTAAAACAGTTTGTTTTAATAGGTTAAAAGGGATTTAGAATGTTGTATTAATCGGAAAACGCGAACCGAGAAAATCACCGTGTTGGGCGTGACCGTTAGCGGCGCGAAGGCCAAATGGGCCTCGCGGTGCTAAGGGTCTTAGTGGGCTTCGGCCCAAGTAACTTCGACCCAGTACGCCACGGCCCAAAGGGCTTCGGTCCAAGGTGTTTTTCTCAGCCCAGGAAGGATCACGATCCAGGTGGGTCTCGGCCCAAGGAGGATCACGGTCCAGCAGGGGTTTTCGACCCAAATGGTTTTGGTCGAATTGGTTCACAGCCCAAGAGGGTCTCGGCCCAGTGGGTTATGAGGCTTAACAAGAGATGTTGGCCCAAGATAGTTTTTCCGGATTAATACAAAAGGATTATTAATTTTAAGTTTTAAAATTAATAAGATATTACATAAACAAGTGTTATATGTTTTGACTAGTTTAGTTAAAATATATATTTTTAGATTTTTTATTTATTATGACTAGTTTAGTCATTTTTGAATAAAGTCTAAAAGGATAAAGTTTATATAATGGAGAAATAAATAAGATAGTATTTAATTGGCCAAGGTTGTCGGTTTTAAGTTTTTGGAAAACTAGTAATAAAACTCGACGTAAGGATTTCATTCAAGTTTTTGAATGAGATCAAGTTTTTAAGTTTTTGTTGAAAAACTAGTTTGGTCAAAATAAAATAGAAGATCATAATTCTCATTTTTGGTTAATAGGTATTAATCAAAAGGTAAAGGAGAAAGTTTAAACAAATCAGGCTATGTGCTCAACAGCACAGTTTATTGTTTATATATTATAACTGTGTGGTTGACTTTTATATATATAGTGCTTATATATAATTGTGTGGTTGTGATAGCTATAGTTTTGCCGACTTAGGACTCGTTTTTCTTATTCTTCTTTTATTTTGGTTTTTGGGAAGGCCTGCGTGCCAATTACAATCCTTTTCTTACTTGTAATTTTGTACTGGTTCGGGGAGGCCTGCGTGTCACTTACAACCCCATTCAATATTTTATTTGTAATAGATTAGTAGTAGTTTAATCCCTCAACCAAGATGGACTCGAAGAAGATGACGACGTAAATGGTGTTCTATACGCGAAGCACGGACACTTCGGGGAGGTGTCAAGGCAAGTGGGAGCATGATGTCAAGAAAGGCGAATCCAAGTCACTTTGTCCTTAGGTTTGACCTTAGGATTAGTTGGCAAAACTATAGAGCTTTATTTGCTTACTCTTTTATCTGCGTGGTTGTGGTTCTTTTCTTTACTATTTATCATATAGTTTTGCGACACTTATATGATGCTAAATAAAAAAGGGATTTAATAACAGGCTGTTATTAAACAGTGAAAAACCACGCGCTTTATGACAAACTAGAATACGACTACAGGTTGTTAGTCGTGTTAGTTAAATTTTTATAAATTTAAAGTTTTGTCAAGGTTATAAGTTTGGAACTTATAAAGGTCGTTTTGTGCACCTAGTTTAGGTACACATATAAATCGTATTTTTAAAACAGTTAGTTTTAAAATGGTTTTTCAAAAACTAGAAAATTAAGTTTTTAATTTAATTATAAAACCCAAGAAAAATCTTAGATCAGTGTGCTACCCACCTAATGGTACACCTTAACTGTTAAACGGTACTCGGGTGTCGGAAGTGCCCAAACCTTGGGCATCCGGGTTCAAACCATTGTGGGAAGGGGCATGAAAGATTGTGCGATAATCGAGAGTCCCGGCCAGAATTCATGCTGTCTTAGATGGTGCGATCTATTTTGGTGATAATCGGGAGTCCCGGCCCAAAAAGCACTAGAGTAGAGTTAAACATACTAGACTGGGTCTAAGTGCTCTACGAGGTTCTAGGAGTCGTATCAGTTAGGTACGATTGGTACAGGGTGTTACCTACCAGAAATAACATGACTTGGCGGGAAGTGCCCAAACCTTGCGTCAAGTATGTGAAATATGGGTCCTAGGTCTAATATATATTATTTATGGGTTTGATGATATATGATTAGAAAGTTTATTTACAATTACTAATTAAACCGGGTTTTAATTTGTAGATGGCAACCAACGTTACTAGTACCAATAACCTCTCTCTTCGCTCCATTCTTGAGAAGGACAAGCTTGTCTGTCCTAACTTTCTTACGTGGGAGAGAAATCTCCGGATCGTGCTTAGGCACGAGAAAAAGTGGTATGTCCTAGAACAACCTCTAGGAAATCCTCCTGCCAGTAACGCTAGGGCAGACGTCAGAGAGGCTTTTCAAAAGCGCTCCAATGACGCCCTGGACGTTAGCTGCCTCATACTCGCAACTATGAGTCTAGAGTTGCAGTCGAGCATGATGGAGACTCCTGCCTATGACATGATCCATCAGCTGAGGGACATGTTCTAGGAGCAAGCTCGCACTGAGCGTTATGATGTCACTAGGGCATTCAACTCGTGCAAGATGGCTAAGGGGACCTCGGTCAGTAACCACGTCATGAAAATGAAAGGTTACATGGACCACCTAGAGAGACTTGGGCACCCAGTTCCGTTGCAGCTAGAAACGGATACGATACTCAACTCGTTGTCGGATGACTATAAGCCTTTTATAGTCAACTACAACATGAACAACATTAGAAATCCGTGGCTGAGTTACACTCAATGCTCAAGACTGTTGAGCAGAGTATTGGGACCAAGTCTAAGGACGTTCTCATGGCGGGCATAAGAAGAGGAAAGGGCATCACGGAAAGGGAAAGGGCAAGGCCCAGCCCAGTCATAGTGCTCCCAGGGCTAATAACGACAACAAGGGCAAGAAGCCGAAGCCGAACAAAACAAAAGCCGAGAATCGGTTCTTTAAGTGCGGTGAGGTCGGGCACTGGAAAAGAGATTGCCCGAAGAAACACGAGGCACGTGGCAAGGCTGGCACCTCAGGTATCGTGTAGCTTCTTTGTCACTTTC
Organism: Pulicaria dysenterica; assembly: GCA_947179395.2. NCBI lineage: Eukaryota > Viridiplantae > Streptophyta > Magnoliopsida > Asterales > Asteraceae > Pulicaria > Pulicaria dysenterica. The sequence goes on along the minus strand of OX359289.1, from coordinate 27,768,041 downwards.
CACTTGTAAAAGTTTTTTACGAGTATTCTAATATCTTGCAATCATTTATTGCAGGAGGAGATGGAAATTGATGCGGCCCAACATGAGGAGATCCCACGTGCAGCATGCGGATATTATTAATATTTATATTTCCTAGTTTTAATTAAACTCTTTAAGTTTATTTGAACAATTTTTATTGTTTATGGATACTTATGTTTTGAGTTTATGGAAATTTAATTATTCAGTTATATATCCGTGCACGTGTTCTTTATGAATCATGATTAGTCCAGCTGTGACTAAAAGAGTGCCAATAATTCAAGTGTTGATTTGATTGGTGATTCATAATAATCTTATGCTGTGATTTGTTGTAGTTATATAAATGCTGGCTCCATTTTTCAAACGCTTAAATAAACAAGTATTGTTTATAAAATTAGATAGTTTTTCTAATTTAACAAAGTGTTAAAGTTATTTATGAAAAGTGAATGTTCAAAGTCTTGAACAAAATAGAAATGATAGTTATTATTTCTAAGGGAAAATAGTTTTTGATAAAACATTTAAGCAAATATAAAAATGATTATGGGTGCATATATATTTCGTCATTTCTAATTTTTGGTATATCTTGTATGATCTTTAATTAGCTTGTTCAACCTGCCCACCAATTGACGCTGGAACATATACGATCAATGACACTGAAGAATTTTAAAACAGCATTAAGTGAAGCATTGAATAAAGGACAAGGGTTTGCCATGGCAGCTTGTGTCTGCGTTCAAAAGTTCACGAGACTGTTCGATGAACTATGTGAAGGTATTTAAATAGGCGGCTAAGTTTCATTTAAGAAAGAGTACCTTTTCACACTTCTAGATTATTATATACAAATATTAACTTTCAACAATCTGAATCTACAGATGCCGTCATTGAGCTAGCCAAATGGGACTCCACCAAAACAAAGGATGAGCTTTCGCGCGATTTTGGTTTGTATATCACCGAAGTTAAAACTGCCAAACTATGGAAATTTACTAAACTATATGTGGTAAAGTTTAGCTTTCAGTGTGTATATATATATATATATATATATATATATATATATATATATATATATATATATATATATATATATATATATATATTAATATTGTCTGAATTAAGTAGTACCGGAAAAACGGCAAATTGGGTTGGATAGGGTAGCAGGTCAAATCGGTCCGATTCAAATAAATTGCAACCAGGGAAAATGCATATACTTACTTGATATGTGTGAAATTATGCAGCTAAATAAAGTACATGTTTTACAATCTGAATATAAATATGAGTTTAGTTTATAAAAGTGTATCCAACTTTATATCTTTTGCTATTCTATGAACTGAACTTTCAAACTTATTATTTGATGTATTAAATTTTTCAAAGTTTACTTTTTTGTATATTAAGTACCTTTTTCATCAGGTTGCAGGTAATAAACTAATTTTTTATTTATTTTTAAATCCACATCATTTTCCATATTTGCCACATAGTTAATTTTATACTCTTATGAACAAACCCACATGAAACTAACAATCAAAATATTTGAACAATCAACAAAACAGAAGCCATTAAACCAAAACCTTAAATGGAAATTAACAATCACAATCGTTTGGTTACCAAAACCCTAAATGGAAACCAAGACCCTAGATCGAAATAAAAAAAACACAGATGAAGATGAACCTCAAATCATTGGTAAAGATGAAGATGAAATGGAACATAACTGAAATCATATGAAAATCGAACTGAGATGCTACAAATCCCAAAACAATAAGCTTATCGAACTCACATGTAAACAGATTTGAAACATTTATCTTCATTCAATCAAACCATACCCTAACTGAAAAACAAGAACAACAAAAACAACAAAAACAGACTCTGTCGGTGAAGCATAAAAATTAGGGTTTTAGAAGAACCCCAACAATGAAGATGAAGATGAACCACTTGATCGATGATGTACTGGGAGAACCCCATCGTGAACTGCGGATCTTACAGATCTTAAACCGAAGCAGTTGAACCGACACAGATCTTGAACCGAAGCAGTTGAACCCCTAATCGTCGTACGCTGGTGGGTGGTGGAGCCGGATGAAGATGAAGATGGAAGCTATTGAATGGAAGCCGATGGAAGCTTGAATCGACCCAAATCTTGAAGATGGTGGAATGACCCACATCTTGAATCGCCAAGGCTTGAATCGACCCAAATCTGGAAGTCGACCCAGATCAGATTCATGTTTATTTTTAAATTAAAGATTTTATTTTTTATTTTTTAAATCATGAACAATTCAAGTTATATGACATGCATCATCCACATAAGCAAACCGGTGCCACATCAGCATTATACCTAAATACATAAAATAGTAAACTTTGAAAAGTTTAATATATCAAATGGTAAGTTTGAAAGTACACTACATACAATAACAAAAGATGTAAGTTTGATACACTTTTATTAACTAAAACCTATAAATATCTGCAATGAAATTAAGTCATATACCCAATTGAAATCTATTAAATCCAGTGAAAATTTTCGGATAAAATCTGTCAAGTTCTTCGTAAACAACAAGAAACTCAAATGACACAAAATTTGGGAAACAAGTTATCAATTAGGCACATATCATTGCTTCAAAAGATGCAAAAACAAAACACAAGTTACCAATTAGGCACATATCATTGCTTCAGATAAGTTTAATTTAGACACTCAGATTAGTTTTATACTTTTACAGGCTAGTTAATTAGCAATGAAATTACTTGATCAAACCTGAACGATTGTTGTTGCATAACGATGAAGGGGCCCCGAATTTTTCTAGTGAATTTTGAAGCTATAAAATCTGGGTATCAGTTAATCTGATGTCAGGCTGTGGTGGGGGTGGATGTCAGTGGCGAATCCAGGATTCTAACATACCGGGGTCCACTATGTGACAAGGCGAGTCGGTCCAAAAATTAGATAACATATCAAAATAGATATTTTGTTACGGGTCGGGTTGTATCGTGTAAAACATTATAACTATCAACGAAAAACATATAATCTAAACAAATAACATAAAGTTCTTACACTTGATCCTGACAATACTTCATATCCTGTAATTAAATTAATACAAAATGTGATTCAGTATAATCTACTAATATAGTATTATAACCTAACCAAAATTTCAATAAAAATACTTATCTAGCATATTATTTAAATAGATAAACAACAATTTAATAATAAACAACAAGACTAATATCTTAAATAACAACACATATTAAAATACAAGAGAAGGGTGAAGTAGACATGCATGTGTTGAACACATACATATATTATCTATACTACATTATAAAACATTTACTTTCTATCTCTTAAAAAATTTAAGACTACTTAATTTTAAGTAGTACAAAATTTTTTGTTTAAGATACAAACACTTAAAGCAATAGCCTAACCAATCATTTCCTTGATTATCTCAACTACCTTAAGGCAATTATTACTTTAATAAATTCATTACAAAAATTATTTAATTTATCTCATTATGGCTAAATTACTTACATCAATACAATTTTAAGGTAATAATATCTTTTTGTCTAATTATCCAATAATAATATTTTTTAGTTTCTTTCCAAAACTATTTTAACAACTAATAAAATGGTTTATTGTAAAAAAAATAAAGAAATCAGAAAAGGTAGAAAATACATGGATAGGTTGATTAACATCGCATATCACATACCATACCCTACTTTTTAAATCAAACATATTATCAAGCACAACGCGGGTGCAATGCTAGTAATAATTTATACAAGAGAAGGGTGAAGTAGACATGCATGTGTTGACTTTTATAGGTTGCTATGTCACTCCCTTTTTATCTCAAATAAGTATGAAAGATTTAAAAAAGAGAGCTGATAAACGATTGAGACTTTATTAGTTATCACTAATATGGTTACGTTTGTAATTCCTAACTTTAGACGAATATTATCATGTGTGTGTCCATATGCATATAAAATATAAGATAATGTTTATCATTATATTTGAATCATAGTTATCCTAATTGTAAAGGGATTACATTACCTAGTTTGTAGCATAATTGTAAAGGGATTACCTATATATATTTTTGATAGATTGAATGAAGAAATCAACACATTCATTCTAAACTTCCCACATGGTATCAGAGACTAATACTCTTTTAACGTAACTCTAATCCCCACCGTTGGCCACCCCCTCTTTACGATCTCTTTCTTCTTCAACTCTCCCATGGCCGATGCCACCCCCTCTCCCTCTAAGTTACATCCGGTAATCACGGTTAATAATATTCAGAGCTTTATCCCTCTCACCCTTGAAATTGAGAAGGGCCAATACACATCTTGGGCAGAATTATTCAAGATCCACTACCGTGCTTTTAATATAATCGATCACATCTGCCCTCCTGCTTCCTCTACATCATCAAAAAAACGTGATGACGATTGGTCCTGCATTGATGCGATAGTTCTCCAATGGATCTATGGCATTATATTGAATGATCATCTTCATACCATTCTTAAACCAAACACCACTGCCGCTGATGCTTGGTTTGCCCTTGCAAATATTTTTCAAGATTCGTGTGGTGTATCTTGAACAAAAGTTCTCCAAAATCAAGCTCGATGATTTTTCCAGCATGCATGCATATTGTCAAGAAGTCAAGATGATTGTCGATCAACTTGAAAATATCGGTTCTCCGATTCCGATGGATCGCCAGGTATTGCAATTAATTGGCGGTTTAAATGAATCTTACGATGGGGTTGCTATGATGATCCAACAGATAGATAATATTAGACATTTAGTGTGTATTTGTATATATTAGTATATTAGAGGGATTAGAGTGTAATTATCTCTTCTATATATTTACCTATTGTAATCGTGATTATCACAATAACAAGAATACAATTACGTTATCTGATTACCAAGATTAACTTGGTATCAGAGCCAACCTGCGGCTAGGTTTTTTTTTAATCGCTGCCGTAACTATCGACCAGCCCTACGATTGCTTCAATCGATTAAGCCTACAAGCGCTACTGTTCTCGTCGACCAGCCTACAGGTACCTACTATTGACTATCGTTCAATTCTTCAGCATTCGACCAGCCCTACAGGTGCTTCAACAGAACTGTCGTTCAATTCTCAGCATTTACGATAGTTTTCTAATTGATACTCTGTTCAATCGATACCTACAATTGTTGATTGCCTTCAAGAATCTGCTCAATTGAATTGCTATTCTGCTGGTTGTGATCAGTCGTACAGTGCACATTTACAATTACAATTATGACAATTACAGCTTTTACATCAGCCGAGAAAACCCTCCATTGTCATCATAAGTTTGGTTTTACCTTATCTCCTAACAATTATGGTTATTGGAAAGCTATGGTTCAACCGTTTCTTGTTACCAACAATTTGTTTGGATATATAGATGGCACAATTCCCTGCCCTTCGATCACAGAATCTGCCTCCTCAGGGAAAGACAAAGCAACATAATCTGCCTCACAAGAATACAGTGCATGGATTTCCAATGACGCTCACGTACGGATGTTACTTATTTCTACCATCTCTGAGACATCTTTCCAACATGTTCATGGGAACACCTCCCGTGATCTTTGGCTCTCTCTTGAGCGTGCGTATGCCCCTCATACATCTTCAAGGGAATATACTCTGAAAACTCAGCTTTTGAAGTTAGAGATGAAAGCTGATGAAACTTCCTCTGCATACTTGACAAGGGCTCAGGATTATTCTAATGCCCTTGCTAATATTGGTGAGCCTGTGAAAGAAAAAGACTTGGTGATGTTGGTTATATCTGGCCTCTGAGAAGAGTACAATGGCCTGAAATCCACCCTCATTGGCCGCCAATTTCCCGTTGCTTTTGCGGAACTTCATGGTCTGTTATCAGATCATGACTACATGATTAAGAAATCAGCTCCTGAAATCCCACCTACCCAAGCATTCACTGCTGCGGTTAACACCCGTACTTCCACCGGATCTGGATCAAACTCGTCGACTCCTCAACCGGATCCATTACAGGCTGTCCAGCAACTTCTGTCACAATTTGGACTTTCGGTTCAGCCCGCTACCCAACCATCTGCCCAAGCCTTTTACACCAACAGATCTGGGAACAATCGTGGCCGTGGGCGTGGCCGTGGTCGCGGAAATTACACCAACAGAAATCAAGGAAGTAACCGAAATCAGTTTAGTTGGGCTTCCAATCAAAATGTTGTTTTTGGTACTTGCAACAGGTGTGGGATTGGTCATGTCTCATCTCAATGTCCTAATCGTGATCCTGCTACCATCAGACCACGACAGTCACCTTCAGTCAACTTCACCAATTACCGCTCACAAGCTTCGAACACTTGGCTTCCGGACACCGGATCTAGCTACCATGTTGCACCAGACCTCTCTAGCTTGGATCACTCGGAGGCCTATTATGGTGAGGACAATCTTCATGTTGGTAATGGTAAGGGTTTACCCATTTTACACGTTGGTTCCTCTCGTCTTTATTCTCCAACCAAAACCTATTCTCTTACTGACATACTCCATGTACCTCAAATAAAACTAAATTTGCTTTCTGTTCAAAAATTTTGTCTTGATAATCATGTATACTTTGAATTTCACTCAACTTTCTTTGCTGTGAAGGACAATTCTACACACACTATCCTCCTCACGGGTCCCAGTAATGGCGGTCTTTACTCACTTCAGCTGCTTAATAATCAATCCGTTTCCAATAAAGTTGCCTTCTCCACAGCTCGTGCCTCCTCCACCACATGGCATCAAAGACTTGGACATCCACATCCACAGCTTTTGAAATCTATGTTATCTAGATATAGTTTACCTTTACAAAGTAATTGTCCTAGTACTTTTTGTGATTCATATTCAGTTGGAAAATCTTCTAAATTGCATCTGTTACCTTCTATTTATAAAAGTTCTCATATTTTGGATTTAGTTTTTTTATGATGTATGGGGCCCTGCACCTGTTCCCTCCTTTTATGGTCATAATTATTTTCTGTTGTGTGTTGATGACTACTCTCGCTTTATGTGGATTTTTCCTCTGAAATTAAAATATGATGTCTTTACCACTTTTAAGCGATTTTTGGCAATGGTTGAACGAAAATTTCATACCACTCTTAAATCTGTTCAAACTGACTGGGGAAGAGAGTTTCAGAACCTCTCTCACTTTTTCTACCCTCTCGGTATCACTCACCGCCTTTCTTGCCCTCATACTAACGAAAAAAATGGTCTTGTTGAACGTCGACATCGACATGTAGTTGAAACTAGTCTTACTTTACTTGCTCAATCTCGTGTTCCATAACGTTTCTGGCACTTTACCTTTGACACAGCAGTCTACCATATTAATCGCATGCCATCTAGGACAAACTCCAACATCTCACCTTTTGAATATGTGTTTCATCGTCAACCCGATTTTTCTTTTCTTCGCGTCTTTGGTTGTCGTTGCTATCCTCATCTCCGTCCGTATAACAAACACAAAATGGATTTTCGTTCTACATCTTGTGTGTTTCTGGGGTACAGCACCGACCATCATGGCTACCGGTGCTATGATCCACAATCTGATCGCATCTATGTTGCTCGCCATGTCCTATTTCATGAACAGTCTTTTCCTTTTCAGGAACCTCCCTCTCCTACTCCCACATCTACTACTCCCTCCAATCCCTACGTCTCCACTTATCCCTCTCCTATTCCACCCTCTGACCCACATGCCCAGACAACTACAAACACCTCCTTCTGATGTACCTTCGGCCCAACAACATGAACCTCCACCTACCGCCACCTCTCCTGTTCTATCTTCAGACCAACCACCTCTCTTACACACCTATCAACGTCGATCGAAAGTCAATCTCCCTACATCTCAGCCTACTCCTCCTCCACCATCTACTACCACTGCTCAGTCCTCTCGAACTCGTCCACCCAATCTTTGCCCATAACCCAAACAATCCAAACCATACAATGCCACCTCATTTTCTACCCAGACTCATACAGACACTGAACCCACAACCTTTACCATTGCTAACAAGGATCCTCGCTGGCGTAATGCCATGACTGAAGAATATTCAGCGCTACTGAGGAATGGCACTTGGTCTCTAGTTCCACGTGTCCCGAATTCCAATGTGGTTGATTGTAAGTGGGTTTACAAATTAAAACGCGATCAAACAGGGGCAGTTACAAGGTACAAGGCAAGATTGGTTGCCAAAGGCTTTCGACAGCAACCGGGCATTGATTATCAGGAAACATTTAGTCCTGTCGTAAAATCAACAACCATCCGTGTGGTTCTCTCTTTGGCTGTCACTCAGAAATGGTGTCTTCGACAACTAGATGTGCATAATGCCTTTTTACACGGTAATCTCACCGAGACTATTTACTTATAACAACCTCCTGGGTTTGTTGATCCAGCAAAACCAGATCATGTTTGCCTGCTTCATAAATCCTTGTATGGATTAAAACAGGCCGCGCGCGCATGGTTTCATCGGTTGTCTTGCTCTGGGTGATAGTGCTCCTTTTGATAATCCTGTTAGGTATCGCCAGATTGTGGGTGCTCTCCACTATATTACATTGTCTCGGCCAGACATTACATTTGCCTACTGAAAACCATTGGTCCGCAGTCAAAAGAATTCTTCGTTACTTGCAAGGTACTGCGGACTATGGTTTACGACTCGTGCACGCTTCCAACAACACCACCCTTCATGCATACACCGACTTTGCCTACAACTCTCTCACGGGTTTCTGTGATGCTGACTGGGCTGGTTGTCCAGACGACCGTCGGTCCACCGGGGGATATGCTATATATCTAGGTTCTAACCTAGTCTCCTGGTCTGCATGTAAACAAAAGATAGTCTCACGGTCGTCAACGGAAGCTGAATACAAGGCGCTTGCGAATACTGTTGCAGAACTTACTTGGCTTCAAGATCTTCTTCGTGAGCTCTGTGCCCCGGTTAAGTCAGCTCCTACTTTATGGTGTGATAATCTTGGCGCCATGTATCTATGTGCAAATCCCGTCTTCCATGCACGTACAAAACATGTAGAAGTTGACTTTCATTTTGTTCGTGAAAGAGTAGCACAACGGCAGCTTTCAGTTCAGTTCATTACTACTGATGATCAGATTGCAGATGTATTCACCAAGCCACTATCCTCACAACGGTTTCTTCTATTGCGGTCCAAGCTACAGGTCGTTCCCCGGCCTTAGCTTGCGGGGGAATTTTAGACATTTAGTGTGTATTTGTATATATTAGTATATTAGAGGGATTAGAGTGTAATTATCTCTTCTATATATTTACCTATTGTAATCGTGATTATCACAATAACAAGAATACAATTACGTTATCTGATTACCAAGTTTAACTAATAAGCTACCGGATTTTTATCAAGCACGATCTAAGCTTATGCTGGAAAAGCAGCACAAGGCTGCCCTTGCACCAACAGTAGCTGCCGCCGCTGCCACAACCCTGCACGCCGCCTCCAGTTCGCCGTAAAAAGATCACAGCGTTATTGCCCCCTCCTAGTCGTGGTCGTGATTTCTCGTCTCGTGGACGCGGTCGTGGAAGGGGACGCGGCCGAGGCCGGGGTCGCACACAGCCATACGTTCCCTGGAACATGGAAACTTGGGCTTGGAACCTTCCGAATTGGACCTATACGCCCTGCCCCTACCCCACAAACCCTTGGGCTCGTCCCTCTTATTCTGTCCAGCCAACGCAACCACCACCCAACCCCTCTTCGGGCCTCCTCGGTTCCCGACTATCCACATACGCACCATCCCAAATCGGCTCCACTCCAATTGATATTTACCAAGCTCTCCAAACAATGACATTAAACCCGCCAGATCAAAATTGGTACCTTGATACGGGAGCCACCTCTCACATGACGAACACCACAGGTCACTTCTCTTCTTATGTTAATAATGGCACTTTAAACAATGTTGTGGTTGGTAATGGTTCTGAATTACGGGTCCACGGTATGGGTAATCAAATCCTTCCCTCTCCTTTTCCTTCTTTTTGTTTAAACAATGTTTTACATGTCCCACATCTCATTAAAAACTTGTTATCCATTCGCCGTCTTACAAAAGATAATCTTATTTCCATTGAGTTTGATTCGTTTGGTAAGACCTTTGGCACCATCGACTAGGTCCCAGGTCCTCTTTATTACCTAGTCTTAAAACTAGTTCTAGTCTTTCTTTTGATTCTTTAGCTAGCTCTAATGTTTGTTCAACTTGTGTTTTTGGCAAACATAGTCGTTTACCTTTTAGTGATTCTTCTACTAGTACTAGCTTTCCTTTTGGTATTATTCACAGTGATCTTTGGACCTCACCGGTTGTTAGTTCGGGATGTCATAGCTATTTTATTTTGTTCTTAGATGATAAATCAAATTATTTATGGACTTACCCTCTTGCTAAGAAATCTCAAGTTTATTCAATTTTTCTTAATTTTAGCACTTTTATTCGTACTCAATTTGAACGTAATATAAAGTATTTTCAATGTGATAATGGAAAAGAGTATTCTAATAACCTCTTTCATCAATTTTGTACTCAAAACAATATGCAATTCCGCTTCTCTTTTCCTCATACTTCTTCCTGAAATGGCAGAGCCGAACACAAAATTCGGTCAATTAATAATATTATCCGAACCTTCTTACACACTCCTCACTTCCCACCTCGTTTTGGCATCACGCCTTACAAATGGCCACCTACATCTCCAATATTCTTCCTAATAAACTCTTACACTACTCCACTCATACACACGTCCTCTATGATCGTACTCCTTCCTATAACCACCTCCGTGTTTTCGGTTGTCTTTGCTATCCTCTCTTCCCCTCCACCACCATACATAAACTCCAAAAACACTCCACACCTTGTGTCTTTCTTGGGTATCCTTCTAATCATCGGGGGTAAAAATGTTATGATCTTGAAACCCGAAAAATCATTCTTTCCCGCCATGTCATCTTTGATTAACACACTTTTCCGTTCGCTAATCTCACAACGCCTTCCTTCAGGATCATATCCATCCTTCCTTCACCCCATATATATCCCATTTGGTTTCACCACCTTCCCCTCCCTCGCTACATGCTCCCTCACCGTCCCTACCATCATCACCGCCGTCCCCTAACCCACCCCCCGTACCTAGATCCATGCAAACCGTAGCATGTCGGGCATCACCAAACCAAAACAAATCCTCAATCTTCACGCTTCCATCCCCACCATCTCTCCTCTTCCTCGTAACCCTACTGATGCCCTCCGTGATCCTAATTGGAAACATGCCATGCATGATGAGTTTAATGCACTTATTGATAATAACAAGTGGAAGTTAGTTCCTCGTTGTCCAAATATGAATATAATTCGGTGTATGTGGATTTTTAGACATAAAAAGAAATTTGACGGTACATTTAAGCGATACAAAGCTCGTTTGGTTTGTGATGGCAGGTCTCAACAGGTTAGCATGGATTGTGGTGAGACATTTAGCCTGGTGGTTAAATCTTTTACCATTCACACAGTGTTAAGCATTGCATTATCTCCTTCTTGGTCTATTCATCAATTAGACGTCAAGAATGCGTTTTTACATGCTAATTTGGATGAGGCAGTTTACATGCATCAACCCATAGGGTTTCGGGAAACATCATATCCTAACCATGTGTGCCTTCTTCAAAAATCTTTATATGGCTTTAAACAGGCCTCAGACTTGGTATCAATGGTTTAATGATTTTTTAGCTACTTTGGGGTTCACTCATAGCAAATGTGATTATTCTCTCTTTATCTACAAGCATGGTCAGGACATGGCATTCATTCTTTTATATGTTGATGATATCATCCTTACCACCTCATCTGATAGTTTGCGGCAACACTTTATGTCACTTCTTGCCAAGGAGTTTTCGATGAAGGACCTTGGTCCTCTTAGTTACTTTCTCGGTATTTCGGTAACCCGCAATAAGGACCACCTTTTCTTGTCACAAGAAAAGTATGCTATGTAAATTCTTGAAAGAGCTGGCATGTCTTCTTACAATCCTGCTAATACTCTGGTTGACACAAACTCCAAATTGAGTTCTACATCCGGAAACCCGATCGATGATCCAACATCCTACCGAAGTTTGGCCGGGGAATTACAATATTTAACCTTTACTTGCCCGGATATATTATATGCAGTGCAACAAATTTGTCTTCATATGCATGATCCACGGTCTTCGCATCTTAATGTTCTCAAACGGATCATTCGATACATCCAAGGCACAATTTCACATGGTCTTTATTTGTTTAAAACACCCATCCGATCCCTCATCTCTTATACGGATGTAGATTGGGGTGGTTGCCCCGACACACTGCGATTAACATCCGGGTATTGTTTTATTTGGGTCATAATCTCATCTCTTGGTCCTCCAAATGACAAACCACTTTGTCGCGATCTAGTGCCGAAGCCGAATACCGTGGTGTAGCGAATGTGGTTTCCGAAACATGTTGGCTACGCAATCTTGTACTCGAACTTCAACACCCGCTTCAACATGCAACTATCGTCTAGTGCGACAACGTTAGTGCAATTTATCTTGCGGGTAATCTGGTTCAACACCAAAGGACGAAACACATCGAAATGGATATACATTTTGTGCGAGAAAAGGTTCAACGTGGTCATGTTCGAGTGTTACACATGCCATCGAGATATCAGATAACCGACATCTTCACCAAAGGCTTGCATAAAGTGTTATTTGGCGACTTTCGTTCCAGTCTAAGCGTTCGGCCCCCCGCTACAACTGCGGGGGTATATTAGATAATGTTTATCATTATATTTGAATCATAGTTATCCTAATTGTAAAGGGATTACATTCCCTAGTTTGTAGCATTGTTTGTTAGATTCTTGTACCTATATATATTTTCGATAGATTGAATGAAGAGATCAACACATTCTTTCTAAACTTCCTACATAATATATTTTATAGATACGAAAAATCCGCAATTCCGTGTAGGGATCTCCAATACCAGATAGAACGGGGATAAGGATGCATTTCTATTCCCTGCGAATAAAATTAGGACTGGGGAGTGCAATCCGCGATATCCCAACCCTATTGCCAGCTGCTCTAGAATTAAGCATTAGGTTTTGTTTATTGTATTCCATCCCTCTTACATACATGTCACATCAAATATAAACACACTAACAAAATTTATAGATAGAAGGAAGTGCAATGTTTCAAACCCTTAATTAATCATGCAATTGATAAGTGTTGTTTTAAAATCTGTGAGTGAATGGTTAACCAATAATTGCATTTAATTATTTGTAGCCTAAATTAGAAGGTGCATTATATATTCGTGTAAAAGCTCTTCTACAAGGAGGCAGTGATGATACTTGGCATGAAATAAGAAAACTTCTTAATTATGAAACTGAAAAAGTCGTCTCTGAGATCTCTTCTGTACTAGCAAGTTTTGAGATTACTGAACAAGAAAAAGAAGCTACGATTTCAAATATGTTGATCATTGCAAGAGGACTTGTTGAAGGGATTGCAAGAGAAGAAGCTGGAGAAGTATTGCGCTACATGAAGGAGAGGTACTGTTGCAGATACTTAATTTGTCATCAAGTTTACTCTCTGTTTTATTACAACTCATTGTAAATCACACACAGATTTAAATCGATATTCGCTGGTGTTAATGATTCTACTCCGCGAGCCTGGACTGAAGACATAGATATTCGAGCTAAAACTGAAACCGCGCGGTCTTCCGTAAGATCGATTTAGTTATCTATTAGAGGAGAAAATATTGAATCTACATGTATATGTTATTTTTCCCCTTTTTTTATACCCTTTCAGTCCTTAAAGCTGCTCTCTGTGTTGGCTGCAATTCGTTTGGATGGGGACAATGATACAATTAAGGATACACTGCTTGGCTCATTACTCCTTGAAAATGAAGCTTCACACGGCCCATTTGCCTCAAACACATGGAATGAGGTAGCAAACCTTTGTAGTTATAGACACCTACTGGTTTCTTGTTCTGCATAAATATTATAGCTTTTACTTATTATTTCCATTTTAATGAATCTAAACACTTATTTAGTTATAACAATTTAGGGTCGTACTGTGAACAATTAATGCATGACAGTTTTTTTTTCTTCCTTTTTTTGTTCATATATTATTTGTTTACATTCAGGTTCCACCTGCATCCACAGTCATAACTCCTGTTACGTGTATATTCTTGTGGAACAAATTTATAAGAGAAACCAACTATATGATCACTCAAGCTTATGTTAACCGGGTATGGCTCTATTGTTTTAGGGTTTATAATTTGAATCACTAATCTATTTTTTTAATACACAGTAACTTGACAATCTTTTATTAGGATGGCGAGTTTTACGTTTTACATATGTTTCCTAAGTTGTTCTTGAAAAGTAAATAGGTTTGAATTGAGCTAATAAGTTGTTGAGTTTTGAACTTCATTTTTCTTCTTGTTGACTGCTTCAAATACATCAATGCATATGGTTTCAGGAAGCTAGTAAGAAGAATATCTTTATACGCCTGTCTCATGCTTTCAACAAAATAGTCCATAAAGTAAGCGTAATGGGTAAGAGCATTGGGGTGTTTGGTACTATTGGTGCAGTAGGAACTGCAGCCACTGTTGTGGTACTCGTTGTAGACACTGGGCCTTTACTCATAGTTGCAACAAGCGCTGGAGTCGTGGGGGCAGCCAGCTTAATGTACTTGTACGCTTGACTAGTTCTCATTAATTTAGCCAGGAATATATATATATATATATATATATATATATATATATATATATATATATATATATATATATACTTCAGCCAGACCAGTCAATATTTATGATCCAAGGACTAACCAGAAGTAGAAAAATTGCATCTGTTGTATCATGCATCCCAGATTTAAGATTTGATATATACAAGGTAAAATTAGATTAAAACTAAAAGACTTTGTTAGAACTAAAAGTTGTGTCCATTTATATTCTAGTCTAGTTTTATATTGCTATTGACATTAGTCATAGTACAAGGTATATTTAGTAAATACCTTATGGGTATATATACTTGTTTACAAACCCTAATAAACTAAGCAATTCATATTTCACGTATTGTTCTCGGCTACTCTCTCTCGTACGAACATTCAACCGAGTTCATATTTTGATAATTGCTTCAATCGTTAATTGATACTTGATACAATTGGGTTAATTGGTATCAGAGCCAAAGAGTAAATCAAAGGTAAGTTTTTTTGATTTGTTTGGCTCGACAGGAGGTTTTTTTGTCGACTAGGGTTTAGTAGTCGTAGTTCACCATAGGGCTTGCATTCATCTTCATTTTTGGTGTTTGATTCAAATTGATTGTTGGATTTGTTAAGTTTGGTGTTTCTTTGGAGATTGGAATCGGAAAAACTTGATTTGGTTGTGTTTAGAATCTTCAAGATCGATTTGCAGGTTTAGAATTGCCGTTTTTCTTCGTATCATCTTTCAAGCCATTTGCATTTCAAGCCATTTGGTGTTTCAAGCCATTTGGTGCTTCAAGCCGTTTGCTTTTCAAGCTTAGTGCTTCAAGCTATTTGCTCTTCAAGCCATTTATTGCTTCAAGCCGTTTGCCTTTCAAGCCGTTTGCCCTTCAAGCCATTTGTTCAAGCCATTCATCCAAGCCGTTCACCAAGCCATTCACCAAGCCACTCATTCAAGCCATTCACCAAGCCATTCTTCAAGCCATTCACACTAAGTCATTCAATCAAGTCGTTCAACATTTACCTTTACTTTTCACTCAAAGATCCCTTGTCAAGTATCAACCATGCATTGTGGCAAAGAAGAAGAAATAAATGGATTACATACGACGTTAGAAGAACTCAGTAAAAGTTTCCATCTTCATGTAACTTCTGGGCAAAAACATAAAAAGACTGCACGTAAATTGGAAAAAGAAAATGCCAAACTTGTTTCGGAAATTTCTGAGTTGACTAAAAAACTCCAGATTTCAGACAAGAAGTATCATGATTTTGAGATCGAAGAAGATGCCAAGGTAAGGAATCTTAAGCAACAATTGTTGGATATTCAAAGCAAGTCAGCTTCAGAAAGAATGAATTTTGAGACTGAGAGAAATCAATTTGTGCTTAAAATTCAAAAATTGGAACAAGATTTACAAAATTGTGTAGAAGAAAAGGTTACAACATCTTTTGATTTTGAAAAAGTTCAAAAGTGTAAGTCTTTCAAAGGAAAAGAAATTAAGGTGGTTTCTGTAACAGTCCATACATGTGAATCATCGAAAAGGTATGTGGATCTGAAAACCAAATGCTCAAAGGATGATTATTCTAGTTTCAAGTCTTATGCAGAGAAATTCATAAACAGGGTGAAGCTTCGGAGAAAGCTTTGGAATGAAAATAAAGATAATTCTACAGGAATGAAACAACAACGTCTTCCGCAAAACAATTATGGTTATGTTTCTCGTGCTACTTCTCATCGTGTTTCTCGTCCATTTGTGTGTGTTAGTGAAACAAGACCGTTCTCGAATGTTAACACGAATGCACATCTTCCCACCTTGCCTAAGCTTAAATACCCATTTGTGATTCGTTCTGTCAAACATCTCTTAAGACTTTCTAAAGAGAAAATATGCATCAATCCACATCGGTCACCATCCATCAACTATAAGAAGATATTAGTTCGAAAGATTAAGGAGGAGCAAGGTAATGAAGGAGTTTCAAGTCATTGTTGAAGATCAAGAGCTACATTCGAGGGGGAGCATATTTTTGTTTGATGAATAATAACAAGGATGCCGAAATTGAAGATTCCCTCAACGATCATTCTCTGTTTATGCTCAAGATCAAATGCTCCAGGGTCCAGCGAAGATAATAATCTTCCTTTATTATGCTTAATTGTAAAATGGACACAAAGGGGGAGAATGTTAGAACTAAAAGTTGTGTCTATTTATATTCTAGTCTAGTTTTATATTGCTATTGACATTAGTCATAGTACAGGGTATATTTAGTAAATACCTTATGGGTATATATACTTGTTTACAAACCCTAATAAACTAAGCAATTCATATTTCACGTATTGTTCTCGGCTACTCTCTCTCGTACGAACATTCAACCGAGTTCATATTTTGATAATTGCTTCAATCGTTAATTGATACTTGATACAATTGGGTCCTACAGACTTGATACATAATGTTGTGAAATATTGTAATGTGAAGGTATTTGAATTGATATGTGAATTGACATTTGACAGTTTCTGCTTTATTAAATGATCAATGTTGGTAGCTTTGAGGGCCTACGGAAGGAGTAAATAAAAACAAGCAATAAATTAATAACAGGGAACAATTCAAGATTTTTTTTATTTTATAGTCAATTTACAACAAGAAAATAGAGCGTTAAGTATTTATAACACGACACACAATGTTCTGTATAACTGTTTTTGTTCGATGGCCTCCTGACATTCTTGATCAAACACAGTTTGCACTCACTGAATTCTATATTTGATACAATGAATAAGGAAAGCAACTATGAAATACGAAAAATGATTACTTTGAACATTGCAGTCTAATACATATATATAGAGGGATGTTTTGGTAGTTAAACACGCGCCAAAACCTCCTAACGAAACTACCTATCGTCTGTTTGGTCAAAGGATGTAAAACTAACGGAATACACCCTCATAATTCATCGACCAAACTTATTCAATTACTAACCAATTAACTAACATATATACAGGCCTTTAAAAAAAAACTAACATATATACAGATTACAGACTAATTTTACTTTGAAGTTTCAAACCATTAGCTTCTAACATTCTCCCCCCCTAATGGTTTTGATCTTCAAAGTTTACATTGCATACTTATTCATCTATAATGACAAAATCAACATCGCACTCACAGCAATTCATGCTTGAGTCTCGAACTTGTTCTTCAGGTCTTTCATTGTTGTTGTCCTCAACTCATCCGGGTATCTCACCTTCTCTAGGTAGTTGCATAGCCTCCCTTTCTGCACCCACACTCATCCCAGCCTCTGGTGCTGCATCCCTGCACCTCTTCGCAAATGATGCTAACTCAGAACTTGATTATCTCCTGGCTATGTCCATGTAGGCAACCAACAGCCCAAGTATGCAACAAATCAGTCTCCCAAATCATATGTATACACTTTCGGTATGTGCATTTCATGTGCTACCACATACCATAAATTCTCGATGAACACAGTCGTGTATCTACCTAATCCTTTGATCACAAGATATAATTCCAAAATATCAACTTCATATCGTTTAATCTCAAATGGAAATGTTTGTCCTTCTTCGTTTGCAAACTTCTTAAAAAACCAATTTATCAATTTTTCTAAGTGTTTCTTCACAAACACTTTACATCCTTCATGTATTTCTTGATCAAATAGCATTGCCATAAAACTCATCATATCATCAAATTCAATTTTTGTTGGCAATTGTTGATCATCACATTTATCATCACTTGATAAAGTATAGAAGTAATCAAAGTGTTTCAAGAGCATACTTACAGCCTTGTCTCTTATGTCATCTGCAATCTGCAAACCAACACTATTCTCATCAAAATTTAACTCATTTGATCCACATTCAAACATCTCCCCTTCACGTTCTTGTTCACTGCTACTAACATCAGATTCATCTTCAAATAGCCTTTCAAGTATTGCTTTTGTTTGTTTGAATTTCACTCTAAAACCTTGTGCATTTAACTGTTCCAGACTTAATGTGTTTAGAGTACATTTAGGGACAAAATAGACCCCTGGGATCACATATTTTCATGCATCAGTCTTCACAAAAGCCTCTCCTAAACCTTGTACTCTAATTACTCTTTCCCCTAATACACTTGAACTTGATTGTTCATCTTTGTAGTGTTTGAACATATTGAAAGTTGTTAGAACTAAAAGTTGTGTCCATTTATATTCTAGTCTAGTTTTATATTGCTATTGACATTAGTCATAGTACAGGGTATATTTAGTAAATACCTTATGGGTATATATACTTGTTTACAAACCTTAATAAACTAAGCAATTCATATTTCACGTATTGTTCTCGGCTACTCTCTCTCGTACGAACATTCAACCGAGTTCATATTTTGATAATTGCTTCAATCGTTAATTGATACTTGATACAATTGGGTCCTACAATTGGTATCAGAGCCGTGGGGCCGCACCAATGTGGGGGGGGGGAATGTTGGGTTTATGGGGCTCAGCGTTCCCTCGAGCCGGGTAAATCCGCGACTCTTAAACCCACCGCTCCTGTAGCAATGCAGGAGCATCCCACATTGGTGAGGCAAGGGAAATTCATCCTTCTTATAAGGAGGGTGGATCTTACTCTTACCAAATGACGCGTTTTAAAGCCGTGAGGGGAAACCCAAAGCGGACAATATCGTTGGTCGGTTCCCTGGTTTCGGTCCTAACAAAAGTACCAGTCATATGATGTGGGATATCATCTGATATGTGTGAACGTTAATTCTAATTAGTCACATGTTTTGAATGTTTTTTTATTGTTTTAAGTCCTAGATAATTTAGGGAGTCATGGTAGAGCGTCATGGGGATCACCCCATGTTTCTTGGGAATTAGTTTTGCATGTTTCAGGTTATTTTTATTTGCTTCTGTTCTCATTCTAGGCACCGAGAGTTTTTCCAAACCGAGAGTTTTTATAAATTTATTCAGAAATAACAGTGAGAAAATTTCCCCAAAACCTTTGTGTGTTATTCGTTGTCTTTGTTAATTGCTAGGCATAATTCTACGATCCAATATAGTCTGATCACCAACAATTGGTATCAGAGCAGCCGTTTATGCCCAAATACATTCGAACTGAAGTTATGTCTATCGTAACACAAGGAAAGGAGCCCGGCGGTGTGCCGATTCAATGTCCGATGCTTACCGCTACAAATTACACCACATGGGCGATAAGGATGGAAGCAGTTTTGGATGCTCAAGGCTTGTGGGAGTCCATTGATCCAGTAGCCGGGAGGGCTGTGGATGTGAATAAGAATAAGTCGGCAAGGGATTTCATTTTTCAATCAATTCCAGAGGACATTCTCCTGCAAGTTGCGCAGAAGAAAACAACCAAAGAAGTTTGGG
Organism: Pulicaria dysenterica; assembly: GCA_947179395.2. Lineage (NCBI taxonomy): Eukaryota > Viridiplantae > Streptophyta > Magnoliopsida > Asterales > Asteraceae > Pulicaria > Pulicaria dysenterica. Next base: position 27,748,050 of record OX359289.1, on the reverse strand, counting down.
ATTCTTTGAAGACTCGTTATCTTGGGGAAGATAGAGTGCAAAAGGCAAGAATACACATGTTGAACAGTGAGTTCGAGGCCCTTCGGATGAAGGACTGGGAAAGTATTGATGAGTTTTCTGGAAAACTCAGCGGGTTAGTCTCGAAGTTTAGTAGTCTCGGAGCAGTAGTTCGAGATAGCACCGTGGTAAGGAAGTTGCTCGATTCGGTTCCCGAAAAGTTCCTACAGTTGGTATCCTCAATCGAGCAATATTCTGACATTGATAAGATGCCATTCGACGAAGCTGTCGGGCGGCTAAAGGCTTACGAGGACAGGTTGCGTCTTCGTGCTACCAACACAAGTACTGAGGGTAGTAAACTCGAAAACCGAAGGACAGCCAGGTCATAAAAGTGTAGCTTCGAGCTCCTCTTCGTGTGGAAGAGGACGTGGGTTTAGTGATAGAGGCGGTTGGTAGGGCCGTGGAAGAGGCCGTGGTCGAGGCGGTCGAGGTGGTTTCAATGGGCAGCGAGACGGTGGAAACAACAACCAAAAGCCACGAGATAAGAATAACATAAAATGTTTCAATTGCGATAGGAACGGTCATTACGCATCTGAATGCAAAGCCCCTGCAAAAGAACTGTTGGAAGAAGCTAATTTGGCACATGCACAAGAGGATGAAAAGGCACTTTTATTGAGTATCTGTGGTGAGAAACCAGTTCGTGGTGCTACTAAATGAAGAAAAGATGTTTACTGGTAGGATTGAGAAGGAAAGTGGAAAGGATAACATATGGTATCTTGATAATGGTGCGAGTAATCACATGACGGGTATATGTAATTTCTTTGCTGAACTTGATGAAAATCTCACCGGTCAGGTACGTTTTGGAGACAGGTCAAAGGTGGATATTGCTGGAAAGGGAAGTATTCTGTTGGAGTGCAAAAACGATGAACAACGGCTCGTCTCGGAAGTATATTATATACCAGCTTTGAATAGCAACATTCTCAGCCTTGGTCAAATGACGGAACTGGGATACAAAGTGGAAATGCTAAATGAGTTTCTCAAGGTTCATGATGATGCCGGTCGTCTTATGATGAAGGTAAAAATATCACACACTCGCTTATACAAAATCTCCATGCAAACTACACAACCTGTATGTCTTTTATCAAAACTTGACGAGGAGGCTTGGAGATGGCATGCCCGACTAGGACATGTAAACTTTCGTGCTATCGAGTTGATGACACAGAAGGAATATGTTCGGGGAATACCACGAATCAAACATCCTACACAAGTATGTGAAGGTTGTATGATGGCAAAGCAAACTAAGCTTCCATTCCCTAATGAGGCACAATGGCGGGCATCTAGACCACTTGAACTTGTTCATGCTGACCTGTGCGGGCCGATTACAATCTCTACGATGGCAGGTAACCGGTATTTTATGTTAATTATCGATGATTTTAGCAGTTATATGTCGAGCAATCAGGTGAGTTTCACTAACTTATATATTATGTTGTGATACGTGCTCCTATGTGATATTGTGATGACTATTCACCTAAGTGGCATCGTCTGAATGGCATATTCGCCTGAGTGGCATATTTGCGTGTGTGGCACGTCTAAAGTGATGTGTATTACTAGTTGTATATGTGTCTAATATAATGTATGAGTGTTGTGTGCTCACTAAGCTTCATGTTCAACCCGTTTGTTGATTATACTTTTCATGACCTTCTCGTGCCGACAAGAAAAAGGCTCCTGCGTGACAACTACGATTCCGCAGTACTATTTTTAAACTCTGATTTTACAAACTCGAACCATTAACTATACTAATTCGATACCGTAAGTCTCGTGTGTTGAGCAGGCGGTTGACATTTTTGTGTAATGAATATTTCTTAGTAGATTCGTATCTAAATGAATCTTTACTTACAAAAATTTTTTGGGATATATACATATGTGTGTGTGTGTCGATATGACAAAATCGAAGGATCCGTTTGTTCCCGTCGACAGTAGGCCAGGAGCCACCTTGAGGCTGTCGTATCAAACAAGAAGGGAATAAAAACCCTAATTATTTTTATCTTATCTCCTTTTTTTAACTCTCCTTTGAAACCCCTTTTTAATAAATAAATACCTTTTAAAAAAGGAAGGGTTAAAGTCATAAAATAACGGTCTACTTTCCCCATTTTCCCATTGTGGTACGTCATGTTTTTTTTACACATTTGTCCAGTAAACTTATAAAAAACGTATTAATGTGCACATTTTGGTGATTTTGACCTGCAATAGCAGGTCATCTTCTTCCCCAATTTCCATCATTTCAAAAACAAACTTTGGAGCGAAAATTCTCCATGTACACTTAAAGAAAATCAATGATTCTTGACTCTATGGAAAGGTAATCGAGTTATCTATTAATTAGTACAAAAAAAACGAATAAAAACGAGCTTAAAATATGTCAATTTTTCGAAATACTGTAAGGGTGTCGAATAGGATCGTTATCGACTTTAATTAGCAATAACTTGGCCTACACTTGATGGTTTTTCATGAATTTGGTGTCTATTGAAAGGTAAAAAGATTATCTACGACAATCTATAAAAAGAATGATGTAAAATGATCAAGAATCGACCAAAAAACGAGTCTTTTTTTCTGCCCTGTTTTCGAACAAAAAACCAAATAAAGTCGAGACTTTGACCTCGAAATTCTCCCTCTATACTTGACGAAAATTCATGATTTTGGTGTCATTTGAAAGGTATAATGATAAATTACAAGATTTTACAAAAAAATCACACAAAACGATCAAAAATCGACCCAAAAATCGCAAAAAACGGGCTGAAAAACGGGTTGCAGGTCACGAAATGGTCACATCAACACGGTTTTGATAAGTTTACTGGCCAAATGTGTAAAAAAAAACATGACGTACCACAATGGGAAAATGGACAAGTATTTTTAAAAAGAAAAACTTTTTATGAACTAAATTAATTTTTTATACGAAATTTTTTCTTTTAAACTAGTTTAAAAATTAATTAAAATTTTCAAAAGGATTTTACATTTATATATATTTATTAAATTTTTGATTAACTTAAAATTTTCAAAAATGTATAAATTATGTCAGTAGGAGACAAGATTTACAAGAAAATAGGTTTTACAACTCATTTCAAGTGTCCGACGTTAAAATCAACAAATTTTACAACTTGGCAAATTCGGATGCAAATCATTTTAGAGAAGTGATTGAAACTTAATCGACAAACGAAGTCGATGAAAGGAAAGACAAACATGCAATTGCCTATATTTATCAATCACTAGTGGAAGATCAATTACCTTTTGTATAAGTACAAGACCACAAAGGCAATTTGGAGGCCTTAAGAACAAGACACATTGGTGTCAATAGTGTTCAACGGGCAAAGTAACAAACACTCAAATCAGAGTTAGAGATGTTAAAGATGAAAGAAAATGAATCAATCGATTCATTAGTATGAAATTGACGAGTATCATCAACAAAGCAGCAAACTTGGGTTACAGAAGATCTTTACACTGCAAAAGAGAAAGACAAAAGTGTTGGTGGATAAACAACCAGAAAAGGAAGATAGAAGTGTTGGTGGTGTAATCAACCAAAAACATTATCAGTCTGGATCTATTAAGATCATAGCATTAAATGTGGAGTAACCTAAAAAATGATCAACCTGGATTTAAGAAAAATCACAGCAATAAAGGTGGAGTAACCTAAAAAGTTGATCTACCTGGACTTAATTAAGGAAGATCACAGCATTAGAAGATATCAAACAAAGACATTATGGAACAAATGTTAGAAGTATATCTAACAATATGCAAGAAATTATTGGAGGTGTATCCAAAATGTCAAAAAACAAGTTGCTGCAAAGTTTTTACACAACAAGAATAACAAGAAGTTGAAAATCTGAAAATTTGAAGACTCAAGATTGAAAATTGAAGACTTTGTACAATTAGGAGGGAAATTGTTGGAAATAATTATTAAAAATATTTAGTATAAGTGTTATCACTGTATTTATTAGGAAAAATGTAAGGCCCCACCACCAACGGTAACCGCCAACGTCAAGTGACGGACAACCACCGGAAAACCACCGGAGTAACCACTGGCTAGCCTCTATATATATGTACTTGATTCATTTGTAATAAGTGGGTGATTCATTGTGATCTTTATACTGAAAATTTCAGAAATAAGGAGAAGAATCTTTGGTACTTTGTAAATTTTAGTTTCAAACCAACATGTCTAGAGAAACATTTCGTTCACGAACTTAAAGATTGAACAAGAACATTGTTTATATTTGTTTGTTTAATTAAAACTATCGAAACTTTTACTTTTGTTCGTTTATTTGTTGAATAAGCAAATATAAATAAACTTCTAGATCACTGATTCCCAACATGTTCGGTTTATTTACGATACTATGTATCGCTACCTTTTCTAGGTCACCCTTTATTTCTGTTGTTTTAAATTACGTAATTCATTGCTGCCTTGCTGGTCTCCGATACTCTATATCCACTACTCCACTACTTTATTACGTAATTTATTTCTTAGTTGTTTTAAATTACGTGGGCCAACTAATAACAATTCATTGCTGCCTGTTGGTCTCCGATACACTATATCCACTACTTTTATATCCCCCTCAAATGGCTAATTTATCACCTTCATCTTCTTGTTTCTTCTTAATCATTTTGCAGGTGGTGATCATATGGTGTTACTATGCTAACGCTTGTTATACATCCATCATTAGCTTCGGTGACTCTCTTGCAGATACCGGTAACTTAAAGCAACTTGCCTCCATATTCAACCATGACTTCCCCTTTTTCCTCCCACCCTACGGCCAGACCTTCTTCCATCACCCCACCGGCCGCTGTTCTAACGGCCGCCTCGTTATCGACTTTGTTGGTAACTACTTTTAATTTTAGATTCTTAATTCTAAAGATGATTCTTTTACTTATAAAAATTGATTTATCTAAGATATATATGATCTGTTTCTGTTTATGTGAAGCTGAGGGTCTTGAGCTGCCACTAGTACCGCCGTATCTGGGGGGTGATACGGTGGAGATCGAAGGAGGAGTGAATTTCGCGGTGGCGGGTGCGACGGCATTGGATCCGTCGTTTCTTGAAGCAAGAGGGGTTTATAACAAAATTACAAATGCATCTTTGAGTGTTCAGATGCGGTGGTTCAAAGAATCATTGGCTTCCATATGTGGCACTGCTTCAGGTGACGACTATAAACTCAAATCTACACACTTTTAAGTTTATCAACTTATTTTCAATTTTCCTTGTAAGCTAGAAATTAAAAACAATTGGAAATTAATTAGTACATGTGTGGTTGAAGACTTATAGGACACGTGTTCCACATGTAGATATGACACAGCTTTGTGTTGGTTTCTAGAGGATATGTTTCCGTTGTGAGAATTAATAAAGAAACACTTGAAAGGCGTAATAATTATAGGAGACGATTGTTTTACGTAGATATATAAATAAACCGAGCTATCATTAGCTACTCGATCTTGAACAGTTAGAAGCTTAACTTGAGCCGAGCTTTAACGGCTTAGGCTCAGACTAATTCATCTAGTAAATGAATCCAAGTTTGAGCTTTAAAGAGTGGGTTTGTTGAAGCTCGAGTTTCATATACAAATCAATTTATTTTATTACTTTAAAATTTATATATTATAGTAAAAATTATAAATAATACGTAATCCTAAACGAGTTTTAATGAGTTGAACCAAGTTCTGACCAAATAAAGTTAAAACTGAAATTTCAATTTTGACTAAATTGATAGATAAGATTGAGCAATTAAATTTATTTTTGTGAAATAGAAGGATAAGCACGTTCAATAAATTTAATGTATCTTATATTTATTTAACAAATCAATTTTAATTATAGAATCGTGACTGTCCATTTTAGTGACCGACCATTTTAGTGACAATTAAAATTTAATTTTAACTTTTTTTTTGGTTAATTTGATTAGAGTTTGTCTTTATGTTGAACAAAATTCTATAGTGATAAATATCATATTTTTATATATAACCTTTTTGAACATCAACATATCGTATTTTCCATCCAAATTTATAAATGTCTTATTTACCTTTTATAATATTTCAATATATCATATTTTAACTATTTTTTAGATTTATTATTTTAAAAAAAAATTAAACAATTTTTATTATATTTTAAGTATAAAGGATCTGAACACGTCTTTGCCTTCATTCTATCCTCCCCCTAGCTCGCGTCTATGACTCCATTTGTCATCTTTATTTAAATTCTCAATTTTTTTCACTTTAATAATTATTTAATTTTTTATTATTAATATTAAATCTATATTATTTTTATAAATTAACTCGTGTATCATATGGATATATAATCTAGCTAATAGATTATAAGTATAACGGTTTGTTAGGCAGAATAATGGAGTCAGAGGGTTTTTTTAGAAAGAAAAAAACATTTTTCATATGCATATCAAATTATAGTTTTTCATAAAAATCAAATTTCGTTGACTGGGTGGGAAATTAGAGTTCCAACTTCCATCTCTCAAATAGAGAAACCCTAGGCCCATTCAAAGTATTAAACAGAAAGTCCAACAAATATATAAAATCTTGGCCCATTTTAAATAGAACGTAAGACTGTAAGACTAGTATGACATATTGACATACCAAGAGAACCTTGGCCCATTTAAGTACTTAACTAGTTACCTAGCGGGTTAAGTTGGTCTTATTTGAATATACAAGTAATCATTTTGTACACTTGGAAATAAATCTTTATTGAATTCTTGATGAAGTCAAATATTTGTTGACTAATAAGTCAATAAATTATTTAAATAATATGCACTTACAAGCAGAGACGGATCAAGAGTATGTTTTCCAAAGGGTTTTACATATATATATATCAAGCGATAACAAATATATAAAACAAACAAATTTCGATAAAGTTTAACACTATGTGTGAGAATTTGAAAGGTTACACAGACTACTAAGTAGTAAAGTATTCCTCTTGAAAGTCTATTCTCAAAAGAAATAAATACAGGAAAAGAAGGCATTCGATCAAAATATTTTATATATGGAGTATTGTACTATTTGTCTTTCTTGTTGTTTTGTGTACTCTTCACACACTTACAAAGTTTATGTTAAACTACTAGCAGATTGTAAAGACTTACTTGAACACTCTTTAATTCTCATGGGAGAGATTGGAGGAAATGACTACAATCATGCATTAGTTATTGGAAAATCCATACAAGAGATCAAATCATATGTACCTAATGTTATTAGTACCATTGCTTCAACAGTCAATGTAAGAAGATTAGACAATCATTTTGCATATCTGTTACTAAATTTAGACTTGATTTACTCGTATGTGATTGCATAACTAGAACCTTATTGAAATGCAGGACTTAATTGACCTTGGGGCAAAGACACTTGTAATTCCGGGGAATTTACCAATCGGGTGTTCTGCAGCGTATTTGACTATGCATTATGGTTCAAACAAAGAAGAGTATGATAACAAAACCGGTTGTCTTGTCCAGTTAAACGAGTTTGCGGAGTATCATAACAACTTGCTCATGAGGAAATTAAATCAAATCCAAAAACTTAACCCTAATGTGAACATCATTTATGCAGACTACTACAATGCTGCCATGCAATTTTATACATCTCCAAACAAATACGGTACTCACTAAGTCATCTTTACAAGTGACAAAGATTTCCACAAGCAATAACTTATAACATTAAGAGGTTTTGATATTGCTATGGCATTAACGTGCAAAGTACTTGCATATTTCACAAAAGAAATCTCTAAGTTTATATATTAAATGATAATATCCAATTGATTTAATTTAGTATTTTATTATTGTCGTTATATATCGGCTATATCGGCTGATGATTTATATTAGTGGGCTATTCTCGTATGTAATAAATATAGTTTGATTTTTCAGCCTATACCACTAATATAAACCATGAACAACTGATATCTAAATAGGTATAATAAAATACTAAATCCATCGGCTAATAGAGAGTGCCCGTCATGCTTAGAAAATTCTAAAAATGTTTCAGGATTCACAAATGGAGCTCTAAAGGCTTGTTGTGGAGGTGAAGGACCATTTAACTGTAACCCTTTGGCAGCATGTGCATACCCGTCATCTACAGTTTGTGAGCAGCCAGATTCATACGTGAATTGGGATGGCATGCACTTAACAGAAGCAGCATACATGTTGATTTACGAGAGTGTATTTCAAGGAGAATATAGTATACCGCGGTTTAACTTTCTATGCCCAACTCCAAGATTACGCGATAAGGATCACAAAGTTTCTCAAAAACAGAATTTGCAAATTTAGTTACGCTTGTCATACTGCGGATAGCTTTTTGTATCAGAATATTACAAGTATTTTAGTATGCTTAATGTTTTAAGTGTCTCTTATAAGAGTTGTTACGTATTATGGAAACCCGTTAAGGGCGTATTGCATCAATCAATCAGAATATATAATACATAGTATTTACATAAAGGGCCCTACACTATACATTAATAACAAAGATAAATTATTTATTTAACACATCCCCCGCAGTCAGAGCTGGAGAAGGGCGAATGCTCAGACTGGATCTGAAATCTAAGAACAACTGTGTAGGTAGGCCTTTAGTAAATATATCTGCAAACTGATGAGACGAGGGCACATGCAACACACACACTTGCCCCAAAGCAATACGTTCTCTAACAAAGTGTAAGTCAATTTCCACATGTTTGGTACGCTGGTGCTGTACAGGGTTATTGGCTAAATACATGGCACTCACATTATCACAAAAAATAACTGTGGCACGGGAAAGAGGGAGACGCAACTCGACTAGAAGATTGCGAAGCCAGGCTGACTCGGCAACAGCATTAGCAATGCCACGATATTCAGCTTCGGCACTGGAGCGGGAAACAACGTGTTGTCGCTTGGAAGACCAAGAAACAAGATTGTCACCCAAAAAAATGCAGAACCCAGAAGTGGACCGGTGCGTTTCAGGGCAACCGGCCCAATCAGCATCAGTGTAGGACACCAAACGATCAAGAGATGAGGGACGGAGAAAAAGACCATGGGAAAGAGTACCCTTTAAGTATTGCAGAATACGTTTAAGGGCATTCATATGTGGTTCGCGAGGATCATGCATAAAGAGACAGATTTGCTGAACAGCATAAGAGATGTCCGGGCGAGTAAACGTTAGGTACTGTAAAGCACTAGCAAGACTCCGATAAAGAGTCGGATCAGAGACTGGCGCACCAGAAGAGGGTAGTTTAGACTTTGTCTCCGCGGGTGTGGAGCAAGGATTACAAGTATCCATGCCAGCACGAGAGATGATGTCCTGGGCAAAAACTGATTGAGACAGAAAAAGACCCGAGGATGAGCGAGTGGCAGCAACCCCTAGAAAAAAGGAGAGAGCACCAAGGTCAGTCATTTTGAACTCAGAGGAGAGTCGAGAAATGACATGCGTGACCAAAGAAGGGGAGGAGGGCGTCAAAATGATGTCGTCGACATATAACAATAAGTAGATAGTGTCACGACCATGGTGATATACGAAAAGGGAGCTATCCGATTTGCTAGAAGAGAAACCAAGAGAGGTGATGAATACAGCAAATCGCTGAAACCAAGCACGCGGGGCTTGCTTAAGCCCATAAAGAGCTTTGCGTAGCTGGCAGACGTGATTGGGATAGGATGAAGGATGAACATAATCAGGAGGTTGTTTCATGTAGACCTCCTTAGACAAATCACCATTGAGAAAAGCATTTTTTACGTCGAGCTGATGTATGGGCCAGTTCAAAGAGATAGAAAAACTAAGAACGGTCCGAATAGTAGCCGGTTTCACAACCGGGCTGAGAGTTTTTTCATAGTCAAGACCAGGTTGCTGAGAGAAGCCATGGGCAACCAGCCGACCTTTGTAACGGTCAAGTCGGCCCTGACTATCGAACTTGTATCGATATAACCACCGACAACCGACGATGTTAATGTCAGCTGGAGGTGGAACCAGATCCCATGTGTGATTGGAAAGCAAGGCGGACATTTCAGAGTCCATGGCTGCCTTCCAGTTCGGATCACAAACTGCCTGAGCAGTCGTTTTCGGGATCGGAAAGAGAGAGTCAACCGCCGAGAGATTGAGAATCTGACGAGGCTTCAGATTTCCAGTACGCGATCGTGTTGTCATAGGATGACTAGATGAAGCAGTGGGCGGGGGCGAGGGAGATGACGCAATAGCAGTGTCGTCGGGAGAGGCGGCGTCAGTTGCGAAAGGGATGATAGGCACGAACTCAGCCTCGGACGGAGGTTCTTGACCACCGTCAGAGGGGGATGCAGCCGGCGAGGTATCCGGGGCAGGAGTGGTAGGTGATGCAGATGGAGCATCTGACATCAAGCTAGGAGAAGTTTGGTCGTCAACGAGAGCATCATAGTCAGAACTAGATTGGGGCACATTAAATGAAGCATATGGGAAATGATCTTCATCAAAGACCACATGTCGGGAGACAATGATTTGATGTGTGACAAGATCGTAGCATCGATGACCTCGATGAGTAGACGACGGACCCAGATACACACAAGCGGTTGAACGAGGGGATAGCTTGTGAGGTGTCGTGGAAGAGAAATTAGGGTAGCATAGGCATCCAAAAACACGCAAATGCGTGAACGAGGGGAAGGTGCCGTATAAGATTTCGCACGGAGATTTGAAAGCTAGTGTTGTTGTGGGAAGAAGATTGAGAATGTGAACTGACATGTTGAGAGCTTCAACCCAGAATTTGGGAGGAAGAGATGCCTGAAATAGGAGGGTGCGAATGACATTGTTAATGGTGCGAACCGCACGTACAGCCTTACCGTTTTGCTGTGACGTGTACGGACAACAAAAGTGCATCTTAATTCCATGTTGTTGAAAAAGACCAAGCAGTTTAGTATTATTAAATTCATGTCCGTTATCACACTGAAACGATTGAATATCTGTTTTAAAATGATTAACAACGTAAGCACGAAAGGTACTAAAAACCTGAAACACGTCAGATTTCACACGCAATGGAAACACCCATAGAAAGTGAGAGAAGTCATCCAGAAATAATATATAATATTTAAAACCACTCAAACTAGTCACAGGTGATGTCCACAAATCAGAATGAACTAGCTCAAAAACCCTGGAAGTCGTAGTGACAGAACTAGAAAAAGACAAACGACAATGTTTACCTAGTTGACATGCATGACACGTGGGTAACATTGTATTTGAACAAGAAATAAATTTACGAGAACGTAAAAAATTAAAAGTAGATACACCAGGGTGACCAAGACGGCGATGCCACACATGAGGAGACACAGCAGCAAGGGCAGTAGCTGGAGACATGGACGACTGAGAAGGCTGAAGAACCGGATAGAGATCACCAATGCTATCAGAACGATGAAGAAGACGGCCTGTATTAAGATCCTTTATGGAGAAACCAAAAGGATCAAATTCAACAGAAACCCAGTTATCAAGAGTGAACTTACGAACAGAAATCAGATTTTTAACCATTTGATCAGAAACAAGAACATTTTTAAGTGCTAGTTTGTTTTGTGAAAATGGAAGAAATGTATCGCCAATACAAGACACCGGAAGTAAAGCACCATTACCAACCATGATTACTTTTGACTTGCCACAAGGTTTAAGAGAAAGTAAGTTACCTTGGTTGAATGACATGTGAGAGCTTGCGCCGGTGTCCATATAGTAATTGGTGTCCTGATTCTATGTAGGTTGCTGGATAGACATGGCGCTGAACAGCGAGGCTAGATCCGTGAGCTGAGGTTGAACTGTAGGAGCCTGAGGGGCTGTAGAAGGCGCAGCATATAGAGCAGATGGCGGCGCAGAAGGCGCCGACCAGCGGTGAGATCCTCCGTGCTGGGGGACTGAGACTGCTGTTGATGCATGACATTTTGCAGAAGCTGAAGAAGCTGATTGTTGAAAGCTGGTGGACCACCTGAATTACCTGCATCACCAGAATTACCAGTGAAAGTACCAGAAGAACTCCCGCCACCGGAATTACCTTTAGATGAAACCCGTCCCGTGTTTTTGTTTCACCGGTTATTTTTATTTTTCCCTTTCCCATTATTATTAGTACTAGAGGTAGAATAAAGGGCAGAACTGGGGGAAGGTTGAGTGTCGACAGTGGGTTCGGGTTGGTCTTTACGTGACTCATGCAAGAGTAACATGTTTTTAGCCTCAAGGAAGGAGGGAAAAGGTTTGAGGTGAGTTATAACATCGACCAAACTTTGGTACGAGGGTGGTAAATTCTGTAAGATTTGTAAAACAAGATCCTGATCAGAAATTTTGGTATCAACATCAGCCAGAGAATCAGCTAAATCTTTTAACGTATGACAGTAATCAGTAATGGATAGAGCACCTTTTTTGGTGTTCCGAAACAAAGTTTGAAGCTGAAGACTACGGGATAATTTATTATTTAAAAAATGAGCATCAAGGGTGTCCCATAAGTCTTTTGCAGTGCAATTATCTTTCGTGATAATATTAAGTAAATTAGGTTCACATGTAGAGTAAAACCAAGATTTAATACGAGAGTCAATGGCTTCCCAATCCTCATCATCAGAACTGTTAGGTTTGGATTTCCCAGTGATGTGACCCATAACTTTTGCCCCTTTACACATATCAGTAAAAATACGACGCCATAACTTATAACGGGACCCGTCAGTTGTAAGTTTGAAACTGAACTGAGGGTAAACATTACCAATAGCAAATACAAGTTAGGAAGCCGTGGGGGTGGGTGATGGGGTAGGAGCATTGGCGGCCATAACTAATAATAATGTACACACAAAAAATAAAGATAACAAGGAAATTAAAAACAGAAACGTGCTCACCAAAAAAATTTCCCGAAAGAAAGAGGTGACCGTCAGGCAAATAGTTGCAGCAGTGAATCTGTCCACTTTAATTTAGCAAAAAAATTACTGCCCTCTGTATTCAACAAGTCTGCCCAAGATTTTGCTTAAAAAATCTGCTCACTTTATTTGAAGCAAATCACAAAAAAAACAAATCTGAAAAAAATTGCCTTGCGTTTGGAGAAAAGCAAATCTTGAAAAAAGATAGCCTTGGGTTGCTGATGCTTTATTTGTCACCCCCACTTCAGATTTAATTCTTAAAACCAAGCAAGTGAGTAAAGCAAGCGACGGCAGCAACAAGCAAACCACGATTCTAAAATCGCATCTAGGCTTTCTCCGGCGAAACAACAGATAGCAGCGGCGCTAGGGTTTCAAACAACAGCAGCGGCGGCAATAAACAGCAGGCTGAACGGCGGCGTAGGTTCCAGTAGCAGAGGGAAACCGGCGACAGCAATAGAGACCACGACTGAAACCGCAGCGAACCAAGACTGAAACCGCGACTAGGGTTTAGCGGCGGCTAGGGTTGCGCAAGTAACAGCACCGCTGCAACGCAGAGAGCAGCGTAGGGTTGGCGGCGACGGCAAGACAGAAGCCGGCGAGTGGCAGCGGAAGATATGTCCGGCGACGGGAGAGCACCGACCGATCAGTTGATCGAAAAAAAACGTAGGGTTCGAGGTTCAGGTTAGGCTCGATACCATGTTACGTATTGTGGAAACTCGTTAAGGGCGTATTGCATTAATCAATCAGAATATATAATACACAGTATTTACATAAAGGGCCCTACACTATACATTAATAACAAAGATAAATTATTTATTTAACAAGAGTAAATGACATTGATGGTACATGTGGTATGGTTTAAATTATGGATTTGGTCCCGGGTCTTAATTTTACGGGTTTACTCCGCCCTAACCGGATCTCTTGCATAATTAGTTCCTCGTCTACCTTAAAGTTTTCCTATTTTTATTTTGTTTTTTGTTTTTTTAGGTTTTAATTATTTATCTTAATAATAAATATGATATATAATCACTTTTAACATCACCACCTCGCCTCACGTACTGTTATATTCACTACATAGAAAAAGGGTATTAGGCGCGACAAAAGTAGTCCCTATTGCCTAAAAAAGTCGCTCCTATTGCCTCATTGCTGTTGCTCAGAAGTCGCTCATATTACGGTCGCCCCTTAATGCATGTCGCCCATATTACTCTATGTCTCTCCTAATACCGTCGCTGCTATTGCTTAAAAAAACACTTTTTCCTACCAAAATGTAGATAAATTCTATTAAAAATATGCAATAATAATAAAACTTAATCAGAAAATATATAATTAATTTGCATCTGTCATATAAATTCCACAAATTCATAATACAAAAGATCATATATACTTGTTTTAAGTAATTGTTTTACACAAAACAAAGTCTTAACATATCAAACATAAACTACTTTTCATCAGCGTTATCGTCATCGTCGTTCCCCGCATTCTCCGACCCGTTATCACTTTGAGGCGCTAATGATTCTCGCTATAAACACCATTCTAATAAGAATAACTTCAATCTCCGAGTACAATATAATACAAGTCATTTATTATTAAACAATTAAAGTCAAAATAACGTATACAGAACCATTATAACGCGTTACAAATGAATATAAAACAATTATTTTTAAAGGGGCAACATAAACAATGAGCATGAAGTCTCATTCAAAATAACGTATACCGACCCAATTATGACCCGTTAAAAAGTTAATATAACCCATATATACCAATTGAATTTAGATTACTATCATTGTCTACTTCACTTAGAAAGTTAATATAAACCATAGTGGTGTGAATAAGAAGGCACGTACGTACAGTGTCGCCTTCTACATCAACAGATTCGAGCATTCTCTTCAAGCACTCGGGAAAATCGGCTTTACCAACTAAGACTTGGACTATCTCTAGATATCCTGCAGTTGACAGGTAATCGTAAATTTAGGAAAATAAAATTGTGCATTAATTTTATAAGAAAAAGGTAAATGGTATATCCTAACCTCCAAGATAATTATGCATCTAATTTTGGCAAGTAATCACATTAACATATTATAGGCTCGAAAGGTAAAATAGAGTATCTAGACACGTGTTAAATGCAAAAAGCGACAACGAAAACACAAGCAGGAAACATAAATACTAGAAAGTAACCAAACGTCAAATATAGGCTCGAACCCGAGATATGTTTTATAAAAGGAAAAGGGACCAACCATGCATCCAACCAAATGGAGTTCTCGATTAAGGTTTCATAAATCAAATTGAATAGGTTAGGAAAATAGGAATATAATTTATATCCTTTTTTGTTAATTCAAAAATATACAATTTGTTTATATAATTGTATCCATTAACATTAACATATGTGCACATATACATCTATATATATATATATATATATATATATATATATATAATTTGTTACAAATTATTATTAACAAATCATCAAAGCTTCATCCATCCAAGATCAACGCTCAAGATCAAGTCTTCGCCGAAGATAACTACATGAATAGATTCGAATAAGATGAGCTTACAAATAAAATAATTAAATAAATTTAAGTTTTTATAAAATTAATTTTATAAAAACTTTTATGAAAATCGAATTTTTTTTATAAACTTGTTTGTGTTGGTTGAACTAATATAAGACTTCCCATTTTAGCAAATACCAAACACAATCTTACTTTGAAATAATACACCACCATAATTGGTAAAGGAATCTCCCAAAGAGGTAAAATTCCAACATACTTTGTGTATTGGTTTCCAAACTTTCATTTTTGTGTTTGAATTCAAACTTTAGAAGTATGGGATGAACCAATTTTTTATAAATCTTCTTTTCAGTTGATTTTTATGGCAAAAATGAGTTGTGTGTGGTTTTAGATAAAGTCCAACGTCTATATTGCAAAGAGCAAGAAGTTCCAGCAGACCGACGGTCGAAGCCACGGTCGACCGTGGTTCGACCGTGGGACGTCTGGACAACTTTTGAACTTGCACCTTTTTCTTTATTTAAACCAACTCAAACCTCATTCATTACTCACCTCTTGCAAACATAAAAATCCAGAATACTCTCTAACACTTGTGAGCTCATATCTTTGAATATTCATACAACTCTCAAGTTCAAGATTCAAGCAAGAGTCAAAGCCTTCAAAGCTTAAACACTACTCCAATCTTTTATATCATTTGTAATAGTGTGAGCATCAACTCTAGCCTTTCAAATTAGAGTGAAGTGAGGATCAACTCTAGTCTTAGAATTAGAGTGAAGTAAGGTTATCTTTACCTTACTTGCAAGAGTGAAGAGATAATTCTTGTAAGTAGAAAAAGAGAAGTGTAAAAGGTTTATCTCTACCTTTAAAGAGAGAAACTAGTGGATCAAACTTTTGGTGGGTGAGGCCAAGGAGTGGATGTAGTGCAAGTTTGTTAACACTTGGATGAACAACTATAAATCATTGTGTTCAACTTGTGATTGGTGATATCTCTCTAACCATATCTCTTTTATTTTCTTGCAAGAACTTATAAAAACTTCAAAAATTAGATATATAACCTATGCACCCCCTCTAGGTTCTAACATAATATAAATAAGTTAAAAGGAAACTATGAATAGAATGTATACCTGAACAAGAGGAAGCAATTGCAACCCAAGCCTCCATTTGACTCTTCTGATAGTTGTAAAATCAACAACCTATAGAGACCAGATTCAAAGACCAAAATCAGCTGCAAAACTCGTAACGGAAGTGAATTGATAAACAACCACCTAAAAAATATCTACATGATAGAAGAAGCAAAAGAAAATTGTTTCATAAACCAACACCAAAATTCAACTACATATCCAGATCATAACATTAAATGATCACAAACCAGTTAATAGTTTCTTCAAATACGCGAAGAAGATTCACCTCCAATCACCTCCATTATTTTCTGCCAAAAACATTCTTTATTCTGTTGGAGCTGAAAATAAAATTAAAATGAGATGATTAAGAACAACTAAAGAAAAGTCAATTAGCATATAAAAATCACGAAATAACTTACTACAACAAAGCTATTACAGGATACAAGCTATAGTAGACAACATTTCATGAGGACATTTTTTATGATATTGCAAGTGTTGAATGGTCCAATTCAGAACCAAACAAACTCATCCTAAGCCCCTATAACAATCTGAAAGAAACTACCAGATGTGGTACAAACATAGCTCTAGCATCTTTTAATTAGAGATATACAATCAACCCGTTAAAACACACAAATAAACACTAAAACACACTGAAATACACACATGCAGATACACACACATACAGAGAGAAACACACCCCCACACACTGAAACACAGATTTACGTAGGTAGATTTTAACAACTCATACACACAACACATTGACAGATTCTAACAACACACAAAATTAGTAAAATCAAAATTAAAAACCCTAATTAGCAAGATGCTAACAACAATGAGCAAGCAAAGATCTTGGAATTAAACAAAATTAGTGTAGAGTATAGTACCTAATCTTAAAATTAAATCTAAGAATTAGTGTAGTGTATAAGATGCTGAAATTAAACATACATTTGAGGCAAAAAAAGAAGATGACCGGCGATATGTGAAGGTACAAAGGCGGCGGCAGCGGCACAATCGAGAAGAACGGTGGTGGAGGTGGCTACGACCAGCGGAGGTGCGATGGAGGCGCAGAGAAGCAGTGGTGGTGGTGCGGAGGAGCGGCGACAACGTGGAGAAGAACGGCGAGCGCAGCGTACGTCCATCGATCGAGAAGGTCTGGAGCGACTGAGCGAGAGAGTGTCAACTTATATTCATTGGGGGTTTCTCTTTGATTTTTAGGATGATTTTTATGAATTTGTTTTATTCAAGTTAATGTACCAACATAGTTGTTTCTTATGCATAATGAAGATAGTGGCCAAATATGGTGGTGGCGGATGTCAACACGTTGGTAGTGGTGAATAACGAATTAGCATATTAATTAATTATTATTCCTTACTATACAATTGTTTAATTATTGAAGTAATTCTATAATGAACTAAAAGTAAATGAAAATGAAAAAGTAAAGGATAAGAGTAATTTAGTCATTTGAAGTTGAGGAGGGATCAATACTGTATGATAATCAAGTCGGGAATGTTCAAACCCGTAAAAATTACAACTCATAGATTAGATTCATAATTTTGATCAAGCCATAGGAACAAAATGTAATTAACTCTTTTAATATTAATTCTTTGATGCAAGATTTAACTCCGGAGAAACATAAATAAATAAATTTATTTTATTTTTATTTGTTAGGATTTGTAACATAAATCATTTAGAATGTGAGAAGTCAAATGTGTTCGGAATGAAGATAAGAGGGGAAATGATTTAATTAAGCTATCTTCAGACTAAAAGACAATTAATCCTTTAATTTAGAATGTGTTAAATTAAAGAGCAAACTGCAGCATAATATAACGAACTTTTGCTTAGCTACCAATGTATACAATGAACTTCAAAATTTTAAAAAAAATACAACAAACCCATTTTTATATCTCATTATATGCAGGTGACCTACAAACAAAGGTAATCAACCGGTAGATATGACTTTCTTTTTATTTTATGATTTTTTTATTCCAAAAGTTGAAGATGCATTGAAGATCTGGAGTAGCTCATTCAAAAACCTTTAAACACCTTCAAAAATCCCCCTGCAACCATCAAACCTTCAAGGCCATGTATGAAAAGAAAGATCGTGGCACCGCCGTCTTCAACGCAACCACCGCCTTGGCCTGCCATCGACGTCTGGGTAACCACCACCACCACCGTAGCTTCACCGTCTTCAAACAGCGGCCACCTCCTTCTTCAAGAAACCGCCACCACCAAATCGAGATCTCCGTCTTCAAACAGCCGCCACCTCCTTGATTCGCTAGGGTTCTTATCGTCTTCCACCACGGCCACCTTCAAACCGTTGCCGCCGCTGCTTCGACTTCAATGGGTTAGGGTTTTTGGTTCGAGTCTTGTTCTTGATTCATTAGGGTTCTGAATCACCGCCGCAGCTTCAAACCACCACCGCCGTCGCCTTCAGGGTGTCGACCGCCGTCACATTCAGGTTTGGGTTTATTAGGTCCCGATTTAGGTTTTCTCGATGCTGTGATTCAGATCTATTAGGTTTCCAATATTAGGTTTTTCATTGTGCATCTCAGATCTGTAACTTCATGATTTAGGGTTTTTTATTGTTCTTTACCTTCATCTACTTCATGATTTAGGGTTTTCAATGTTAGGGTTTTCATGAGTTGTTACTGTTCTTTATGTTCATATGGCGCTGATTCTGTTCATTTGGACTGTTAATTTAATTTGTTTGATGTTCTTGCTTAAAGATGTTATTACATTTGGGTTTTGATTCTGATACGTAAGCATGATTTTGGGTTTTAGATTTGGTTTACATGTTCTTAGATATGAACATATTTAGAATTGTTTCTAGTTGAATTTTTTTTTGTTTCTAGTTGTTAACATTGATGATAAATAGTTGATTTCAGATTAAAGATCTTTTTTGTTAGTTGTGTTCTTGTTCTTGAAGGTGTTCTTGAACTTGAAGAACATTGATGATGAACAAAGATGATAACAATAATTAAAAATTAAAAATTAATCAAAAATGAAAAGGTGACCGGTAACCTGCTACACAGGTTAGAAGTTACATACAATGGGGAATAAAAGAGAGTTGATTGTATTTTTTTTAAGATTTTAAAGTTGATTGTATACATTGGTAGCTTAGTGAAAGTTTATTGTATTTTGGAGCAGTTTGCCCTAAATTAAATGATCAAGATTATGATAATTTATGAATCATAGCTTTAAGTAATTTTTAAACTAAAAAAGAACTAAATAAATAATTTTCTATAAATCATATGGATCATTTAACTATTTTACTTTTTTTTATGATAAAAAATAGTAAGACAATAAAATAAACAAGAAAATATTCTTATAATAGTATAAAATTTCAACTTTTTTGCTGCGACTCTTGCTCAAATCTACAAAACACACGCACAGAGTGAGACACCTCAGCCTACTTTTCCTCTACCAATTCAATTCTCCTTAATTCACCTGTGACTCACCAAATGATGCCACCATCCAACCCCAAACTGAGCTATCTTCACCAACCACAGCAGCTATTATCGTATATTTCATACCAATCCAATTAATATATATATATATATATATATATATAGGGTAAGGTTAAACAAAGAACCTCCCTTAAACAAAGAACCTAAAGAACCTCTCTGGTGATTACATGTGGCACATAGTATAGGGGCAAAAAAGGAAATAAAAAAAAAAAGAAAAATCGGAGTCTTCAGCAAATACCCCCCAACAAACTAAAAAAAAACCCCAATTTCTTTAAATGATCATAACTCGTTCGTTTTTAATAATTTTAACATAAAAATTATACCATTAGTTTCAGTTTTTCGTCCTCTTTCAAACAAGACCGGACTTGATTTATTTCTGAAACTTTTTTTTTTTTGAAATGCAAAGTTTGCATTTTGAGCTGGGTTCATTCAAACTCAAAATGCAAAATCCGTAGTTTGCATTTTGAGCTGGGTTCATTCAAACTCAAAATGCAAAATCCGTAGTTTGCATTTTGAGCTGTGTTCATTCAAGCCCAAAATGCAAAATCCGTAGTTTGTATTTTGAGCTGGGTAATTCAAGCCTAAATGCAAAATCCGTAGTTTGCATTTTAAGCTGGGTAATTCAAGCCTAAATGCAAAATTCGTAGTTTGCATTTTGAGCTGGGTTCATTCAAGCCTAAATGCAAAATGCAAAATCCGTAATTTGCATTTTGCGCTGGGTAATTAGCGACATTCAGCTCATTAGCGACGACATTCAACTCATTAGCGACGAGCTGCCAACATGCAAAAAAAAAAGTGTTTTTCCCGTATAGCGCCAAAATGCAAAAAAAAAAAAATTCATTTTCAATTTTTTTTAGAAAAGTATAGGAATAGTGATCTTGTTTGAAAGAGGATTAAAAAACTAAAAGAATGGTATAATTTTTTTGATTAAATTCACAAAACTTAAAAAGTTATGGCAATTTAAAGTTTTTGTGGTTTTTTTTTTTAAATCGTGGGTGTTGGGAGGGGGGATAATTATATTTTTGCCCTATTCTTCCTAAATTAATACATAATAATTACAGTTTTGCCATCATTCAATCTCATCCATTAATATTCATGATCTAAAGGTCCAGATTGGTTCTTTAGGTTCTTTGTTTAACACATGGTTCTTTATTGATCCAATTTCTATAGTGGTAGGTTCAAATGAGAACCTAAATATTTTTGAGAATGGAAGACTCAATTTCAGCCGTCCAATTCCCCTTCCTTCAATGTCATTGCCCACCCATGAATTCCTCACATGCACCCTGCCACACTCGATCCTCCCACGCTTTCCATCCATGAGTTCTACTTACAAAATGAACGGCTGAGATTGAGTCTCCCATTCTCATTTAATTTCTCATTCTCATTTTAATCTTCCCATATATATATATATATATATATATATATATATATATATATATATATATATATATAGGGGAGGGTTCAAACGAGAACTGTTTTTCGTACGAGAACTGCGAGAACCAATCTCAGCCGTTCCTTGGATATGAGAAGTTCATGGATGGAGAGCGTGGAGGGGATCAAGTATGACATGATGCATGTGAGTAATTCATGGGTGGGTAATGACATTAAAGGAGGGGGAATTGGACGGCTCAGATTGGTTCTCGCAGTTCTCGTACGAAAAACAGTTCTCGTTTGAACTTTTTCCTATATATATATATATATATATATATATATATATATATATATATATATATATATATATATATATATATATAAAACTCTGAAAAATACTACATGACCGTCTCTTTTGTTGAAAGATTAAATTAATATATAATTGTTTGTTTATGTTTGTCATTAGTTACTAGCAGAGAATAAGATTAACAAAAAGACTTGCATGAATGAAAGCTAGCTTTTGTTCATTATAGTTTTTTGTGTTCTACTTAGAGCTTGTTTACTTAGCTAAAATAAAAATAAAAATAAAAAAAAGAGAATTATAAGGACACAAACTTATTAAAAGGAGTAAACATTTAGATCTCGTTTGTTTCAACGTAATAGGAAATAATGAAAATGATTTTAATTTCATTCATGTTAGTTATGAAATAACTTTCTTTTACCTAAAGAAATATAAATATTTCAATAAATGTAATTCCTTTCCAAATAACGTTACTAAACGCAATATACAACGGAATTTGATTTCAATTCAATTACATTCCTTCACATTAACAAACACAGAACCTTATTATTATATAAATCTTTGTTTGATTTTGTCAATATAGTTTAAGAATTGTAAAAAAGAAAACCCTTAAAACAAAAACTCTTACGAGTGATATTTAACGAATGTAAAATTTTTAACCATGACAAATGATTCATATATTATATATAACAAAAATCAGTCATACATAATAAGTATGTCATTTGCGTTAACTATTATTCTCATCCATATGCTCAATGATATATTATCCAATAAAATACTTTCATTATTTATAACACATTAAAAAAAACAAAAACAAAAAGAAGTCTTAATTTCTATTATTCTAGCAAACGTATGTTGACATAGATGAGCAGGACATAATAATACCTCTTATGAAAAGTTTAAAGTGGGTCACGGTGTATATCAATTTTTAGGTAGACGATTGAATTGCACTTATCCAAAATGATAGGACGGCAAGGATCTCTTAAAGAAATTGTTAATGATTAATTAGGTTAATTCTATATGTTGTGGTTGAATCATTGAATTTTAAAAATATGTCTTTTTATGTTGAAATAAAATTATAAATTGAGTTTAAATTTTTGTAAATTTTGTTTTATTGGTAGAATTTACTTTGGTAGACGTTCTTATTTATATTCATTAAGATATCTAAGGTATATATGTTCGGTAATCGGTATTGATCTCATTTAGCTTTTAGAAGGTGAAATCCTATTGTTTTGAGTATAGAAGCTTTCGGTTTCGTTTGAATACTGAGCTTTAAACTTATAAAAAGTTTAGTTAAAGTAGATTTTGTGAGCCTTTTGCTTTGAAAATAAAAGCTTCTTCGAGTCCTAGCTATTTGTGCTAAACACACTATGGGTGTGTTTGGTAGGTAGCTTTTTAGAGCTTTTTAAGCTAATAGTCTTTTGTTTTAAAAGAAAATGCTATAAGTTGTTCGGATGTAAAAGTTTTAAGCTTTTTTCAAACAAAAACCTCCAAAATAAAAAGCTTCTTGGAATAATTTTTATAACTAGTTCGAAGTTCTTTTATATATAAAATTACCTAAATACCATTTTAATTGTTTTATAGTTCTTCCTATTTTTATAATTTGCCTTTTTTTTGTTACTAGCTTAACACCCCGTGTATAAACACGGGGAATGATTAAAGTCAGTTTTAAATTTTTTAGGTTTTTAAATCATGTATAAAAAATACAATTGCAAAACATACATTGTAATATAAAACGTATTATGAACATAATTGTTTTCTCTAGAATTTCTTAATCGTGATTTCTTCCTAGGAGTTGAATATTAGTCCCAAGATCTCTTTGAAGATTCTGAAGAAGATTGTTAATAATCCGTAATTGATAACTATCAAAATGAAGAAGAATCATAGCAACATGTGTGATGTCGAAATGCAGTAATGATTATAGATTTAAGATATAAATGCCTACAATAGTTACGATCCTCATGTTAATAAACATCTATATTTGAAAAGTAATTAAAAAATGAAATAATGAGCTGCTAATATTTCAATTCATATTGTGGTGAATTTAAACATTGTTAATTGTTTTTAAAATAAACATGTTTTTAACTAATAGATAATGACATTATAAAGTTTCTAACTTGATGTTACTATTTACACATATCTTGTAGGATAATTAACATATATTGTTTTTATATATTATATGTTTACCAAAACAAATCACCTACAAATATAAAAAGTTTGAAAATTTTAAAAACTTTAGTATCTAAAATTATTTTCGACTTTTAACTAATTACTCTTGATGTAAGAAAAGTAAATATATATAAAATATGATGTTGTTATCGGTAATTATAGGGGGTTATTAAGAAAATTTGTGAAATAGAAGGTTGTAATTGATAATTGCTATAATTAAGGGATAATTATGAGAGGTTTATTAAGAATATTTGTAAAATATAATGTTATAATTGATAAAAGATTGCTATAATTAAGGATGATGATGTCATCATCCTTTTTTTTAAAGAATGATGTTGTAATCATCCTTTTCTTTTAATAATATTATAAGATTTTATAATGTTCAGTTTCAGCTACTAGTTACTTTGTCAAACACATATACAAATAAAACATTCAGCTTACAACTCAAATTATCAGCTACTAGCTACTAACTTCCAGCTACAACGATCAACTATTTCCGCTAAATAAACCTTATATGTTGTATAATTATGATCACTCCAAAACCTAACGAATATGATAAAAATGAAGTCATTTAGTTAATAAATCAAAGTTTCATTAAAATAAAAATTTTATTCGAGTAAGTTAAAAGATTACTTCATATTTATTTTACTTATACGATAAAATAATACAATAATCCCTTAATAATATTAATAAAATTTCATAATTAACAATTTAACTATACAATTCCAACCCTTCATTTTGTTAATTACAACATTTTTTGATTAAACGATAATAGCATTTCATTTGATAAGTGTATATTAAAATCAATTTAAAGTTTCGTGGATCCGACCACCTTGCATTTTAACTTTTAAAATATTAAAGCTTAATATGTTAATCCAATAATACCAACACACTTAGACAATGATAATCAAATAATTTAAGTAAAATCCGAATATCAGAAAGGCTTGTAATCTAGTCTAGTATACAATAATAATAAAAAATAATAACAGATCTTATAAAAGAGATTCTATTGCATTGAAAAACACTGTTGCTACAAATAATTATGAGACAGAAACATTCACTTTCATAATTTATATAGAGAATTATAATTTTTAATATAAATAAATTATTTATAATGTTTTAAAAAAATATTCGAAGAGTGGATAAAAGGGGTTGGTGAGTTTTGTCTTGTCACCTTTAAAGATAATAGATTAAACAAGGCGTTAGATGGGCATAATTGATTAGACCGTTTGGGCTCCACCTAACTTTTTCCACGTAAGAGAGAATTTGCCCCGATTATCTATGGTGTAGGAATGGTAACGGGTTTTAGGTTGGGGATTGGTCATTCGTTTATGTCTAAAATCATTTACGTTTTTGTTTAAATATCGTGAGGATTTAAATGGAGTTTCTCGTTGAGTAATCAGGAAAAACTTTGGAAAAATGGATATCCCCGTTTAATGTATTGAAGGATGCCTGTATAAAGTCAATTGTACCGGACTTCCAAAAGTTTTCATTTTGTATATCCGGTTACCGAGACAACAGGTAACCGGTAATACCAATACTTTTTTGTTTTTTCTCTTAGATCCGAATTTATAGGTTTGAAATGGTAATTTTGTTTAATATCTTTCGGTTGAGTCAACAGATATAGGGGAGTCAATCTCGGTCCTAGATGACCTAAATCTCAGCTGCAAGGCTTCCCTATATATAAAAGCCAAAACGACCGACCTTATGAAATAACTAGCACAATTATTCTTCAATGGAAAAAGTGTTATGTAACCTTATGTGTGTGTATGTAATACCCGTTTTGCGATCATGTATTTATTTTATTAATGGAATAAAGAGTTGATTATTCGTTAGTAAATAAATATATAATGTACATCAGATATATATTTATATATATATGTTCTACAGTCAAATAATACCCTGATGCGCGGCGGTGAGTTCGTCGAAAAAATTTATGGGATTTGATGATATTTTTAGAGAAAATTTATATATTCGATGGGTATATTTTTATATTTATTGTTCAAGTGTCAACATGGAACGAAAGTTTAAAAATGAAGATAACGGCCAAGATAACGGCCGTAATGGTGAGGATAACGGTCGTTATGAATGAAATGGATAACGGCCGTTATGTAGAGATAACGACCGTTACCGACACTTTACTTTTCACCTAACCCACGAACGGAGTGGAATTACAACTGTAAAGCATAACGACCGTTATCTAAAGATAACGGCCGTTATCGAGGATAACGGCCGTAATGTATAGATAACGGCCGTTATCTAGTCGGGCAGCTTGGCTATAAATAGAGATCATTATCAACCGATTTCAATTGCCAATTCACGAGACTCGGTCGATATTCTGAGCATTTTGAGGGTATTTTGAGGTAGGAAGCTTGAGTCGAAGTGCTGAAAGGCTCGGGTGGTGATATTTCTAATATCGGAACGTTGTTGTGTTGTCCGCGAGTCATCCGAGTCGGGACTAGCATTAAGTTGTGATCATCTAAGAGAGTATTTACGGTTTACGAGAGGATATTCCAGAATAGATATATATATTCCTAGCTGAATACTGAGACTACTGCTGTCAGGTGAGTTATCACTAACTTACTCATTATGATACGATATGTATATGTTGTAAGTATATGTTATGTGAACTTATGTTTTAATGAATTATTATATGATGATACATGATATATGTGTTATGTGTTATAAGGCCGAACGGGTTGGTTAAGATCGACTTGACAATCCGGAGGTGGCAAGGTTGGTTTTTATAACCATCGGACAGGTTGGTTTTTATAACCATCGGAATAGGTTGGTTTTTATAACCATCGCATATGCAGTTAGCATCACAGGTCAGGTGGACCATATGTGGTAGGGTCAGATGGACCGTATGTGTTATGTGTATATGTGGTATTATGCCTGCGGTATATGCTATCCGTTATAAGGTGTAAGTACTGTGACTCTCACTAAGCTTTATGCTTACCCGTTGATATATTATTCTTTTCAGGAACTTCGGGTAAGGACAAGGGGAAGTCTCTGGCTTGATAGCAATGTTTCCACACTCTGATTTTATAATGTTTTATGTAACGTAGGTTTGTAACTGTTTTGAACGTTTGATGTTGTATTAAAATATATTTTTGGTTTATTGTTTGTATTTTGAGACTTTTACCGTAATACTTCACAAGTCGATATAACCAGTTGAATGGTGTCTAGAATAGTCGCTTCGGCTTGGTTGTGGATTTTCCGAAAGGTCATGTACCGAAAGGATCCTGGCCCCCGATCGACCTGCCTGGCCATTTAATTTGGTAGTCAAAAGTGATGTGATTAGTAATTGTTCTAAAAAAAATTTGGGACATTACAACTTGGTATCAGAGCCTTGGTTTGAGAGAATCGGGCATACACTTGTGTGTGTTCCGGACTTAAACCTTGGTTCTATTTTTAAAAGTTTTGAAAAATGTTTTCAAAAGAGAAGGCTGTCAGGCGGAACTTCATGTCTTGGTGAGTAGGTTATGATTATATATATATATATATATATATATATATATATATATATATATATATATATATATATATATATATATATATATATATATATATTCGTCTTTGGACTTATATGATATGAGATGATGAAAGTGATGGTTATGCTAGTAGCTAGGGTGCTTAGCATAAATATGGCTTTATGTGTTTATTTAAGTGCTTTAGAAAGGAATTATGCTATATTTTTATCTTATGTAATTTATGAATACTATCTGCTAGGTAAAATATTAATCACATAGGTTTAGAATCCTTGATTTAGCCTTATTGCATGTTCTTGTTTGATTGTTGCGGTAGGGTAGAATCAAATATTCGAATACCTATAGGTTTAATATTATGCTTAATATGTATTTATAAAATGCAAAAGGTTATATATGACATAATGACTTGACGTGTTAAGATGGTTTAATTGATACATAATCCAAGCCTGTGAATCGAGAAACTATGTGATAGTGGTGTGATCGGATGTGTAAAATATATTTGGAATAATATAAGAGCTCGTATTTTTACAAATATACGGTACGCATTGGAACTTATCAACATCATAAAGATTGTTGTGAATCTGGTGAGGGATATTTGTGCGATGATTATGCTGTTAAGTTAATAATGCTTTAGACTATTTAGGGTTATTCCTTAACACGTAATTATATGATAAATGTTACTAAGCATGGGGAGAACTATATATAATGCCCATCTGATTTATGGTGCATTATTATTACCTCAGTATGGTTAACACAAGAAATCGTAAAGTGACCAATGTCGGAGAGGGGACTAGTCGCTTTCGAGAAGGAGTTGTTAATAGTGATTCTAACGAAACTAATCCGATACCATCACTTGTACGTTCTACGCCAGTAATAGGTGAGGGAACGTCTACGCCAGACACTATTGTTTCCCAAATCGGTCAGGTTTTAAAAGAATTACTGCCAGGGATGTTTGATCAGATGAAGAAAGAGATGAAGAAGTTTGTGGCTGATGAAATCAACCGTAATGTAATTCCACAAGCCGAAGTTATTCGTCCTTGAATTCAGACTGTTAACAGAGAGCAGCCGAAGGGGTGCAATTTTCGTGATTTTACGGCTTGCAAACCCCATATGTTTGAAGGACAACCGGATCCTGTACTTAGCAACCGTTGGATTGCTAAGATTGAAGATGCTTTCCGTACATGCTCATGTGCGGAAAATCAGAAGATTCTGTTTGCAGCCAACTTTCTACAAGGAGCTGCGAAAGATTGGTGGACGGTTCTATTCAAACTCAGAGGTGAACATATTCTTGAGTCCATGACTTGGGAACAATTCAAGACGTTGTTCTTGGAAATGTTTGCACCGCAGGTGGAGATCGAGCGGATCACCACGGAATTTTTGGCAATGAAACAGACAACCAAGTCTGTTACAGAAATAAACGGAAAGTTTCTTCAAAAGTCGGTATTTTGCCCCGAGTATGTGGCAAATGAGAAGATGAAGATGTATCGATACCTGAACATCTTAAAAACAGAGATCCGTGAGTTTGTGGATTCGCGTGGATTCACAACTCTGGATCAAATGATGACTGCTGCGAGATCCAGAGAGTTAGAGTCGAGAAACTGGAACTGGAAAGAGGTAGCAAAAGAAAGAATGAGACTTTTGAAGTGGTGATAAAAAAACAGAGGTATGGTAATACTAAGCAGGGAATGAAGAAAGATATACTTCGATGTAATCGCTGTGGAAGGAATCACACGGGACCATGTAATGCTGGTACTAATAATATTTTCAAGTGTGGAAAACCGGGGCATATGATCAGGGATTGTCCTACAAAAGCTCAAATCTGTTTTCATTGCTTTGAGTCTGGTCATATTAGGACTAATTGTCCACAACTGGCTCCGGAGAATGTTAAAGCAGTGACACCTGCTACCCTAAGAATTACTGAAGGTCGTCAGGGTAAAGCTGATTCCAACACTAGAGCGAAGGGACGTGCCTTTCAACTCACTACGGAGGAAGCTAAAATCCAGTCTGACGTGGTTACAGGTACTTATCTTGTGAATTCAGTACCAGCACTTGTATTGTTTGATTCTGGTGCTAGTAGATCATTTGTATCTTTTACTTTTTGTGGAAACTTTCTATTCACTCCCAATAAGTTAGAGTTTCCATTAGAAGTAGAAATTGCCGACGAGAAGCTTCTTAATGTTTCGACGGTGTATAAAGATGTTTTGATAGAATTAGATGGCGAGAAATTTTCTATAGACCTTATTCCTATTGCTATGCGAGAATTTCATGTGGTTATTGGCATGGATTGGTTGGGTCTTCAACAAGCTACAATTCTATGTAAGCAAAGGATGGTGCGTATTCATACTCCAAGTGGGGGAGAACTTACCATTTTTGGCGAACGAAGAAAAGGCGAAGTGGCTTTATGTACGGTGTCTAAAGCTCGAAAATATTTACGTCATGGATGTACTGCCTTCTTGGCATACGTCGTGGATAGTAAATTGGAGAAGAGAAAGCTTAATGTTTCAGATGTTCCGGTGGTTTATGACTATCCGGAAGTATTTCTAGAAGACCTACCTGGAATCCCTCCCTATAGACAAGTAGAGTTCAGAATCGACCTTGTACCGGGTGCAGCTCCGATAGCTAAAACCACATACCGATTAGCTCCACCAGAGATGAAGGAACTTATGAGTCAGTTGCAAGAACTTCTTGACAAAGGATTCATTCGACCAAGTAGTTCACCATGGGGAGCGCCAATTTTGTTTGTGAAGAAGAAGGGATGGATCATTCAGAATGTGTATCGATTACCGGGAACTAAACAAAGTGACGGTAAAGAATACATACCCATTGTTAGATTATGTGTAGAGATAGATAACATGTACTATCGTGTCCAATACTATGTGACACTAAAGGATCACACCGCTGCACACCCAATTAGAACCTGTTGGATTTTACATGTTTGTGTATCACAATAATTAATAGTATGATTAATTATTGAGAAAGAGAAAATAATAATAGTTATTTATTATTTAAAAGGAGAAGTTAATATTTAGTTCAAATATTAACAGAACCAATTAATTAATAGTTATTAATTAATTAGAAAGGTCGAGAGTACTTTATGTAATTGATTGATAGTTTAATTAAAGCTGGGCTTTAATTAAACGGGCTTGGCCTAATAAGGATTATATATATAAACCTTATTATAAGCCTCATTTAATCATAAGTTAATCACAAGAAAAAGATTTCCCTAATCCCTCCCTCACTCTCTCCTCTCTCGGCCGGCTCTCTCTCCCTCTCTTGGGATCGTCGGGGGCGACGCAACCGAGAACCAACCACCGAGCGGCGGTGGTTGGCGGCGGCTATACACACACACATTGCGATCGTTTTTTTATCCGGTTTTAATCCTTAGGCGGTCTAGTAGCCAGTTCGAGGTGGTGCAGTAGCGGTGGATAACCTGCAGCTGTCTAGGGGCATAAAGAAAGCTTTTGGTTTTACAACAAAGGTATAACTTTCTAATCCTCTTCCCCTTTAGTTTCTGTACGAGTTAGATGAGATCACTGGAGGAGGTTTTATTCCGCTGTGCATGTTTTTATATCCTACAAAACCCTTCAGTGGTATCAGAGCCACTTCTAACCTCGTAGGAAACTAGGTAGGTTTCATTTATTCTGATGAAAAAGGTTTATCTTTTATCAAGAAAAAGGTTTTTAATTATCCAGAATGATAAAAATCAAGTTTTGATTTTTATTGGATAAACCTTTGATAAAAAGATTATAAGATTTAATTTTTAAGTTAAATCTGTTTTTTTTATTGTTGTTATTTGCGAAAAACGAAAACTGAAACCACCATCATAGGCGGCGGCCTCAGGCGGCGGCTGCGGTCAGGTCGGCGGCGTACCAGTCGTGGGCGTCGGCTGGTCGACGGCAGTCCCGAGTAGAGGCGGCTAGCCGGCCGTGATCGACGGCGGTCCCAGGTGGCCGACGGCAGCCAGCTTCGGCGGCCAGGCCCTTCGACGGCGCTGTTCGACGGAAGCCCATCTCGGTTGAAGTCGGTGGCGGCGTGGTGGTATACGGCAGCCAGGGCAGCAACGGCTACGGTGTGGTGGGCTACGGCCCAGGAGCCACAGCCCAAAGCCTGCCCAGCCGATCCACGGGTCCGAAGGGGGCTACGGCCCAGTTCCTTCCTCGGTCCAGGTTCTTTTTGTTTCGACCCAGTATTAAATGTTTGGCCCAGTTTGTCGTTCAGATATTTGTGGTTGATATAAAAAAAATTAATTAAAATACAGTTGTTATTTTTAATTTTTGAGTTTAAATATTATTTCGAGTTTTTTGATTAATTATCAAGTATGAAACTTGGAATATATATTTATTGCATATAACGGTAAAACAATATAGGTGGTTTTGACAAGTTTGTTAAAATCAGTATTTTTCATCAAGTTGGATAATTAGAAATCTGTTGTTGTTTACTTTCATGTATTAGTTTAGTACATGTTTTGGGATGTCATAGCCGAGCCCTAGACCTTGTGGATTGTTTTTAAATTTCCTGTACTTGTGGTTGTTTTTGGATTTATTATTCTATGGTGTGGGGAGGCCTGCGTGCCATTTACAGTCCCGAGGAGAGGCGGCTAGCCGGCCGTGATTGACGGCGGTCCCAGGTGGCCGACGGCAGCCAGCTTTAGCGGCCAGGCCCTTCGACGGGGCTGTTCGACGGAAGCCCATCTCGGCTGAAGTCGGCGGCGGCGTGGTGGTATACGGCGGCCAAGGCAGCAACGGCTACGGTGTGGTGGGCTACGGCCCAGGAGCCACAGCCCAAAGCCGGCCTAGCCGATCCACGGGTCCGAAGAGGGCTACGGCCCAGTTCCTTCCTCGGTCCAAGTTCTTTTTGTTTCGACCCAGTATTAAATGTTTGGCCCAGTTTGTGGTTAGGATATTTGTGGTTGATATAAAAAAAATTAATTAAAATACAGTTGTTATTTTTAATTTTTGAGTTTAAATATTATTCCGAGTTTTTTGATTAATTATCAAGTATGAAACTTGGAATATATATTTATTGCATATAACGGTAAAACAATATAGGTGGTTTTGACAAGTTTGTTAAAATCAGTATTTTTCATCAAGTTGGATAATTAGAAATCAGTTGTTGTTTACTTTCATGTATTAGTTTAGTACATGTTTTGGGATGTCATAGCCGAGCCCTAGACCTTGTGGTTGTTTTTGGATTTATTATTTTATGGTGTGGGGAGGCCTGCGTGCCATTTACAACCCCTATTCTATATTGTAAAAGTTTTAGATTAGTGGGTCTGCGTGCCTTTGATCATCTTGTACTTTTATATTTCTAGTTTTTTCTTAGAAAGTAGAATAGAATAGTTTTATAGATTATATATATCTGGACCAAGATGCAAGGAGCAAGGAACAAGAAGGAGGATTGGATGCTGGAGCCAGTGGGAGCTTCAGAATGTCATGCCATGTGTGTTGTGTTTTTCCACTTAGATTTTGACCGTCGGGTTTTTTTGTGTGGCTCACGAAACCGACAATAGTTAAGGGCGAGGCTAAGGCATAGTTGTTTGTGGTTGTTTTATTTCTTTACATATTTTATATATGTGTGGTTGTGATTAACACGATGAAATAAAACAAGGGTTTTAATAATAGTCAATTATTGAAACAAATGTTTTTAAAAAAGAAAACTGACATTAAAGTTTTTGTCGTTAAAAACTTAGAAATCCTTTTTAAGAAAAATCTTAGATCAGTGTGCT
Organism: Pulicaria dysenterica; assembly: GCA_947179395.2. Classification (NCBI taxonomy): domain Eukaryota; kingdom Viridiplantae; phylum Streptophyta; class Magnoliopsida; order Asterales; family Asteraceae; genus Pulicaria; species Pulicaria dysenterica. The sequence goes on along the minus strand of OX359289.1, from coordinate 27,715,083 downwards.
ACCCACCTAATGGTACACCCTTGCTGTTAAACGGTACTCGGGTGTCGGAAGTGCCCAAACCTTGGGCATCCGGGTTCAAACCATTGCGGGAAGGGGCATGAAAGGTTCTGCGATAATCGCGAGTCCCGGCCAGAATTCATGCTGTCTTAGGTGGTGCGATCTATTTTGGTGATAATCGGGAGTCCCGGCCCAAAATGCACTAGAGGGACTAAACATGCACGGTTCTTGTAACCGATGTCCCGCGGATCTAGGAGTCGTGTCCAGCTAGGATACGATTGGTATAGTTTTTTTTACCTACCAGAAATAGCATTGTCCCGGTGGGAAGTGCCCAAACCTTGCATCGGGAAATGTGAAATATGGATCCTAGTCTAATAATTTATTATTTAAAAGGTAATAATTATTAGAAGATGTAATCAATACTGAATCGGTTTTATCTTTTTCTTTTTCTGTAGATGTCTTATTTATCTGTTATTCCGTTTTATTCACCAAGAGAGTCTCTAAGTCTCATCACCAGCAAGTGGAAGCTTTCAGGTCCAAACTTTGCTGTTTAGAAGTTGCATCTGAAAAATATTTTGGATGCACAGGGGAAGCTTCACATTATTGAGACATTGCCTCCAGAGCGACCAGGAGTAGATGCCCAGGATAGTGAGTATGACACTTACTATCAGTATCTGGATGATGAGTCTGACGTTATGTCGATTCTCATTCTCACAGCATCATCCGAGTTTACGGATGATCTCCGTGAGAAGTCGTCTTATGAGGTTGTTCAAGGATTGGAACAAAATTTCAAGTTTAGTGAACGGATATGTCGTATGCTACTGATGAGGGAAATTCTTTCAGCCAAGATGAAAGAAAGTCAGCCTATTAGCGATAATCTCATTAATATGAGAAGACTCTTGGATTGCTATGAGAGCTTGGGGTCAAAATCAAACCACATGAGCTAGTTATGCTCTTGTTCGGTTCCTTGTCGGACTATTACCAGAAAAGAGTAATGTATGTCCTCGGTGATTTTGAGATAACTGTCGCAGGGTTGCACGAAATCCTCATGTGCATTAGCGACGAGTTGAACCCGAAGCAGCTAGAGTCACAAGTTGTGGATCCTATGCAGAAGGATGACTGGCTGGAAGAACTTGGAGAAATTTGTTGCCCAGACTGTGGTAGCAAGGATTCATGCGAGCCCTCACTCGACATAGATCAGCTGGATATTGGTTCGCCCAATGATACAGGTATCTTTATGATAGATTGTCTTATTACTTCTTATGAATCATGGGTATTGGATACCGGATGTGGTCATCACATATGCAATCATTTGTAGGGATTCAAGAGAAGTAAAAAGCTGAGACAAGGAGATATGGACCTGCGGGTAGGCGAAGGCTCCATGGTTGGTGCCGAAGCTGTAGGGACATATTGTCTTAGTTTGCCCTCGGGCATGGTCTTAGAACTAGAACCTTGTTATTATGTTCCCAGACTAATTAAAAATGTTATCTCATTCAATTTGCTGATAGATTGTGGTTTTGCTTATGTTTTTAATGAAAAGGCTATTTCATGTTTCAAAAATGATGTTTTCTTCTTCAAAGCTACTCCAGAAAACGGCTAAACTTAGATAACAATGACATCTATCATATAAGTAAGAGATCCAAGAGTAACTTGAATCAAACTTACCTCTGGCATTGTCGTTTAGGACACATAAACGAGAAACGCATAGAGAAGCTCCGAGATGACGGAATTCTAGAATCATTTGACTTGGAGTCATATGATGTTTGTGAATCTTGTTTGTCTGGTAAAATGACAAAGCAGCCTTTCAACAGTGAGAATGAAAGAGCCAGCGAGTTATTAGGGATTATACACACGGATGTGTGCGGACCCTTTACTCCGGAGGCTAGAGGAGGATACCGGTATTTCATAACCTTTACTGACAACTTCAGTAGGTTCGGTTATGTCTACCTCATGAGACTTAAATCTGAAAGTTTTGACAAGTTCAAACAGTTTCAGAATGAGGTGCAAAATCAGCTGGACAAGAAGATAAAGTCACTTCGATCGGATCGAGGTGGCGAGTATCTGAGTCAGGAATTCGACGATCATTTGAAGGAATGTGGGATTGTTTCACAACTCACACCTCCGTATACACCTCAGATGAATGGTGTATCAGAAAGGAGGAATCGTACACTGCTTGACATGGTACGATCAATGATGAGTCGAAGTTCCTTACCATTGTCGTTTTGGGGACACGCACTCGAGACAGCAGCGTTCATGCTGAACCGGGTTCCAACCAAATCGGTTGAAAAGACACCGTTCGAGATTTGGAAGGGGAAAAAGCCAAAAATGTCTTTTCTAAAGGTTTGGGGATGTGAGGTGTATGTTAAGCGAACATTCACGGATAAACTCAATCCCAAATCAGATAAGTGTATCTTCGTGGGCTATCCCAAGGAAACCATGGGATACTATTTCTACAACCCAGATGAGAACAAAGTTTTTGTTGCTCGTAAAGGGGTATTCTTGGAGGAGAAGTTTCTAAACTCAGAGACTCCAAGAAAAGAAATAGAGCTTCAAGAAATTGAAGAGGAGGAGATTACACCACCACCGATAGTTGAACCTGTAGTTCAACATAGAATTGTTGAACCTCAACCCGAGTCTGTGGTTGAGGAAGGGGTGCAAACACAAGACCTTCGCAGGTCAAGTAGGCCTCGTAATGAGCCAGATAGGTATCTGGGATTCCTAGTTGCTCAAGACGACGGGGATCTTTTAGAACCCATTACCTACCAAGACGCTGCCTCAGGTTTAGAATCTGAGAAATGGCTAGAAGCCATGAAGGCAGAGATGCAATCCATGTATGACAACCAAGTTTGGGAGTTAGTAGATTTGCCTCAACACAGTAAAGCTGTTGGGTGCAAATGGGTTTTCAAGAAGAAGACAGACATGGATGGAAAGGTGCATACCTTTAAAGCAAGGCTAGTGGCAAAAGGTTTCACGCAAACTCATGGTGTGACTATGATGAAACTTTTTCCCCAGTGGAAATGCTTAAGACTATTAGGATCCTTATGGCCATATCAGCATATTTTGACTATGAGATATGGCAAATGGATGTCAAAACCGCTTTCCTTAACGGGAAATTGACAGAGGATGTATATATGATACAGCCGGATGGTTTTGCGGATCCAAAGAATCCTAATAAATTATGCAAGTTGCTTAAATCCATCTATGGACTAAAGCAAGCATCTAGGAGCTGGAACTTATACTTTGATGAGCGTATCAAAGAGTTTGGTTTTACCAAAAGTGAGTTCGAGTCGTGTGTTTACACTAAATTCAGTGGGAGCGTGGTAACCTTCCTAGTCTTGTATGTAGATGACATACTGTTAATAGGAAACAATATACCAGTATTACACGGAGTAAAATCCTGGTTAGGTAAATGGATGAAGGACTTGGGAGAAGCTGCTTATATACTAGGTATAAAGATCTATAGGAATAGATCTAAGCAGCTTATTGGACTTGGTCAAAGTACATATATTGACAAAGTAGTGAAAAGGTTCAAGATGGATGAATCCAAGAAAGGTTTTATTCCTATGCAATCTAGCGCGACTTTGAGCAAGGCTCGGTGTCGTGTGTCTAGTCAAGATCAGGACAAGATGAAATTGATACCATATGCCTCGGAAGTTGGTTGAATCATGTATGCCATGCTATGTACTAGACCCGATGTTGCCTATTCTATCAGTGTCACGAGTAGATATCAGCAAAATCCTGGTGAAGCTCATTGGGTGGCCGTAAAGAATATTCTCAAGTATCTGAGAAGGACGAGAGACATATTCCTAGTATATGGAGGTTCGATGGATGAGCTCAGTGTAACTGGTTACACTGATGCTAGTTTCCAGACCGACAGGGACGACTTCAGGTCACAGTCAGGATTTGTCTTTACCCTAAACGGAGGAGCCATATCTTGGAAGAGTCAGAAACAAGATACAATAGCAGATTCTACTACAGAGGCAGAGTATATTGCAGCAAGTGATGCGGCAAAATAAGCTGTCTGGCTGAAGAATTTTATCTCGGATCTTAGAGTTGTTGCAAGTATCTCTAGACCGATCGATATATTCTGTGATAACTCAGGAGCTGTGGTGCAAGCTAAAGAGCCTAGAGATCATCAGCGGACTAGGCACGTACTTAGGAAATATCACCTCATCCGAGAGATCATTGGAAGAGATGATATTAGACTGCAAAAGATACCGACGGACGACAACGTTGCTGACCCGTTGACAAAGCCGCTAGCTAGAGCTAAGCATGAGAGGCATGCGAGTTCCATAGGAATGCAGTACTTGGAACATAGCAGCTAGTTCGTGTTTTTGATTATTACTATAGATGTAACTTGAAACTCGTTTATTATGTAATTACATTTCATGGGATTGAAATAGGATGTTTTTTACATAATTGTTTCTAGTTGTCTATTTTTTGCATGTTTAACCTATCCATGACAAGTCAAGTTATGAATTGTCTAAATGCCCGTAGCTACTTAATGTAGTGGGAGCTACATTAGGGAGGTAACGCTATTATGGATATTTGATGATTTATTCAAGTATGAATAAAAGCACAAGGTTGTGACCAAATGTTCATAGATATTTATCAGGGGATAAATATTGGGGTGATCCGCATAGAGTTTACTTCATGGAGCATAAACATAAGTAAACTTGATAGGTTGTCCTTAGACCTGAGATATTTGGTTTGGGGTGTGGTAACTTCTGTACTTTAGCATGTTCTAACGTCACGCCGTAACAGGGTGATCATAAGGGGCTTGTCTAGGTGCAGCGTAAGTCATGTGCTCAAATTGCAAATAGTCAAGATGGGATTTGCACCTCCTTTTTAGGAGAGATATTTTTTCTGAGCTCCTCGACGATTAAGACTACTGAAAATGCGTGGCCGCGCTTGGTTAGAATGATAATTCTTAATTCGGTAAACTGTAACTGCAGAGTGTCGAAATCAGAGTCGAGAAAATCTGAGTATTTAATAAGATCCCTGCTCCATGTAAAATACTCACATTACAAAATATCGTGATGCAAAAGGAAAAGCCTAGATAATCCAAGGCGTAGATTATGTCTCTAGATATAAGAGATCTCATAGTCTGGTAAACCTAAGCGTCTGGCTAGGGACCTCCTTAGGCCAACGATGTACAAGGAGTGTTACTTATCTTGCACAAGTGGGAGTCTGTTAGATTATGTGCAGAGATAGATAACATGTACTATCGTGTCTAATACTATGTGACACTAAAGGATCAAACCGCTGCACACCCAATTAGAACATGTTGGATTTTACATGTTTGTGTATCACAATAATTAATAGTATGATTAATTATTGAGAAAGAGAAAATAATAATAGTTATTTATTATTTAAAAGGAGAAGTTAATATTTAGTTCAAATATTAACATGACCAATTAATTAATAGTTATTAATTAATTAGAAAGGTCGAGGGTACTTTATATAATTGATTGATAGTTTAATTAAAGTTAGGCTTTAATTAAATGGGCTTGGCCTAATAAGGATTATATATATAAACCTTATTATAAGCATCATTTAATCATAAGTTAATCACAAGAAAAAGATTGCCCTAATCCCTCCCTCATTCTCTCCTCTCTCGGCCGGCTCTCTCTCCCTCTCTTGGGATCGTCGGCGGCGACGCAACCGAGAACCAACCACCAAGCGGCGGTGGTTGGCGGCGGCTATACACACACACATTGCGATCGTTTTTTTTATCCGGTTTTAATCCTTAGGCGGTCTAGCAGCCAGTTCGAGGTGGTGCAGTAGCGGTGGATAACTTGCAGCTGTCTAGGGGCATAAAGAAAGCTTTTGGTTTTACAACAAAGGTATAACTTTCTAATCCTCTTCCCATTTAGTTTCTGTACGAGTTAGATGAGATCACTGGAGGGGGTTTTATTCCGCTGTGCATGTTTTTATACCCTACAAAACCCTTCATCCATTACCTAGAATCGATGAATTATTTGATCAATTACAAGGAGCTGCATGGTTTTCAAAGATCGACCTTCGATCAGGTTATCATCTGCTTAAAGTACACAAAGGGGATATTTCTAAAACGGCATTCAGAACACGTTATGGGCACTATGAGTTTGTGGTCATGCCTTTTGGACTCACAAACGCTCCAGCAATATTTATGGATTTGATGAATTGAGTATGCGTACCTATGCTAGATAGGTCAGTGATTGTGTTCATTAATGATATTCTTATCTATTCTAAGACTCGAGCAGAGCATGAACATCATATTCGGGAAGTTTTAGAGACGTTAAAACGAGAAAAACTTTATGCAAAGTTCTCTAAGTGTGAATTTTGGCTTCAAGAAATCCAATTTCTTGGATATCTCATGAATGAAGATGGGATTAAAGTTGATCCAGCGAAGATTGAAGTGGTTATGAAGTGGGAAACACCGAAGAGTCTGATGGAGATTCGTAGTTTCTTGGGTTTAGCCGGTTATTACAGGAGGTTCATCCAAGATTTTTCAAAATTTGCAGTCCCTTTGACAAAGCTAACAAAGAAAGACGTGAAGTTTGATTGGGGAGACAAACAACAAAGAGCGTTTGAAGACTTAAGAGAAAAATTATGCAAAGCGCTGGTATTAACTCTACCTGTTGGGGTTGAAGATATGGTTGTTTACTGCGATGCTTCACGTATTGGGTTGGGTTGTGTACTAATGCAATAAGGAAAGGTTATTGCCTACGCTTCACGACAATTGAAGCCACACGAAGGAAACTACCCAACTCATGACTTGGAACTCGCTGCTGTAGTTTTTGCCTTCAAGATTTGGAGACACTATTTATATGGTGTCAAATGTACGATTTATACGGATCACAAACGCTTAAAATATTTTGTTGATCAACAAAATCTGAATATGAGGCAAAGACGGTGGATGGAGTTAATTAAGGATTACGACAGTGAAATACTTTACCACCCTGGTAAGGCTAGTGTCGTTGCTGATGCGCTGAGTAGAAAGTCCACTTGTGTACTTCTACGAGTGGAATGTCTTCGTTTGATGATTTCTACTTCGTTATTTGACTTGATACGTTCATCTCAAGGCGAAGCTATCAAGAAAGAGAATCTCCATAGAGAGCGAATCAAAGGTCAAGTTGATAAGTTTATCCGGGATAGTCGAGATTTACTTACACGATTTGGACGAATTTGGGTACCGAATGTAGAAGATGTTAGATTGACTTTATTGAGTGAGGCTCATAAATCTAAATTTTCTATTCATCCTGGTGCTACAAAAATGTACAGAGATCTACGAGAAGATTATTGGTGGCCGGGAATGAAACGTGATGTGGCAAAATATGTTGAAAAATGTTTAACGTGTTTAAGGGTGAAAGCGGAGCACCAAAGGCCACATGGTAAACTATAGCCGTTAGAGATTCCGGAATGGAAATGGGAGAACATAACGATGGATTTCATAACTAAGCTACCTCGAACCCCGAGGAATTTCGATACCATTTGGGTTATCGTGGATAGATTGACGAAAAGTGCACATTTTATTCCGATCCGTGAAACTTTCTCGTCAGCGGCTTTGGCCAATGTATATGTGAAAGAGGTAATATCTAGGCATGGTGTGCCAGTGTCGGTGGTGTCCGATAGAGATACGAGATTTACCTCTAGATTTTGGGAGAAGTTTCACAAGGAATTGGGAACGAGATTGCACTTCAGTACGGCGTATCACCCTCAGACAGATGGTCAAAGTAAGAAGACGATACAAACACTTGAAGATATGCTTAGGGCATGTATTCTTGATTTTGGAGGTAGCTGGGATACTTATCTTCCATTAGCGGAATTCTCCTACAACAATAGTTTTCATGCAAGTATTGGTATGCCACCATACGAGATGTTGTACGGAAGACGGTGTAGAACTCCTATTTGTTGGGGAGAAGTTGGGCAACGTGAAATTGGAAGTACGGAAGTGGTTCAGAAGACAACAGAGAATATTCAAAAGATCCGTGAAAGACTTCGAGCTGCACAAAGCCGACAAAAGAGCTATGCCGATAAAAGACGTTCAGATTTAGAATTTCAAGTGGGAGACTTTGTTTTGCTCAAGGTTTCTTCATGGAAAGGCGTTATCCGTTTTCGAAAGAAAAAGGAAAACTGAATCCTCGTTTTATCGGGCCATTTAAAGTTATTGCTCGTGTTGGCAAGGTAGCATATAAGTTGCCGATGAAACAACATTTGTACCGTTGGAAGATATCACCATAGATGATAAGCTTAATTACATCGAGAAACCAATTGCAATTCTTGATCGTAAAGTTAAGAAGCTACGGAACAAAGAATTTGGTATCATCAAGGTTCAATGGGAACATCGACGAGGATCGGAATGGACTTGGGACGAAAGTTAAAAAATGAAGATAACGGCCGTTATGTAAAGTTAACGACCGTTACCGACACTTTACTTTTCACCTAACCCACGAATGGAGTGGAATTACAACTGTAAAGCATAACGACCGTTATGATAAACATAACGGTCGTTATCGAGGATAACGGCCGTAATGTATAGATAACGGCCGTTATCTAGTCGGGCAGCTTGGCTATAAATAGAGATCATTATCAACCGATTTCAATTGCCAATTCACGAGACTCAGTCGATATTCTGAGCATTTTGTGAGTATTTTGAGGTAGGAAGCTTGAGTCGAAGTGCTGAAAGGCTTGGGTGGTGATATTTCTAATATCGGAACGTCGTTGTGCTGTCCTCGAGTCATCCGAGTCCGGACTAGCATTAAGTTGTGATCATCTAAGAGAGTCTTTACGGTTTACAAGAGGATATTACGGAATATATATATATATTCCTAGCTGAATACTGAGACTATTTCTGTCAGGTGAGTTATCACTAACTTACTCATTATGATACGGTATGTATATGTTGTAAGTATATGTTATGTGAACTTATGTTTTAATGAATTATTATATGATGAAACATGATATATGTGTTATGTGTTATAAGGCCGAACGGGTTGGTTAAGATCGACTTGACAATCCGGAGGTGGCAAGGTTGGTTTTTATAACCATCGGACAGGTTGGTTTTTATAACTATCACAGATGCAGTTTGCATCACAGGTCAGGTGGACCATATGTGGTAGGGTCTGATGGACCGTATGTGTTATGTGTATATGTAATATTATGCATGCGGTATATGCTATCTGTTATAAGGTGTAAGTACTGTGACTCTCACTAAGCTTTATGCTTACCCATTGATATATTATTCTTTTCAGGAACTTCGGGTAAGTACAAGGGGAAGTCTCCGTCTTGACAGCAATGTTTCCGCACTCTGATTTTATAATGTTTTATGTAACGTAGGTCTGTAACTGTTTTGAACGTTTGATGTTGTATTAAAATATATTTTTGGTTTATTGTTTGTATTTTGAGACTTTTACCGTAATACTTCACAAGTCGATATAACCAGTTGAATGGTGTCTAGAATAGTCGCTTCGGCTTGGTTGTGGATTTTTGAAAGGTCATGTACCGAAAGGATCCTGGCCCCCGATCGACCTGCCTGGCCATTTAATTTGGTAGTCAAAAGTGATGTGTTTAGTAATTGTTTTAAAAAAAAATTTAGGACGTTACAGTGTAGTGAGAGCAAACTCGGTACCTTCATAGTTAAATCTTCATTCTCATCTTTATTTCTTGAAAGGGATGTTAACACAAACACCCCTTTGTGTCGGAAGAATCTGTGGAAAATTCGTGGGGAAGGGATGTTTCTCTCGGGTTTCCCATGCAATCGACCGTGGCTAAAAGCTTCGTGGGAAAACCATTTCTCTCGGATTTTCCAGGATTTTCTTACGGAATCCGTGGGAAATCCGTTGAAAATCAGTTTTCAGACTCAAATCCGTGGGAAATCCGTTGAAAATTTCCCACGGAATTTGGTTCGTGGGAAATCCGTTTCTGATGCCTGATTTTCTTGTAGTATATGTATTTACCAAACCCGCGCGAGATTTTAAAGATGATATCTTTTGAGTATATTGCATGCATATGTTTTAAAACCCTCATCAACACGCAGGTATATAAACGTAGTTAGACTTTGAAAGTCAAGATTAATAAATCTGATTAAAAACCTAACATTTATCAAATGTTGGGCACTATTCATAGCATGTAGCTTATGAATAGTGTTTTTTTACTTTTAGGTTACACATTTTTTTTTTTTACTTTATAATGAACTCATTCATGTATTTGACTATTCATTTATAGTTGAATTTTTATTTTTTACTTTGTTTTTAAACTTCTAAGATACTATCTAAATAGGAGGTAAAAATTTTAGCTAATCATGCTACCAAATAAGTTAAAGGATGTATATTTCGTAATATAGAACATAAAATCTTTTTTTGGTGTGTATAGCCTTCTAGAAATTTGAAAATGATAATCCTAATTTTCAAGTTTAATAATAAATTGTCGTTTGAGACATAATGTCCTATCGATATATGTTATATATATAACAACTACTTTTAGTTGATTTATGTCCTTATATATACTAGCATGTTACCCACGCAATGCGGTGACGATGAATAATTCATACCTGATAATATGTCTGTTTTTTATAACGTACGGTATGATATTTACGCACTATGATAACATCGAATAATTTTCATTCGCAGCATTTTCATTTTCTTTCCCCTTTTCATTTTATTTATTTCTTTATTATCTATAAACTCTTTGGTTAATTTCTAAAAACAACTTTTGAAAAAACAATAAAATAAGCAAAAAAATCTCTACTTATAAAAAGATGATGAAAACATATCAATAACTGTGTGGATTGTGTTGATTTGAATGAGTCGTATTTTAAAAGATGTAAGGATCCTTGAGATTATATTAATAGTTTTATATTGCTTAAATTTTACAAGTTCAAGTAATAAAATGTTAAATATATGATCAATGAAACTTTTTAACTTACTTCTACAAGTGCTTATAAATTCGAGTTACATATTATTAGGTTTATAGTTTTAATTTTACGAACTTTCTAATACTTAAATTAAAATATTTGTTATATTATATAATATCAAAATAATATTTATATAGAGGTTTTTTGTTTAATTTTTAATTTGTTTCATATCTTATATGTTGAAATTTAATTTTCATGAATTTGACATTTCTAACATTGTTTCTTATGGAATGTTTTGTTATTAAAATAGTTTTTAAGAATCTAATTAAATAAATTTATTCGATTATTTCCTTTCAAGTTTAAATGAGAGGTAAGTTAGTAATTTCAATTACTTAAAGTTTAAGAGTTATTTTAAGAGAGAAAGAGTGTTAAATACTTTATATAATAGTATAGATTAGTTAACCCCTCAGGCCTGCCCCGCTCCCGTAACGCGGGGCTAAAAAACCTTGTTTATATATAAGATTCAAAATTACTAAGATTCACTAATATCGAGAATTATGAGAATATTAAAAGGACTTGTTTTAATGAAAGGTTGATTTCCATTTATAATATTTTTTATCATATACAACAATCATGATTTTTATGCTCTATAAATTTAGTAACTATTTTTCAGGCAAATATACAAGTGTATTATAGTCTGAACATATTTTATTATATATGACAAAATATTGTTATTTACAAATCATCTTCAAATTTTAATACTCTCTCTAAACCTATGCTTACCGAAAGAAACATAATGGACTTTCTTTTTTTTTTCTTTCGGGTGGCTTACCAACCTTCGGCTTACTCACTTGGGATCTCGCTTTCTCACTCACTAAATTGCAGGCAAAATAAAATAAAATTAAGAAGATGGTATTTGGTGGGCAACCTACGGCTTAGAAGAAACAAATAAAACTATTAGTTATCATTGACACGATTGTTGTTCTTCCATCCTCATACATAGTGTTTGTGAACAAGTTGGTTGTTTTAACCTTTTGGTTCTGTGTGCATGTAAGACTATTAATAAATATTACATTCATTCCAATTTAATTGTCCAGTTTTGATTATTTAAGTCTTTTTTTTCAACTTTAACCATAAATATTTTTATTTGTGTAATATAGTACTTAATAAAAATTATACCAAATGAATATACATTTAAAACGTAATCCATTCATATATTTTACATCAAGTACTCATGTGCTAAAACCGTACCATGTTTTAAATTTATAAAAACCGTTTTTATTTACGTACGACTATGACACAAAATAGGCAAGTGAACCTAATCGTATCGCAGTATAGAAAATAAGTACATGTGTCAAACTCTCGGGGAACGAGTATGATTTGAAATAATTATAGTGATTTAAATATTAAACAAACTAAACTAAGGACGAGAAAATAAATAAAGCAATTAAAGGGAGATTTTATGGTAAAGTTGAGAACTTTTAACCAACTAAGCCACTACAAACCCTAGAAATTCACTAAAACATGCAAAAGAGACAAGAAAGCGGTTAACTCGGAGAATTAAATATAAATATAAATATAAATATAAATATAAATATATATATATATATATATATATATATATATATATATATATATATATATATATATATATATATATATATATATATATATATATATATAGGGGAGGGTTCCATTGAGAACCGATTTTAGTGCGAGTACCGCGAGAACCAATCTTAGCCGTTGATTTGATAAGTGGAATTCATGGATGAAGAGCGTGGGGGGATCAAGTGTGGCAGGGTGCATGTGAGAAATTCATGGGTGGGCAATGACATTGAAAGAGGGGGAATTGAACGGCTCAGATTGGTTCTCGCGGTTCTCGCATTAAAAATGGTTCTCAATGGAACTTCTACCTATATATATATATATATATATATATATATATATATATATATATATATATAAACATGTTCCCTCCCTAGATTTAATTGCACTCTTTTCATGGCAATTAATTCATGGCAATATGAGCTAAAGACACTTAGAACATTCATGCATCAATTCCTAAATTAGTTAAAACCTTGATCCGGTTATAACCATCTAATTACACCAATTAATAACGTTTACGGTCAAAAGCACGATTAAAAGGGATAATTAGCCAATTAATTTGATTATCAAGTAAAGACTTAACCTTTAATGTTTCATATGGTCAACAAAACACCACTAACACATAAAGGTCATTATATGTTTAATAACATGCAAAACCATCTATTTAAAGTTGTTTAACACTAGGATTTGATCAATCACTATCTCTTAAATCATCTATTGGTCCTATATAATCAAGAACAAAGCTTTATGAAAAATTAAGTTAAACTTGAATTAAAACATGAATTAAAGTATCAAAGCCATGAATTAATAAACCATTACATGAGTTTCATCTCCTCTAGGGAGGAAAACAAAAGATCTAGCCAATCATAATAGTTCTAAACTTGTGGAAATCATGAAGAAAGAAGAACATCATGAGTAAGAATGAAAAAACCGTAAAAGCCGAACGAATCTTCAACTTGATCTTCAATTTTAAGCTCCAATGCTCCAAGATCATGCCCCAAGCTCCCTGGATGTTTAATGGATGTTTTCTGGAGTAATGGTGGTGAAAAAGTCGGAGAAAAGTGATTATCCCGAATGTAGCATGAAAAATATATATATAGAGAGAGCCCTGAAGCCACGGTCGCGCCGCGACAGAGGAGATCGCGCCGCGATCCTCTGCTGATCCCACTTTTCATGCTGATTCAAATTTCGAATTGCAGATCACGAGTTTATCTAGTGCGTCGCGACGCGACGGAGCATGTACATCGCGACGTGATCTTGGTTTTTGACCACGAAATTGACTTTTTCGATTTTTTTCATATTTATCTTGATTATCCTCTATTTTATCTTCATACATCCGAATTTAAACCTGGAAATCATCATTTAAAGATAAGAACCACTTTTAAAAGTATTTTTCATGATTTTAATTGAAAAAACAACTAATTATTGCATAAAATATATAGTTAAGATCCGCGATATCAAATACTATATAACATAAACAAAAATACTTAAGGTTAAAGTTGAATAAGAAATACTTAAAAAGTCAAAACTGGACAATTGAATTGGGACGGAGGGAGTATATTATTATTCACGGCCCTTGTATGAGGTGTGTTAGTTGTCACATGGGAAACCGTCTAACTAGGATGCATGCCTAGTAAGAACCAGGGGCAGAGACAAGGGGTAACTGAAGGGTGTTTGGCCCCCGCTAATGATCCCAAAACCTTAATATTTTATAAGCCTATATTCAACACATATATATTGACCCCCTAATTATAGTTAATTAATAGCCTAAGTATTGCTTAAATTAGAAAAGACGAATAGAAGGCTCGAAATGACGATTTTGATATTTGAAAGAGTTTTCTCATCATTGAAAACAAGGTTTCATAATAGCATGAGTGATGATTATCTTTAAAATAGTTTGGTTGTTTACATTGAGAGAGACATTGTTGATACTCAGTTTATAGACAATATAATAGACGAGTTCTATTCCAAGAAACAAAGTTGTGTCTAACTATAAACATACAAAATATGATTTCTTATCATTAATTTTTGTGTCCATTGAAGTTTTATCAAGATAAAACATTCGAATTATTATTTTAGTTAATATTATGCATGTAGCACATTAATTCATCACAACCAAATTAGCGATTGCGAGAAAACTTTGGCCATTAAAGACCGATTTTGGCAAAGCTTAAGTCTTGTTTTAACACATGAGTTTCTTGTTTTTATATATGTTTTATATCGTATACTAAAGTTTAATTTTGCTAAGCCCGAAACTATAATTTGGAGTGAAGCCAAAAAAAGGGTCACTATGGGCACATGAACTTTGCAAGGATTAAAGAATAAAATAAATTACTTTTAAAACTGAATTCAATTATTTAATTTCAAAATCATCTAGCCATTTGGAGAAAAATAATTATAGAACTAGATTCATCAAAAATCGTCTGCGAATTTCCGAGGAAATCCCACATAATATCGTTTGACCATTTAGCCATTTTGGAATAATAGAAAATCATTTGCGAAGAAAGACTTTAGAAATTATGACATCGAAGACTTTAGTTTTTAAGGCTTCTGCAATTCAAGAGAACAAGGCTTAATCAAAATCAATCGGTAGCAATTCCACGAAGCAGACTTGATCATGAATCCTGCTTCACTGTAGGTATAAACTTTCCTTCAATCTTTGTTCTTTGATTCTCCGTTTAAATCTTATTAACTGTTTATGTTTTACTTTCTTACTTTTGTTTGTTTTGTTTTTGATAACTAATTGATATATATTTGCATATTAATTTGGGGCATGTAAGTCTAATTTTTGATGATCCATACATGCATCTTGTTATATCTACATTCATAGTGGTTTATTTGTCTGGTTTGATATGAGTTCAGTTATTTTACAAAACCGAGCAGGTAGACAAAATCTATTTTAAGAGTATAAACAATTTTTATGAATATTGTAGAAACTAAAAGGAGGTAGAATAGTTTCTATGTCCACCTTTTCAAATTAAATATATTTAAGAGTGAAAATAAATAAATGTTATAATAGTAAATTGCGAAATATATATAAATGCAGTATATGTGTGTGTGTGTGTATATATATATATATATATATATATATTGACGGAAATGTAAATGACTTAAATGTAAATCTATATTACTATATAAACCATAACATTCTCTCTCATATTTAATTTTAAGAGTTCTTAAAATTCAATCAAGATACAATCTTAACCATTCATTCCATTTAAATTAATCTCATTCAATTCTCTCTCTTAATTTACTTTAACTTTTTATTTATTTAAAATATATTCTCACACTAACACACTTTCTCATACAAACACAATTATCTACCCATATCAACATCATTTTTAGAATATTATTAAGACTACCCGCATCGGTAGTGTGATGGAGCTCGTGAGAGCCCATCACGAGCATGAACACCATCGCCCCCATGTGTGAGAGGCTGCTCACGCTCACGTGTGTGAGCCAGGTCGCGCGTGAGAGGAGAAGGGAAAGCATTCGACCGTTGGGGGTGTAGCCGTTGGGGGGTTTTCAATTTTTATTTATTTAATCCATTTATCTCCTATAAATACACATTATATTCAACCCTTTTTTCACACAAAATTTTACTCATCTCATATATTCTCTACATTCATCTTTTCTCTCATCAAAAATATATTTCACAAATGGATAAGGGCAAACAATCGTTCAAAACCCCACAACGGGTTTCAAAGACGGGAAAAGGCACGAGCTCGCAACCGACCCCACCGGATAACATGTTCGGGATGTCATCTCCACCACCGAACTACATCCAAAATATACAATAATTTCCGATGTATTCACCTACTTCGATTCCCGGTGGTTTTCATGGTGGAGTTTACCGGCCACAACCCCATATGTTCAATCAATACCAAATGGATTTTTCGGATTTTCAAAACATGTGTCAAGGTGGTTTTACAACCCTCCTTCAAAACCAAACGTGTCTGGATGATGATGAGTTTGAGATGGACGAATATGAGGACGATGAGGCTATTCCCGACACCCCACGCGAGGAGGTGGTACCCGAAACACAACCCGATCCCGGTCAAAAAGGAAAAAGAAGGGCGGTGCCGTGGAGTGCCGGGGAAGAGGTTTTGTTGGCTACAGCATGGGTTACAATATCCGAGAATTGTGTAACCGGTAACAACCAAAAAGCAAGTAAGTATATATATATATATATATATATATATATTATTTAAATATATATACTGTTATTTAAATGTATATATTATTATTTAATATATTTATGTATTATTTTTTAAATGTATATATTATTATTTAATATATTTATGTATTATTATTTGTAATAAATTTTTGGGAGAAGGTGTGTGATTTTTACAACGAAAAAAGAATGGACTACATTGAATTTATACTATTATTTAAAAATTATGTACTTTTTATTTTTATTTTTTTAAGTTATGTACTTTTTAATTTTTAATATTTGAATTTATATTATTATTTAGTGTTTTTTATAATTATTATGTTTTAATTATATTGTTTTAAAAATTAAATAATGTTAAAAAAAAGAAAAAAACAAGAAAAAGAAGAAGGATGTGAAGGGTGTGATGGATGCAGGGGTTTGTGTGATGTGATGAGAAAACGATGGGATGCTGATGTGGCTCTGATGTGGCTGTGTGAAGGGTGTGATGGATGCCGGTAGTCTTAAGTTCTCTCTCTTTATTTCATCAATATAAATCTTCTTCATATTTTAGTTTTTTTAGAGTTTATTTTTAAAATTAATAAAATAGTTAGATGTAAATAAAAGAATAAAAAAAGCGGACATGTTATTGTATAAACTTTTTCGTGACATTAAGTTGCACGAACTAACATATCATTACAATCTTGAAAGCGACATATTGCAACAACATTTGGTCGCCGCAGCATTGCGCGGGTACGATGCTAGTAAATAAAAATGCACGAATATAAATAAATAAAAGTGCAAGAAAATAAATAAATGAAAATGGAAGAATGTAAAGATACGTAAATAAATGCTTGTAATGTAAATATGTAAGAGTGTAAGATGATAATATGAATGCAAAAATGTAAATACAAATATGAAAGATTTAAGGGTTAGAGAGATAACGCCGAGATTTTATAGTGGTTCGGTTGAACTCCAACCTACATCCACTCCTTAACCTCCATCAAGATTTTCACTAGCAACACGTGCAAATTTTCTCTTAGCCCGTACGAGATCACCGAATACAATCACCTTTGAATGGTAGATGACAACCACTTCTAGTTCTAATCCAAGACTCAACAATATTCTTCACCAAGAACACTTATCTTTTTCCACAAGAAGATGTAAGCAATTTTTTCACCAAGAACTTTGAACAACCAAAAAATAAGATGGAGAATATTCAAACCCACCAACAACTACAATGTTCTTCCCTCAAGAACAACTCAGCAAAGCTCACAAACACCAACAATGGTGTAAATCTCAAAAACTCTCAACCTAGAGAAATGTATAAAATGATGAAGATGAAGAACACTCTCTCACATTTTTTGCTTCCTTTTGCTGAGTCTTGAAGTGTTGTTTGAATAAATCAGAGTATATAAATGATGTGTGTTTTATGTACTAGTTTTTTATTTATAATTTCCGTGTTAAATTGTACCAAAACGACATGAATAGGCAAGTGCACCTAATCTGTTTTTATAGTATAATTAGTAAGGACGAGTGTCGAACTCTTGGGGAACGTGAGTGATTTGACAAGATTATAATGATTTAAATATTAAACTAACTAATCTAAACTACTAAAAAGCAATTAAATCTAAACTAATGACAAGAAAGTAAATACAGCAATAAAGGGGGTATTTTGTGATCAAAATATGAACTTGCACCAAACTCAAACCAATAGATACTTAAAAAGCACTAAAAGCATGCAAAAAGGACAAGAAAGCGAATAACTCGGAGAATTAATAATAATGAAGATGTTCCCTCGCTAGATTCAGCTCAACCCTTTTCATGACAATAAATTCATGGTAAATAAAGCTAAAGATACTTATAATATTCATGCATTGATTTCTAAAGTGATTACAATCTTGGTCCAATCATAATCGTCTAATTACCCTAATTAATTATCTTTATGGTCAAAAGTGCAATTAAATCGTTAAATTAGCAAATAATTCGATTAACAGGTTAAGCCATAATCCTAATGCTTGTATGATCAACAAAACATCAAACTAACATATAAATGGTCATTATATGGACATCACATGCAAAAGACTCTAACTTTAATCGCTCAAAACATAGGATTTGTCAATCACTATTCCTTAATCATCTATTGGTCCTAGACAATCAAGATGCAAACTTTATGATTCAAGTGGTCTCTCAAAACATAAAAATCAGATTCTAAGCAATCAAGAACGATTCATAAACATGGATAAACATAGATTAGGCAAAACCAAGAACAAATATGAACAATGTATGAAAAACCATGAATTAAACTAAGCCATTACAAGAGTTTCATCTCCTCTAGGGAGGAAAACAGTAGATCTAGCCAAGATTTAACATTCTAAACTTCTAGAAATCAAGAACAAAGATGAACATGATGAAGTAGAATGAAAGAACCCGGAAAAGCCGAATGATTACGCCTTTAATCTTCACAATTAAGCTCCAAACCTCCAAAGCTTTGCTCCAAGTCTTCTCTGCTCTTTAATGGTGTTTTCTGATGATTTAGGGTCCAAAAGTCGGAACCCCAAGCTGCCAAACCGAATGAATAATCGAATATATATATAAGGCTGAAATAGCGACTACGCGCCGCGTTCTCCGTGTTAGCGCCGCGTCGCGAAGCGGGTTAGCGCCGCTAACGCGCTGCTCGGAGGATTTTTTGATTTTTTCAATATTTTGACCTTATCTTTGGATTTTCAATCTTTTTCTCCATAAATAATTTTTTTTAAGTTTAAGTGGAACGTTTTTATAAATGAAAATACATCTTAGTGAAAATAACTTTTATATATTTTTCATTTACGATTGATAGTCATTTTTAATTTTAACACTTTTCATTGTTTGGCAAGATATAAAATTTACAACTGTACTTCTCGTGATTTATCAGTGTTGTGATCAATGCAAATTATATAAATTATTATTTTTATATTAACTTGGATTTTTATGTTGATATTTTTCTTTTTATTTTATTATTAAAATTGCATCATCAAAGCTATATTTAAATATTTAATTTTGATTGCACTAAAAATCTCTCCCTTTTTTATGTTGACAATTTTAAAAAATCCAAGTTAATAATTCCATAATATGTTATGGGAAAAAAATATTAGTGTGATTCAAGAAATTGACCTTCAGTATCGTGCTTGATTCTTCATATTCTTGATGTTACTGATTTGTTTACGGCGTTACTTTGAATCACTTTTGTCTCGATCTTTGACTTGAATTTATATCCCTTCACTTGGATTTCTTCCCCCCTTTAGCATCATCAAAAAGTTGTATCCCTTTTTGGTATATTCTAAGCCTTCTTCTTCATAGTTGTATTGTTTGTTGACTTCAAGATGTGAGCTCCCCCTTGAATATTGCTTGATTACACCTTTGCTCATGTAGTTTTCAAATTTTGATAAGATAATAACAAGGAGTTAGTTGTAAAAATAATTGTAACATATATAAACGGATTCCATTTCCGTTTCTTGTGATGCTAGTCGCCTTATAACTTCAATTTTATGTTTTGAATCCTCCTTATTATGTGTAATTTTTCAAAATGAGCTCCCCCTCAATGTATAAACATTTTATAAATTATTATCCTTCCCCCTCAAATTATTAATTCTTCCCCTTTTTTGAAGTGAATATGGTAAGAATGTTTCTCTTGTTGCTTTGTGGATCATTTTGTATATTTCCTCCTCCTTGAGCTTTGCCTATCTGGTCATGAGGTGTTCCTCTTTTTAATTCCAACCTATCGAGTATTTTTGACAAAAGAAAATATCTCCAATCTATAGTTTATTGGGTTAGTTGATAATCAATGTACTTGGGTATATTATGCCAACAACCATTACTTGGTTATAACATTTATATACCCAATGTTTAATATAAGAGCAAAGGGATATATATTATGTATATGACCAAGATAATTTCTATCCATCCAAGAGTGTAACATGTGTTTAAACTTTGATTTTATGTTCATATAAGGTGAGATCATGGTTTATATGTTTGATTATGAGAAATGCAGTAAACAATTAGCAAATAGGCCAAAAATCATATTTAAATTGCAAATTTGAAATTTGCTGAGAACTGGCAACCCAAGGTCGACCGTGAGCGACCACGGTCGCCCCCAACAGAACTCTTAAAATTTCACGATCGCAACACCGTGCTTCCGTGGTCGACCGTGAATCTGCGTGTGATGTATTTTTGACATGTTTTGAAGGGTTTTTGAACCTGACCAAACCACCCAATGACACAAACTGGTCAAACCTGAGTTTGATTCTACTGGTTCAATCCTAAAAGCGGAACTGGATTGAACACAACCCTCTAAACCCCAAAAAGGGTTAGGATCTTGGCCACTTCCTCTTTGATAGGTATGATCTACAAGTTTCTAGAAAGACAAGTTGAGTGTTTCCACTAGTGGAAGAGCCAATATGTAAGGCCTCATGATCTGTTAGATTATGTGCAGAGATAGATAACATGTATAATCATGTCCAATACTATGTGACACTAAAGGATCACACCGCTGCACACCCAAATAGAACCTGTTGGATTTTACCTGTTTGTGTATCACAATAATTAATAGTTTAATTAATTATTGAGAAAGAGGGAAATAATAAAAGTTATTATTTAAAAGGAGAAGTTAATATTTAGTTTAAATATTAACGGGACCAATTAATTAATAGTTATTAATTAATTAGAAAGGTTGAGGGTATATTCTGTAATTGATTAATAGTTTAATTAAAGCTGGGCTTTAATTAAACGGGCTTGGGGTCTAATAAGGGTTTATTATATAAACCTTATTTACCTCTGATTAATCACACAAGTTAATCATAATAGAAAAGATTATCCCTAATCCTCTCTCCTTCTCTCTCCTTCGACGACGACTCTCTTTCTCTCCTCTCTTGGAGATCGACGGCGGCGCAAGGGCAGAGAACCAACCACCGAGCGGCGGTGGTCGGCGGCGACGGTACACACACACACGTGGGTCACGGTTATTTGATCCGAGGTTTAATCCTTAGGCGGTCTAGCAGCCAGTTCGAGGTGGTGCAGTAGCGGTGGATAACCTGCAGGTGTCTAGAGGCTTAAAGAAAGTTTTGTTTTTCATTCAAAGGTATAACTTTCTAACCCTCTTCCTCTTATAGTTTCTGTACGAGATAGATGAGATCACTGGAGGGGGTTTTATTCCGCTATGCATGTTATAATATGTCTCTATACCCTACAAAACCCTTCAGTGGTATCAGAGCCACTTCTAACCTCGTAGGAGACTAGGTAGGTTTCTTTTATTACGATGGAAAAAGGTTTATATTTTATCAAGAAAAAGGTTTTTAATTATCCAGAATGATAAAAATCAAGTTTTGATTTTTATTGGAAAAACCTTTGATAAAAAGATTATAAGATTTAATTTTAAATTAATTTTTTTTATTATTGTTATTATTTGCGAAAACCGAAACCACCATCATCAATGGTGGCCTCAGGCGGCGGCTGTGGTCAGGTCGACGGTGTCCCAGTGGTGGGCATCGGCTGGTCAACGGCAGTCCCGAGGAGAGGCGGCAAACCGGCTGTGATCGGCGGCGGTTTTTACGACGCTCGACCGTGGAACAGGTTTTACGGCGCGATCGCGATGCAGTTAGCGGCGCGAAAGCTCTGCAGTTAGCAGCGCTATTTTTGTGGTGGGTCTCGGCCCAGAGAACCACGGCCTAGGAAGCTTGCGGCCCAGTTTGGGTTTAGCGGCGCTAAAGGCTTTTTTTTGGGCCTCGGCCCAGTTTTTTTTTGTATGTTTCCCGGTCCATTTCCGATCAATGACCCAGTTTAAATATTTTGCCCAGCTCGCGGTTCAGATACTTTGTGGTCAATATTAAATTGAAATACATTTGTTATTTTTAATTTAAGATTTAAATATTATTTTGAGTTTTTTGATTAATTATCAAAGTATAAAACTTGAAATATATATTTATTGCAAATAAAGAAAAACAATATAGGGGTTTTAACAGGTTGTTAAAAGCAGTAATTTTCATCAAGTTGAATAATTAGAAATCAGTTGTTTTACTTTCATGTATTAGTTTAGTACATGTTTGGGATGTCATAGCCGAGCCCTAGACCTTGTGGATTGTTTAATTTCTTGCACTTGTGGTTGTTTTGGATTTATTATTCTATGGTGTGGGGAGGCCTGCGTGCCACTTACAACCCCTATTCTATCTTGTAAAAGTTTTAGATTAGCGGGTCTGCGTGCTTTTGATTATCTTGTACTTTTATATTTCTAGTTTTTAGAAAAATAGAATAGATTAGTTTTTTTTTAGAATATATTTATCAAGACCCAGGAGCAAGGAGCAAGGAGCAAAGAGAAGGAATGGATGCTGAAGCCAGTGGGAGCTTTCAGAATGCCATGCCATGTGTGTTGTGTTTTTCCACTTAGGTTTTGACCGTCGGGTTTTTCGTGTGGCTCACGAAACCGACATTAGTTAAGGGCAAGGCTAAGGCATAGTTGTTGTGGTTGTTTTATTTCTTTACATATTTTATATGCGTGGTTGTGATTCACACGATGAAATAAAACAAGGGTTTTAATAATAGTTAATTATTGAAACAGAGGTTTTTTTAAGAAAACTGGCATTAAAGTTTTTCTCGTTAAAAACATGGAAATCCTTTTTAGAAAAATCTTAGATCAGTGTGCTACCCACCTAATGGTACACCCTTGCTGTTAAACGGTACTCGGGTGTCGGAAGTGCCCAAACCTCCGGGTTCAAACCATTACGGGAAGGGGCATGAAAGATTCTGCGATGATTGGGAGTCCCGGCCAGAATTCATGCTGTCTTAGGTGGTGCGATATATTTTGGTGATAATCGGGAGTCCCGGCCCAAAATGCACTAGAGGGACTAAACATGCACGGTTATTGTAACCGATGTCCCGCGGATCTAGGAGTCGTGTCCAGTTAGGATACGATTGGTATAGTTTTTACCTACCAGAAATAGCATTGTCCCGGTAAGAAGTGCCCAAACCTTGCATCGGGAAATGTGAAATATGGATCCTAGTCTAATAGTTTATTGTTTAAAAGGTAATAATTATTAGAAGATGTAATCAATACTGAATCGGTTTTATCTTTTATTTTTCTGTAGATGTCTTATATATCTGTTATTCCGTTTTATTCACCAAGAGAGTCTCTAAGTCTCATCACTAGCAAGTGGAAGCTTTCAGGTCCAAACTTTGCTATTTGGAAGATGCATCTGAAAAATGTCTTGGATGCACAGGGAAAGCTCCACGTCATTGAGACATTGCCTCCAGAGCGACCAGGAGTAGATGCCCATGATAGTGAGTATGACACTTACTATCAGTATCTGGATGACGAGTCTGACGTTATGTCGATTCTCATTCTCACAGCATCATCCGAGTTTACGTATGATCTCCGTGAGAAGTCGCCTTATGAGGTTGTTCAAGGATTGGAGCAGAAGTTCAAGTTTAGTGAACGGATATGTCGTATGCTACTGATGAGGGAAATTCTTTCAGCCAAGATGAAAGAAAGTCAGCCTATTAGCGATCATCTCATTAATATGAGAAGGCTCTTGGATTGCTATGAGAGCTTGGGGTCAAAATCAAAACCACATGAGCTAGTTATGCTCTTGTTCAATTCCTTGTCGGACTATTACCAGAAAAGAGTAATGTATGTCCTCGGTGATTTTGAGATTACTATCGCAGGGTTGCACGAATTCCTTGTGTGCATTAGCGATGAGTTGAACCCAAAGCAGCTAGAGTCACCAGTTGTGGACCCTATGCAGGAGGATGACTGGCTGGAAGAACTTGGAGAAATTTGTTGCCCAGACTGTGGTAGCAAGGATTCATGCGAGCACTCACTCGACATAGATCAGCTGGACATTGGTTCGCCCAATGATACATGTATCTTAAAATAGAGATTGTCTTGTTACTTCTTATGAATCATGGGTATTGGATGCCGGATGTGGTCATCACATATGCAATCATTTGCAGGGATTCAAGAGAAATAAGAAGCTGAGACAAGGAGATATGGACCTGTGGGTAGGCGAAGGCTCCATGGTTGGTGCCGAAGCTGTAGGGACATATTGTCTTAGTTTGCCCTCGGGCATTGTCTTAGAACTAGAACCTTGTTATTATGTTCCTAGACTTATTAAAAATGTTATCTCGTTCAATTTGCTAATAGACTGTAGTTTTGCTTATGTTTTTAATGAAAAAGTTATTTAATGTTTTAGAAACAATGTTTTCTTTTTCAAAGCCACTCCAGAAAACGGTCTATATACGCTAAATTTAGATAACAATGACATCTATCATATAAGTAAAAGATCCAAGAGTAACTTGAATCAAACTTACCTCTGTCATTGTCGTTTAGGACATATAAACGAGAAACGCATAGAGAAGCTCCGAGATGACGGAATACTAGAACCATTTGACTTGGAGTCATATGATGTTTGTGAATCTTGTTTGTCTGGTAAAATGACAAAGCAGCCTTTCAACAGTGAGAATGAAAGAGCCAGCGAGTTATTAGGGATTATACACACGGATGTGTGCGGACCCTTTACTCCGGAGGCTAGAGGAGGATACCGGTATTTCATAACCTTTACTGACAACTTCAGTAGGTTCGGTTATGTCTACCTCATGAGACTTAAATCTTAAAGTTTTGACAAGTTCAAACAGTTTCAGAATGAGGTACAAAATCAGCTGGACAACAAGATAAAGTCGCTTCGATCGGATCGAGGTGGCGAGTATCTGAGTCAGGAATTCGACGATCATTTGAAGGAATGTGGGATTGTTTCACAACTCACACCTCCGTATACACCTCAGATGAATGATGTATCCGAAAGGAGGAATCGTACACTGCTTGACATGGTACGATCAATAATGAGTCGAAGTTCGTTACCATTGTCGTTTTGGGGACATACACTCGAGACAGCAGCGTTCATGCTGAACCGGGTTCCAACCAAATCGGTTGAAAAGACACCGTTCAAGGTATGGACGGGGAAAAAGCCCAAAATGTCTTTTCTCAAGGTTTGGGGATGTGAGGTGTATGTTAAGAGAACATTCACGGATAAACTCAATCCCAAATCAGATAAGTGTATCTTCGTGGGCTATCCCAAGGAAACCATGGGATACTATTTCTACAACCCAGATGAGAACAAATTTTTTGTTGCTCGTAAAAGGGTATTCTTGGAGGAGAAGTTTCTTAACTCAGAGACTCCAAGAAAAGAAATAGATCTTCAAGAAATTGAAAAAGAGGAGATTACACCACCACCGATAGTTGAACCTGTAGTTCAACAGAGAATTGTTGAACCACAACCCGAGTCTGTGGTTGAGGAAGAGGTGCAAACACAAGACCTTCGCATGTCAAGTAGGCCTCGTAATTAGCCAGATAGGTATGTGGGATTCCTAGTTGCTCAAGACGAAGGGGATCTTTTAAAACCCACTACCTACCAAGACGCTGCCTCAGGTTTAGAATCTGAGAAATGGCTAGAAGACATGAAGGCAGAGATGCAATCCATGTATGACAACCAAGTTTGGAAGTTAGTAGATTTACCTCAACACAGTAAAGCTGTTGGGTGCAAATGGGTCTTCAAGAAGAAGACAGACATGGATGGAAAGATGCATACCTTTAAAGCAAGGCTAGTGGCAAAAGGTTTCACGCAAACTCATGGTGTTGACTATGATGAAATTTTTTCCCCAGTAGCAATGCTTAAGACTATTAGGATCTTTATGGCCATATCAGCATATTTTGACTATGAGATATGGCAAATGGATGTCAAAACCGCTTTCATTAACGGGAAAGTGACAGAGGATGTATATATGATACAGCCGGATGGTTTTACGGATCCAAAGAATCCTAATAAAGTATGCAAGTTGCTTAAATCCATCTATGGACTAAAGCAAGCATCTAGGAGCTGGAACTTACACTTTGATGAGCGCATCAAAGAGTTTGATTTTACCAAAAGTGAGTTCGAGTCGTGTGTTTACACTAAATTCAGTGGGAGCGCAGTAACCTTCCTAGTCTTGTATGTAGATGACATACTATTAATAGGAAACAATATACCAGTATTACAAGGAGTAAAATCCTAGTTAGGTAAATGTTTCCAGATGAAGGACTTGGGAGAAGCTGCTTATATACTGGGTATAAGGATCTATAGGAATAGATCTAAGCGGCTTATCGGACTTAGTCAAAGTACATATATTGACAAAGTCGTGAAAAGATTCAAGATGGATGAATCCAAGAAAGGATTTATTCCTATGTAATCTAGCATGATTTTGAGCAAGGCTCAGTGTCCTGTGTCTAGTCAAGATCAGGAGAAGATGAAATTGATACCATATGCCTCGGCAGTTGGTTCAATCATGTATGTCATGCTGTGTACTAGACCCGATGTTGCATATTCTATCAGTGTCACGAGTAGATATCAGCAAAATCCTGGTGAAGTTCATTGGGTGGCCGTCAAGAATAATCTCAAGTATCTGAGAAGGACAAAAGACATATTCCTTGTATTTGGAGGGTCGATGGATGAGCTCAGTGTAACTGGTTACACTGATGCTAGTTTCCAGACCGACAGAGACGACTTCAGGTCGCAGTTAGGATTTCTCTTTACCCTAAACGGAGGAGCCATATCTTGGAAGAGTCAGAAACAAGATACAATAGCAGATTCTACTACAGAGGTAGAGTATATTGTGGCAAGTGATGCGGCAAAGGAAGCTGTCTGGCTGAAGAATTTTATCTCGGATCTTAGAGTTGTTGCCAGTATCTCTAGACCGATCGATATATTCTGTGATAACTCAGGGGCTGTGGCGCAAGCTAAAGAGCCTAGAGATCATCAGCAGACTAGGCACGTACTCAGGAAATATCATCTCATCCGAGAGATTATTGGAAGAGACGATATTAGGTTGCAAAAGATATCGACGAACGACAACGTTGCTGACCCGTTGACGAAGCTGCTAGCTAGAGCTAAGCATGAGAGGCATGCGAGTTCCATAGGAATGCAGTACTTGGAACATAGCAGCTAGTTCGTGTTTTTGATTATTACTATAGATGTAACTTGAGACTCGTTTATCTAGTTGTCTATTTTTAGCATGTTTAAACTATCCATGACAAGGCAAGTGATGAATTGTCTAAATGCCCGTAGCTACTTAATGTAGTGGGAGCAACATTAGGGAGGTAACGATATTATGGATATTTGAAGATTTATTCGGGTATGAATAAAAGCACAAGGTTGTGACCAAATATTCTAGATGTTTATCAGGGGATAAATATTGGGGTGATTCGCATCGAGTTTACTTCATGGAGCGTTAACATAAGTAAACTTGATAGGTTGTCCTTAGACCTGAGATATTTGGTTTGGGGCGTGGTAACTTCTGTACTTTAGCATGTTCTAACGTCACGCTGTAACAGGGTGATCATAAGGGGCTTGTCTAGGTGCAGCGCAAGTCATGTGCTCAAATTGCAAATAGTCAAGATGGGATTTGCACCTCCTTTTTAGGAGAGATATTTTCTGAGCTTCTCGACGATTAAGACTACTGAAAATGCGTGGCCGCGCTCGGTTAGAATGATAGTTTTCATTCGGTAAACCGTAACTGCAGAGTGTCGAAATCAGGTCGAGAAAATCTGAGTATTTAATAAGATCCCTGCTCCATGTCAAATACTCACATTAAGAAATATCGCAATGCAAAAGGAAAAGCCTAGAAAATCCAAGGCGTGGATTATATCTCTAGATATAAGAGATCTCATAGTCTGGTTAACCTAAGTGTCTGGCTAGGGACCTCCTTAGGCCAACGATGTACAAGGAGTGTTACTTATCTTGCACAAGTGGGAGTCTGTTAGATTATGTGCAGAGATAGATAACATGTATAATCGTGTCCAATACTATGTGACACTAAAGGATCACACCGCTGCACACCCAAATAGAACCAGTTGGATTTTACCTGTTTGTGTATCACAATAGTTAATAGTTTAATTAATTATTGAGAAAGAGAGAAATAATAAAAGTTATTATTTAAAAGGAGAAGTTAATATTTAGTTTAAATATTAACGGGACCAATTAATTAATAGTTATTAATTAATTAGAAATGTCGAGGGTATATTCTGTAATTGATTAATAGTTTAATTAAAGCTGGACTTTAATTAAACGGGCTTGGGGTCTAATAAGGGTTTATTATATAAACCTTATTTACCTCTCATTAATCACACAAGTTAATCATAATAGAAAAGATTATCCCTAATCCTCTCTCCTTCTCTCTCCTTCGACGGCAGCTCTATCTCTCTCTCTCCTCTCTTGGAGATCGACGGCGGCGCAAGGGGCGAGAACCAACCACCGAGCGGCGGTGGTCGGCGGCGACGGTACACACACACGTGGGTCACGGTTATTTGATCCGAGGTTTAATCCTTAGGCGGTTTAGCAGCCAGTTCGAGGTGGTGCAGTAGAGGTGGATAACCTGCAGCTGTGTAGAGGCTTAAAGAAAGTTTTGTTTTTCATTCAAAGGTATAACTTTCTAACCCTCTTCGTCTTATAGTTTCTGTATGAGTTAGATGAGATCACTGAAGGGGGTTTTATTCCACTGTGCTTGTTATAATATGTCTTTATACCCTACAAAACCCTTCATGATCTACCACCATGATGGTAGGAGAGATGCTAGCACCACATGTTCTCTTCTTCTTTGGTGCTTCTACCAATTTATGGTTTACAAGACTTTTAAAGTTGATAGGTATGGAAGGTTTAAGCTCCATTCTTGAGGATGGAAGAGCCATGAAGGCAAAGAACCTAGTGAGTAGAACTCCATAGGGAAGGAGTTGAATGGGTTGTTGGGGTAGGTTCTTCATGCAATGAGCTATCATATAACCCTAGTTAAGTGGAGTTTGAGTCTTGAAGCAGAAAAGAATTAGAAATACATTGGCATGCACCTCCTCTTGATGCATTGTTTTCATGTAGATATTGGAATATGCAATTTTTGCCCATACCAAGCATTCCGGAAGAAGATTGGAGAGGAGAGGAGAGGGTAGGGGATGTCAATAATAGTTCCAGGTTTGCAAATGGTATGAATTACAAAACTAGGATCGATTCCAACGTTCCTCATTGGCTCCAACTCGTATGCATCAGAATAGAAATGAATCCCCTCGATTGGGACTCCCATATATTCACCAAATCTAGAAACATTCACCACACTAACTTTGCTGTACCTAGAGATGATGATCCAATCATGGAGATCAAAGGACAAACCGGCGTAATACTCTCGGACATGATCCGAGAGAATGTGAGATGAGAAATCTAGAAAAATTTCCCATTTCATGGAGTGGAATAAGGAATGAACCTCATAAGGTCCAAGATCTTTTGAATAACACTTCTACCACCCATTATGGGTCTATCCTTTAGAAGAAGTCTATTTTTGGCAATGGTGGAAAATTTTTAAGGGTTTAAGTTTGGGGAGGGTGGAGAGTCATGGGCTTTTCTTTTGCACTTAGAGCTAGTGTTTGCCAATGTTTCTTGCATGAAGATGAAAGAAAAGCTTTTATTTGAGGTAGATGAGGAAAGAGTTGTAGGTGTGAGGAGAAGAGCAAGTAGTAGTTGGCTTATAAAGACAATCATCCATCATGAAGATGCCTTTTGTATAGATTTGTTAGTACAATGTTTGGATATCGCAGCACAAGATTGCACTTTTACCTAGGAAAATCTGATGGAGGTGACGTGTTAACAAACGTGTCAGAAAATCTGATTTTCTAGCTGTACTTATACTTTCACGGTCGCACTTACGATCGATCGTGAGCGACCACGGTCGCGATCAGGAATTTTGATAAGAGTTATAGTTTGCTCTAGAAAATTTTGTTTTAATTTTAAGTATCTAATTTCATCATTCCCAATCCTATTCTCATTATTTCAAAAAATTGCTTTTTAAGAGGTTTAGTAACTATTGAAGGGACTTTATCAATAACTACATTCCCTTTTTGATCATTATCTCTAAGGATATGATGTCTAAGTTCTATGTGTTTGGTGCGAGAATGTAGAACGGGATTTTTGCTAAGATTAATGGTGCTCGTATTGTCGCACATTATGGGAATCTTAGAAAGAGTTACCTCAAAATCTTTCAAGGTTTGTTGCATCCATAATGCATGAGCACAAGCTCTTGCTGCTGCGACATATTCAGCTTCAGTGCAACTGAGGTCTGTTTCTTTGAGAACCATGAGGTTAGACACAGACCAACAAAGGCACAAATTCCGCTTGTGCTTTTTCTATCAACAAGACATCCCCCAAGATTAGAATTAGAAAAACACATTAAATCAACTTGAGAAAATTTAGGGTACCATATTCCAAGATTTATAGTTCCTTTTATATATCTGAATATTCTTTTTACTGCCTCTAAATGAGAGTGTTTGAGATTCTCCTGAAACCTAGCACATTTACATGCACTAAACATAATATTAGGTCTACTTGTAGTTAGGTATAACAGGCTTTCTATCATTCCTCTATATTTAGCGCTGTCAAATTCTTCACCATCTTCATCAATTGATAAATCACAGGTGGTGACCATGGGGTGACTATGGGTTTAACATTTTCAAAATCAAATTTCCTTAGCATATCTTTAATGTATCTTGATTGATTTATAAAAGTCCCATCTTCTAGTTGTTTAATTTGTAAATCGAGAAAATAATTAAATTCCACCATCATACTCATTTCAAACTCATATGCATTAACTTTGAAAATTCATCACACAATTCTTGGTTAATATCATCAACATAAATTTGAACAAGAATGATATCACTTAATATCCTTTTTACAAACAGTGTATTGTCTACTCTACACATGACATAATTATGATTGAAATTTAATTTTCATGAATTTGACATTTCTAACATTGTTTCTTATGGAAGGTTTTGTTATTAGAATAGTTTTTAAGAATCTAATTAAATAAATTTATTCGATTATTTCCTTTTAGGTTTAAATGAGGGGTAAGTTAGTAATTTCAATTACTTAAAGTTTAAGAGTTATTTTAAGAGAGAAAGAGTGTTAAATAAATATATAATAGTATAAATTAGTTAACCCCTCAGGCCTGCCCCGCTCCCGTAACGCGGGGCTAAAAAACCTTGTTTATATATAAGATTCAAAATTACTAAGATTCACTAATATCGAGAATTATGAGAATATTAAAAGGACTTGTTTTAATGAAAGGTTGATTTCCATTTATAATATTTTTTATCATATACAACAATCATGATTTTTATGCTCTATAAATTTAGTAACTATTTTTCAGCCAAATATAAAAGTGTATTATAGTCTGAACATATTTTATTATATATGACAAAATATTGTTATTTACAAATCATCTTCAATTTTTAATACTCTCTCTAAACCTATGCTTACCGAAAGAAACATAATGGACTTTCTTTTTTTTTTCTTTCGGGTGGCTTACCAACCTTCGGCTTACTCACTTGGGATCTCGCTTTCTCACTCACTAAATTGCAGGCAAAATAAAATAAAATTAAGAAGATGGTATTTGGTGGGCAACCTACGGCTTAGAAGAAACAAATAAAACTATTAGTTATCATTGACACGATTGTTGTTCTTCCATCCTCATACATAGTGTTTGTGAACAAGTTGGTTGTTTTAACCTTTTGGTTCTGTGTGCATGTAAGACTATTAATAAATATTATATTCGTTCCAATTTAATTGTCCAGTTTTGATTATTTAAGTCTTTCTTTTCAACTTTAACCATAAATATTTTTATTTGTGTAATATAGTACTTAATAAAAATTATACCAAATGAATATACATTTAAAACGTAATCCATTCATATATTTTATATCAAGTACTGATGTGCTAAAACCGTACCATGTTTTAAATTTATAAAAACCGTTTTTATTTACGTACGACTATGACACAAAATAGGCAAGTGAACCTAATCGTATCGCAGTATAGAAAATAAGTACAGGTGTCGAACTCTCGGGGAACGAGTATGATTTGAAATAATTATAGTGATTTAAATATTAAACAAACTAAACTAAACTAAACTAAGGACGAGAAAATAAATAAAGCAATTAAAGGGAGATTTTATGGTAAAGTTGAGAACTTTTAACCAACTAAGCCACTACAAACCCTAGAAATTCACTAAAACATGCAAAAGAGACAAAAAGCGGTTAACTCGGAGAATTAAATATATATATATATATATATATATATATATATATATATATATATATATATATATATATATATATAAAGATGTTCCCTCCCTAGATTCAATTCCACTCTTTTCATGGCAATTAATTCATTGCAATATGTGCTAAAGACACTTAGAACATTCATGCATCAATTCCTAAATTAGTTAAAACCTTGATCCGGTTATAACCATCTAATTACACCAATTAATAACGTTTACGGTCAAAAGCACGATTAAAAGGGATAATTAGCCAATTAATTCGATTATCAAGTAAAGACTTAACCTTTAATGTTTCATATGGTCAACAAAACACCACTAACACATAAAGGTCATTATATGTTTAATCACATGCAAAACCATCTATTTAAAGTTGTTTAACACTAAGATTTGATCAATCACTATCTCTTAAATCATCTATTGGTCCTATATAATCAAGATCAAAGCTTTATTAATTAAATGGTCTTTTAAAACACAAAACTCATATTATAAACAACCAAAACAGATTATTAAACATGGATGAACTAAGATTAAGTTAAACTTGAATTAAAACATGAATTAAAGTATCAAAGCCATGAATTAATAAACCATTACATGAGTTTCATCTCCTCTAGGGAGGAAAACAAAAGATCTAGCCAATCATAATAGTTCTAAACTTGTGGAAATCATGAAGAAAGAAGAACATCATGAGTAAGAATGAAAAAACCGTAAAAGCCGAACGAATCTTCAACTTGATCTTCAATTTTAAGCTCCAATGCTCCAAGATCATGCCCCAAGCTCCCTCGATGTTTAATGGATGTTTTCTGGAGTTATGGTGGTGAAAAAGTCGGAGAAAAGTGATTATCCCGAATGTAGCATGAAAAAAATATATAGAGAGGGAGCCCTGCAGCAACGGTCGCGCCGCGACAGAGGAGATCGCGCCGCGATCCTCTGCTGATCCCACTTTTCATGCTGATTCAAATTTCGAATTGCAGATCACGAGTTTATCTAGTGCGTCGCGACGCGACGGAGCATGTACATCGCGACGTGATCTTGGTTTTTGACCACGAAATTGACTTTTTCGATTTTTTTCATATTTAACTTGATTATCCTCTATTTTATCTTCATACATCCGAATTTAAACCTGGAAATCATTATTTAAAGATAAGAACCACTTTTAAAAAAATAATTCATGATTTTAATTGAAAAAACAACTAATTATTGCATAAAATATATAATTAAGATCCGCGATATCAAATACTATATAACATAAACAAAAATACTTAAGGTTAAATTTGAATAAGAAATACTTAAAAAGTCAAAACTGGACAATTGAATTGGGACGGAGGGAGTATATTATTATTCACGGCCCTTGTATGAGGTGTGTTAGTTGTCACATGGGAAACCGTCTAACTAGGATGCATGACTAGTAAGAACCAGGGGCAGAGACAAGGGGTAACTGAAGGGTGTTTGGCCTCCGCTAATGATCCCAAAACCTTAA
This sequence comes from Pulicaria dysenterica, assembly GCA_947179395.2. Classification (NCBI taxonomy): domain Eukaryota; kingdom Viridiplantae; phylum Streptophyta; class Magnoliopsida; order Asterales; family Asteraceae; genus Pulicaria; species Pulicaria dysenterica. The sequence goes on along the minus strand of OX359289.1, from coordinate 27,680,874 downwards.
TATTTTATAAGCTTATATTCAACACATATATATTGACCCTCTAATTATAGTTAATTAATAGCCTAAGTATTGCTTAAATTAGAAAAGACGAATAGAAGGCTCGAAATGACGATTTTGATATTTGAAAGAGTTTTCTCATCATTGAAAACAAGGTTTCGTAATAGCATGAGTGATGATTATCTTTAAAATAGTTTGGTTGTTTACATTGAGAGAGACATTGTTGATACTCAGTTTATAGACAATATAATAGATGAGTTCTATTACAAGAAACAAAGTTGTGTCTAACTATAAACATACAAAATATGATTTGTTATCATTAATTTTTGTGTTCATTGAAGTTTTATCAAGATAAAACATTCGAATTATTATTTTAGTTAATATTATGCATGTAGCACATTAATTCATCACAACCAAATTAGCGATTGCGAGAAAACTTTGGCCATTAAAGACCGATTTTGGCAAAGCTTAAGTCTTGTTTTAACACATGAGTTTCTTGTTTTTAACGAACTTTCATTATTTATTTATATAGACAGATAACGAAACTTTTTTATGTCGTTTATATATATGTGTATCGGTAGGTAAAGTAAGATCGGCCCCCGCTATACTAAAATCTTAGCTCCGACCTGGTAAGAACTCATTTATTTTTATATATGTTTTATATCGTATACTGTAAAGTTTAATTTTGCTAAGCCCGAAACTATAATTTGGAGGAGTGAAGCCAAAAAAAGGGTCACTATGGGCACATGAACTTTGCAAGGATTAAAGAATAAAATAAATTACTTTTAAAACTGAATTCAATTATTTAATTTCAAAATCATCTAGCCATTTGGAGAAAAATAATTATAGAACTAGATTCATCAAAAATCGTCTGCGAATTTCCAAGGAAAACCCACATAATATCGTTTGACCATTTAGCCATTTTGGAATAATAGAAAATCATTTGCGAAGAAAGACTTTAGAAATTATGACATCGAAGACTTTAGTTTTTAAGGCTTCTGCAATTCAAGAGAACAAGGCTTAATCAAAATCAATCGGTAGCAATTCCACGAAGCAGACTTGATCATGAATCCTGCTTCACTGTAGGTATAAACTTTCCTTCAATCTTTGTTCTTTGATTCTCCGTTTAAATCTTATTAACTGTTTATGTTTTACTTTCTTACTTTTGTTTGTTTTGTTTTTGATAACTAATTGATATATATTTGCATATTAATTTGGGGCACGTAAGTCTAATTTTCGATGATCCATACATGCATCTTGTTATATCTACATCCGTAGTGGTTTATTTGTCCGGTTTGATATGAGTTCAGTTATTTTACAAAACCGAGCAGGTAGACAAAATCTATTTTAAGAATATAAACAATTTTTATGAAGATTGTAGAAACTAAAAGGAGGTAGAATAGTTTCTATGTCCACCTTTTCAAATTAAATATATTTAAGAGTGAAAATAAATAAATGTTATAATAGTAAATTGCGAAATATATATAAATGCAGTATATGTGTGTGTATATATATATATATATATATATATATATATATATATATATATATATATATATATATATATATATATATATATATATATATTGACGGATAAACCATTTAACACTCTCTCTCCTGTTAACTTGTAAGAACTTCTTAAAATTATGTCAATCTCTAATCTCCACCCTTCTTTTTATCTAAATTAATCTCATCCACTCAATTTTTAACCATTTCTCTCTCCTAATAAATTTTAACTTTTTATTTATTTAAAATATATTATTCCACTAACACATCCACCCACATTAATATAATTTTCAAAATCTAATTAACTTCTCTCTTCTTAATTCATAAATAGAAATCCTTTTTAATTTTATAATGTTTATTTAAAATTTATTTTTAAATTAATAAAATAGTTTATACAAATATAAGATAAATTGAATAAAAAATCGGACATGTTGCTAATTTTTTTTCATGAAATTGAATTACGCGTTACATACTTGAAAACGACATGTTACAAAAAAAACTATTTACCGCCGCAGCATTGCGCGGGTACACTGCTAGTATATATATATTGACGGAAATGTAAATGACTTAAATGTAAATCTATACTACTATATAAACCATAACATTCTCTCTCCTATTTAATTTTAAGAGTTATTAAAATTCAATCAAGATACAATCTTGACCATTCATTCCATTTAAATTAATCTCATCCAATCAATCTTTAATCATTCAATTCTCTCTCTTAATTTACTTTAACTTTTTATTTATTTAAAATATATTCTCACACTAACACACTTTCTCACACAAATACAATTATCTACCCATATCAACATCATTTTTAGAATATTATTAAGACTACCCGCATCGGTAGTGTGATGGAGCTCGTGAGAGCCCATCAAGAGCATGAACACCATCGCCGCCATGTGTGAGGGGCTGCTCACGCTCACGTGTGTGAGCCAGGTCGCACGAGTGAGAGGAGAAGGGAAAGCATTCGACCGTTGGGGGTGTAGCCGTTGGGGGGTTTTCAATTTTTATTTATTTAATCCATTTATCTCCTATAAATACACATTATATTCAACCCTTTTTTCACACAAAATTTTACTCATCTCATATATTCTCTACATTCATCTTTTCTCTCATCAAAAATATATTTCACAAATGGATAAGGGCAAACAATCGTTCAAAACCCCACGACGGGTTTCAAAGACGGGAAAAGGCACGAGCTCGCAACCGACCCCACCGGATAACATGTTCGGGATGTCATCTCCACCACCGAACTACATCCAAAATATACAACAATTTCAAATGTATTCACCAACTCCGATTCCCGGTGGTTTTCATGGTGGAGTGTACTGGCCACAACGCCATATGTTCAATCAATACCAAATGGGTTTTTCGGATTTTCAAAACATGACTCAAGGTGGTTTTACAACCCTCCTTCAAAACCAAACGTGTCTGGATGATGATGAGCCTGAGATGGACGAAGATGAGGACGATGAGGCTATTCCCGACACCCCACGCCAAGAGGTGGTACCCGAAACACAACCCGATCCCGGTCAAAAAGGAAAAAGGAGGGCATTGCCTTGGAGTGCCGGGGAAGAGGTTTTGTTGGCTACAGCATGGGTTACAATATCCGAGAATTGTGTAACCGGCAACAACCAAAAAGCAAGTAAGTATATATATATATATATATATATATATATATATATATATATATATATATATATATATATATATATATATATATTATTTATTTAAATATATATATATTATTATTTAAATGTATATATTATTATTTCATATATTTATGTATTATTTAATATATTTATGTATTATTATTTGTAGTAAATTTTTGGGGGAAGGTGCGTGATTTTTACAACGAAAAAAGAATGGAATACATTGAATTTATACTATTATTTAAAAATTATGTACTTTTTATTTTTATTTTTTTAAGTTATGTACTTTTTAATTTTTAATATTTGAATTTATATTATTATTTAGTGTTTTTTATCATTATTATGTTTTAATTATATTGTTTTAAAAATTAAATAATGTTAAAAAAAAGAAAAAAAAAAGAAAAAGAAAAAGGATGTGAAGGGTGTGATGGATGCAGGGGTTTGTGTGATGTAATGAGAAAATGATGGGATGCTGATGTGGCGCTGATGTGACTGTGTGAAGGGTGTGATGGATGCCCGTAGTCTTAAGTTCTCTCTCTTTATTTCATCAATATAAATCTTCTTCATATTTTAGTTTTTTTAGAGTTTATTTTTAAAATTAATAATCTATTGGTTCTAGACAATCAAGATGCAAACTTTATGATTCAAGTGGTCTCTCAAAACATAAAAATTAGATTCTAAGCAATCAAGAACGATTCATAAACATGGATAAACATAGATTAGGCAAAACCAAGAACAAATATGAACAATGTATGAAAAACCATGAATTAAACTAAGCCATTACAAGAGTTTCATCTCCTCTAGGGAGGAAAACAGTAGATCTAGCCAAGATTTAACATTCTAAACTTCTAGAAATTAAGAACAAAGATGAACATGATGAAGTAGAATGAAAGAACCCGGAAAAGCCGAATGATTACGCCTTTAATCTTCACAATTAAGCTCCAAACCTCCAAAGCTTTGCTCCAAGTCTTCTCTGCTCTTTAATGGTGTTTTCTGATGATTTAGGGTCCAAAAGTCGGAACCCCAAGCTGCCAAACCGAATGAATAATCGAATATATATATAAGGTTGAAATAGCGACTACGCGCCGCGTTCTCCGTGTTAGAGCCGCGTCGCGAAGCGGGTTAGCGCCGCTAACGCGCTGCTCGGCGGATTTTTTGATTTTTTCAATCTTTTGACCTTATCTTCGGATTTTCAATCTTTTTCTCCATATATATCGTCAAATATCCGAATTTGAATCTGAAAAGGAATATATAATGATATTAAATACATATTTAACATATTTTCATTGATTTCTATAAAAAATAAACAAATATCGCCTCAAAAATATAATTAAAACCCGTGATATCAATAAACAACTTCAAGAATCACACACACAAGATATATAAATTTGAAAGATCACAAGTGTGTGAAGTGTATCTAGAGAGAATAATCAGATTGAAAAAGGTTGGGAATGAAGAAGAAGGGTGTGATATTTATAGAAAGTGAAGAGAGAGAAGGTGAGCTGTCAAGGGGCTGGACAGTCGCAGCCCATGGTCGACTGTGGCCCAGTTGCCCAGCTTTTCGAGCCGTTAAAAAAAATTCGTTATTTTACGGCCTTCCGTTTTAAACTGGTATTTTGGATATAAGATATCCCGAAATAAATATTGTTACACTGTGTATTTGAACTGACTTTAATTATATTAAGCACATGAGTAAATGAGGTGGTGACACCTCATTGTACTCTCTTGTCATAGAATCCCATCTAATCTATTTAATACTCAATCATTTGATACTCAGTATAATAATACCTCTTAAGCATATCTATCATGTAAACCAAAATACATATTTTCATATTTGCCATTTTAAAATATTTACGTTCAATAATAGTTAGCAAAATATTATAAAAACTTTGTTCCATAAATAAATTTTTTTAGTTTAAGTGGAACGTTTTTATAAATGAAAATACATCTTAGTTAATTTTTAATTTTAACACTTTTCATTGTTTGGCAAGATATAAAATTTACAACTGTACTTCTCGTGATTTATCAGTGTTGTGATCAATGCAAATTATATAAATTATTATTTTTATATTAACTTGGATTTTTATGTTGATATTTTTCTTTTTATTTTATTATTAAAATTGCATCATCAAAGCTATATTTAAATATTTAATTTTGATTGCACTAAAAATCTCTCCCTTTTTTATGTTGACAATTTTAAAAAATCCAAGTTAATAATTCCATAATATGTTATGGGAAAAAAATATTAGTGTGATTCAAGAAATTGACCTTCAGTATCGTGCTTGATTCTTCATATTCTTGATGTTACTGATTTGTTTACGGCGTTACTTTGAATCACTTTTGTCTCGATCTTTGACTTGAATTTATATCCCTTCACTTGGATTTCTTCCCCCCTTTAGCATCATCAAAAAGCTGTATCCCTTTTTGGTATATTCTAAGCCTTCTTCTTCATAGTTGTATTGTTTGTTGACTTCAAGATGTGAGCTCCCCCTTGAATATTGCTTGATTACACCTTTGCTCATGTAGTTTTCAAATTTTGATAAGATAATAACAAGGAGTTAGTTGTAAAAATAATTGTAACATATATAAACGGATTCCATTTCCGTTTCTTGTGATGCTAGTCGCCTTATAACTTCAATTTTATGTTTTGAATCCTCCTTATTATGTGTAATTTTTCAAAATGAGCTCCCCCTCAATGTATAAACATTTTATAAATTATTATCCTTCCCCCTCAAATTATTAATTCTTCCCCTTTTTTGAAGTGAATATGGTAAAAATGTTTCTCTTGTTGCTTTGTGGATCATTTTATATATTTCCTCCTCCTTGAGCTTTGCCTATCTGGTCATGAGGTGTTCCTCTTTTTAATTCCAACCTATCGAGTATTTTTGACAAAAGAAAATATCTCCAATCTATAGTTTATTGGGTTAGTTGATAATCAATGTACTTGGGTATATTATGCCAACAACCATTACTTGGTTATAACATTTATATACCCAATGTTTAATATAAGAGCAAAGGGATATATATTATGTATATGACTAAGATAATTTCTATCCATCCAAGAGTGTAACATGTGTTTAAACTTTGATTATATGTTCATATAAGGTGAGATCATGGTTTATATGTGTGTGTATGCGTCGAATTCTAATCGCAAAACACCCTCGGGTGTTTATCTTCTTCGACTTCGACGAGAGCAAGAGAGAAACAGAGAGAGAGAGAGTTGCGACGAGAGGGAGGGTGCGACGAGAGGGAGAGAGAGTTTTTGGTGGCTAGGGTAATCCTTCTTAATCCCTTATTATCTTATGTCTTAATCCTTAAGGCTTAAGGATATATATAAGGATTAAATGGACCTAAGTCCGTTTAATTAAAAGCCCGCTGGTTTTAATTAAATTTTCAACTCTTCTCACTTTGACCCCGTGGACTTTACTAATTAATTAATTAACTGGTCCGTTAAATATTAAAACTTAATATTTAATTTCTCTTCAAATAATAAATAACTATTTATTATTTATTTCCTTTTAATAATTAATACAAGCTGATTAATTATTTATTTCTCTCTTTTCAATAATTAATACTACTGATTAATTATTTACTTTTCTCTTTAATAATTAATCCAACTGATTACTTATTTCCACACAGATTTATGGTGAAATCCAACTTTTCTGATTTGGGTGTGTAGCAGTGTGACCCATTAGTCTCTTATAACATTGGATACAATGTGCCCATTAATTATCTCTGGACATAATCTAACATGTTTTCACACATTTGACATATATAACACATATAAATCAAACACAAAAATAAATCTTGATTAAGACATAGAGATTTCACCGAAACAAAATAAGGAAGTACATTCATATGAAAAGAAAGACAAGTTCCTAGATAGATCTACGATGCTTGGTGACAATGACATTTGTAGAGGCCTTACATGAGCAACCCATTTTCTCTTGAAAATATAAGAGAATTTTGGAGAGAAGTGAGTTGTTCTTGGCCACTTCCTCTTTGATAGGTATGATCTACAAGTTCCTAGAAAGACAAGTTCAGTGTTTCCACTAGTGGAACAGCCAATATGTTAGGCCTCATGATCTGTTAGATTATGTGCAGAGATAGATAACATGTATAATCGTGTCCAATACTATGTGACACTAAAGGATCACCCCGCTGCACACCTAAATAGAACCTGTTGGATTTTACCTGTTTGTGTATCACAATAGTTAATAGTTTAATTAATTATTGAGAAAGAGAGAAATAATAAAAGTTATTATTTAAAAGGAGAAGTTAATATTTAGTTTAAATATTAACGGGACCAATTAATTAATAGTTATTAATTAATTAGAAAGGTCGAGGGTATATTCTGTAATTGATTAATAGTTTAATTAAAGTTGGGCTTTAATTAAACGGGCTTGGGGTCTAATAAGGGTTTACTATATAAACCTTATTTACCTCTCATTAATCACACAAGTTAATCATAATAGAAAAGATTCCCTAATCCTCTCTCCTTCTCTCTCCTTCGACGGCGGCTCTCTCTCTCTCCTCTCTTGGAGATCGACGGCAGCGCAAGGGCCGAGAACCAACCACCGAGCGGCGGTGGTCGGTGGCTACGGTACACACACACGTGGGCCACGGTTATTTGATCCGAGGTTTAATCCTTAGGCGGTGTAGCAGCCAGTTCGAGGTGGTGCAGTAGCGGTGGATAATCTGCAGCTGTCTAGAGGCTTAAAGAAAGTTTTGTTTTTCATTCAAAGGTATAACTTTCTAACCCTCTTCCTCTTATAGTTTCTGTACGAGTTAGATAAGATCACTGGAGGGACTTTTATTCCGCTGTGCACTAAGGGCTGGAGGGACACTGCATGTGTACAACCTACAGTCCATTTATGGGTTCTTGCTAAATCATGAACAGATCACTGAACACAAAAGAACTTCTCAACAACAACTCAAGGAGTCTTTGGATAAAACTGAAGTTGCATTGGTTGCACAGAAAAAGAAGAAAAGTTCCAAGACACTGGTTGTTGAATCTGAGACTGAGTCAGAATCTCAAGCTGACCACTCAGACTCAGACTCAGGTGATACTGATGATGTTTAGAATATCACTGAAGAAATGACAATGTTAGCCAGACGTTTGAGAAGAGCTCAAAGGGAAAGAGGAAGATCTGACAGGGGCAAAGGGAATAGTTCCTTTGATCCCAAGAATGCTATGTGCTTCAACTGTCAGAAGAAGGGACATATTGCTGCTGAGTGCAGATCAAAGAAGGTGGAGTCAACATCAGTTGTTGATAAGAATGCTTACAGAGCTGATAAATACAAGAAGAAATATACTCATCTCAAGAAAGGAAAGCCTGAAGACAAACCAAGTGTAAAAGGACTATATGCTGAAACTTGGGATACATAATCATCTACGTCAGATGATGATATATGTCTGATGGCTTAAGAAGATGAAGAGTTTGAAATTGACGAAGTTGATTATAGTCTGTCCGAGTCAACTTTTGAAGCTGACATGAAGGAAGCTGAGGAAAACAGCAAGCTCAGTGATTGGGATCCTGCTTCCATGTATAAGGTTAGTAATTTTAACTCTTACACCGACGAAGAAAAGGGTCTTGCTTTTGATTATCTGCTGAATGATTTCAAGACCATCCTTAAGTCTCAAAATGACCTCAAAGATGAGATTAAGGAAAACAAATCTCTCATTGATGTTGGTAAGAAAGCACAGTGTGATCTTGAATGTCAAAGACACATTAATAAACTTCTAAGTGAAGAACTTCAGGAAGCTAAAGACAAGGTTGACCAACTTCAAAAGGTTACTAAGTCTTGGTGTATGTCATCAAAGTTTGCTGAAAAGTGCATAAACCAACAAATTCCTAAACAGGTAAAAGCTGTGCTTGGATGTGACTATCAAACAGCAGCTTATGTAGCAGATGATGAGATAGCAAATACAGATTCTGAGGAGGATAGACAACTGATTGAGTCTCAGAAGTCAGCCTTAGAGAAAAGACATGATCCAAACTTGAAATACAATATGTTTGTGAAAGCTAAAGATCATGGAAATGAGTGTTCAACACCTAAACAGCATAGTAAGTCTGTGCTGGACATATTAAGCACTCAACCTATTCAAAGAACTTCAGTCATAGAAAGGCTTAATCCAAATCCTTTCAAAAGACAACATTCTCTATCTGGCTCGGAGAGAAGTTACAAGAATAGGAAGACCACTGTAAGTCAGAGGTTAAAGTACAACAATGGTAAGTTCAAAGTTGTAGATCTTGGTAAGTCCAAGAAGATCAACAGTGCTAAGTCCAAGCCTGTTGAAACTGGTGAGTCCAGTAGTCATGACAAAGGTAAGTCCAAGGTCATGGAAAAGAAGGTTGTTAGTCAAACTTCTAATCAAAAGGATAACAAACAAAGACCTGACAAAGGTATGTCCAAAGTCAGTGATCATCATGTGAATTAACTTGCAAAGAAAGTTGAAAAGTTATCCACCACATATAATCCGGTAATCATTGCAAGTTCATACAAGGATTATTAGACACTCTACCTCCGGTAATCATTGGAAGAAGGAGATGCTACAAGTGCAGAAGTAGAGGTCATGAGGCTAAGGACTGTGATGCAGAAATCTCAAGGCCTGAACAAGAACAAGCTGATCAGCCTACACAGGACTCAACTCCTGCTCAAGCTGAACAGTCAGTTCAACAAGATAGAGATGCTAAGTGCTCCTCATCTGAACCCACCAAGAAGTGGGTTCCCAAACAAAACTAATGTGTTTAGTTTTCATCTCATGTGCAGGGTTCAAGTAAATGGTACTTGGATAGTGGATGATCAAGGCACATGACCGGGTGGAAAGGACTTCTTAGTGATTTCCAAAAGGATAAAGGTCCTAAAGTAACGTTTGGTGATAACTCCCATGGAAGAACTAAAGGCTATGGGAAGATGAAAGCTGGCAAGGTTACTTTCCACAGAGTTTCATATGTCAAAGGTCTCAAACATAACCTGATTAGTATCAGTCAATTGTGTAATGAAGACAACATTGTTACTTTTAGGAAGAAAGCAGGAACAATGTATAATGCTAAGGGAAAGGCTGTATTAATAGATAAAAGAGAAAGATATGTGTATCTACTTGATCTTAATTCTGCTGATCCCTATACTGAAACCTGCTTGTATTCCCATTCTGTTCCTAAGCTGAGTTGGTTATGGCATAAACGTTTATCTCATCTAAATTTTAAAAATATAAATATGCTATCCAATAAAGAGTTAGTCTCTGGATTACCAAAGATCACATTTGTCAAGGAAAAATTGTGTTCAGCTTGTGAACAAGGGAAACACCACAAAGGGTCCTTTAAATCAAAGCAAAATTTTTCAATAACAGACCCATTGCATATGTTGCATATGGATTTGTTTGGACCCATAAGTACTCCAAGCCTAAGTGGCAAGAAGTACACTCTGGTGATAGTAGATGAGTTCTCAAGATTCACCTGGGTAATATTCCTTAAAGCCAAAAGTGAGGCTGCCCTGGAGATAATCAGTTTTATCAAACAGGAAGAGTTGCAGAAAGGTTTGTCTGTAAAGCAACTTAGAAGTGATCATGGGACTGAGTTCAGAAACTCTACCCTTGAAAGCTTCTGTGAACAAAAAGGAATATTACAAAATTTCTCATCTGTCAAAACTCCCCAACAAAATGGAGTTGCTGAAAGGAGAAATAGAACCCTAATTGAGGCTGCTAGAACAATGCTATGTGAGGCAGGATTGGAACTCTATTTTTGGGATGAAGCTGTTAGTACAGCCTGCTATACCCAAAATAGATCAATCATTGTCAAAAGACATGGAAAGACATCATATGAGATGTATAAGTCTAGAAAGCCCAATATTGGTTATTTCCATATCTTTGGTTCAAAATGCTATGTGCTGAATCAAATAGATCAACTCCATAAGTTGGAACCTAAAGCTGATCTTGGAATATTCGTTGGTTATTCCTCAATCTCCAAATATTATACAATATATAACACAAGGAGAAAGGACATAGAAGAGTCAATTTATGTCTCCTTTGATGAAGACTGTTTTGATCAAGCTGATAAGAGTCAAGCTGACTTGGTCAGTCTGAGTGAGCTTGAAAGGCCTAAGGAAACCAACTTATCAAATCCTATGTATGTCATAGGAGATGATAGTGATGATGATGTGTGTTCATCAAAGAAATTATCACAAACTCCAAGGGATTCTCAAGATGAGAAGGATGATGAGTTCATCAACCCCTTTGGAGCTGAAGTCACTCAGAATGAGAATCTCAGTGATCATCAGTTTGTTGACAAAGCTGCTATTGAGACGGAGGATGTGTGTTCACCTCAGGGCTCTCGACACCACTCAGATCCACGACCAGACTCTCCTACTACAACATTCAAATTCCTCAAAGATCTCTCAAGATCAAATTATTGGAAATTTCCAATAAAAGGTCATGACCAGATCTAAGGCTACAGCTAATTACACTGCACACTTTGGTTTCCTATCCCAAATGGAACCAAAGAAGACCAAAGAAGCCTTAGAGGATGACGATTGGATTGATGCTATGCAGGAAGAATTAAATGAGTTTGAGAGAAACAAAGTCTGGAATCTTGTCCCTACCCCCAACGATCATACAGTTAAAGGCACTAAGTGGGTCTATAGAAATAAAATGGACAAGGATGGAGTGATAGTTAGGAACAAAGCCAAGCTAGTAGCACGAGGGTATAAGCAAGAGGAAGGAATCAATTATGATGAGACCTTTGCCCCTGTTGCTAGAATTGAAGCGATAAGGCTGTTCTTCGCTTATGCAGCATATAAATACTTCAAAGTCTATCAAATGGATGTGAAGAGTGCTTTTCTAAATGGAAAACTTCAGGAGGAAGTCTATGTGAAACAACCTCCTGGCTTTGTAAGTTCAAAGTTTCCACATCATGTCTATAAGTTGGACAAGGCTTTTTATGGTCTTAAACAAGCTCCAAGAGCTTGGTATGATATTTTGTCAACTTATCTACTATCAATGGACTTCACCAGAGGTAGTATAGATAAGACACTCTTTTTTAAAAAGAGTAAAGGGCAAGTGATTCTTGTACAAATCTATGTGGATGAAATTATCTTTCGTTCTACCAATGAATCTCTGTGTGAGTGGTTTTCTAAAATAATGTCACAAAAGTACAAGATGAGCATGATGGGTGAGATGACATACTTCCTAGGCTTACAAATTCAACAAAATCCCGATGGAATATTCATCAATCAAAGCAAGTATGTTCTTGATTTGATAAAGAAATATGGTTTTGATTCAAGTTCAACCATGAAAACACCCATGTCACCAGCTGTCAAGCTGAGTAAAGACTCAGATGGTAAGTCTGTGTGTCAATCTACCTATAGAAGAATGATAGTTCATTGCTCTATTTGACAACTAGTAGACCTGATATCATGTTTGCTACATGTGTTTGTGCAAGATATCAGGCAGATCCTAAGGAATCACATCTTCAAGCTGTGAAAAGGATCTTTAGGTACCTTAAAGGTACACCAAATCTAGGTCTTTGGTATCCAAAGGACTCTGGGTTTGAGTTAGTTGGTTTTTCTGATGCTGAATATGCTGGGTGCAAGTTAGATAGAAAATCAACAACTGAAGGATGTCAAATGCTTGGAGGGAAGTTAGTCAGCTGGACTAGTAAGAAACAGAACTCAGTGGTTACTTCAACTGTTGAAGCTGAATATGTTGCAGCAGGGAGCTGTTGTGCTCAAATCCTTTGGATGCAGCATCAGCTTCAAGACTTTGGCATGAGTTTCAAGAAAACTCCTATCTTCTGTGATAACCAAAGTGCAATAGCCATCACTTACAATCCAGTCTTCCACTCAAGAACCAAGCACATTGAAATTAGACATCACTTCATAAGGGACATCATGGAAAAAGGTAAAGTTGACATTAAATTTATCTCCACTGATGACCAATTAGCTGATATCTTCACTAAAACACTTGATGAAAAGAGGTTTATGTATCTGCTAAGTGAATTGTGTATGCTCAACCCCTAGCTAAGTGTCTAGAATCTGAGTTTTTCAATTTGACAGAGACTAAGTGTCTTAAGCTAAGTGCACAATTTATTAATAAGTTTTCATAAACTGTATAACATGTCAAGTTGAATGATGAGTTCACACGTTTGGTGAGTTCCAAACATACTTTAACTGCTTAGTGTAGTTATAATATAGTTTGAGTCAGTCTCAAACATAAATGACTAAGTGTCATTGAGTCTGAGTTATGTGCTTAACTCAAACTGTGTGATTGGTTCACACGTTTGGTAAGTTCCAAACATATTTTAACTACTTAGTGTAGCTAAATTACATGTTTAAGTCAGTCTTAAACATACATGACTGAGTGTCATTAAGCCTGAGCTGTGTGCTCTACTCAAGCTGAGTACCAATCTCAAGCTGAGTGCTCAACTCAAGCTGAGTGCTTGACATAAACTGAGTAATAAAGTTACTCAGACTTGGTGTGTACAAACCATGTTTTAATTACTAAGTGTTATTGATTCATGTGCTTCTGCGTATTTGAGTAAGTCTCAAATCGCGTATTATACTAATTTGGTATTGGTGTTATACAACAGTGTTAATAGTATTTGTGTAGGTCACTAATATTATTTTACAAATGTATCCGTTGGAAGATGATGTGTTTCTACCTTCTTACTGTTACATCAAGCCGTAATTTTTCCGGCGTAACGGATAAAAAGGGATACTAACGGAAACTTTTCTCTCTCCTAAGAAAGGTATATATATCGATTATAACCGGTTTAGAGGAATTTACGCTTACAAATCCGACTTCTCACCTTCTACGATACTTTTCGCAAGCACCTCAAGTGCTTAGTGCATTCGTCCGTTCAAAACCCTAAATTTCTAAGTGCAATTTTTGTACCGCTCAGTGCAAATTTTAATTTACTCAGTGTAATTACTCCGACATGGACAGAATCACATTAGTTCTCTGTGATCAGATGATTCGAGGTGCTCAGTTCAAGAACAATGGAGTGTCGTTGCTGAAAGTCAACAATCAACGGGCCTGTCTTGCAATTCCTCCGAGGAAACAAGGCAGAGGATATGAAGTTTGGGTGGCTTACATCCGTAAATGCCCCCTAGCATTCGCCTTCTGTGGCGCACCTCTCCATATCGTTCCTCAACATCTACTGGAGTTCTGGTATACATACTCGTATGATTAGAACAGGGGAGAGATTACGACAACTGTTCTTAATGGCAATACAACAGTAGTCATATCCGTCCAGCGGCTAAGGGATGTTCTTCGACTCCCTCAATCAGATGAGTTCGAGCCTGATGTAACGAGGCAGGTGGCAAGGTCAGTCCTACCCCGCATGGGTCACCCGCAGACAGAGGGCGTAATAAAAAAGGCCACCTTTCCAACCATTTGGGGCTTCATGGTTTCAATAGTGATTCGTTCACTAGGAACTAAGGTTGGAGGATTGGACCAAGTCAACGAGTTCGAATTGCAGCTGTTGTACAACATCTACTTTGCACGAAATCTGGATTATGCTCAGCTCATCTTTAATGAACTCAGGGTCCAAGTGATGAAGACCACAAGGGATCTTCATGTACCGTTCATAAGGTACCTGTCCTTGGCATTTGAAGCCGAGCTGGGGATAGCACTATATGAAGCTGATCAGGATGTGTTCCTGTTTCCTACACTCAGCCCCAAGATGTTCAACAATGACATCTTCCCTTAGCAAAAAGGTCTGAGTACACCTATGCTTCTGATTGCTGAGGCAGCTTCTTCAGAAAGTGAAGAAGAGGGATCAAATCAAGGGGGAGTTTCCCAAGCTGACACCGATGTTCAAGCTGAGCACTCTGCTCAAGCTGAACCAGAACAAACTGAAGCTGCTTCTGGTAAGACCTCTCCACTTTCTCTTTCTTCTCATTTTTCTCCATCCACCTTTGGAGATAAGGCTGCGGTAAACCCAACCCAGTCTAACCCATCTCCTCCACCTTCATTTCATCTGCAATCCCAATTTGAAGCCACCCCTAGTATGCCCACTGCTGCTAGGGAGAATATCCGAACCTATACAAGAAAAACTGCCATAAGTGGTGCCATTCCTAAAGGCATCACTGGAGCTGAGATCACCTTGATCCCTCTACCGGCAGGAGTTGAGGGGGAGACACCTACTCTTAAGGTTTCAACCTCAAGGCTCATTACAACCAAACAGCCTAACCCGGGTGTGGTGTCTACTCAGCCCACACTCTCCAGTGCCATGGAAGAGCCTATTACTGTGCCTAAGCAGACACACTTAGGTTACATTGAATATATGACCAATCCCCAGGGTCAATCACCCCCCCCAAACCAATAAGCCAACCACCAACCCATACACTTCACATTTCGAGCTCCATTACTTCTCTTCACTTCTCACACCCTATCGCACGACTTGTCAATGTTTCTTCTTCAAACCAACCCTTGGACAATGTACCCAAGTTCCAACCTACTCAATCTGACTTGGATGCTTTGATGCAATTCTTCAAAGGTCAATTTGATACATTGCACCTCGAAAGAAAGAAAGCAAAGAAAGATATGCTGATGATTCTTGATAACCTGGATGAGGAGGTGCTAATGTTAAAATCTGCTGTTGCTGCCTTACAAAAACAAAGGACTTCGACCCCTATTGATGATGTCAACAAGGGGGAGAATGTTCAAGAAGCTGAAGCTGAGTCAGTCAAAGTTGAAGCTCTACTACTATTGGCAGAGGGAGCTGATCAGATTGAGGGGGAGAGAGAAATAGAAAAAGAAGATGAGGTGACTGAAAAAGCAAAAGGAAAGAGACCAGTTGTGGTCAGCTCAGAAGAGTCAGAACCCCCTTAACAGAAAAGAAGAAAAGTGATTCTAAGTGAATCATCAGCCTCAGATGAAGACTTTGCGGATAAAATAACATTACAAGAGAGAGCTTCACTGATGGCAGTAAGAAGATTGGAACAAGAGGATGCTGACCAGCTTGGGATGTCGATTAACGAATTAAGAAGAAGACAAATAGATGTTCAAGCTGAGTTAGCAGATGAGAAAGAGATAAGAGAAAGAGCTTGGGCTGAACAGATCAAGAAGCAGAATGAAGAGCTATCTAGACTCAGACTGTCAATCGTACCCAAGGAGGAAGAAGTAGAGGAGCTTCCTGTCCAGAGTCAACCTGAAGGGCATAACTAAGTGTTATACAAGGACCTACTTCTCCTCTCAAATAAATACACTAAGGTTAAGTTCCGTTCAAGGGATTATCATTCTAGAGTTTGTCTTAAGGAATGGTGAAACTTCCTCTCTGGAACTGAGTCAACTGCATAAACTGGGATATGAAGAATGGAAGCAAGTGGCTATACTTATCAAGAAGATGAAAAAAGTCCTCTGCCAGAAGTCAGTTAAAGATGAGCTGCTAAGGCTACTTGCAAGAGCTGATTCGTAGAAACTCATACCCAGGTCTGAGATTGTAACCCTACTAACTTCCTTTCACAAAATAGGGAAGGACAAGTTAAAAAAGCCATCTGGATTAGCAAAAGCAAATAAGTACACTCTGAATCTTCCTGAAGGCTTGGAGTTTAAAGAAAACACTTATGTGGAAAAGCCTGAGAAAGGATTCATGTACCTGGATAGAAACGGTGAACAATGCTTCCAGTCTGATGCCAGTATTTACACATGTGGGGTATCTCAAGTGTTTGCTCTGAGACAAATTATAGAAAAGACTGAACAAACTGCAAAGTTCAGATACAAAATAAACAGAGCAATCATATCTCAAAAGGATAAGCTTCAACACTTACCTAACCTACAAGAAATCCTTGAAGAAATCAACAAGAAAATCAAAGAGTTTGAAGAGCTGCATCCTCAATAAATTAGTTCTATTGTAAATATTAGATTAGTTCTAATATTTTTGTAAGCACTATGTGTGCATGATCTGAGTGATCAATATTTTTGTATTATGATTAGTTCAATTAATACAAGTATAAAGTTTGATATGTTCAACTGTGTTATGATGTGTTCATATTTATTAGTATGATAAGTTCTTATTCATTAATGTATTTAGTTGGTGTGTTCAACTGAAAGTTGGTTTGTTCCACTTATAATTGATAAGTTCAATTAAAATTGATATGTTCAAATTAATATTTGATTAGTTCAAATATAAAATCTTAATAAGTTTGAGATTTAAAACATAATTTTGTTAAACAAACTTAAGAACTGTTTGATGGTTTTGTCATCATCAAATAGGGGGAGTTTGTTGGGAAAATGATCTCATCAGTTAAGATTTCATGAGACAAAGTTAAGTTTGTAAGATGCGTTCTACATATAACTTAAACAGAATTATGAAGCTTAGTCAGACTAAACACTTATAGTGATTCAGACTGAGTATAAGCCGAGTATAAGCTGAGCATATGTTCGACCAGCTTAGACTATATCTTAGTAAGATTATCAATATGTTTGATAAGCTGTGTGCGTAAACTAAGATATACATATTGAGTTTCAGCTTGATGAGTTTCAAGCTGAGCGACTCAGCGTGAAGACTGAGTCAGCTCAAAAGAGTTACTAAATATGTTTTAGTTAATTATTTAGACTTCTAAGGATGAGTTAATAATTATACATGTTAGTCCATGTTTGAATTCGGGTTTTTTCTCGAAGAACTTAGCTTGATGAGTTTCAAGCTGAGTAACTCAGCCTGACTAAAGAAGTCAGTTTAGAGATAAGAAGATTGAAGATTGAAGACTCAAGATAAGAAGATTCAAGATTCAAGATTCCGAGTTATCCGATAGTTAGTTAGCAAATTAGGATTAGTCCAGTTTGTTAGGAACCGTAGTAACAGGATTATAAATACTTATCTCCTAATAAGTTTAGAGGTACGACTATGACAACGATTACAACTTAGTGTTTCCAAGCTATTCGTGTGTTCGAATAATCACATTAGTTGTGATATTGGTAAGTTATCAATCTGTGTAAATCCTGTTTAGAGAGTCGTCAGTATCTATAATCATAAGTTGATTATAGATTGCTAAGTTTGAAAGATTGAGAGATTTATATAAGGTGTTTATTTATCAAGATTTGCTTACTTGATAGTTATTGTAATCATCTTCTTATTCAAAGCATTGTAATCATCTTCTTAATGAAAGCATTCGATTGATTGTGGTTTGATTTACTTTGTGTAACACTTTTATTTGATATGTTCAATTTCCGCACAAAGTGTATTCAACCCCCCTTCTACACACCTGTTGCTTGTTGTTATTCTCACCAAGGGACCAACAAATATATTTAATGAAGGGTTTTGAACCTGACGAAACCACCCAATGACACAAACTGGTCAAACCTGGGTTTGATTCTACTGGTTCAATCCTAAAAGCGGAACTGGATTGAACACAACCCTCTAAACCCCAAAAAGGGTTAGGATCTTAATACTAATGATCAAACATAGTTTCTAACAAACAATCCACTGACAAAGGTTATAAAAATATACCTGATCAGAAACAATGGGATTGCTAAAACAATTCCACCACTACTGCACCTCCTTTGGAACTTGCTGCTAGACCGCTCCTGGATCACAAACCAACAAAGCTCGGAAAAAACGAGAATGTGTGTGTATATGCATCAGCTTCTAATTGCAAAAACACCCTCGGGTGTTTATCTTCTTCGACTTCGACGAGAGCAAGAGAGAACCAAGAGAGAGTGTGCGTGATCGAGAGAGAGAAGGAAAGTCTTTGGTGGCTAGGGTTAATCTCACTTAATCCTTATTTGTCTCCTATCTTAATCCTTAAGGCTTAAGGATATATAAAAGGATTAGATGGACCTAAGCCCGTTTAATTAAAAGGCCGCTGGTTTTAATTAAACCTTCATCTCTTCTCACTTTGACCCCCTAGACTTTACTGGTTAATTAATTAACTATTAATTAACTGGTCCGTTAAATATTAAAACTTAATATTTAAATCCCTTTAAATAATAAATAACTATTTATTATTTATTCCTTTTAATAATTAATACAAACTGATTAATTATTTATATCTCTCTTTTCAATAATTAATTCTACTGATTAATTATTCGTTTTTCTCTTTAATAATTAATCTAACTGATTAATTATTTCCAGACAGATTTATGGTGTAATCCAACTGTTCCGATTTGGGTATGTAGCAGTGTGACCCTTTAGTCTCTTATAACATTGGATACAATGTGCCCATTAATTATCTCTGCACATAATCTAACAGACTCCCACTTGTGCAAGATAAGTAATAGTTACTGCACATTGTTAGCCTAAGGAGGTCCCTAGCCAGACACTTAGGGTAACCAGGTTATAAGAACTCTTATACCCCAAAGTAACTTGTGATAAAATTTCATAAGCAACCTGCTTAGAAGTAACCTGTTATAAACTAACTGTTTATAAACTAAACTATCATAAACTCCCTGTTCATGAAAGGGTACGTTTTTATATATACATACATGCATATATATATATATATATATATATATATATATATATATATATATATATATATATATATATATATATATATATATATATGTTTGTCCCTTGCAGTGCGATATTTCAATTTTGAGCATGTGCATGGAGAAAGTCAACTCAGAGACTCAAAAAGTGGTTCATGACATACTTGATTTCAAAACTGCGTGATAAACGACAAAGAACAGATCAGTTCGTTTGGGCACGGCCGTGCACTTACAAGTTTCTCTAATCAGTCAAGGGGCCCGGAAATATCTCTTCTAAAAAGAAGTTGCAATTACCATCTTGCATATTTGCATTTGGAAATACGGCTCCCACTAAATCTAGACACGCTACTTATGACCACCCTGTTACGGCGTGGCGTTAAAACGAGCTAAGAAGACAACAGTTACCACATCCCAAACCACATACCTCAGGCTTAAGGATAACCTATGCGATAAATACTTTTGACACGAATCCACGAAGTATTTTTCACAATGGGTCAATCCAATATTCGTAACCCTAACGAATATCCGTCAATTTTGGTCCGCAAAACCTTTTGCAGCTATATTCGACATACTTTCGAATCTACCCCAAAATTACGATGACTTTATATCCCTATCATAGTTCCCACCACGATAAGTAGTCACGGATGATGTTTTTAATAAACCTAGTTTATTCCTGGATGAACCAAAACATACAAAATTTGTGAAGAATAATGAAACTAATTTCTACACCCTTCCATATTCCACCCTGGAATAAAGGTGCATAATTTCTACCATTTCATTGACTCGATTCACGATGTATATCTGAATTACTTATTATTTTGCAATGTAACTTATCACAGATTACAAAGAAAAATAATATGATTATAAACCTAAAACTCAAGACTAGTACCCTGAAGTACTCCTTCTTGGTTTTGCCAGAAATCGTTCTTACAACCTAAGAACAATTCTAGACTTACTTATTTTATAAAATTCTTTAAACTTGGAGAAACTGGAAATAACTCCAAAGTTCCTGATTTTACAAAATAACTTACTTGTAATTGGACACTTTAATTACATTTGTAGATATACTGGATTTTATTATCCTTTTGAAATGATAAACCTTCTTACACCTACTTGTAAGAAACTTGAAATTAGATTCCCTGTGTATGCCAACACTAATCTAATATCACTACTAAGAATGTTAAAAACATCCTATTTCATCATTTCCAACTTTAAACAGCCAACAATATTTAATTAAGCTGACTTACTCAACTTAATGAGTATAATTTTTTATTCAAGTCATAACTTGACTCAAAATCTTGCAATGATGTCTTTATTGAGTACCTCTCAATAAGTCATGATTTCCTCGGATTGATTCTTTCTCAAGAACTTACTATTTTAGATAACTTCTAAAATCATCCGATAATTATATACTCTAAAAGTTCAAACTTGTATTTATCACACTGGTTAAAAACTATTAACTCTGATAAATACATTAGTCAGATGCTCCCACTATCTTTTATGGAAAAGTGTATTACTTTAAAACATCCTTTTAGGCTTTAGTCAATCCTTGACTACCATGCCTAAAACTTGTGTTCTAAACACATGTTTTAAGACTTAGTTTTTGTAAAAAAATTGTTTTATGAAACCAAAACTTGGATCTCCATATATCCATCTTTCTAATTACAGAAAGTAGTTTCATTAAACTTGTCACTTGTGAAGGCATTTTAAATTTCTTCTCATTAAAAATATTCAGTATAAAACTCACTTGATTATAGTAACTACCATAATCATTTTTATACTTTCTTAAATGTTTTATCAAAAACTATTTTTCACTTACAAATAATGACTATTATTTCCATTTTGTTCAAGACTT
Source organism: Pulicaria dysenterica (assembly GCA_947179395.2). Lineage (NCBI taxonomy): Eukaryota > Viridiplantae > Streptophyta > Magnoliopsida > Asterales > Asteraceae > Pulicaria > Pulicaria dysenterica. The sequence continues at coordinate 27,659,432 of OX359289.1, read as the reverse complement.
TGAACATCTACCTTTCCAATAACACTTTGCTAAAATTAGAAAAACTATCTAATTTTATAAACAACACTTGTTTATTTAAGCATTTGAATATGGAGCCAGCATTTATGTAACTACAACAAATCATAGCATAAGATTATTATGAATCACCAATCAAGTCAAGACTTGACTTATTGGTATTATTTTAGTCGCAACTGGACTAATCCTGATTCATAAAATTACATGCACGGATATGAACTGAATAATTAAATTTCCATAAAACCAATCCAAAAAGTTTCCAAAAACAACCAAGATAAAAATGTTCATATAAACTTAAAGGAGTTTAAAAAACTAGGAAATATAAATATTATAATATCCGCAGGCTGCACGTAGGATCTCTTTATGCTGGGCCGTATCACTTTCCATCTCCTCCTGCAATAAACGATTGCAAGACATTAGAATACTCGTAAAAACTTTTACAAGTGGAAAGTGACAAAGAAGCTATTCACACGATACCTGAGGGGCCAGCCTTGCCACCTGCCTCGTGACCCTTCGGGCAATCTCTTTTCCAGTGCCTGACCTCACTGCACTTGAAGCACCGATTCTTGGTTCTTGCTTTGTTCGGCTTCGGCTTCTTGCCCTTGTTGTCATTATTAGCCGTGGGTGCATTCTGGCTGGGCTGGGCCTTGCCCTTTCCATTTCCGTTGCGTCCCTTCCTCTTCTTATGTCTGCCATGTCCCACCATGAGAATGTCCTTGAACTTTGTCCCGATACTCTACTCAGCTGTCTTGAGCATTGATTGCAACTCAACCACGAATTTCTCCATGTTGTTCATGTTGTAGTTGACTATAAAAGGCTTATAGTCATCTGACAACGAGTTGAGTATCGTATCCGTTGCTAGCTGCAACGGTACCGGGTGCCCAAGTCTCTCGAGGTGGTCCATGTAACCTTTCATTTTCATGACGTGGTTACTGACCGAGGTCCCCTTAGCCATCTTGCACGAGTTAAATGCCCTGGTGGCATCATAACGTTCTGTGCGAGCTTGCTCCTGGAACATGTCCCTCACCTGGCGGATCATGTCATAGGCATGAGTCTCCATCATGCTAGACTGCAACTCTGGACTCATAGTTGCAAGCATGAGGCAGCTGACATCTAGGGCGTCATTGGAGCGCTTCTGAAAAGCCTCCCTGACGTCTGCCTTAGCATTACTGGCAGGAGGATTTCCTAGAGGTTTTTCTAGGACATGCCACTTTCTCTCGTGCCTAAGCACGATCCGGAGATTTCTCTCCCACGTGAGAAAGTTAGGACCGGCAAGCATGTCCTTCTCAAGGATGGAGCGGAGAGAGAGATTGTTAGTACTAGTAACGTTGGTTGCCATCTACAAATTAAAACCTTGGTTTAATTAGTAATTGCAGATAAACTTTCTAATCATATATCATTAGACACATAAATAATATATATTAGACACATAAATAATATATATTAGACCTAGGACCTATATTTCACACACTTGACGCAAGGTTTGGGCACTTCCCGCCAAGTCATGCTATTTCTGGTAGGTAACACCTTGTACCAATCGTACCTAACTGATACGACTCCTAGAACCTTATAGAGCACTTAGACCCAGTCCAGTATGTTTAACTCTACTCTAGTGCTTTTTGGGCCGGGACTCCCGATTATCACCAAAATAGATCGCACCACCTAAGACAACATGAATTCTGGCCGGGACTCCCGATTATCGCAGAATCTTTCACGCCCCTTCCCGCAATGGTTTGAACCCGGATGCCCAAGGTTTGAGCACTTCCGACACCCGAGTACCCTTTAACAGCAAGGGTGTACCATTAGGTGGGTAACACACTGATCTAAGATTTTCTTGGGTTTTATAATTAAGTTAAAACTTAATTTTCCAGTTTTTGAAAAACCATTTTAAAACTAACTGTTTTAAAAATACGATTTATATGTGTACCTAAACTAGGTGCACAAAATGGCCTTTATAAGTTCCAAACTTATAACCTTGATAAATTTTAAATTTTAAAAAAAATTAACTAACACGAATAGCAACCTGTAGTCGTATTCTAGTTTGTTATTAAATGTGGTTTTTCACTGTTTAATAACAACCTGTTATTAAATCCCTTTTTATTTACCATCACACACATCATATGCAAATATGAAAAACAGTAAATAAAATCATAACCACGCAGATAATAAAGAGCATATGAAACCTATAGTTTTGCCAACTAATCCTAAGGTCAAACCTAAGAACAAAGTGACTTGGATTCGCCTTCTTGATATGCTGCTCCCACTAGCCTTGACACCTCCCCGAAGTGTCCGTGCTTCGCGTGAAGAACACCATCTCCTTCATCACCTTCTTCGAGTCTATCTTGATTGAGGGATTAAACTATTACTAATCTATTACAAATACAATATTGAATGGGGTTGTAAGTGGCTCGCAGGCCTCCCCGAACCAGTACAATATTACAAGTAAGAAAGGGATTGTAATTGGCACGCATGCCTACCCAAAACCAAAAGAAAAAGAAGAAAAGGGAAAAACGAGTCCTAAGTCGGCAAAACTATAGCTATATGTATCACAACCACGCAATTATATATAAACGCTATATATAAAAGACAACCACGCAGTTATAATATATAAAAAATAAACTGTGCTGTTAAGCACATAACATGATTTGTTTAAATATTCTCATTTACTCTTTTGATTAATACCTATTAACCAAAAAATGAGAATTATGATCTTCTAATTAAAATTTATTTGACCAGAATAGTTTTCAACAAAACTTTGAGAAACTTGACTTCATTCGAAAACTTGAATGAAATCCCATGTCGGGCTTTTACTAGTTTTCCAAAAACTCAAAACCGACAATTTTTGGTCAATTTAATACTATCTTATTTGTCTCTCCATAATATTATATAAACTTTGTCTTTTTAGAATTTATTCAAAAATGACTAAACTAGTCATAATAAATGAAAGTCTAAAATATATATTTTAACTAAACTAATTAAAACATATAACACTAGTTTATATTATAGCTTATTAATTTTAAAACTTAAAATTAATAATCCTTTTTGTATTAATCCGAAAAACTATTTGGGCCAACATCTCCCGTTAACCCGAGAAACCCACTGGGCCGAGACCTACTTGGTCCGTGACCCACTCGGACCCGAGAACCCACTGGGCCGAAACCCTCTTGGGCCGAGAATCCATTTGGACCGAGATCCTTCTTGGGCCGAGTATCGCATTGGGCCGAAACCCCTTGGGCCAAAGCCCACAAGGCCTTAGCGCCGCTAAGTCCTTTTAGCGCCGCTAAATCCATTTTAGCGCCGCTAACGGTCACGGTGATGGTTTCGGTTCCCGTTTCCCGATTTATACACGAAATATTTTAAATCCTTTTTAACCTATTAAAACTAACTGTTTTAATATACTGATTAAAAACTGGATTTAATTTCAAAAACCAAAAACTATTAATTATTAATTTTAACAAAACTTGTTTTATTAATAACTAATTATTCTAAAACTAGATTTCAACCCTTTTAAACAAAAAATTCAAAAGACTGGTTAAGATCAAGTTTTAGATAAAAAGTTTATCCCTTTTAACCGTTTAAACACAAATCTGGTTTAAACCTAACTGGTTAAAATCAAACCTTTTATTAAGTGAATAAAAACAGAAAACTTGTTTTTATCTCTCATGGTTTTCAGAAAAATTATGAGGAGAAGAAACAAGATGGAGAAGATCATTCAACTATCAAACAAACCAACTAACTAGATAAACTAGGTTTAACTGATTAAACAAACTGTTTAATTTAAAACTTAATTCAAACTTATCCTTATCCAAAAATCATGATCCTTTTAGCCATTCAAACTAACTGTTTGAATTTCCTGATTAATAGGATAAACCTGATAAGAAAAAACAAAAAACTGTTTTGTTACCTACTTGATTTTCGAAAACCTCATGAACAAGTAGAGAATTAAGAATAAAACCTTAATCTAAAAACATATAAACTAGACATTATGGATCATAGAGCCGAGGCTCTGATACCACTGAAGGGTTTTGAACCTGACCAAACCACCCAATGACACAAACTGGTCAAACCTGGGTTTGATTCCACTGGTTCAATCCTAAAAGCGGAACTGGATTGAACACAACCCTCTAAACCCCAAAAAGGGTTAGGATCTTAATACTAATAATTAAACATAGTTTCTAACAAACAATCCACAGACAAAGGTTATAAAAATATATCTGATCAGAAACAATGGGATTGCTAAAAACAAGTCCACCACTACTGCACCTCCTTTGGAACTGGCTGCTAGACCGCTCCTGGATCACCAACCAACAAAGCTCGGAAAAAACGAGAATGTGTGTGTGTATGCGTCGGCTTCTAATCGCAAAAACACCCTCGGGTGTTTATCTTCTTCGACTTCGACGAGAGCAAGAGAGAACCGAGAGAGAGTGTGCGTGATCGAGAGAGAGAAGGAGAGTCTTTGGTGGCTAGGGTTAATCTCACTTAATCCTTATTTGTCTCATATCTTAATCCTTAAGTCTTAAGGATATATATAAGGATTAGATGGACCTAAGCTCGTTTAATTAAAAGCCCACTGGTTTTAATTAAACTTTCATCTATTATCACTTTGACCCCCTGGACTTTACTGGTTAATTAATTAACTATTAATGAACTGGTCTGTTAAATATTAAAACTTAATATTTAATTCCCTTTAAATAATAAATAACTATTTATTATTTATTCCTTTTAATAATTAATACAAACTGAATAATTATTTATATCTCTCTTTTCAATAATTAATTCTACTGATTAATTATTCGTTTTTCTCTTTAATAATTAATCTAACTGATTAATTATTTCCACACATATTTATGGTGTAATCCAATTGTTCCGATTTGGGTGTGTAGCAGTGTGACCCTTTAGCCTCTTATAACATTGGATACAATGTGTCCATTAATTATCTCTGCATATAATCAAACATTTAAGAGTAGAAATAAATAAATGTTATAATAGTAAATTGCAAAATATATATAAATGCAGGAAATGTATATATATATATATATATATATATATATATATATATATATATATATATATATATATATATATATATGTAGCAAAGTGATGTTTAGCTGTCAGGTTTCTAGATAACCATGACAACACATAGTGTACTTATACTTGATGTGCGTGTACACTGGAATTGTTTTTGCCGGAGGGTGAAAGGAGGGCCTAGTGATGGTGGTACCGGCTGTACTTTCACCTGAACGATTTATGCCGAAGTAGCTATAGCGGACGGATCACAGGGGTGTGCGTATAAGCGGGAGTCGCGCCCTGCCTTGTACCAGACTTTCTAGACACGCTTAGTGAACATATACAAGTGCGGGCAGACCTTGAAACCGTAGTGGTTGCCAAGCACGCATGAGGTAATTAGGGTAGCGATGATAGAGATGTATAATGATATACCCCATTAAGAAGGATGTAATATATAATGATGTTAGAGATGATTATAGAGGTATGAGGCGATATTGATGTAAAAGATTAATATGACATTTTATGATGTATAACGAATGCTTGCGATGATACTTGACCATGCAGGGTTTTACGACGTATGCAAGTGGGTCTAGTTATGTGTTGGGATTTATTACCTAGACCTAATCCCTGTTTTGTAAATGTTTTAAAATGATGCTTTTGTGATGATAACTAAGCTAACTCACAAAGCGAAAGCTGACACTAGTTTTTTTGAAATGTGTCTTTTGCTCATGCAGGTTGCTTAGGTGTGTGGCCTTGTGAGATGGGAAACTGATGGGTAGATTATTTTGTATATGATGACTATGAAACTAACTTGTGGTCGTAAATGAACTTGGTATTTGTACAATGATGTAATTATGACGTAATGGTGGTTTTTATTTTGTGTAGTAAACAGGGTTTATCTGTTTTTAATTTTTATGATGTTTAAAAGTCTTCCGTTGTGATGAATTCTGATTAAATAGAAAAGTTTTGTAAATCTCAATTTTCGAATACCACGGCTGTTACACATGGTCACCCCATTTTCTAGTTTTTTTATCAAATAAAAGAAAAGGATTTAAAAAGAAAACTAGAAAAGTTTGTTAAAGGAAATAAAATGAAAGAGAGGGATTTGGAGGGAGGGTATAGACTTATTTTGCGCAAAACTTACCTCCAAAAAATGAGAGGATTTGGAAGGAAAGAGTTCATTTCCCTTTCTTTTCTTTTCCTCTCCTTAAACTCGAGAATAGACCGGGAGGGCGGTCACTTTGGTACGGATCATCGATAAATGAGTTCTTCTTTGCGCTCTTGTTTATCCTCAACTTTTGTGACATGTTTTCAAAACCATCTATTTATGTATATCGTGTTTTCATGATTTTGATTGAGTAGGAATTTCAAATAATAGTAATCAAGTTTGAAAAGTAATCCACTAAGATCACCCATCTTTTTATTTTAAATTGTAAAATAACCTATTAGTGGTCTTGATAAAACACTTGATTTTCAAACTTAATTAATAGATAAGCCATTTTAGTTGAAAATGGGTTCTATGGGTGTAACACCCAGATTTTCAAACTTTAACTTCTTCAAAAACCACGTTTTGGATTTTTTGTTTAAAATTATTTAGACATTAGCGGAAGACTATCATTTAAGATACCACATTAATCTATACCATTCTGGTGTTGATTAAGTTTCACCAAACCTTCACCCCAGCAGTAAATCAAAGTTGGTGCTTCTTTATAAAAAAGGGATTATTACCAACCATTCTAACATGATTTACAAAACCCAGTGTTCCAATATATGTCAAACCTAAGAGTAGTCTTGCTCACCAAGCATCTATTCATCACCTTAATAGAAAGGGGGTTGCTTGAAAAGTTAGCTAAGTATTGACACAAGCAACATATATACAATCAATTATCATTTGACAAGCATGTCATCATATCATAGTTGAACCCCCATGGTCTTCACAAACTCGTATAACAGTATAGAGATATATAGTAAAGATAGTTATCCTATGATATTGAGGTGTGAAACATAACCAAGTTTGATTGTCTATTATAGGCTAGTTATCCGCTCACCGGTTTCCAAAAAAGGGGATCAACCACACCAACTAGCAAGGTGAGAAAATGTAAACCATCTACCATACATCGTTATAAGGTAGATTTACAAGGTCCTACGTGTTATGGCTATACACTACTTACTACACTTATCTTTTTCTCTCTACTTAAGTTTTATCTCATTGGGTTTTTGTTTAGCAAGATTTTTATTGATACAATACTTCAAAATTAAGCTATAATACACATACACACGCATCTGTGTGAGGATGTTTTTAAAACTAGCAGCCGAGTGTCAACTCTGCAATCAAATCATTGTGTGGTGTGCATAATGAAAGGTATAAACTGTAGTATTAACACTCCACGTGAAGGAGAAAATACACTTGTTATATCAATTCTTATAAGTTGTACAATTCTCTACCACTTCTCCTTCTTCTAACTCTTGAAGTTCTTATATATGTTAGATTATTAATCATATGCTAATCATAGTTAAATCAAAATAGATTATTAATCTTTTGCTAATCATAGTTAAATTAAAAGAATATATATTCTTTATCCTAGTAAACTATGATTTGAAAAAGTGTCATCTAAGGGGTAAAGAGGGAGTGTTATAAAGAAGGGTTAAAGTCATAAAATAACGGTCTACTTCCCCATTTTCCCATTGTGGCACGTCATGTTTTTTTTTACACATTTGGCGAGTAAACTTATCAAAACCGTGTTGATGTGGCCATTTTGTGACCTGCAATCAACAACTTGTTTTCAGCCCGTTTTTTGTGATTTTTGAGTCGATTTTTAATCGTTTTGTGTGATTTTTTGTAGAATCTTGTAATTTATCATTATACCTTTCAAATGACACCAAAATCATGAATTTTCATCACGTATAGAGGGAGAATTTCAAGCTCAAAGTCTCGACTTTTTTGGGTTTTTTTTTCTAAAACAGGGCAGAAAAAAAGACTCATTTTTTGTCGATTCTTAATCATTTTACATCATTTTTTATAGATTGTAGTAGATAATCTTTTTACCTTTCAATGGACACCAAATTCATGAAAAATCATCAAGTGTAGGCCAAGTTATTGCTAATTAAAGTTGATAATAACCCTATTCGACACCCTTACGGTATTTCGATGAATTGTAAAGTTGTAGCATAAATACTTCATTATTTAAAAAAGATAGTACACCTCTTGATATACTTTTATAAGTTATACGATTCTATCTCTACTAATTTTCCTTTTTCTAATTCTCTTAAAGCTCTTATGTTATATCATTAATCTTGTGCTGGTCTTAGTTAAATTAAAACAATATAAATTCTTTATCTTAGTAAACGAATTGTAAGTAGTACTATTTAATGATATGCTGGTTGGAATTGAAAGATAGTCCTAAAAAAGAAATAGCCAATTTTAAAGATAATTTAAAAATTTGTCAATATGATAATGATCTAGTACTAATATGACAGGGTATAGTTTAAAATTTTGTCAAATATGATAATGATCTAGTATTAATGCGAGAAGGATAAATTTTGAGAATACACACATAAATTTAATTAAATCATAACTTTTTATTAATTGGAATTTTAAATACCAAGGAAATTGGATTTTTTTAAATAATGTGTTTTTCAAAAGGATGATAAGAAGTAATACCACTCTCCCAAAATTACTAAAACTAGTTTTTCAAGGGTTAAAATCTCGAATTTAAAATTAAATTCAATTAATAACAAGATTTCAAATTCCAAATTCAATTAAAAAAGGACAACTATGTGTGTTTTACGGAATATACGTAAATGTAAACATGGAAAGAGCTAAGCAAGGAGTCCCGTTGACCATGCTATGGGTCTCGGAAGCGACTGTTGTTTCGAGAATCAAGTGTGTTTTGTATACAAAATTAGGCTCAATGTGGGTTTGTAGTATACAAAGTGCGACGTATTATATTATTGCGTCTCGCGAGGGTTGATTAAATGTGTTGTAACAGACAATTGTGTAGCGCTTTGATTATGAATATAACTCCAGTCGTTCAAAAAAAAAGGACAACTATACTAACCTTGATGATATTTTGACGCATGGTAAATTTGGAATTTTGACCCCTGAATTCAAACTCAAAGTCAAATTCGAGATTTCAACCCCACAAAAACACTAGTATCTTATATACTTATTAAAAGAAAATGGTTGCTTACATCATCAATCTCTTTCCTAAAAATTCTCCACCAATCACTACTCTTCATTTAAAAAAAAATTAAAAAATTTTGGAATTTCCATGTTGATTACCTCATAATTGCCAAAACTCATTAAGGTTTCTTGGATTATTTTTAGACAATTACATTAATTGGAAGGGGTTTAATATAAACTGTTAAGGGGGTAGTATGAAATATGTGAAGGGGTTTTAAGAAAATTGTATATTAATGTAACTAATTATAAGTTGTTTGAAAATTATGTTTAATAACTTAAAATAAATTTTGTTTTGAGAAAAAATTATTATATATTTGTAATCGTCTCATTTTTATTTACGTTTTGATATAAATTTTATCGGAATATGAGGTTTTTAAAAAAATTAGTATAATTTAATTATTTTATCAACATCTAAGTATTTATTGGACATTTTATTCGTCTTTTATAGGTATTCCCTCTACATAATATAGTAGATATAATAACTGATTTCTTGGTATTTCGATAAAAAGAATTAAAAATATACTATAACTAATGGTTAGTGGCATAAAATTGTTTACAAAACTATGAGTACCATTAGAGCTTTTTAAAATTAATTGTTAGTTGTAACTAAATAACTTTTCAGAAACTAGAACTCTACATAATTAATGGGTAGTAAAACAACTGTCATGATAGTGAGTTTTGTAACTACACATACAACTTGAAATTTTATATAAAATTCTTTATTGTCTAAGTTTTCTTATTTTTTAACTAATAACTTGATAAATAAAATAAAAGTTATTATTACATGGATATTTAAATTCAGTGAGATCTCGTGTTTTCAATTATATTTAATTGAATAATAAATTACACTTAAGTGATTTACGTATGTATAGACATAATCTATTTTATGTTAGAATCTTATTTTTATGCGATCTAATTTGCGTATACTTATATGGATGTAATCATTATTTAACTTCTAATAAATTTAGTTTACAGTTTAATATATTTAAATATGTAATTGGCTAATAAAAATGTTCTTAAAGTACTTGATATTATAACATCGACAATAATATTATAGTTATTCTTTACAATGTCGAGATAAATCTCTATCACGAGAAACACATTAATATTATACTAAAAACTTTTAGACGTGTAATGTAGTTTTATATTTCTTAAAAAGAGTATTTATAAAAAAGTATTAAAAATACACGTTTTTACTCATTGATAGTTATATGTGACGGTTTCTCGAGTGATGAGTAAGGAGTTGTTAAAAGTTTTAATTTGCGATGATAAAGAAAACCACACTAATAAAACCATGAATGTTATTTATAAAGGTTTTACGAAAATTTAATGATAATCTTATGTATGGATTTCAAAATTCTGTAATAGTTATTCATTTCTTATTTTCTTACGAGATTTTATTTTTCTATCTATGCTTTGTAATTATTTTTACTATACGTGTTATAACTCTTTAAAATTATATAAATTTAAAATTGACTTATATCATCCCGTATTGATACACAGGTCGTTTAGCTAGTTTTAATAATTTTGAGAAGATAGCATTACTTCAAATAATTTTTTGAAAAACACATTACTTAAAAAAAATGATTCTAGGATGTTGTAGTGTAACTAACTTCCATGTTCCAGTACGTGTTGGTAATTGATTTTATTGATAATGTATTAACATCTTTACTAATCAAAATAATACACGCCAAGCTTAAATTAGAAATTTAGTTCTTTTTAAAGAAAAATAATGATGCTAATGGAGCATTAACTTACAACCCATTCAAGAAGAAACATATTAATAGTGAAATTAATGCCATATTTATTATTTAGAGAAATCATATTTGCTGCTTACAAGTTAAACTATTAAACGCTAATATCACTTAAAGAGTTAAAGATCCATCGTGTAAGTAACCACCACATGTAAGTTAGATGTTAGTACCAATATAGATAATTTTTTCTTAATATATTTAATATTTTGGAGTAAATTACTGAAATGGTCCATGTGGTTTGCTCGAATTTGCTGATTTAGTCCTTTAAAAGCGAAAATTACTCCAAAAGTTCCCAAGGTTAACATTTTGTTAATTACTGAAATAATCATTTACACTAACATCCATCCAAATTGCTGTTAGTTGTATAATTGGTCTTTTTACTCTTTTTATCTTCACTGATTTGGTCATTTAAGATTTATTTTTATTTTGTGGTTTGGTCCTTTAGCTTCGTTTTGATTTTTTTTTTTTTTGAACTGCAAATATATTAAAATCAACCCAAAGATACAATGAGTTCATTTTCACAAGGACTAGCTTCGTTTTGATTTTCATTTAATTATTAAACACAAGAATACATACATTTATACACCAACTATACATAAATTTAATTATTTATTTATTTTTTTTTGAAAATCAACTATATATACATTTATACACCAACTATGCATACATTTAATATTTATTTATTTATTTTTGTAAAAGCAACTATACATCAACTATACATACATTTTTTTTTTATTCTTTTTTGAAAATCAACTATACATACATTTATACACTAATTATACATACATTTATTTTTTATTTTTTATTTTGAAAAGCAACTATACATACATTTATACACCAAACATACATTTATTTTTTTAAGCAAATATACATATATTTATACACCAACTATACATATATATATATTTTTTAAAACAACTATACATACATTAATACACCAACTATGCATACATTTATTTATTTTTTTATTTTTTTTAAAAACAACTATACATACATTTATACATCATTCATCCCTTTTCAAAACCAAGTCTCCTTAATAATATTACGGCTGAGATAGTGTCTCACATTCTCATTAAATTTCTCATTCTCATTTGAACCTTCCTATATATATAGTATATTAACCATTAATATACTCATGATTCTAAATAACGTAAGGTGTGGTGTGGCGGCGAGGTCAAGCCTCAAACTTTAGGAGCCATGGCGAAGCCGTGGCTTTTCTAAGGTGTGACTTTAGGTGGCGATTTTGTATATAATTTATAATTATATATATCAAATTTATCATTATCAATATACTAATTACACAAAGTAAATAAATGATGAGCAAAGTAACATATACAAATTACAAAATACAAATTTATAGAAGTTATATACACGCGATCGCAAAATGTATACAAAAAAGTCCAATTTTTTTTTGAAATAATTATTTTTTCTGCGCCACGTTTTTAAAAACTCGCCATTTGGCGCGCAAAGGCGCGCCTTGGCAAGCCTTGGTGCGCGCCACGCTTAGCACTCACGTCTAGGGTCATTTCTTAACGGCGGAGCCACGCCTTACGCCTTGGCGCGCTTTCTTGAACACTGAATATACTATATCGTCACTTAAAATCTTCACTAGACCGTGAGCATTGAAACTGAAAAACCGAAATTAATCTGTTAAAACTGACAAAACCAATCAGAAAATAAAATAAAATGGGTTCATGTGTGTTTTTGGAGTGGTTCTTGTAGGGTTCCGAATCATGAAAAAAATGGGTTCGATTAAGAACCACCGTTTGGGCCTATTTAGTTTATGGAGTTCCGAATCATTTAATTTTCAAACAAATATAGTTGGTGTATAAATGTATCCATAGTTGGTGTATAAATGTATGTATAGTTGTTTTTCAAAAATTAAATAAATAAAAATAAATATATGTATAGTTGGTGTATAAATGTATGTATAGCTGCTTTTTAAAAAATAATAATAAATGTATGTAAATTTACTGTATAAATGTATGTATAGTTGCTTTTAAAATATATATATATATATATATATATATATATATATATATATATATATATATATATATATATATATATATGCATAGTTCGTGTATAAATGTATGTATAGTTGCTTTTCAAAAAGAATAAAAAATAAATGTATGTATCACTAGTACAAATCTGCGATTTGGTCACACATAGTCGGAATTAAACGGCCACACATTCGCATATTTATGTGACTAAAGGAATGGAAATTAGTTTCCCGTTATTAGTTAGCCACTTATGATCTCGGATCGTATGGTCATTCAGAAATATATCGCCACACATTCGAATAATTATGTGGCTAAAGGTTACAGCTATTTTTTGCCTGATTATTTAGCCAACTATGAATTTGAAAAGCGTGACTAAATGTCATATATGGTCACATACTTGATTTATTGTGACAAGCGTTTATCACACACTTGAATTACGGTGACAAAATGTCATATATGGTCACATGAAGTAATTGTTTATGTGTCTAAATCATAGATTCGAATTTGCCACACATGTGTTTAGTGTAGCCAAAATCCGGTACATATGGTCACACAACTTATTATGTGTGTCTAAAGTTTACCAGGTGTTAACTCGCCAAAAGATAGTCACATTTATTTCTAGCACGATCATGTGTGACTATATGATTTTATAATAGTCACACCATATCACAAATGTGTATCTAAATGTTGTTTATGGTCACATTGAGTGTTTGTGTGTCTAAATCATGAGTCTATATATGATCACATGTAGTAATTGTTTATGTATCTAAATCATAGAATCAAGTTTGTCAGACATGATGTACATGTAGCCAAAATACGGTACATATGGTCATGTAACATATTATGCGTGTCTAAGTTTAGTGTGTGTTAGCTAGCCAAAAGCTCATGTGTATAGTCACACATCTTTCTAGCACGATGATGTGACTATATATCTTTATAATAGTCACACCTATCACAAATATGTATCTAAATGATATTTATGGTCACATTTTTTGTGATTATATGTGACCAATTTATTCAAAACAGTCGCGTCGTGAAATATTCATGTGACTATTAATTAGAGCAAAAATGGTCATGACGGTTATCATTAAATTTGATCTTAGTCACATTGACGTTTTGTGTGTCTAAATCATTAGACTATATATGGTCACATAAAGTAATTGTTTATGTGTTTAAATCATAGAGTCGATTTTGTCACACATGATTTCAGTGTAGCCAAAATCTTATACATATTGTCACATAACTTATATATTGTGAATAAAGTTTATCTTGTATTTTCAAAATTAAAGAGTTAATTAAATTTGATATTTAGTCACATATTGAGTGTTTGTGTGTCTAAATCATGAGTCTATATTTTGTCACATGAAGTAATTATTTATGTGTCTAAATCATAGAGTTGAGTTTGTCACACATGAGTTAAGTGTAGCCAAAATCCGGTACATATGGTCACTTAACTTATTAATATTCATTTCCCCCAATTTTGACTTTAGATATTTAAAATGGAAAATTTTGTGAAGTCAAAATTGGAACGGTTTTGAAGTCAAAATTGGGAATCGTTTTGGTTAGTTCAAAAGAGAATGTCTTTGTTTGTTTTCAATTGACCTACACAAACAACGAATATTACAACAAACGACGAATATTACAACAAACAACAAATAATATTCATTAATTAACATAAGTGAATTTTCGAAACATTAGATCAAGAGACAGATAATAAAAAAGAAAAAAACCTAATCTAGATAATCAACAAGCCCATTAGAGTACAAGCTTTGAGAGTTAAGAGACTTCATAATATGCTCACGTAATTCCTTATTCGTAGCATACATACTTGTGTGATGAACCAATTGAGAATTCAGAAAATCAATATCGGCCCTGTCAAAAAACTGAAATCTTCGACTGAGAATTAATCCGGGAAATGCTGGAATTCAATTAGTCTATATTTATCTGAATATCGACAATAGTATTTTTAACATCTGTAAGTCTTTTCTTGTCCATCAAGATGTATTGATCAACCTCTTTCATCAAGAACCTAAAGTCTGTGTATATTTTTTTTTTTGCGTTTTGAAGGGCTTTGCGATTCAAAAACATCCATTTTTATGGGAATGAAATCAGATGAAAGGGCATTATGTTCATGAAACAGATGGAAGATGAAAATTTTATAACAGATGGAGAGGCTGTATCTTCGTGTAACAGATGCAATATACTGGAAGGCATATAAATACCAAAAAAATAGAGGCAAAAGTGCGAGAAAAAACAGGGTGAAAAAGGCGCTAAAATTGTATGAAACATTTTGACTTAATTGACCTGATTAATATCCCATTTCCCCGAATTTTGACTATAAATAGTCAAACTGTGAATTATTTTGAAGTAAGTTGACGTTTTGTTGACTTGACAAGGATAAAATGGGAATTGTTCTAAATCTAATATTTTGTTTCTGTTATGATCAATAGATTTCGATTATATTATAGTAAATTGAGACAAACATACATAATGCCCAACCAAAATAGACCTTCAAAATTAAATAAAGTCCCGGCGAAGTATAGTGCGATTTTTGTGAATTATACGAACACAGAGGAATACCATGTTTTAATTTGTCATTTTTATTTAAGTCCATATCTTTTCATTATTTTGTGTTTGCATCTAAACACCTAATAAATTTGTGTTGTAATTAGAAAAAGTCAGATGCAACAAAAACGACGCGTTCCAAGTCTGTTTATCATCATACAATAGGATGAGGTGGATACATACATGTCAAAGAGAAAATGGTAAACTGTTATAATATATTATAATTGATTACGTATTTGATCTTGGTTTAACTTTACATTTTGTATGTATTTGATGTTTATAAAATACAAAATAAAGAAATTCAACATGATGAAGAACCCCCACGTTGTATAATGTGGTTGAAAAAAAGGCTAAACAAAGCAGGAAAATTTGCAGATGATGAGACTAGATCAGTCGGAGATAAACTTGTAAGTATGAATGCAAATTTTATTATCACTTTAGTTTAGTTTGGTATGTATAATAACTTATTTTCCATATATGCATTTTTGTGTGCAGATTGAAACTGATGACAAGATCAAAGAAGGAACCTTGCAGGTTGCTCAGGGAACTGATGCCCTGACAGTTGTATTTGGTAAGGAAAAGGGAGGTTATGCAAGAGGAGTTGGAGGTGGAGTGACATACAATAAGTACTTTGATCTTCCTCGAAACAGATAAGCATCATATGAAAGAATTACGTTACTTGAAAGTCTACTCGATAATGAGAGACGCGAGCGTCAAGAAAAGGAAGTAGTCATCCAGAATTTGTCCAACGAGGTGACAGAAACAAAAGGAATGGTTGCTTAACTGCTTGCTCAGTTGAAGGCACAACAGAAGAAGATACCATCTTTGACAACTCAATTACTAACATCAAAGGAAAGACATTTTTTGTATTTTGCTAACATTTACATAGTGTGTTGCTAACAAATGCATTTCTTAATTTATATTGCTGCTGTCTAATCAGGAGCCCAGAACACCGTTAAGTGATGATTTTGCATGTGAGATGGAGGCGAGCATTCAAAAGTCTAATGGACTTGCAACTTCTGACAACGAAATAGAAACAACTGTAAGTAATAAAACATCTACCCTGTACTGTGATTTTTGAATTTTACATACATGATGTAACACTGTACTTTTAAATATATAATATATTGCATGCGGAAGCTAGTTACATATAATTATCTTAATTACATAATTAATACAAAATATTTTAACTTGTTTGATGTACAAAACTTCTACAGTGTTAATATCCCAACAGGCTCTATACAAAATCTTGACATCAGAGTTCATGGCTGTCCAAAATCCCAGTCATCACTTTCAAAACTCACCATGGAAAATCTGCAAAACAATCTAGTGGGGAATTAGCACAAAGCTAAGTGAGGGAACAAATATCTAAACATACACAAGGCAAATATGCCCACACATAAATAGCTCATGAATACCAAGAGAACCGGCGGTGTTGCAAGCACCTACAACCAAGGTTGGCCAAAACCAAGGTTTACCGATAGCCCTGCTAACATGGACAATAGTATCAGCCCCCTTGAGTACCACAAATGTACTTCAAGATCAGATATTGTAAATCCCCCAGCAACAGGCCCATCATCATACTGATCTCCAAAATAACATGTATATACAATCCAAACAAGAGCATTCCAAATAGGATATCATATCCTGTATATCTGAAGATATAAATCCACTCACCACAGTCAGCACTGTTGAATCCCACTCAGTTGACTAAATTCACTGAGTCTTCTCAGTTCCTGAGATTAAGGTAACATAAGTCAGTATTCAATTCATAATACTGATCCAAAATAAATATCATATTTATTCATGATTCTCATGTATATGCACATATACATGTTTATTCATCATACACAAACCCAAATAGATATACAAATTCATGTTTATTTTCAAATCTTCAGATCCGATTAAAGTCGGATTCCGAGTAAAAGACCAATTCCGATATAATCATAATCTAAATCCGAGTGAATGGATAAATCCGATAAAATACACAATCCGAGAACATGCACAATCCGAGAAAAGACGCAATCCGAGCTAAGGCTCAATCCGAGAATGTACAAAATCCGATAAAGTTTAATTCCGAAAAAAGTGTTAAGGGAAGTATCAATTCCGAGAAATAGGTAATTCCGATATAGTATCCAATTCCGAGTAAAGGTATAAAATCCGAGTATAGGGCACATTCCGATAAAAGTCAATTCCGAGAATATGTCAAGGCCAACAATCCATTTTATCGGAATTTACTACATATCCTAGCTATTTTCTCAGATTCTTCACTATTCCGATAATATTGATCGGAATTCATCAATTCTGATATATTCAAATCCCAATTCCGACACATTCAAGTCCTTAATTCCGATCAACTCATGTTCGTGCATATTCTTGATTTCTAACTCAAATCTTTACTGATTTTAAGCATACAAGGAGTAATATGTTTCCAGAATTCATTTAATCATGTTATAAACATAATCTATCAATTAATTCTAACATGCAAATCTCCTATGATTATCATATCATCAAGAACAATCGGAATTCATGTAAACATTCAAATCCGAAATAATCTATCAATTAACAAATTGAATTCAGTATTCTAACCTTGATAGGGTTATGAAATCAGAAACCTAATTGCATGCAAGCTTAAAGATCAAATGTGGAATTCCTTCTTCTTTCTTTCTTTCGGCCGAGAGAATTCAAGAACACACACACACACTATCTCAAATGCATGCAAATGGGGATGAGGTGGTAAGGTTGGTGACTAAACTCACCAAATCCGGCCACCTCACAATCCACTATTTTACTTAATGTTTAATTTGAATTAATTATCAAATAATAATAAACATATAGTCATCACAAATAATTATCAATTAAAGCATAATAACCAATAATTCACAATAATTAAATTAAATCTCAAACTTAACTTAATTAATTACCTTAATTAATTTAAGCCGGTTAAGAGGGTGTTACAAATCTACCCCCTTAAGAAGATTTCGTCCTCGGAATCTCATCACTCTCGAACAAGGAAGGATAACAGCTTCTCATGTCAGCTTCAGTTTCCCAAGTTAAATCAGATCCCAAGCTGTGCTTCCATTTAACCAATACCATCGGTATCTGTTTCCTCCTTAACTTTGTGACTTTACGATCAAGTAATTCAACTGGTTCCTCTATGAACCTCTGATTAGTATCCACCCAAAGATCCTGCATTGGTAGAACCTGTGTCTGATCCTCTATATTGCACTTGCGAAGGTAACACACAATGAAAGTGTCATGAATACCCGTTAATTCGTCTGGTAGATCCAATGCAACTGTCTGATCATTTACAACTCGTCTGATTCTAAAAGGACCAATGTAACGGGGAGCCAACTTCCCGCGTTTACCAAATCTAATAACACCCTTCCAAGGTGATACTTTTAAGTAGCCCATTTCCCCTTCGACAAACGATACCGGTCGACGACGTGAGTCAGCATACATTTTCTGTCTATCCCTTGCAGCTTTTAATTTCTCTCGAGCAATTGCGACATTATCAGCTGTCATTTGTACCATCTCAGGCCCTGCAAATTGCTTTTCCCCAGCTTCTAACCAACAAGTTGGAGTTCTACAAGGATGACCATATAACATCTCATATGGAGGCATACCGATACTGCTGTGATAGGAATTGTTGTAGGAAAACTCTACTAGTGGCAGATGTGAATCCCATGAACCCCCAAATTCCAATACACACGCCCGAAGCATATCTTCTAAAGTCTGGATGGTTCTCTCTGACTGACCATCTGTTTGCGGATGATAAGTTGTACTCAAATTTACTCTGGATCCCAATTCCTGTTGTAATCTGTTCCAGAAGTTAGATACAAACCTCGAATCTCTGTCTGAAACAATAGATAACGGAACACCATGTCTTGATACTATTTCATCAATATATTGTTGAGCCAATCTACTCAAAGAAGCAGTTTCAGCTGTAGCAAGGAAATGAGCACTCTTGGTTAATCTGTCTACAATAACCCAAATCATATCATGACCCTTCTGAGTTCGTGGAAGTTTGGTTACAAAAACCATTGTAATATGATCCCATTTCCACTCAGGTATTTCCAACTGTTTCAATGATCCGTACGGTTTCTGATGTTCAGCTTTAACTTGAGCACAAATGTGACACATCTCAACAAACTTAGCTATATCTGTTTTCATTGTAGGCCACCAATAACGAGTCTTTAGGTCTTGATATATTTTTGTGCTTCCCGGATGTATGGACAATATAGACTTATGAGCTTCATTTAGAATTAATTCCCTCAAGTTCCCAAATTTATGCACCCAAACACATGTATGATAAACCCTCAAACCACGCGAATTAGTAGTTAATTCATGCTAACGTTTGATCATCATTTCATCTTTCAAGTTCTTATCCTTCAAAGCTTCAAACTGTGAAGCTAAAAGTTGATCTACTAAATCAGACTTTATCTCTAATCGCATAAACTTCACAGTATCTGAAGATCCTTTCCTGCTGAGTGCATCTGCAACCACATTAGCTTTACCCGGATGATACTGAATGTCGCAATCATAATCCTTGATCAATTCTATGAAGGGTTTTGAACACCTGACCAAACCACCATATGACACAAACTGGTCAAACCTGGGTTTGATTCCACTGGTTCAATCCTAAAAGCGGAACTAGATTGAACGCAACCCTCTAAACCCCAAAAGGGTTAGGATCTTTAAACTTTAACTTGATCAACATAGTTCCTTAACAAACAATCCATAGATAAAAGGTTACAAGATTATACCTGAACGAACTTGGCATTGCTAAAGTAGTCCACCACTACTGCACCTCCGATTGAACTGGCTGCTAGACCGCTCCTGGATCACTAAGGCTTCAAAAACTCGAAAGCTTGAGCCTACGTGTGTGTGTCTTCTTGTGCGTCGATTACCAAACACGCAAAACACCTTGGTGTTTTGCCTTCTTCGATCTCGGCGCAAAAGAGAGAAACCGAGAGAGAGAGTTGCGAGTTTGAGAGAGAGAGGGACGAGATCAATAGAGTGAGGTTGAGTGACGGCTAGGTTTTAATCCTTGTCTCTTGTTGTTAATCCTTAAGGCTTAACATATATTTATAAGGATTAACTTGGACCTAAGCCCGTTTAATTAAAATCCCACTGGTTTAAATTAAACTTTCAATCTCTTCACTTTGACCCCCTGGACTTTACTAGTTAATTAATTAACTATTAATTAACTTAGTCCGTTTAAATATTAAAAACTTAATATTTAATTCTCCTTAAATAATAAATAACTATTTATTATTTATTTTCTTTCTAATAATTAATACAAACTGATTAATTATTTATTTTTCTCTTTTTCAATAATTAAAACTACTGTTTAATTATTTCGCCTTTCTCTTTAATAATTAATCTAACTGATTAATTATTTCCACAAAGATTTATGGTGAAATCCAACTGTTCTGAATTGGGTGTGTAGCAGTGTGACCCTTTAGTCTCTTATAACATTGGATACAATATGCCCGTTAATTATCTTTGCACATAATCCAACAGACTCCCACTTGTGCAAGATAAGTAACAGTTACTGCATATTGTTAGCCTAAGGAGGTCCTTAGCCAGACACTTAGGGTAACCAGGTTATAAGAACTCTTATACCCCAAAGTAACTTGTGATAAAATTTCATATGCAACCTGCTTAGAAGTGACCTGTTATAAACTAACTGTTTATAAACTAAACTATCATAAACTCTCTGTTTATGAATGGGTACGTTTTTATATATACATAACTTGCATATATATAGGTTTGTCCCTTGCAGCGCGATATTTCAATTTTGAGCATGAGCATGGAGGAACTCAACTCAGAGACTCAAGAATTTTTTCATGACATACTTGATTTCAAAACTGCGTGATAAACGACAAAGAACAGATCAGTTCGTTTGGGCACGGCCGTGCACTTACCAGTTTCTCTTATCAGGGCCCGGAAATATCTCTTCTAAAAAGAAGGTGCAATTACCATCTTGCATATTTGCATTTGGAAATACGGCTCCCACTGAATCTAGACACACCCCTTATGACCACCCTGTTACGGTGTGGCGTTAGAGCTAGCTAAGAAGACAGTAGTTACCGTATCCCAAACCAAATACCTCAGGCTTAAGGATAACCTATGTGATTAATACTTTTGACATGAAACCACGAAGTATTATTCACAGTGGGTCAATCCAATATTCGTAAACCTAACGAATATCCGTCAATTTTGGTCCGCAAAAACCTTTTGCAGCTATATTCGACAAACTTTCGAATCTACCCCAAAATTACGATGACTTTATAGCCCTATCATAGTTCCCACCACGATAAGTAGTCACGGATGATATTTTGAATAAACCTAGTTTATTCCTGGATAAACCAAAACATACAAAATTGTGAAGAACAATGAAATTAATCTATACACCCTCCTCTATTCCTCTGTGGAATAAAGGTGCATGATTTCTACCATTTCATTGACTCGATTCACGGTGTCTATTTGAATTACTTATTATTTTGCATTGTAACTTATCACAGATTACAAAGAAAAGTAATATGATTATAAACCTAAAACACAAGACTAGTACCCTGAAGTACTCTTTCTTGGTTTTACTAGAAATCGTTTTTACAACCTAAGAACAATTCTAGATTTACTTATTTCACAAAATTCCTTAAACTTGGAGAAAACTGGAAAATAACTCCTTAGTTTCTGATTTTATGACCTTCCTGTAATTAAAACTTTAATTACATTTGTAGATAGATTAAATCTTACTAGATTTATCCATCTGAAACGATAAGACTTTCTTACACCTACTTGTAAGAACCTTGAAATTAGATTCCCTGTGTATGCAAACACTAATCTAACATCATTACTAAGAATGTTAAAGAACATCCTATTTTATCATTTCTAACGTTAACCAACCAACAATATTTAATTAAGCCGACTTACTGAACATTTTAGAACGTATATAATTTCAGGTCATAACTTGACTCGAAATCTTGCAATGATATCTTTATTGAGTACCTCCCAATAAATCATGCATACCATGGATTAGTTCTTTCTCAAGAACTTACTGTTTTAGATAGCTTCTAAAAACATCCAATAATTATATACTCTAAAAGTTCGATTTTGTATTTATCATACTGGTTAACAACAACCTTTTATTAACTCTGATAGATACATTTGTCAGATGCTCCCACTGTCTTTTATGGAAAAAGTGCATTACTTTAAAACATCCTTTTAGGCCTCAGTCAAAAACTTTGACTTCTATGCTTAAACCTTGTGTTCCAAACACATGTTTTAAAGCTTAGTTTTTGTAAGAAATTTATTCTATGAAACCAAGAACTTGGATCTTCATATATCCATCTTTCTAATTACAGAAAGTGGTTTCATTAAATTTGCAATGAGCACAAAAACTTTGTGAAGGCATTTCAATTTCTTTCTAAAAACATTTAGTATAAAACTTCCTTGATTATAGTAACTACCATAATCACTTTTATAATATCTTAAATGTTTTATCAAAAAACTATTTATACTTGGTAATAATGACTATTATTTTCACTTGTTCAAGACTTTGAACATTCACTTCTTCACTGAAAACTTAAATACTTGTTAAATTAGAAAAATTATCTAATTTTATAAACAGCACTTGTTTATTAAGTATTTTGAATAGTGGAGCTGGCATTTTATAATAACTACAACAAATCACAGCATAAGATTATTATGAATCACCAATCAAGTCAACACTTAACTTATTGGCACTCTTTCAGTCACAACTGGACTAATCATGATTCATAAAGTAAGAATATGTGCACGGATATATATAACCAAATAAATAAATTTCCATAAACTCAAAAAGTATCCATAAACCAACAATATAAAAATTGTTCAAATAAAATTAAAGAGTTTAATAAACTAGGAAATATAAATATTAATAATATCCGCATGCTGCACGTGTGATCTCCTTATGCTGGGCCGCATCACTTTCCATCTCCTCTTGCAATAAACGATTGCAAGATATTAGAATACTCGTAAAAACCTTTACAAGTGGAAAGTGACAAAGAAGCTACACGATACTTGAGGTACCAGCCTTGCCAACTGCCTCGTGACCCTTCGGGCAGTCTCTTTTCCAGTGCCCGACCTTGCCGCATTTAAAGCACCGATTCTCGGCTTTAGCTTTGTTCGGCTTCGGCTTCTTGCCCTTGTTGTCGTTATTAGCCCTGGGTGCACTCTGGCTGGGCTGGGCCTTGCCCTTTCCCTTTCCGTGACGCCCTTTCCTCTTCTTATGTCCGCCATGACCTACCATGAGAACATCCTTAGACTTGGTCCCGATACTCTGCTCGGTAGTCTTGAGCATTGAGTGCAACTCAGCCACGGATTTCTCCATGTTGTTCATGTTGTAGTTGACTATAAAAGGCTTATAGTCATCTGACAACGAGTTGAGTATCGTATCCGTTGCTAGGTGCAACGGAACTGGGTGCCCAAGTCTCTCTAGGTGGTCCATGTAACCTTTCATTTTCATGACGTGGTTACTGACCGAGGTCCCCTTACCCATCTTGCGCGAGTTGAATGCCCTAGTGGCATCATAACGCTCAGAGCGAGCTTGTTCCTAGAACATGTCCCTCAGCTGGTGGATCATGTCATAAGCAGGAGTCTCCATCATACTCGACTGCAACTCTGGACTCATAGTTGCCAGCATGAGGCAGCTAACGTCTAGGGCGTCATTGGATCGCTTCTGAAAAGCCTCCCTGACTTCTGCCCTAGCGTTGATGGCAGGAGGATTTCCTAGAGGTTGTTCTAGGACATACCACTTTCTCTCGTGCCTAAGCACGATCCGGAGATTTCTCTCCCATGTGAGAAAGTTAGGACCGACAAGCTTGTCCTTCTCAAGAATGGAGCGGAGAGAGAGGTTATTGGTACTAGTAACGTTGGTTGCCATCTACAAATTAAAACCCGATTTAATTAGTAATTGCAAATAAACTTTCTAATCATATATCATCAAACCCATAAATAATATATATTAGACCTAGGACCCATATTTCACATACTTGACGCAAGGTTTGGGCACTTCCCGCCAAGTCATGCTATTTCTGGTAGGTAACACCCTGTACCAATCGTACCTAACTGGTACGACTCCTAGAACCTCGTAGAGCACTTAGACCCAGTCTAGTATGTTTAACTCTACTCTAGTGCTTTTTGGGCCAGGACTCCCGATTATCACCAAAATAGATCGCACCACCTAAGACAACATGAATTATGGCCGGGAATCCCGATTATCGCAAAACCTTTCATGCCCCTTCCCGCAATGGTTTGAACCCGGATGCCCAAGGTTTGGGCACTTCCGACACCCGAGTACCGTTTAACAGTTAGGGTGTACCATTAGGTGGGTAGCACACTAATATAAGATTTTTCTTGGGTTTTATAATTAAGTTAAAAACTTAATTTTCCAGTTTTTTGAAAAACCATTTTAAAACTAACTGTTTTAAAAATACGATTTATATGTGTACCTAAACTAGGTGCACAAAACGGCCTTTATAAGTTCCAAACTTATAACCTTGACAAAACTTTAAATTTATAAAAATTTAATTAACACGACTAACAGCCTGTAGTCGTATTCTAGTTTGTCATAAAGCGCGTGGTTTTTCACTGTTTAATAACAGCCTGTTATTAAATCCCTTTTTATTTAGCATCATATAAGTGTCGCAAAAATATATGATAAAAAGTAAATAAAAGAAACACAACCACGCACATATAAGAGTAAGCATATAAAACCCTATAGTTTTGCCAACTAATCCTAAGGTCAAACGTAAGGACAAAGTGACTTGGATTCGCCTTTCTTGACATGCTGCTCCCACTAGCTTTGGCACCTCCCCGAAGTGTCCGTGCTTCGCGTATAGAACACCATTTACTTCGTCATCTTCTTCGAATCCATCTTGGTTGAGGGATTAAACTAACACTAGTCTATTACAAATACAATATTGAATGGGGTTGTAGGTGGCACGCAGGCCTCCCCGAACCAGTACAATATTACAAAAAAGGAAAGGATTGTAATTGGCACGCAAGCCTTCCCAAAAACCAAAATAAAAAAGAATAAGAAAAAACGAGTCCTAAGTCGGCAAAACTATAGCTATCACAACTACGCAATTATATATAAACACTATATATATAAAAGTCAACCACGCAGTTATAATAAAAGTAAACAATAAACTGTGTTGTTAAGCACACAACCTGGTTTGTCTAAAACTCTCTCATTTATCCTTTTGATTAATACCTATTAACCAAAATGAGAGTTATGATCTTCTAATTTATTTGACCAATATAACTTTTCAATAATCCTTTGAAAAACTTGGCCTTATTCAAAACTTGAATGAAAGCCTCTACGTCGAGTTCTTTTACCAGTTTTTCCAAAAAACTTAAAACCGACAACTTTGGTCAATAATACTATCTTATTTGTTTCTCCATTATATAAACTTTTTCCCCTTTTAGAATTTATTTAAAACGACTAAACTAGTCATAATAAATAAAAACTAAAAAATATATATATATTTTAACTTAAACTAATTAAAATATGTTGGGGAGATAGCAATATCAAACCTAAATCAAACCTGACTATTATGTAAAATAGGATTTGATGTTAACAAAACCACTTATTCAGTTTAGACTTAGTTAAATGAAAAACATGTGTTGTTTTTCACGTTAGACTTAAAGAAGCTGAACACTGAGTATCAGCCAAAGGACCAGCTTCAGAAAGATCAGCTGAGAAGAAAAGATCAGTCAAAGAGCATCAGCTGAGGAATCACACTGGATCAGCTGAGGAACCATCAGCTGATGAAGATCTCAAGATCAGCTGAGCAGTCAAGGATCAGCTGACACAATCACAGTTATCAGCTGATGCCACCCATTTGTCAGATAAGGTATTTATTACTTATCCAATCTTTTCCTCATAAGCTGACACTACTTAAAATGACTAGCTGAACCCTTGGGAACAGCTGACAGTTTAGTTTGATCAGTTTATTAGCTATACTTTGATTTGTATTGTTAGCTGAGCATCTCGATCAGCTGAGCAAATCTAGTCAGCTGAGTCTTTCACTTTTATCCTTAGCTGAGCAAAATTACAATTGCAGTTCAGTGTCCGTTAGCTGAGTCTTTATTGTATATCTCAGTTAATAGCTTTTCTATGTAATATTTTCTTAAAGTCAAAGGCAGAACATGTGTTGTTCTTATTATGCCTTAGATCTTTCTTTGTAAAAGTACTTAGCACTTTTTGTATCTGCAAAGAAACAAAAAGGATAGATCTTTATCCCCTGGAAAAGGAGAAAGATACTCTTGAAAAGAAGATCTCGAAGATATGATGTTAAGTATGGCTGGCAACTCCATACTTGGTAAAGTCACATCTTCAGAAAGCATGGTGTTGATTAAAGCACAAGCATGAAAGGAGAAGTTTACTTTTCCAAGATATAAAGGTAGTAGTTTAATAATATAATAATAGATAGTGGGTATACTCATTACTGAAAAGTGTGTTCACTTTACACACTTTGTGTATAAAGTTAACTTACTTTTCACCCACTAACTTTATCTATTATAATATTATTAAACCGAGTACCTTTGTCTCCTTCTCTCTTCATCAACCCGGACACACCTTGCTTATATATACTCATGCATGGAAACATGTTAAGTATGCGTTGAAAAGCACTGAAATCTCATAAGTTGAGAATTAGAAGAGTTAGCATTTTACTTTCAGTGTAACAAACTTGTTCATGTGTTGAACGTCTTAGACATTAGTTGTTTAAGATTATCATTGTCTATGTATTAGACAAAATTAGTTGCCACCTTTTATTGAACTTAGATTTTCCGCATCTAGTTCATGTAATTCTTGAGTAACATCAATAAGAATTATATAAAAGTAAACCGTGTGTCTCTTAAATTTTAATTTGCTAAAGTTTGTATTCAACCCCCCTTCTACAAACATTTGTTGTTGTAGTATCCATTCGGAACCAACAAAATATATAACACTAGCTTATATATTATCTTATTAATTTTATACCTTAAAATTAATAATCCTTTTGTGTTAATCCGGAAAAACTGTCTTGGGCCAACATCTCCCGTCAACCCGAGAAACCTACCAAGCCGAGACCCTCTTGGGTTGAAGACCCACCGGACCAAAATCACCTGGGCCGTAAGCCCTATTGGACCGAGAACCTCAATGGGCCGAGGACCTCACTGGGCCGAGGACCTCACTAGGCCGAGGAACTCACTGGGCCGACGACCTCACTGGGCCGGGGACCTCACTAGGCCGAGGACCTCACTGGGCCGAGAGCCACTTGGGCCGAATGCCCTTTTGGCCGAAAACAGTTATGGTCGCGGTTTCAATTTGCTTTTTTCTGATTTAACAAAAAAATATTTTAAATCCTTTTTAACCTATTAAAAACTAACTGTTTTAATATACTGATTAAAAAAACGGATTTAATTCAAAAACCAAAAACTATTAATTATTAATTTCAACAAAACTTGTTTTATTAATAATTAATTATCCTAAAACTAAAAAATTAACCTTTTAAACAAAAGTTTAAAATTTCTGGTTAAGATAAAGTTTTAGATAAAAGCTTATCCCTTTTAACCATTTAAACACAAAACTGGTTTAAACCTAACTGGTTAAAATCAAACATTTTATAATCTGGACAAAAACAGGAAAACTTGTTTTTATCCCTATGGTTTTCGAAAAATAGAGAAGAAGAAACAAGATGAAGAAGATCATATAACTATTTAAACAAACCAACTAATTAGATTATCTAGGTTTAACTAATTAAACAAACTGTTTAATTTAATCTTAATTCAAACTTATTCTTTATCCAAAAAAACGTGATCCTTTTAATCATTCAAACTAACTGTTTGAATTTTCTGATTAATAGGATAAACCTGATAACAAAACAAACTGTTTTGCTACCTTCTTGATTTTCGAAATTTCCAAGAACAAATAGTGAATCAAGAATAAAACCTTAATCTAAAAACAGATAAAAAACTAGAAACTATGATCATAGAGCCGAGGCTCTGATACCACTGAAGGGTTTTGAACACCTGACCAAACCACCATATGACACAAACTGTTCAAACCTAGGTTTGATTCCACTGGTTCAATCCTAAAAGCGGAACTGGATTGAACACAACCCTCTAAACCCCAAAAGGGTTAGGATCTTTAAACTTTAACTTGATCAACATAGTTCCTTAACAAACAATCCATAGATAAAAGGTTACAAGATTATACCTGAACGAACTTGGGATTGCTAAAGTAGTCCACCACTACTGCACCTCCGATTGAACTGGCTGCTAGACCGCTCCTGGATCACTAAGGCTTCAAAAACTCGAAAGCTTGAGCCTACATGTGTGTGTCTTCTTGTGCGTCGATTACCAAACACGCAAAACACCTTGGTGTTTTGCCTTCTTCGATCTCGGCGCAAAAGAGAGAAACCGAGAGAGAGAGAGAGAGAGAGAGTTGCGAGTTCGAGAGAGAGAGGGACGAGATCAATAGAGTGAGGTTGAGTGACGGCTAGGTTTTAATCCTTGTCTCTTGTTGTTAATCCTTAAGGGTTAACATATATTTATAAGGATTAACTTGGACATAAGCCTGTTTAATTAAAAGCCCACTGGTTTTAATTAAACTTTCAATCTCTTAACTTTGACCCCCTGGACTTTACTAGTTAATTAATTAACTATTAATTAACTTAGTCCGTTTAAATATTAAAAACTTAATATTTAATTCTCCTTAAATAATAAATAACTATTTATTATTTATTTCCTTTCTAATAATTAATACAAACTGATTAATTATTTATTTCTCTCTTTTTGAATAATTAAAACTACTGATTAATTATTTCGTCTTTCTCTTTAATAATTAATCTAACTGATTAATTATTTCCACACAGATTTATGGTGAAATCCAACTGTTCTGAATTGGGTGTGTAGCAGTGTGACCCTTTAGTCTCTTATAACATTAAATACAATATGCCCGTTAATTATCTTTGCACATAATCCAACATTCTAACCAACGACGTTCTCTCATATTCAGTTCTTTCTGAGTAAACACGTATTGAAAACTCTTATGATCAGTGCAAATAGTGCATTTCGTTCCATACAAGTAGTGTCTCCACAGTTTTAATGCAAACACTAGGGCGGCTAACTCCAACTCATGAGTTGGGTAGTTTCGTTCATTTGGTTTCAACTGTCTAGAAGCATAAGCAAATACCTTACCTCTCTGCATCAAAACGCATCCCAAACCGGCGTGAGAAGCATCGCAATACATAACAAAATCCTCTGAACCCTCACGCAACGAAAGAATGGGAGCTATTCTTTCTGTCTCAAGTTCAAGAACACAAAGGAATTCTCTCAAGTTCATCTTGTTGAGACTTGGAGATATTCAAGGTGTTTGCTTGGTTTTGATCTTGTTAAAGACTTGCTAGTACTTGTGGAATCTACTTATCTTGGGTGGACTTCGATAGAGGGATTCTACTTTGGATCGTTGTTCATCGACATCGAGTAACCGGGATTCTAAGAGACTTGGATTAAAGAGATCATCTATGGGGTACATCTCTTTCCTTCTTGTTATATATATTTAGTTGCTTTGTCGATGTTTAGAGTTTTGATCCATATGGTGCGTATTGGTCGGATTTATAAAAAATTTTGTTATACGTTTTTCGAGCTTCCGCTGCGCTCACGGTTCCGACAATACCTAACAGTGGTATCAGAGCCATCTCTAACATGGCTTTGCACTTTTTGGTTCATAACCGGAAAATTTTGTTTTCTAAGTTTATACTTGGTTTTGATCATCTTAGACCAAACTCGTTTTTTGGTCATATATGTATATATATATTTTTTGGATGAAAGTATATATATATATACATTTATATATATTTTTTGTTCTTATAATTATATGAGTTATATGACTTTTATGTAGTGCATAAAACCATATATTTATAAGTGTATATATATGGATACGTAATTTTAGTATTTATATTAAAATTACATATACATATAAAATACAAAGATTGTCTTGATGCAATTTGTGTTTTCAACAATCTTAACTAAATATATATACGAGATGTACATAAAACCGGAAAATATGTTTTCCTAAGTTTATTCTTTGTTTGGACCATATTTGAACGATCTTGATTTTGGTCGTATATGTATATATATAATTTTGGTTGAAAGTATATATATTATATATACATTAATATATTTTAGTTCTTATATTTATATGTTTTATATGACCTTTTGAGGTGCATAAAAAATATATTTTTAAGTGTATATGTATGGATACGTAATTTTAGTATTTATATTAAAATTTATATATACATATAAAATATGAAGATTGTCTTCATACAATTTGTGTTTTCGACAATATTAAATAAATATATATTGTTTATGATATTGTTGATTATGGTTGTAATCGTATCCGGTAATTGTTGCCCAATAGATCTTTGTGTTTAGTTGTGTTGTAATTATTTATTCATTTATTCGGTGGTTTTTACCACAATAATATATAATAATTCATTCGGTTAATAATTGTATAACTATTGCAACTTGCATGTCGTTTCTTTTCAAATATATGTAATTATAAAAAGAAAACCGAAGACCACCATTGATCGTAGATGAGATGACGGATTCAGTGGGAGCACACCGACATGGTCAAGGGTATATGTCCTTAGATTGACCAACTTCTTCCTATTTGGCTCACGGGAAGGACACATAGGATTAGGGGCAATTACCGGATTTATTTATGCGTGGTTGTTTATTATTTTATATTTTCTTGCGTGGTTGTTAAGTTCTTCGCATGCTAGAAAATTTTTCAAAATAATAAATATTCAAGAGTTTTGTTAAATTGCTTAACAAACCCCGCGTATACACGATTAACAAATGAATATAAAAATTGTTTTATGTTCAAAGTGAAATATATGTTTGTCACTTATTTGTGATATCAACCATTAAAAGGTTTTTTAACTGGAAAAACAAAAGACCCGTTTTTCTAATAAAAATGTAAATTATGCACCGTCCATAAGATGACTCCACCCGAATCTTGCGAAACATGGATGATTGTCGAGCTTAGCACGAGTCATTCCTTGCGTATCTGTGTGGAAGGTGTGGGTTACAACTCACAATATTGGTTGTCGAGCTTAGCACGAGCTAATATTGGTCGAGAGTATCACCGAGTATCTTGATGGATAATTTACAAATACAAATTAAAATCCTTGTTTGATTGTCGATCTTAGCACGAGTCAAACAAAATTTAAATTTGGATTTGGTGCAAGAAGGGATCAACATGCCAAATTGAACTATGAGTGTCAATAGGGTCCCGCAAATTACTAAGAATTGTAATCATGGATTTCAATCGGTAAAAAGTTTACCTGCCAAATTAACTTCATGAAATGATCCGCGGCGAACCCGTGACGTAGTGAAATGTAATAAGGTTCTTAGTCCTTGTTAAAATTTATAGTTTTAATTAACTATGGGTAATTATTTAAACAAGGATAATATATCAATCAACGAAAACGTATACTCTTTTCATAGATGACGAACGTTGACAATACCACATTTAATTATACACTCCATTAGTTTCTAGAGAAAAAGAAACTTAAAAAATATGAATTTAGTTGACATCAACAACGGGTGTTGACGATCGTCCTCTGCCATGTGTCAAAGCTGCATATTTTAAAGGAACTCTTTTTAAAAAGCCATCTGCTATAACGCGAATTAGATCACTAAATACGTTTTTGAAAAATGAACAAAAGAGATTTCCTACATCATATTGTAGACTACGAGTTCTAAGTTGTCAAAACAGTTTAAAGCAATTGAGTGCGAACAATATGATTAACCAATTGAAGGACTTGTTCAAACAAAGAGTTAGAAAGGAATTCTAAAAGGTGTTAAGACCTTAATCGGTTATTAGACGCAGAAAGATGGGAATATAAGAGTCCATATCCTTAAGATTAAGAATAACATGGACCTACGGAGAGGCTAGGATTCTACATAGGAAGGGAGCAAATGGTGAATTTATTTCTCCAATCCCTGTCCACGACATATGATCAAGTTCATTATGAACTTTCAAATGCACAATATATAGAAATCCTTAATAGAGCTTTATGGTATGATAAAGACTGCAAAGTCTGTCATGACTAAAGAAAAGCTCGTCTCGTCTATTCCTAATATGGCTACCAAAAAGCAAATAACCAAGAAACAGAAACTGACCTCAAATGGGAATTTTGGTTTTACCAAACCTACCATTAAAACATGGAGTATAGCACCAAGAGATGAGACTCCTCATGAGGTAGTTTGCTATTTATTCAAAAGATTACAAATTAGCGCCACCATATTTGCCCTATGCATCTAGATAAGCGAATAACTCTTTTAAAGAGTTAGCTCTACGACTTCAGATGTATTCATGATTTAACTTCATTGCTTTTCTACTTCTAAAAGCTAAGTTTTGAACGCTAGCTATTACATTCACATTTGTTGCAAAGTTATTTGCTTCAAAGTGTAAGTATTAAAGAAAAATAGAGACATGAGACATGGAGAGCTGGACCTCAAATGGAAAAACAAGCAAGTTGTTTCTATTGAGAGGATTGAAAGTTTAAAACTTGTCTATCCTTCCAGCTAATATATTACTTCAAATAGATATTTGTTTACATCCTACATGACTAAAAACAATATATCTATTATGCCTTGGTATACGATGTATATTATTTTGAATCATGTATATGTTTCAAATTTTATACATGTCATGGCATTTATAATAAGTGCATACTTAAGAAGTAATAAAATAATCATGAATGATTTGGATAAGTTACCCTTATGACGTAACGATCTAACCATATAAATAAAACTTGTATCACCAAACTCCGGCGGTTAGGAATTTGGAATCGTTTGACCACAGGTCAAATGTTGAGAACAAATCTTGTTTATCGGGCTAGATGACTTACACATCCTTCACTTAAGTATGTGAGAGGAAGGATAGCTTGTTGAATCACGTACACACTTGTGTGTAGACTATTCAAGCAAATCATAAGGTATAACTCCAAATACTTCGTTACCTTTACCAATGATGGTAGAAGATACGGATATATCTATTTTATAGATAAGTATTTGAAACCTTAGAGGTATTCAATACACACCATGAGGAAGTACCTGATGAACATAGATAAAGAACAAATGACACTCGAATCGAGTTACACAAAGGTTGATTGTCGAGCTTTATCCGAGTTAATCCTTGTGTGAACTTGTAGATTAAGTAAATATGTTCTAAATCTTATAACCATCAAAAGAATTATGGGATTGTTTCACAATTCACTCCTCGTAGGACACATTGTGAAATGGGGTCATCTTAGTGGAGGAATCGGACATTCTTGATATAGTCCAATAATTGATGAGTTGGACTTTAGTATCCAATTGTTTGGGATATACTAAAGTTGTGGCGGGCTATGTTATTAATCTTAAACCAATAAAGACGGTTAAGACTACACCTTAGAAGATGAAACTAGAAAGAGCATCTTTTCTTGTTCATCTCAAAGTATGGATTGTCCAAACCTACGTTTTAGACGTGAGGTAAGGGAACCTAGAATCTAGAGGTGTTACTCTATTAAGTATTCTACCGAGACCATAGGATATTTGTTTGACAAACTTTAAAGAACAAAACGTTTGTTACTTCAAGGACATGTTTCCTTACATGGAAACTAATATCCATGGATGCCTGTAGAAGTTAAAGTTAACCTTGAATGGAAGAACCTGATGTTGGCACTAGAACTCAATCAGAAATGATTGAAACTCAGCATAGCAATGCTGGAGAATCTGACATATAGTCATTACCTTTTAGACTGGTATATATATCTTCACATGACAAGATAGATATAGATCTCTATATCTATAAGAAGACATCTTGATACAGGAAGCGTAGTGAACCTAGAGTTCGCAATAAGGGAAAAGGCAATAAAAGAGAGATGCAATCCATATATGGGACTTGTTTAAACCAACACCTACTATCTTGATGGATGCTACAAATTAAAATTCTTGGATGACGTCGAGCTTAGCACGAGTCAAACAAAATTTTAGATTTGCATTATCTAAAGGAAACCTAAAGGTGTACATGGTTTTTTAGAAACAAGAAACCAACATGGATAAGTTAGACAACTTTAAATACTGCATGGTTGGAAAGGTTTTTCATGATGATTGACCAAGTGGAAGGTATCATTATGAAACTTTCTCCCAATGATTATGTTGAGTTCACTCAAAAACTCTAAGACATCCGTACCATTTCATGGTTATGATAAATTGATATAAAGACCACGTTCCTTAAAAAGAATCTATCTTGAGGATGTGTAGATAACACTATCTGATGGTCTCTTACATCAAGAGTATTTTTTTGTATAGTCTACTAGTTATAAAGTGTCTACGCTTGGACATTTATATAAGTATCTCAAATTTGGAATCTTTTATATGAAATCAAGTGTTTGAGTTTTCAAAAAGCAAAGATGAAACTAGAATGAATGTCAGAGCTAGTGGGAGCTAAGTTATAAATCTTGTAATAAAGTATGTTTCAAACATACATTGTATTGGAGAAAAAGTCCTAGTCTTGCTTTGTTTAAAGGCTTTACTTGGGAATTATTCGTCCATAACAATTATAAGATATACAGAACAGATTATGGAGTTCAAGAAATATTATGATATGTTCTTGGTAACTTAAAAAAAGAAAGAGCTTAGAGTAAATTATTACTCTAGAGCTAGTCTTTATACCTATAAGGATAACTGTCGATCTTGATCGGAGTTAGTGATCCTATAAAATGTGGAAATGTCAGATGGTTCTCAAAAGAGTCGTTGGCCCTATCAGATATCTTTAGAGATTAGTAGGGCACAATGGTTTTGAATAAGAACCATAAACACAAGCATAATTTACCATATTAGATTCTTCTGAAACTATGATCGTACAACGCTTGTATAAAGGACCATGGTTTAGCCAACAAACACTTTATGAGTGGTTTGTTTGAAGAAAGAGACATGGTCATCACAAGAGTATATACGGATAGCAATGTAGCCGATCCGTTAACAAAACCACTATAAAAAATGGAGCATGTTGCTCATTCTCGTGCTATCAGCATAAGATATGCAAGTGAATTGATTTAAAAATGTTTTTGATTAAACAATTGATATATGCATGATGTATTGGGAACTTAAAACAACAATGAAATTTATGTTTGTTTTGATTATATAGAAGGGATCTATATAATGCGCATGTAGCGACTACATTCATTTAGTCTTTACTGTGTTCTTACTTTGCATGTTTATTTCTTCCCTGAATGTACATACATTCTAAAAGTCCACAGTCAGTCACTCTTTATGGAAGAAATGTTTGAACTAAGACTGAGTGAAGTGATTGGTCAAGTATTCAATATTGATTGAATACAAAGGACGCAATACTTCGTCTATACTTGAAAAGAGTTTCAAGTGATTGGACGACCCACACCTGAGTTTACTTTGTGGATTATGTCATGAGTAACTTGGGATGATAATATCATATTATTCTTAGAACGGAGATACATGTTGTTTCAAAACATGAATCTATTTTACTTTGATTGCTTTCTAACGCAGTTCGTAAATGGCAGTTATAAGGGGAGTTCTTGGGTAAAACATGATTCATGTTATGGGGCTATGTAGTCAAAAGAATTTGTTCCTCTGTTTAGAGAGATATCCTATGAGCCCCTCGATGATTAAAATGCTGACACCAAATGCATGGTCGTGCTTAAAGTTATGTTGATTTTAGATCAATAAATAACTTATTATGTGGTCACCATAAATCAAAGATCGAGAAGTATAATAGTGAATGATCTGGAGATTGACACAATTCCATGTCTCGTATTCACAAAGGATATCATGAACAAAAGGATAGATGATCACTTATCTATAGGACAGTTATTTTTAAATTGGAACTTGTCATGGATGACATACCCTATGCTGACTTAGGGGAATAGATGCGTTGCTAGAGGCCAATCTATGTCTGTGTTACCTTTTGTGATCGTGTCACATTAAAGTGGGAGTCTGTTGGATTATGCCCGCTGACACACACGAATATATATATATATATATATATATATATATATATATATATATATATATATATATATATATATATATATATATATATATATATATATAACACTACTGATAAAGCATAGGCCTATTGGGTCACACCTAAGAATTGATTCCAGCGAAACCAAAGAACGAACACGAAAGAAACCAAAAAGTTACTACGTTTGAGCAGCCGAGATCTCAGCGAGATCAACACAATCTCGGCGAGATTTCCCTGAAGTCAGCTATGATGTATTCTTGCATTATTCACTTTTGAGTGGGAAATAATGATATAAACTTTATGTACAATATTAAGCACGAATTTTGGCCATTATTGATAGATATTATCTTAATATAACTCATGATAATGGAGGGCTTGATTTATCATTCATAATAATGCAAGGCTAACTAATTAATGGATCATGGAATGCTTAATGCATAATCATCCATTTGTTTCTCTCTCAAGTTCAAGAACACAAAGGAATTCTCTCAAGTTCATCTTGTTGAGACTTGGAGATATTCAAGGTGTTTGCTTGGATTTGATCTTGTTAAAGACTTGCTAGTACTTGTGGAATCTACTTATCTTGGGTGGACTTCGATAGAAGGATTCTACTTTGGATCCTTGTTCATCGACATCGAGTAACCGGGATTCTAAGTGACTTGGATTAAAGAGATCATCTATGGGGTACATCTCTTTCCTTCTTGTTATATATATTTAGTTGCTTTGTCGATGTTTAGAGTTTTGGTCCATATGGTGCGTATTGGTCGGATTTATAAAAATTATTGTTATACGTTTTTCGAGCTTCCGCTGCGCTCACGGTTCCCACAATACCCAACAATAAGCTGTCTTGTTCTATCACCTGATCATGGTGTCTTATCTAACTGATCATTTATTTATATATATTCTGTAGTTTAAATAGCTGATAGATCTTAATTTGTTGCATCAACGGATCATTCTGTGTTGTGTAGCTGTCTTGTTCTTATCATTGTGTGTTTTTCAGAAAATTAAGTGTAAATTGTGGCACTCAAAGAGAACAAGTGTTATTATTTTGGGTACCATATACAAGTCTGCTAGAAAACAAACTCTTCATAACGTACCACTTCCAAAGGATTGCTACAGAGTTTCAATTGACAAATCGTTATTGGATGCAGCATGCATACCAAACGTTGGAAAGAATGGTTTCAATACAGTCAAGGATATAGTAGGTGGATTTTGTGCATAGCCAATGGATCAAGTTTTTTTTATGAAAAGGTACATACATACATCTGTTTTATCAACCTAGCTATATATAGTATTCTTCATATTTAATGTAATGTTTGATACATGCGGATTTTATTTCCTACAGGAAATTACACCACCAAATACCGTAAAGAAGATTGGTGAGAACGTTGTTGCACCTAAATTACAAACAAAACGCAAAGGTGTTTATGTGACAACTGATAGCATTACAAAGAAAGCGAGACCCAACTTGAAGAGTCAAAAAAACTTTAGATTTGTGATTGTTAAATGTATAACTCGTTAAAACTATGATAGTGTACAATTTTATTGCATTCCGATTATGTATTTGGTTTACTTAAATACATTCCAATTTTGTTGTGTAATTCGAATTAGTTTTGTGTTTTTTCTTTTGTTATATATATATATATATATATATATATATATATATATATATATATATATATATAATTCATACTGTGACACAAGTTATTGATTTCTTAAATGTGACTAAAAGGTGCCCTCACATAATATGGTCACACTTATTCACACTTTCAGCCACTGTTTGGTTAATTCGATATGTGACTAAATATTACAAAAATGTCACACAAACATTAAATTCATGTAACCATTGGGTGAACAATAGTCACACGAAATACACATTTACATGACTTTAAAAAGTGTGACTAAATCCTCAAAAATAAAGTGTGTCGTGTGACTAAATATTTCAAAATGCCACACAAACATAAAATTAATGTGGCCATTGGATGAACAATATTCATACAAAATACACATTTACTTGACTTTAAAAAGCATATGGTCACACATTTTAACACTTTTGGTCACGTCTTAATTAAATCTATGTGACTAAATCCTCAAAAATAAAGTGCGTCGTTGACTAAATAATACAAAACGTCACACAAACATAAAATTTATGTGGACATTGGATGAACAATAGTCACACAAAATACACATTTACTTGACTTTAAAAAGTATATTGTCACACATTTTAACACTTTTGGTCACTTTTTGATTAATTGTATGTGACTAAATCCTCAAAAATAAACTGCGGTGTGTAACTGAATATTACAAAACGCCACACAAACATTGAATTCATGTGACCATTAGGTGAACAATAGTCACACGAAATACACATTTACATGACTTTAAAAAGCATATGGTCACACATTTTAATACTTTTGGTCACGTCTAATTAAATCTATGTGACTAAATCCTCAAAAATAAAGCGCGTCGTTGACTAAATATTACAAAACGCCACACAAACATAAAATTTATGTTGGCATTGGATGAACAATAGTCACACAAAATACACATTTACTTGACTTTAAAAAACATATGGTCACACATTTTAACACTTTTGGTCACTTTTTGATTAATTGTATATGACTAAATCCTAAAAAATAAAATGCGTTGTATGACTGAATATTACAAAATTCCACACAAACATTAAATTCATGTGACCATTGGGTGAACAATAGTCACACGAAATACACATTTACATTACTTTAAAAAGCATATGGTCACACATTTTAACAATTTTCGTCACTTTTTAATTACATCTATGTTACTAAATCCTCACAAATAAAATGCATTGTGTGACTGAATATTACAAAACGCCACACAAACATTACATTCATGTAACCATTGGGTGAACAATAGTCACAAAAAATACAAATTTACTTGATGTTAAAAAGCATATGGTCACTCATTTTAACATTTTTGGTCACTTTTTAATTACATCTATGTGTCTAAATCCTCAAAAACAAAATGCGTTGTGTGACTAAATATTACAAAACGTCACACAAACATTACATTCATGTGACCATTGGATGAAAAATAGTCACACGAAATACACGTTTACTTGACTTTAAAAAGCATATGGTCACACATTTTAACACTTTTTTTAATTACATCTATGTGACTGAATATTACAAAACGCCACACAAACATTAAATTCATGTGGCCATTACATGAACAATAGTCACACAAAATACATTTACGCTTGACTTTGAAAAGCATATGGTCACACATTTACGACCTATGGCCCTGGTCACACATACGCTGAAAAAGCAAGTGTGACAATATGCATACCGTCACACATTTTTCGAGTAACGAAATCGTGCTTTTCTACTAGTGTATAGTTGGTGTATAAATGTATATATACATGTGTTTAATAATTAAATGAAAATAAAACAAAGCTTAAAGAACAAAAACGGAAAAAAAAACAAAGCTTAAAGGACCAAATCAGTAAAGATAAAAAGCTAAAAGACAACTAACAACCAATTTGAATAGATGTTAGTGTAAAGGACCATTTAAGTAACAAAATGTCAACCATGAAGACTTTTGGAGTAATTATAGCTTTTTAAAGGATTAAATTAGCAAATTCAAGCAAACCACAGGGATTAATTTAGTAATTTACTCTATATTTTATGTTAATGAAAGAATTTCCTTTGAAGATGGAATTTATATCCTCTTTAAAACAAGTCTATCATATCGTATGTGATATTGCTAATTGAGTCTTGTTAATTAAAGGTAATTAGATTATGTTGTTTGATGACGTGTCATGATTTATATATTTTGGGCTTTTACTTGTATATTTGCTTTGGGTCCACCTAAGCTTCTTATTCATGTCTATTAGACTACTTCAATAACTTATCTCACTTATATTTACGAAAACCCATCTCCCCTTTACATAACAGCCTATAACTATTATTAACATTCAAGTTGCTCATTAACTGATTGGCAATCTAAATGACCCATCATCACATATATATAGTATCTTCATAATAGCAAACATCATTCTATATTATCAGTCCCATTTCTTTCCACATTCTGTAGGAGTCTAACATGTAAAACTTTACATTCATTTTAATGTGCATCTTATAAGCACAACCCTTCTTATATAATTATTCATAACTGATATTCTTTTACTATGTATAGATAGTTGTTGTGCTCAATTACTCTTCACCAATATGTTCATATATGACCTCAACTTTTTTAGTTAGATTTGGTTATCTGATGCATTCTGTTTGATTTTGCAAGACAAAAAAAAAAAAAAAAATTTGAAAGATGAATATCAAGTGTTCGATATTTTCTCTCACAGAAAAACCGGAGATATTGATATTTCAATGGTTAAGAAACTCTTTTCCATGATAAAATGACAATAGAGCATGTAATCGCGGTGTTACTTTTAATAGATTTTGTTTGTATGATTCACGGGCTCTATACTCTTAAAAATAGAATTTATAAGTAATTAACTATTTAATCAGAGGCGTAATTATTTTAAAAATATTTCATATGTGTCAACACTTCATTTAAAAGAAACACTATAAAATCTCTAATGTAAAATCAATGAACTTTTATTACTAAACCTTTTGGTGTTACTAGATCAATATCTGATCATTATCACATCAAATAGAAAATTCAAAGTTACGAGATAGGACAACCAAGCTAAACCAATGCCCAAAGCTTCTACCTACGTCACATAGGTCTCAAGACTTCCTACGGATACAAAAACAATAAACACAACGCGTTTGCTATATACATAGCTAGTGAGTATGATCAAAATTAAATTATGTTTTGAAACCGAGTCATCAAAATCTAAAACAGAAGTTTGAAGATAAACTCAATATACAAGAGCACACAAATAGCACATAAGGTTGTGGGCCAGTCATTAAGTGTTGGGGAAATAGCAATATTAAACCACAATTAAACCCATCTATTATTATATATAGGATTTAAAGTTTATAAAACTATATTCTTAGTTTTGAGTTCAGAATGTTGAAAAACATGTGTTGTTTTTCAAAACAGACTTAAAGAATTTTCTAAGTATGAAACATCAACTGATGAGTTAAAACATCAGCTGAACTCTAAGTATCAGAAGATGAATCAGCTTCAAAGGATCAGACGAGAAGAAAAGAGCATCAGCTGAGGATTTACAAAGTATCAGCTAATGGTTTACAAAACATCAGCCGAGGATCAAAAGCATCAGCTAGTGACACAAATCATCAGCTGAAGACTTCTCCAGCTCAGATAAGCAGTTTACTTTTATTAAAGTAACTTTTATAAGTTTATCACTCTACATGATCAGCAGAACATATTTGATCTACTGATCATATAGGTTGATTAACTGATTCTCTTTAGTCCTTATTTATTTCATCAGCTGAGCAAAAGTATTATTGCATTTTAGAGTTAAGTTTTATCAGTTGACCAGTGTTAAATATAAACACTTGGTTGTTTTATTCTTAAGTCAAGGCAGAACATGTGTTGTTCTATTTTGCCTTTAGAATTTCCTTTGTAAAAGTATTAGCACTTTTTGGATCTGAAAAGAAACAAAAAGGATAGAGTTTGATCCTCTGGAAAAGGTGAAAGCTACTTTATAAAAGGAAGATCTCGAAGATTTACTTCAACAACTAAGTGTGGCTGGCAACTCTTCTGAAGAAAGCATGGTGTTGTATAAAGTACAAGCATGGAAAGAGAAACTAGCATTTTCAAGGCAAAATGTATGGTTTTTATAATATAATAATAGATAGTGGGTTTTACCTTTACAGATAGTACAAGCACTTTATACCTTTAGCGTATAAAGTGAGTTTACTTTCTACCCACTAACTTTATCTATTATAATATTATTATTCCTATACTTTATTGTACCCTTCTCTTACCATCATCCGGACTCCAAGTTTTCTATATATACTCAAGCATTCCCCATGCTTGAACACATCGGTTGAACACTGTAAAATCTCATCAGTTGAGATTTAGAAGAGTTAGCAAAATATTTCAGTGTATACAAACTTGTTCATGTGTTGAACATCCTAAGCATTAGTTTGTTAGAATTAGCTAGTCTATGTGTTAGACTAAAAATGTTGCCACATTTGTTGAACTTATATTTTCCGCATCTAGTTCATGTAATTCGTGATTAACATCAATAAGCATTATATAAAGTACATTCGTGTGTCTTAATTTTTAATTAGCTAAAGTTTGTATTCAACCCCCCCTTCTGAAAAACATTTGTTGTTGTTGTATCCATTCGGGACCAACATTAAGCACACTAGTACAAAAATGACATTTAGTCACACCAAAAAAGTGTGACTGTATGCCTACGGTCACACTTTTTTTTTCATTAAAAGTGTGACCGAAGGTCGTGCCATTTTAGGCATGCTTTGGTCACACGAAAATTTAGTGACCATATCATTTAAAAAAATGTGACCGTAGCTTAAAAGTGTGACTATAGGGTATGGACTTTTCATTTTGAAATCAAACAATTCATCCGAAAGTGTGACTAAAAACCTTTTCTAGACACACAATTTTTTTATT
The DNA here is from genome assembly GCA_947179395.2 of Pulicaria dysenterica. Classification (NCBI taxonomy): domain Eukaryota; kingdom Viridiplantae; phylum Streptophyta; class Magnoliopsida; order Asterales; family Asteraceae; genus Pulicaria; species Pulicaria dysenterica. The sequence continues at coordinate 27,616,259 of OX359289.1, read as the reverse complement.
TGAGTGACTATTGTTAAGCCTACGGTCACACAAGTCTATTATAAGTGTTGTTATTGTTCAGCTTTTAGTCACACATAAATACTTAAAAAGTAGCTAAAACCGTTTTATGGTCACACAATGTTTTCAAAAGTGTGACTATCTATAGCCTACAGCTACACAAACGTTGTAACATCCCGTCATACCACGACACAAGCAATTCCCATGGGTCACCCATCCCTGGATTGCTCCAACCCAAGCACGCTTAACTTCGGAGTTCTCATAAGATGTGCCATGCTTGTGGTCCTTACACGCGTTGTGTCATTTAAAGCCAAAGTTTACTTATAAGTCAATCAAAAGTGTGACTGGATTGTTTTGGAAAAAGTGTGACTAAATGTTATTTTTGTACTAGTGTGTGACCGTATATATATCTATGGGCTCTTATAAAACTCTTCACAAATTTTATTCACATATCAGTGGCATATCATGATATTTGGTCATACTTTTTACGAGTGTGGCTAGTAATGGTCACATTTTTATGTTTAAGTGTGACTAAAGGTATTTACTTACTATGCAATTGTCACGTTTTTATGTTTAAGTATGACGAAAAGTATTTACTTACTATGCAATGGTTACACAAACAAAATATAAAGTGACTAAAAGTATTAAAAAAATTTAAAAATGACCTATAGTCACACTTTAAATCAAAAGTGTGACTTTGGTTTATTTTGGAAAAAGTGTGACTAAATGTCATTTTTGTACTAGTGTGTGACCGTATATATATATATCTATGGTCTCTTATAAAATCTATCAGAAATTTTATTCACATATAAGTGGCATATCATGATATTTGGTCACACATTTTACGAGTGTGGCTAGTAACGGTCATGTTTTTATGTTTAAGTGTGACTAAAGATATTTACTTACTATGCAATTGTCACGTTTTTATGTTTAAGTGTGACGAAAGGTATTTACTTACTATGTAATGGTCACACAAACAAAATATAAAGTGACTAAAAGTATGACAAAATTTTAAAAATGATCTATAGTCACACATTAAGTCAAAAGTGTGACTTTTGTTTGTTTTGAAAAAAGTGTGACTAAATGTCATTTTTGTACTAGTGTGTGACCGTATATATATCTATGGTCTCTTATAAAATCTATCACAAATTTTATTCACATATTAGTGGCGTATCATGATATTTGGTCACACTTTTTACAAGTGTGGCTAGCAATGGTCACGTTTTTATCATTAAGTGTGACTAAAGGTATTTACTTACTATTCAATTGTCACTATTTTATGTTTAAGTGTGACTAAATGTATCTACTTACTATGAAATTGTCACGTTTTTATATTTAAGTGTGACTAAAGGTATTTACTTACTATGCAATAGTCATACAAACAAAATATAATGTAACTAAAAGTATGACAGAATTTAAAAAATGACATATAGTCACACTTTAAATCAAAAGTGTGACTGGTCTGTTTTGAAAAAGTGTGACTAAAGGTCATTTTTGTACCAGTGGCAATAACATCTCCATGTGGTAGCTAGCCACGGTCAACACTTTCACAAACGCGGAATAGCCACATCTCCTCGTCTAGGTAGGGAGCACATAACATTACTTCATACAATGGTTACCTGAAGTAGTGATTCATTCCTACAAATTCACGCGTGTATACTTTGGTTTAGTTCGCTTGTTAGCCTCTTGAACCACAAAGTCATAATGAGTATTCATCATCCCGACTCCACCAATTGCAACATCCTTCATCAACACTACGCATGTGTGACATGGTTCGGTACATCGCAACTTCTTGAACCACAAACGCCTGATAATGGACAAAAGCATTGGATGTGCAGCTAAATCAACAATAGTCCGCACTATAACTCAAAACACAAAGGCCAACAAGGAGCACGTACAAGCAACCAAGGCCAAGTATTTCAATTCAATAATCAATATTCAATTACGGCATCACGATGCCCCAGATCACGAAGTCCAAAATTTACAAGCATCACAATGTGCAATAGGCATCACATTATGCATAAATCACATAATCATCATACCATGAACGATTTGAAATAACACAATAAGCATAGAGTAATCCTACATGGAGTGTCTTATTTCATATGCCCTTATGAAGTACCATTACCTAAAGAAATATGAGCCTCTCATATATGGAGCATTGGTCTCATTTGACATCCATAAACAAAAATTTTCAACATTGCAATAATATACTATGATGTCTCACTCCTTAACCGCATAGATCAAATTGGCAAACACTAACATACATAAGCATGATGAATTTTCAATACTCTTATGAAAAGAAGTATCTGCAGGGTGTACTCACCTAAGAGTGTAATGATGTTAACTACCTAACAAAAAGCTCACAGTCAACACAAGAAACCTCGTGTAATTAACCATATCGAAGAGTCACAAAGATGACTTAACAAATCAATGCACCCGAAAAGATTCAAAGTCCTAAATATGTTCAAACACATGTTTGAACCGTTAAAATACTTTAGTTTAACCACTTATGATCATCAAAATCAATCACTTATAGGTTAAATAGTCAAAGAGGGGTCAAATAATAGATTATAAGAGTTAAATGGTGCTTCACCCCGCGACACACAACTCCTCGCGTAGCGAAAGTATCATTGGAAAATGTTTGGTCGACAGAAGCGCCGGCGTCGCATCACGAACCACATAATTTGTCACGTCGTAATATATGCACAACAACAGTTGTTTCTTTGGTGACTTAAATTTGACCATATCTTTTGATACCATATTAATCATAAACGATTCCAACTCAATATCAACCCAATATTATCCCCAAAACAAGTTTAATTTAAGCTATAAATATTAGCCACATCTCAATTGGGTATAGGAACCTAGCCTTCAGAGCTTTGACCCATTACACAAACAATTGACCTCAAGTTCAAGCTACCTAAACTTGGCTCTTACCAATCAATTGCTAATTTTTCTAAGTAGCTTTTCAAAAAAATCAAACTTTCATATCTAAACAAATATGTAGTTATACTCTATCTTATATAATTTGACCCATAATGACCCATTTGAATCAGTATTCATATCAAAGAAGCATAAGGTCCTAGTATTTCTCTTCAAGCAATGGCCAATTAAGCATTAGTTAGGTTGAGAACTTACTTGAACACATGAACCAGGTGTGGACCGGTTTCACTTCATGAATCTGAAACCTCAATGATCACTAATTAGGTCATATATAACACTCCAAAGTGAGCATCAATTCAATCATGCAGCTTCAATTCTTCAACAATTTATTAATTTCTATACTCATTTTCATCTTCCCCTCTTTCTCTCGAGTGTTCCAGGTAAAATAAGACTCAAATGAGTTAAGATCTCAACCTTGAGGTTTATATAACCTACCATTACAATTTCAACCGCTGAAGTTTCAAACTTGTAATCTTTAGCCCCCTAAGATTTTTCAGATTATGGCTACATAACTTATATCGAACATGCTTAAATAACATATGTATCAAGTTTTCCAATAAATGCATTTCAAGCTTTCAAAAAATATATATAATTATTCGTTAATACTCCATAATTATAAAAACATAACAATTATTATAAAACATATTTTATCAACAACATTCCAATGTTATCACATTAAATCCTAATAAAACTCCTTACGGATATATAGATTACTTGATTAGCTTGTTATAACGATCCAAAAAATTTAGGTATGTTGCACGCTTCTTATTTAGTTGTTTTGTGATACATCCTTTACACGAGGTCATATATGTTAAAAGTTATCGATCTAGTTTATGATGTCTACATGTTATTATGTTATTACTATAATTTGTTAATAAAAATAGTTTCATTGTTGGTTTTTGGCATTTGATCATCAGCATATGCACTTTGTTCTAAAACAAATCAAGGCTTGTAATTGTGGCCCATGCCCATTGCATAAATTTTTAATACTTTTTTTTATAATATAAAAAATGACAGGTAATAATATGTTAATCTTCATTTTCTACACTTTTATGTACTAACTTTCTCATGTCCGTTTCTTGGAATCATTATGCATAAGGCGAGTTTCCTGTATATTTGATTTTGGCTCCTATTATTCTCTAATGAGGTCTTTGAATTTATTTTGGCTTGTGTAAGTTGTCATGCTAGGGCTATATGGAGAATGGAAAACAACCACCCTATAAGTTGCACATAGGAGAGATTCTATCAAATGTGTCTACGATTAGTAAGCTCCAAATTATTGGAACTCTTTTGTGTGGTAAAAGGTTCGTCAATGCTTAAGAATATTGTCTTTCGAGGAATTCCGTGTTAATGATCTAATAATTGTAAAAGGTTATGGTACTTTGATGTAAACTTTGCATAATCCATAAATTAATAATCTATTTTGTTTTAGAATTTTTATAGTACGTCTGTTTTGTTTTCAATTATAATATTTTCGATATGTATTTCGTATAGTAGTTTAGTATTGTCTATTCAATCTACCGAACTTCTTATTGCATTGTCACACACTAGTTCATAAATTCTTTAGGTTTGATTGTCTATATTGTTATCTAATTATTTGACTGTCGATTAAGTACATTATTGTTCGAAAATGGGATAAATGTATCCATCTGAAAAATATGAATGTTGATTAAAAATGATGAATGCTAACATTTACTAGGTTAAGTAACTTTTTCGCTACAAAACAGCACCCCTTTTGTGCCGGACGAATCCGTAGAAAAAGGATGTTTCTCTCGGATTTCCCACGGAATCGACCGTAGCTAAAAGTTTCGTGGGAAAACCATTTCCTTCGGATTTCCCAAGATTTTTCCACAGAATCCATGAAAAATCCGTTGAAAATCGGCTTTCTGACTGAATCTATGGGAAATCCGTTAAAAATTTCCCACGCAATTTGATCCGTGGAAAATCTGTTTCTGATGCCTAATTTTCTTATAGTGTTTAGAAAAATATGTGTGAGATTTTTTATTTATTATAACGCTAAACAATGTATATAATAATGTTTCTTTATACTATTATATACACTTATCAAATAAAATCCAAGACAATAACCAGTATTTGGCCGGGCTGTTAATTACTAGTTTATATATATTACTATTCTGTGTCTTAAAATTGAAAGAAAACTGTTTTTAAACTCAAATGAACCAGCTCACCAACCAAAATAAATAATTATGAGCTAAATGCTAGAAAAAAAGGACTCTTTTAAGAAAATCAGGATACTAATCGACCTGTAACTAATAATGACTAGTAAACGTGAACTCATTGCCAAAAATTGCATTTTAAAGCTATTTAATATTTTGCCAATTGTAAGAAAAATATATCAAATTTGACATAAATGGACCGGGTCACCAACCATGTTAACCAATTTCGAGCCATATTGAAATCAACAACTACATCAAGGGCTATAATGTAAATTTACACCAAATCATTGCAAGACTCATGTCTTATCCCAAATGTACATCATAAGCAACAAGCTTTCTTTACTTATAATATAAATACATATAGATGGAAGATAGCTAGATAGATCACCAACCAAATTAAGTTTCATCAAATTAACTTGGTTAACATAATATTCCATCCAACCTCCATCTTTTTGCAATGGCCTCTTTCTTAACTTTCTACCTCATTTTAACACTCTTATTGAGTTATAACTTGTATGTTAACGGATGTTATACGTCGATCATAAGCTTTGGCGACTCACTCGCCGATACCGGAAACCTGAAACAAATTTCCATGAAAACCGATGGCGGGGCACCTCATTTCTTGTTTCCGCCATATGGTGAAACGTTTTTTCACAAACCCACCGGGCGTTTCTCTAATGGCCGTCTAATCATCGATTTCATTGGTAATATATGTATATATAGACACATGAGTTAGATTATCTGTTGGAGTTAACTTTTGTTGTTTGTTTTTGAAGCCGAGAGTCTCGGGTTGCCACTGACACCACCATCTTTGGCTAGAAACTTGTCAACCGGGTTGGGAGAAGGAGTGAATTACGCGGTGGCCGGTGCAACGGCTTTGGATGCGTCGTTTCATGAAGCAAGAGGAGTTTATGTGAGGACGAATGCATCTTTGGGAGTTCAGTTGGGGTGGTTTAAAGAATCTTTGTCTTCTATTTGCTCTACTGTTTCAGGTAATTACTAGTTACATTCTTCATGCACTTTATTAATACTTAAACTATAATATCATATCATATCATATATAAAGATAATAAAGTAAGTGGTGTCTAGTTGTCTACTATATTTAGTAAAATTTTGATACGACACATTTGGTGCCTTCTCATATAATATTTCTTCCATTTCTTTTACTAAAAGTAAACAATGAGTTTTGTTTTTTATTTTGTATAGTTAATTTTACATTAAATTACTCCAAATATAGTTCTTAGTATATATATGAAACATTAATCTCCATATAACCTGCCGGGTAGATCGATTATTTATCTCCATATATAAAAGAGGTTAAGAGAAAAGACTTAACGCCATAAGCTTTAACCAAAACAAACTACTTGGATCTATTGTTATATGTAATTCAGGTTGATTAAAAAACTACTTTTAAGAAAAGGATTTATTATTGTTGGGTTTTTTTTTTTTTTTTTTGAACTACTCTATTAGATGATTAATTGGGTATTACTTCTAATAACCAAATTAAAAACATATTTAATTATCTAAATTGTTACAGACTAATAAAGGAAAGTACATATAATGTTTCAAGGACTAATATTTAATCATGGACCACCTTTGAGGCTTTCATGAAGTATCCAAATATATTTTTGGTGTACAAATAGAATAATTATTGAGCATGCTAATAAATCCTATCACATGAGGAGGTGAATTAATATCTTGATAGTACGAAGTAATGATCTTATATAATGTTTTTTTTTTTTTTTTGAATATCTTCTGTATTTATATCAATATATTCTTTACTATTTATATCTACATATTCATTAGTACGAAATTTAAACCCAAAATTTTAAGGATTATATTAAACATGAATTCACCGTCAGATCAAAAACTCTTTGATAATGATCATATATTCCTATAGTTAATCTCCATTAGCATACATTCGTTGATGATCGTCCATACTTTAGAAGGCAATGATTAATCCACGGAGGTTTAAAATTATGGTTTATAAATCATCACCTTTTACCATGTAAATTAAGTGTTTATTACTTAATTATAGTGTATAGTAAAAAACAATTATGTATGAATCAACTTTCTCAAATAGAACCTTTGTTCGTTGTCTAGCTTGGTGCACTCGTATATATGACTAAACATTAGTATAATTAAAAAGATTTTGGAACGAATATATTATATATAACTAGATTTAGGGACCCGTGCACGCACGGATAGTTTAAAATTAAATTTTAAGCAAAAACTATGTAAACGAAAAAAATAATAAAGTACTTAAGTAATGCGTAAGTACAATACATGAATGAAATGATATCTTTCGTTAAGTGCAATACATGAATGAAAGGATATATTTCGTTATCGACATTAGCTATCAATCCAATGGGTATATTAGGTTCAATGTCATGCCTCACGAAAGACGGTAACTCCTACAGATGTTAAAAAAACTATTAGTATAATCTGTAAAAAAAGTAAATTTAGTGTTATATTAAGATATTTAATATAATTAGTTTGACATGACGTTACCGGTGCGAAAAGTGGAATTGTTTTCATTTTTAAAACAAACTCCATCTAAGTGCAAATAAATGAAGTTGAATGTCATTAAGAGATTACAATTTATAAACTTTAAACATTATTAGTAAACAATAACATGTTGAATGTAAAATAAATATAAAAATAAAAATAGATAGTTATAAATAACAATATTACAAACGAAATTATATAGTTATTTAATACAAACAACCCACATTTATGCATAAAACATACCCAAATCTACCCGTTCAAGAGTAAGTTGTTCAAATTGTCACTTTTGATGCGCGGGAAAGTAAATCACAAATCCATCAATTAAACACTACTACACCAGATAAATGAATTTTCTAAAGAAAATATATTTATTTTGATAGAACAAAAGTTCAGAGCTTTTGATAAAAACCTGTAGGAAGCTACAGATTTCCTCGGAGTTATGTGCACACAAAAAGAACAATTTGTAAATAAAAGTTGTAACAATACAAGTCCCAATCAAAGATGACACACAACATTTAAAAAAACAGCAAAAAAAAACACATTAACAATATAAATGTTTGATGCCTTTTTATGCTTTAAATCTTCATTAGATATTCACAAACATAAACTATCACATAGAAGGTACTATAACTCACTAATATGTTGTAGATATATATTATCATATATTTTTGAAGTAAAAAATACCTCATAAAAAATGATTAATGATTTAGTGATTTATAACATAAAAATTAGCCATAGATATATTCACCGGTTTATAGTTTTATAAATAAGATAAGCAAGAAAAACATATTCTCATATAGAAAAAGATTAAATGTCATTACATTTCAAATATAAAATTAAAGATAGTAACTCCCTTTTTTCAATGGTTATAAAATATACTTTTTACTACTAAAAAAGTATTTTTTTTTTTTTTTAGTTTTGTGCTATTACGGTAAAATTTACATCAAAACGTAGATAAAAATAAGACGATTATAAATATATAATTATATTCATACCAATCATAATATATTAAAAGTTATAAAAGAAAAACTACAAATATATACAATTAAATACATTTATTAAATATAAATATATAATTTATAAAAACACCCCTTATATATTTTCATAAAGATCCCCTATAATTCATTTCATATACTCTTTTAGAACTATACGAATAATGGAAGTCAAAATTAAAAAATTTGGTCAAAATTGAGAAAATAAAAGGTTTTGATTGATTAATTAAATTTTATTTATGAAATCTTTCCCATATTTAATTTTCTTTTAATATATATATTTTCTTTTAATATATATAGATAGATATATATAGATATAGATATAGATAATATATATCATAACATATTACTAGAATACACTTACGTTTTTTAACATATTTATTGAATATTTCCTATTCATTTAATATTATTTTTGTTGAATTATGCATTCCTATCATATATCTTAGCTAACTTTATTAGTTTTATTCTAAATAATGTAAACCTTTTTAGGAAATATTAAAAACAAAATATACGTTTTGATATTAGGAGTATGATAATCGGAACCATTAAACATTGTGGATAAAAGCAAAAAGACAATATTAACCTCCAAATCAAAACTTTTTATACTCAACTTTTCCATGTTTGTAAAAAAATGCACTTTAATTATCTTTTATTTACAGGATAATTATAAGCCTAGCCCTTAGTTAGAGCTGTGAATCAAAATCATATATCTGTATATATACTAAAAATTATATCTTAAAAGTTATAAAATATCTGTATTTATACCAATTAAAAATTATATTTTAAAAGTTATAAAATAAAAAAAGGACAAATAAAAGAATTATTAATATATAATAATAAAAAATTAAAAACTAACACGTAAAAGAGAGGTGCTTTAAATGAAAACTTAAAAAAACCACGCACAGACAATAAGTTTTACATGCTTTGTACTTAAGGTCGCTTGTCATTCCGCCAAACTAAGTTACTGTCATTAGAGATATGGCTTAAATAAATATAATAAGAAACATGTTACCCATGCTATGTAGCAGGATAATAACTAATTAAGTTTTTATTATATATATATACTTCAACTTTTTTTTATTAAAAGGTGTAGAATTTTAATCATAATTTTTTCCATCACTTTTGTTAAAATGAATAAACATCAAACTACAGTTTAATTTCGTTTCGTAAAATAACTTTATTTAAACTTTATATTTTTGTTTTCTTAGTATAGTATGGTTGCTTTTTAAAAAATATTGTTTTATAGAAAGAGAAAAAAATACTTGTTTGTTTAACTTATAATACATAGTACAAATGAAATGTTAACAACTATTATAAAATAGAAACAAAATATACAATATATAGATAAAAAATCAAAGAATCTTTCGCTTACTTAAGCTGTAAAAAAAAGAAAATGAAATATGGTATGTGCAAGATTCGAACACTAAACCTTATATTCTTTCTACCCTTGAGACTTACCACTCTGCCCATTTAGTTTCTAAATCAGTAATATTAATTCATTAGTAAGCACCTATAGAAATTAAAGAAAAAACGCTACAACCAAGACTGCAAACACGGGAACTGTTACTTAGATTGGATGGTTTTGCCATTCCACGCAAGCATGAGTACATTCTTTTTCCAGCTGCTAGATATATACGTATAATAATTAACATGGAGTTAGAGTTCATTAACTCCTACTAATTGTTATTATGTATAATATGTAACCAATATTTAACATCTTTAAAAAGTGATATATAATTATCTAAAGTGAATGATAATCATTTATTACGGCTCTTAAGTTTGTGTTTATTAATTACATAATATATAAAAAAAGATAACAACTTTTAAACCTACTTAAATTTAACCACCACGAGACTTGGATCCATGTATACAATTTTTAAGCCTGTGTTTATCAGCCATGATATATAAAAAATTTTAACGTCTTCTAAATTTGTTTAGTTTTTATTTATTATGAGACTTGAATCCATATATATATACTTAATATTTTTAAACCGAAGGGTCCTAACTCCCGATAGGAATTTGGCGGATGGTGTTTTATCACATGCATTTAGTTTCAAAGACAATGCTTTTAAATTCTTTTAAAGGGTTTAGTTCAAATATATCTAACTTGTCATGTTTTGTTATTGTGTGTATAAAACTTACAATTTTTTATTTTGTGTATCAAACCTTTAATTTATTGCTATTGTATATATTTAGGTTACATAAATAAGAAAAAAAATGTGCAAGTTTAGTAAATACTATAAGAAGACATTAGATATAATAACAATAATTCAAATGTTTGATACACTAAATAGAAAGTTTTAAAGTCTGATACACAAAAAGTGAAATTTGACAGGTTAAATACTTTTTGGAAAACCAAATCCATCTAATTCCTTCTTGTATAAATAATAATTAGAAGAAAACTACAAAATATTTTAATAGGATACAATTATATCTATGCTTAGCTAGAACCTAATTAAATAAATAATAAATACTTCTGATGTTTATGCATTAGCTTAGTATATATTTTATAATGTAAAAAAAAGAATTGGAAGAGACGGTGGGGGCTACAAGTAAGTTAGATAGTTTTGAGAAATTTCGGTTTTCTATTGGCTTGTTATTTCATATATATATATATATATATATATATATATATATATATATATATATATATATATATATATAAATATATACAAAAGTTCATGCGAGAACCGTTGTTAACGCGAGAACCGCGAGAACCAATCTAAGCCGTCAAATTCCCCCTCCTTCAATGTCATTGCCCACCCATGAATTCCTCACATGCACCCTGCCACACCCTATCCCTCCACACTCTCCATCCGTTTAACTTCCCATATCCAAGGAACGGCTGAGATTGGTTCTCGCGGTTCTCGCACTAACAACGGTTCTCGCATGAACCCTCCCCTATATATATATATATATATATAATACATCCATGAAACTAAAACTTATAATCATATAAATATACTTTTTAATACACCTGATACCTACAAACCTATAAGCTCTTTCATCTTTAAGTATATCTGTATAAGTTAATAAGATAATAGTGATATACTTTTGGGCCTTTTGGCTATTAAATACCACTCTTAGTTTTTGTTTCATTGGATAATAGAATACTCATATATGTATTTCTACCTTATCCTATTTAACTTTTAGATTTTGTTTTTATTCACTATTTATAAGCTGATTTCTTGGTTAATCAATTGAAAATCGATCGCTTCACATTTTTTATTGCCTCTAATAAAAAGATAAAAACGATAGGGAATTTAGTAAATTATATATATTGATAATTTTAATTTTACTGTGTATTATATAAAAGTATCCATATAATCTTTTTAATTTCATGTCTCTTACCTTTATCTTTTATATATATATATATATATATATATATATATATATATATATATATATATATATATATATATATATATAAAGAAATTAGTTATGCTTTTATTATTTTATTTTTAATTTTTATCACCGATTATTTCTTTCTTTTTCTCAAACGGTTTACGAATATGTTGCTTCTTAAATATTATTATATTTAGATGATTTAGTTTATTAACACTTAACTATCTAACAAAAATATTTATTAAAATTATTTAGTAGATATATATGGTTATTTTTATGATTAATTTCATCAAAATGTATGCGATGTGGGGTGAGATTGGCGGGGTTGGGAAGCCAAGAGCCCCGAGGGGAAAGAGGAGATAAAGTAAGATATGTATTTAGTGTGTTGCACTTTATACTTAGATGCGTATTACTTTGTGTGTTTTCTTTAAATATTTAATAAAAAAGTTGAAGCAAAGATGGAGGGTCGGAACATTAGCTGGTGGTTGAAAAATAAATATTATCATAAATATATGTTTCGTTAATGTGGCGGCATAATAGAGACCATCTCGTTGCTTTTAATCTTAATAAAAGCAATGCATCCTTTTGTGATTGTTTTTCAAAAGTTGGTCATATTTTATGCAATAGAATAAAGGGCGTGGATATCACTAAAATTTTGTAGAAACTATGAGTAATTTATTGTAGTTTTAAATAAGCATTTCTCTTATTCTAAAATCAATGTCTTGATCCATAACTTTGAGGGAAGAAGAGAACAATAGCCTAACAAGGCTATCTTTCGGCTAACCTAGCCTCCTATGTCTCTCGGGACCAACAAGGGGTCCATTTCGTCGTCCAGTAGCGACAACTATATATATATATATATATATATATATATATATATATATAATGCAAAAGTTCAAACGAGAACTGTTTTTAACGAATGATTGACTCCTTAATAGGGATATTTTAGTAATTTATATATTCACACAACTGTGAATTGCGCCCGGGTGCGACGTCATTAATTTGCAAGCATAGATTTTTTCAAATAACCCTTATTAATGTGTCATTAATGAGCAATTAATGAGCTGCCAAAAAATCTTTGTCATTGATTAATTTTAATCAGGAGTTAAGATTTGTTTTCGTAATTCTCATACAAAAAAACGGTTCTCATTTAAACTATCCTATGTTTAAATAACTAGAAAATTATTAAACAAGGTGGTTACTAAAATTCATGTGAGGGGATTTACAACATAACATCGATGTGTTAAATATAAAAAGAAAAACCTGCCATGTTGCAATTGCTTTTAATCCTTAATATATTATGATGACCGACCCCCTCAGGCCTCAGCCATTTCATTCGTAAGCCAAACATGTGAAATCTAAAGATGGCAGACTTTTATGCTTCCTGACCCTCTCTAACGTACTATATATGTATTTATGGAGCCATTATTAACTCAATTATATAACTTATAATTTTAATAAGCCTGAAAATTCAGTTGTAGCTTTTTAGTAAGGGGATTTGATTCTTACACTTATAAATTTGATTCATTCACTAAAGGTACAACATCTTTGAAGCTATGTTACAAGTTAGTGAAATATTAATGTGTAGTAGATGAATCAACTTTATAAGTGGAAATATCATCTCCCTTTAGTAAGGGTGGAAACTTGTCTTATTTGGGTTGACTAGGGTTGTGAGTTGACATGTCAAAAACACATGGTTCAAACCCGATTCATTTATTTATTTGTGTTAGAAATTTAAACATTAACCTGTATGAAGTCGTAAACCCTAAACCCGATCTATTTATCTATTTGTGTTAGAAATTTAAACATTAACTTGTATGAAACCAGCGTACCTGTTTAATTATACGGATTAATGTGTTGACAAATCTTTTGCAAGTTGATAGGGGTTATCAAAGGGTTGACGGGTTGATTGTTATAAATAGATAAATGGACATCAACAATTGTTTAGAGAATTTAGCTCAATTCTTTTTTAGCCGAATTTATAATATTATTAATTGCAAACAAAAAACATGTACTTGGGAAAACAAAAAACATGTACTTGGGAAAATGTGTAGCACAAAAAAGTTTTCCTAATATTTGACTAGTAGCACCATGTTAAAAACCTCAAAATTTCAAATATCCAGTGTTCTACCGATTGATGACACGTGTCATCATTCCAGATCACTTGGATCCACCCCTATCTAGTAGTGATGATCTACGAAATATAATTAATTAGTTCATCATGTCAACTAGGTTTCTATAGTAACTTTCAAATGTTACACATAATGCTGTATGTTTTTTCAGAAATTTAGTAGTTTCACAGCTGTTGGTTGTTTGTCGCATATGACATATCTGATATGTTATGCCTATTTTTGTGTATTTAACAAAATCTGTTGAATGATGTTACTATTTGATGACTGTTCGAGTTGTTTATTTTTCGCATCGACTTTATTCATCGTAAATTATGCAGACTGTAAACAATTAATCGGGCGTTCGTTGATTCTCATGGGAGAGATTGGAGGAAACGATTATAATCATGCATTAGAATGTGGAAAACCTATTAGTGAAGTTGAAACATATGTTCCATTTGTAATTAAGGCCATCATCTCAGCAATCAATGTAAGTATACTCAAATATACCTTTGTTTTTCTTTGTACCATACTTGTCTACATATATGAATACAAGAATTTGTTTAAAAATGGTTTATAAGTCGAAAATTGCAGGAACTTATCGAGTTAGGTGCCGAGACACTTGTTATACCAGGAAACCTACCAATCGGATGCTCGGCGACTTATTTGACCATCTTCTATGGCTCTAACAAGGTGCGATATGATAACTCAACGGGATGCATTTCAGAGTTAAACAAGTTTGCTGAGTACCATAATGAGCTTCTAAAGACAGAGTTAAATCAAATCCGAGAGGTTCATCCCGAAGTCAACATCATCTATGCGGACTACTACAATGCTGCTATGCAAATCTTTCGCTCTCCATACAAATATGGTATATAATGTTCCTTTTAGACATGGATAGCAAAAATATTACAACTTGCAATAATATAATACTCCCTCTGTCCCAAAATTATCATAGGGTTTACAAATGGAGCTCTAAAGGCATGTTGTGGAGGTGGAGGACCATATAACTACAACTCATCAGTTGCATGTGCCGAGCCATCATCGACATCATGTACTGAACCCGACACCTATTTTAATTGGGATGGATTGCACTTGACAGAAGCAGCATACAGGTTTATCTTCAGGAGCTTATTTGAAGGGGCATACACCACACCTCAGTTCAGATCCTTGTGTCCTACTTCAAGGTTACAACCAGTGCAAGGAGGATTATCAAGCTCAATTTAAGCAAGTAGAAACTTAAGTAAGCTTATTTAAGGTTTTTGGTTCATGTAATCAAGCATATGCTAAAAGCTAGGGATGTTTTGTACTAAAATAAGACATAATATAGCTTGTGATTGATGTACATATAAACAATTTATCTTAAAAAGTGATGATTTTGATGTTATTATTTTGTATAAATAGTTTTCCTAAAAATCTATTAAGTGGAGCTTGAATAGAAGAATTATACTCTTTAAGTTTTCCTTAAATTTAATTTGTATCATGCCAGCAATAACTTGCAATTAACCGAAATTACAAGTTTTCTTGATATATAATTAATTAGGAGTGTCATCTATTAGGATCCATTTTTTGTAATCGAAAAAGCTCATATTTTGCGAAATAGAAATCATTTATAGTACGAAAACCGATTTCTATTGTTGGTCTCTGTATTTTTTTTTTTTTTAAATTAGTATAAAAACCTTATAGGTTCCCACAAGAGTATACATAAGCCGAGCCAGAAAATATTCTTTGAGGGTCAAATTCTTTTAAGACATCGTTTAGCTAAACAAAACACAAAGATAAGATAATCAAAAGTTAATGCAATTATAATCATGGGTGATGCTATAAAGACACCCTTAGGATTCTAAAAGACACCCTTGACCAAAGTCAAACCAGTCTTCGTTTTTTCTTTCCTAAATATTTGTAAATTTGAATTTGTTACAACTACTAATGCATAAGGTACAAACCATCACAATCTACTTTTTAAAAATTTAAAGATCATATTCTACAGGGATAAACATTATCTTCCAGGAGTTTCAGATCTAAGATCTATAAATAAAAATTTATATGAGTGAAATTAATATTAGTTGGATGCTAAAGAAGGTAATCAAATTATATTCCATATCTTGTGTATGCTTGAATTCGTAGATGATAGAGGCGGCGGCGGCAGCAGACGGCGGACCGGCGGACCGGCGGCGACGATGTGGCGGACCGCCGGCGGCGGTTGCATATGGCGGACCAGAGGCGGGGTTGAGAGAGAGCGAAGGTTGCGGTGGTGTTGACAGTCGGTGAAGGCGGCGCTGTGGCGGTAGCAGATGGCGTTTGGTGTTGGTTGGGAAGGAGGCGGTGGTGTTTGTTGTCTGAAGCATGCAGCGGCGGTAGCTGATGGCTGAGTGATGGTGGTGGTAGACTACGAAAGCGAAGGCGGCGGCGGTGTTGATGACTACGAAGGTGGCGCCGGCGGCGATCGCCGATGGTGGACAGCCGGAGGCCGGCGGCCGGCAGCAGTTGAGAGAGGGAGTGGGAGGAATGGTGGAAAGTGAGAGATGAGTAGAAGATGAGTGTGAGAGAATATGTAGCGTTTATTGGGGGGAGGGTTTTTTTGTTTTATAATTATTTGCTTTTTCTTGGAGTGTGCAATTTAATTAAAATTTTTTTATTGGGGGTTTGCAATTTAATTATTTTTTGGTTGGTGTTTAAAAGTGAGGAGGAAAGTGAAATTTTTTTTTTTTTTAATTGTTTTTTCTAGTTTAGATTTTGAAAAATTTTAATTTTGATTTAATTATGTTAAATCAGTATTTTTAGTTTAAAATTTTAATTTTAATTTTTGTTGTGATATGTAGCGTTTACAGAACAGATGGTTAACTCAAATGAAGATGATAAAATCTCTAACGATGCGTCACCATTTTTGATTGATCGGGTATATTACTTATTATGATAGTATTTGTATCCAAACATAAACAAGGAGCCTTCAGAGCAAGTTCCAGACTTAAACGAGGAGCCTTCAGAGCAAGTTCCAAACTTCTTTGACTTAAACCATATGTCTCAATCATACTACAACCATCCACTAATGAAAGAAGTTCCAGATATGTTCCGCCCTTATATCACACATATACAAGATGTCAGGGGTGATGGAAATTGTGGGTTCCAAGCAATATCTGTTTGTCTCGGTTATGGTGAAGATCAGTGGTTCTATGTTCGAGAACAGTTGGTAGATGAATTATTGAGTTCGTATGATGCATATGTTAAAGTTTTTACCGATGACTTCGACGAATTACATAATTCACTATCTTTCTCATAATTGCTTGCACCATCACAACATTGGATGCGTATGCCTACAACAGGTGTCCTGATTACTACTAGGTTTGGAGTGGTCCTCCATTTTATAAGCAAACGAGGTAGCTTAACTTTATTTCCTCTTTGGAAGGGTCCAGAAGAGATTCAAGACTATCGGATTATTACAAATTTACATGTACATGATTGTCATTATGTTAAGCTAGAATTAGAAGGAGATTATCCAATGCCGCTCATTCAGGCGTATTGGATCCGCTACAGAGCTCCGTCTGCAGTTGGATGGCAAACCATGTACATGTCACGTCTGGAATCATATAAACAACGATTGAAATCTCGAGATCCCAATGACCCTACTATAGAGATAGAAGATTATTCTTGAATATATTTCTTTATTATATTTTAATATTTTGCTCGTATTTTTGCATTTTTTAGAAGAAAATGTGTATTGCATTTTTTTACATGATTATTCTTGAATAATATATGAAATATAGAATTATTATAATAACTTGTAATTTCAATTAAATTATTTTAATCTTATTTTATTGTAACTTAATTATTGCTTTAGATCGGTGTTTAGAATAATATAAACTTAAATCATAAAATAATTTTAATATTAAAATAATAATACATTAAAAAAGACAAAAAGTAGATGTTAAGACAAAATTATTTAAGACAACAATATTAGTTAGGTGAGGAGGTTAATTAGGAAATTTGTTAGAGGTGTCAATTAGTAAAATAGGGGTATCTCTATAGACAACCCCTTATGATCATATATAAAGGGGCCACTACAACACACATTGTCATTTTCCGACAGCAAAATCTGTCGAAAAATGACGTTTCCAATAGAAGGTAAACACCAGATCGAAAAAAGGGGCCTCACTAAATGGTTTACAACGGATTTCGACGGACACCATTTCCGACATAGTTCTGACGAATTACCGACGTACATACTTCCGAAGGATTACTGACGGAAAAACTTCCAAAGGATTTCCGACAGACACATTTCAGACGGACCTATCTCGGACGGATTTTTGACGACCTATTTCAAACGAATTTCGGACTAGCCTATTTCAGATAGATTTGCGACGGACCTAATTCAAAAGGGTTTCCTATAGATTTTTGACAAATTTAAAAAAAAAATTGAAAGAATATATTTCCGTATTTTGTGTTATGTACATGAACAAGGTTTTCCTACTCACACATTGCGGCGGGTTTTAAATCATATATTTTTCAAGAAATCTAATGTTTTAAAATAATAGAACCAATATAAGATTGTATATATATACTATGTTAGTGACATAGTTAATGTATTTGCGTCTAAAATCGCAAAATTTATATACATTTTAATAGTACAAGCTATGTTATTGTTAGGTGACGCCAGGGCCGGTCCATTGATTTTTCATGCCCAGGGCGAAACGAATTAATAATGCCCCCATGTATAAACAATAAGAAATTACTATAGCAAATATCAAACATAATGACATTTTCTTTTTATTTTTAAACCCATCTTATGAGTAAGTTTGGTAAATAAGATCCTTAAGTAAATAAGATCAATGCTACATTTGCTTATTTGATTTCTCTAATGAAAATGCTTTTATGGTATAAATCCTTTGTATGTTATCTCTAAAAAAAGATTTACACTACAAAACCCAGTTTATTTTGATGGAAGACTATTATTAATTATTATTATTATTATTATTCATTTTAGGTATATAATGTGGACATTAAAGGATAATAACGCATGCTATTTCAATAGATTAAAGATTTTTTTAAACATCAGTGAATCAGTAACTGAGGTGGTTTTCATTGAACACGTATTACATTTACTGGTTAAGAAGGTAGTTAGTTCTAAAGATAAGAAAATAATACTTATTATGTCACAAACAATTTACAAACATGACTTTTTAAACATGTATGTATCACATTTTTATCGAGTAAACTTAACACCACCACAGAAATGATTATGAATTGTGATAGTGTCTATTGAATATTACAAGAAAAGCTTAGAATCACTTGATAATAGAGTGAAATGTTTTATAACGATTGTAGTCTTGAACTAGCTTTGGCCCTTATATCTTGTTCTGCGAGTGGCTTGCATTAACCCATATTATTATTTTCTTAGTTTATCACAAAACTACAACAGATGATGGGTTTGAAATTTCATTGGCTTGTTGAGAATGAAGTAACAACTTAAATCAAGTGAAATTCCACTTTCTTGCAATAGTCTTACATCATACGATAGTCAACTAAGTAACAACAACAAGAAGTACACATAAACAAAAGGTAGGTCAAGGAACTAAATAACAAGAGAAATGATAGAAATCTATAATCACATACCTTTTCTTTCTTCTCCTTTGAATCATTTCTAGAGGTAAAAATTTCCTCACTGCAGAAGCTAACCTCTTCTTCCTTGTTAGCTTGTCGAATCATCTAAAAAGAAATAACAAAAAATTGCTTAAACTAAAATAACTAAATCATAACTGAAATCAAGAAAGGAAAGTGCTTACTTGAAAAGCCAAAAAATTCTACAACAATTTAGTGATATCATGGACTTTAATCTTTAACCCAAATATGATAATTAAAGACGAAAGATTATACTTTTTTTAACAGCACAAGTATTTATTAAACCTTAGAAAGTTGTCTCGCAGTTACAGTCCTTAACTCACCTATTCAAAATACCCATCACAATTGTCTCTCTCTAACTAAATGTACAACCTGTAAAGCATGATAAACAAATACTCAAGCACAACATACATTCATATATAGAACTAACAGAGGTCTCACACCTCTTTTCTTGAAACCTGCTAGTTTATTTAATATTCCAGGGCTCTTCAAATGCATCTTGTAATCATCAAAGACAAAGCAAGTGAATAATTTTTGTTGTTCCTCGTAGTTTGAAATCAAAGGCCGATAGCCTTTTAATGTTCCATCGTTTATCGTGCTGCCCTCCCTTAGTCAATTGAATTTAGAAAACAAATGAGTAATGAAAACTGTTGTTCGTGCCCCCCAAGGTGAGAATTCCAAAGGGCAAAGGCATAAGATAGCTCGTTGAAATGCAGAGGCTTTTCCCCTTTCAAAGGCCGATTAACACGGATTGATAGACGACGCCTGGTATACCTATGAACGTATCGGAAAAATTGATGCCCCCGTGTTAATCGCTGCCCTGTGCCGAAGCCCAGGCTGCCCATAGCTTGGGCCGGCCCTGGGTGACGCTTCAAGATTATATATAATTTACATCATCACAATAACTTATATAGAGGCTTCGACTTTCTTTAACCTATCAATTACTTGCAATATAGCCACTTTGGTCAACCCATTGTAACGCCACATCTAAATCACGAACATATTTTCTATGTACCGATGTACGTCAACTTCAAGTGAGAGCAAACAGTAGAAAGAGTGCATGTTCTGCATTTAGAAGATGGGTTAAGTACATATTACGCAAGGTTGCAGCAGCTCATTTGTTGTCTGCAAAGGTATGTATTCTCATATGTAGAACAACTAACGTTAATTTAAGATAAGCAATAACAATCCCTTCTAATAAATTAAAAAGAAAGAAATAAAAGCAATCAAGCGAATGACAAAAGGAAAGAAGCACATAACTAATCGCAAGATAAACAACTATTTAGATCCAAAACTTTGCATCAAACAATCCCTTGATTAGTCATTTAATTGTTGAAAATTGGAAGTTCCAAAACAAGCATATATAGGATGAGGATCAAGTAAAAAGCATTTTATCATAAAAAGGGTAAGAGTAAATCGTGGCCATCAAATTCATCAGTTTGGTTAGTTATTAAATTACCTTTTTTT